>OU015497.1:145976817-146706003 GCA_907164885.2 Dolomedes plantarius
GTTCTACGAACTTGTCTTTCTGTTCTGGGTATGTTGTCTAAGTACGCTTCCCCCATCATTCATTCTTGGTATTTATTCATATAATTGTGAAGATCAAATTAATGTTTAATGAGGCATGGCGGTAATTCATTAAAGCGAGTTTAACCCTAATGAAGATATTCGTATTCAGTTAAACGTTCGAATTCAATCCCTAACTTTTTGAAAAAAAAAGCTTTGGCGACTTTCATATTTAAGAAAAGATTTAAATTAAACACGCAGTTGCGTCCTTTACGCAAAACACAATTGACATTTATGATGCACCATACCTCAAAGGGTCAAACTAGATTCTATGGAAGTTGGTGAAAATTTTATAATGCAAGGTCAATAATGGGACTTTGTCTTACTTAATTTATCTATAGAAATACCCTGTTTAAAAAGATTGTACGTGAGAAAATTATGTATTTGAATGTATTTTGAATGCTATATATATGATTTCAAAGAGTAATTGACACTCTTGAACTACAATTGAAGTATTTCTTAAAATTCTCCAATCCCATGAAATTCCTATTAACCTCAAACCCGTGGCTTAACTCTGGAGCAAGAAAGAGAAATTTGTTAACGTTGACGGTATATTTTATTTATTCTTAAAAGCAAACATAGTAATGGATTAATTTACATTGACCACTTAGAAATATCCAGCCTTTTAAATGATCAGTACAGCGAATATACTGTTGTAAAATCATTCAAAAGTCGTCAAAAATTTAAACTTAAGTTATTTTAGTTGTAGAAAAATGTGGTTATATCTAACTTCAAATTACCTCACTATTCTCATATCTGCATTGTTAAGTCATTGTTTTTTTTCTTATGGGCTGATCTTAAACAAAAAGAGGGAAGTACTCGATCAGTGGTATCGAGCATTGGTAAATATCAAAGTCAAAAGCAGTTTGTAACATTAAGATCGAGCTTTTAATATTTTGCGTTTATTATATTTTGAATTTATTGTGAATTCTGGCAGACTAACAGCTTGCCTATGTGAATGCACAAAACTAACAGAAAAATAGTTTTAAATTACGCTCTCTCGAAATTTTGTCATTTCACGTTAATATTTGTAATATTTAGAAGCGAGTCAGATGTGAGAATACTAAAGAAGAGAACCCCATACTAAGAATATTTACTTTTCGCATCAGAACCCAAGCTCTCCTACATGTTGTCACTCAGTTTATTTTTCTTATAAATCAAATAGTCCTGTTCAGGAGTAGTAGCCAGAGCTCCTGGTTATTAAACAGATGTGAAAACATTAAATTAAGGAACCCTGACATAGTGAACCACATACTGAGAATATTTACGTTTCGTATAAGAACCCAAGCTTCCATACATGTTGTCACTCTGTTTGTTTTCTGCTCTTTGTAGAGCAAATAGTCCTGTTCAGGAGTAGTAGCCAGAGCTCTTAGTTATAAAACAGATGGGAAAACATTAAATTAAGGAACCATGACATACTTAATAGTTAACCCCATACTGAGAATATTTACGTTTCGTATAAGAACCCAAGCTGTCATACATGTTGTCACTCAGTTTGTTTTCTGCTCTTTGTAGAGCAAATAGTCCTGTTCAGGAGTAACACAAAATAGATGTCAGAGATCTTAGTTATTTAACAGCTAGTAAATTAAGGAACCATGACATACTAAAATAGTGAACCCCAAACTAAGAATATTTACTTTTCGTATAAGAACCCAAGCTGCCATACATGTTGTCACTCTGTATTTTTTTCTGCTCTTTGTAGAGCCAATAGTCCTGTTCAGGAATAGTAGTCAGAGATATTGGTTACTGAACAGATGTGAATACCATTAAATTACGAAGCCATGACCTGATCTCTAAAATGGATTCTCACAAGAAGATATCAATATATAGCCAAGTCTCAGCCATAGAAGCATTTACTGATAATCTTTCTAGTATTGTTTCATTCTTAGAACATTTCACGGATTGGTAAATCCCTGAATCAAACGTGTCACATAAAATGAAGTCATCGCCATTTCGCATTGTAACGTGGTAATGAAATCAACATTTTCTCTTGATATAATTTGAAACAAGCTTGCCTTATCCCGATTACTCAGGTGACATGACGTTACTTAAAACTTAGTTGCTATTAAAGCATTCTCCTCAACTTTGGCGTATGTGATTGATCTGGCCTTTGTTTAAAATTGATGTGCTCTCTATCATGAATGGGATATAAATAAGCCGTGTTTTCAATCTCCATTGAGAAGCATGGAAGAAACATTAAGCGTATCGAATCATTTAACTGAGATTAATGAAAGTGGCGACTAAACTGCATGTTTGCTTTGTCACTATAAGAAAACAAGCTACTTTATGAAAGGTTCCCGCAGTTTATTTATTGGAATTTTTTTTTCTGAGTTTTATGTTGGTGTGAAGAATTTTATTTTAGCTTTTTCAAAGATATAAGCAATTAACCGTTAATTTAAAAAAAATTACTTGATAGAAAATTTTCATTACTATCAACATTAGTTTATTTTTTATATGTTAAACTGAGAAGATTATTGAGTGTAAAATGCTGTTTCTGCACGAAGAAAAAAAAAGTTGATCGGTGAACCTTTAAGCTAATTATTAAGCTAATCATTCGAAATTTAAGTGACAAATTATGAAAACGCAAATCTTCGAATACCAACCTTTTATTATCCACCTCTAAGCTTCTGCCTTGCAGATCGAAACGCAAAATATTATTAACATATGCATCATTTCGTAAAAGAATGTTAATTTTATTATAAAATTTATCTGAAACTTGTAGTTACTTTGTACATTTATTACTTTATAAAAAAATTATAGTCCTATAGTAAAGAAGCCAGCAAAACTTTGCGGGATATTCATGGGACAATGTCAAGAAGTACCTACTGTCAGAGACAACTGCCTGCCGCATTAGAAAATTATAAAAAAAACCTTATATAAAATTTTTTTAAAAAGACTACAACATTTTTCAACAACTTGAATTTAAAAGATCTTTTCTTAAGTGAAAACGTTTCTACATGAAGGAAATAATTCTATGTTGAGAACAATTGTCATTAGGTAAAAATTAATTATAAAGAAAAAAATTGATTTGGAATAAAACAAAAGAATTTTTGTTAATCTCATCCAAAACTATAGACATAGTATTCAAAAACTAAATTCCTTCCTTATACAAAATATTGGATAAAATTTTAAGTATAACCAAAAATTTTCATTGCAAATGAACTACATTTTAAGTTATATGATAAATTGCCTTTCAAGTTACTTGATATGTACTATCTAATACTTAAAGTTAGATTTCAGCTCAGTAAACGCACGACATGAGTTATTTAACACACTGTTTTCGATAACTCAGTGGCTATAACTCAGTAGTATTTTAACTGACTTACATCTGCTTTCAAAAGCACGCGTACTGGGTTGCTTAACCCATGTTTCACAATAACACAGGCGAAGTTGGTTGCTTAACCCATTTTTCACAATAACACAGCCGAAGTGGGTTCCTTAACCCAACTCTCACTATAACAGAAGCGAAGTGGACTGCTTAACACACTTCTCATAGTAACACAGACGAAGTGGATTATAAAAACCACTTATTCCAGCGACTGACAGGCCTTTTTTTTCTCTCTCTGTGGTAAAACAGGAACAATGACATCAGTTATCAACTTAACACTTCTACTACCAACTTTTTTTTGTAACACTGAGTACCATTGGGGTCACCAGTGACCCCATTAGTTTTTTTATTCGAATGCTTATAATTTATGACAAACATATTATTCACAATAAATGCTCCCCATATACTATTTTTCCTTCTTTATTTGTCCCTTTCAGAATTTATTCAACGATATTTGCTTTTATGAAGAGTTCAAAAGCAGATTCTATAGTGTCTACATTTCTTATCCTGTAACGTGTAAAAATGCAGACACTATACAGCTCTGGTGGAGTTTTCATCACATTCTGACTCGACTGTCTACCTTGTGTGTCTGTTTGTGGAGTTTCATATCATATTTCATTTTTATTTCTTGACCTATAAATAAAAATATTTTTTTAAAAGATTTCTCAGTCAGTTAGAATACAGAAAATTGTAAGAAATATATTTTCTACGAAGTTCTCAATAGTGAGGTAAAGAATATAGGTTTTTTAAATTTTATATACTTTTAGATTCTTTTTATATATTTTTAGATACATTTTATTTGAAATATTTTACTAGAATTATATAATTATACAAAAGAAGTTTTTTTTTTACTTACACAAAGCTATTCGTTCAGAAACATCAGGTTCTTTTGTATTTGATGATGAGTCATCTGAGAGATCATTGTCATCGTCAATATATTCAACAAAATCGACCGCTCCATCATCATCTGAAACTTCGTTGGTGTCTAATTCATCAGCTGATAATTCAGAATCATTTTCTTCATTCATAATTCTCGAAATTTCTTCTTCAGTTAGATATTTCGGCTTCATGCGGGCCATTTTGAAATACTTCTAACTGAGCATGTTATAAAACGTTCTATATTGATTGAAATTGTTTTTACCTGATAAGTGATGCAATTTTTAGAGAGAACCAGAAATCTTTTATAAATATCCCTCAATTATAATATTACTCTAAATAAATTTGGTTGTTTTTGAAATTCATACTAAATTTTTTGAGGGGTCACATGTGACCCCATTGGTACTCAGTGTATAAATTGGCAAATTTAATTAAAATGTATGAGCATAATGAAATTTTTATGTATGTATGGGATGTTAGGGTCTAAATGAGAAAAGTCAATTTTTTTCAGAATTTTAGAAATCATACAGTAATTACAGCTGTTTGACAAAGACATTGTGGAGTCGCTGCTGACCCCATGGTATTAGAAGGGTTAAATGTCAATAGCATCTTCCAGCATTGCAAATAAACGATGAATGTTTCTGAAACGTGTGATTTTTGGATATCCTTTCATTCATAAATGTGTTCTTTCAGTTATTAACTTTGCAAAGAAGCAAAACGAAATCCTGTACTTCATCTTATATTTGCCTTAATTTATTTCAGCATTTCTCTTATTTTCCTGTTATATAAAGTTATATATTCCTCTAGTGGCAAATTTTAGAGCGAAATAATTTTCTCCAATATCTTTCCTCTCTTCCCTTGATTAGTTATGTAGATATTTTGGGCTATTGCGTTTATACGTTAGAGCTGAAAAGGTATTTCGAATGTCAAACTTTAAATAGATATTGTTAAAATCAAATATGATTATATTTTTATCCCAAGCATATTTGCTAAACATATATCACATGTGAATGTCTTTCCAAGAAGAAACTAGATTCAATACTTTTTAATACCTTTTATATACATGTATGCAAATACGGCATTAACGATAAATGTTTCAGTTAATATATGGCTTTTCATCCAATCTGATAATTGTTTTCTAGAATATTGTTTCCTAGTCTTAGGGAATTCATATAGTGTGACACATATTTCAAAATTTTAGCAATTACATGTGTTTGAACTGAAATTGAGAGAATTTTTTAATTTTCTCTAGAGCTCTATAATATTAAACTTTCAAAATACTGAGAAAAAAAAGTCTATTATTTATGTATATTCTTATTAAAGAAGAGCAAAAAATTAAGAATATATAGTCATAAATTGTTAATATGGATAGGTTATATTTTTAGTATAATATATTCGTAATTATTTATTTAATATTTTTAATAAGTGTTTTTGCGTATATTTATAAATCGAAAAAAGAGAAAAAGGAGAATGAGGGCGTAAACATCAGGTACTCAATTAGGTCCATACATGCGGTATGATAATAGGTTGGTTTATTTATAAATTGAAAAAAAAGACGTTAGAGATTAAGAGTTTGAACACCAGGTACTCTATTAGATCCATACCTATGGTACAATAATAAGTTGGTGTATATATAAATTGATAAAAAAATGTAGGAGAATGAGAGTTTGAACATCAAGTAATCGTTTGGATCCATACCTACGGTACGATATTAGGTTCATGTATCTATCATTAAAAACAAGCATGAGAATGAGAGCTTGAACACCAGGTGCTCTATTAGGTCTATACCTAAAGTATGATATTAAGTATATATATATGCGTGAGAAGCCATTGTTTGAATCTATGATTTTGAGAATATTTTAAAATGCTATTAATTTATAATTGCTAAGAAAATCACGAAAATTCTAGCTCTCTCGCCCAATATCTATGTGCAAAACATGAAAATATTCTATGAATCTAAGGACCTCTTTTCTTAAAAAAATATACATCTGTGTGTAGTTTACGATAGACTAGTTTGAATAATATTTTATGAGAGCGAAATGAAAGATATTAACATTTTAGAAAATTTTCAAGACCTTAATCTTTTAAGGTGAGATAATTTTGCCTACTGCGCACATTTAATAATTTTTCTGCTTTATTACTCTTCATTATTAATTATTAAGAAAGGGGCTGTTAATTCTTTTACCAGATATTTATAACTTTTGTGACACCTAGAACTTAAAAATGGGTAATTTTTATCACTAATTCCGAGAAAATGTTACACAGTTTACGTCAATGCGTATTTTAATACCATTAGAAATTCCTAATAGGTTCCATAGTTTTAGTGATTAATCACTCATATAAATCGGAAATATGAGAATCAGAGCATCTGTAGAAGTTATATTCAATCCGTTTAATCAGGATTACTCTTGAATTTCCAATTTAATACAACATGAAATCTTCAGCTGCCCAGAATTTGAATTATTCTCTGAAATAATATATGTGAGTTTAATATCAAATTTAAATGAATTACTTTTGTCAAGAATATGTTCTGCAGTTTAACTGAAACATATTTTCTGAACAAAAAACATTATTTTACCCCAAAGAACGAATTCTAGTTAAAATATTTTTATTTTGATTGATTGAAACTTAATACCTCGATTTTTTTATTCTGTATTAATTTAAAGCATTTGGATTAACCCTGATACTGTTTGCCGTAATATATTAATTATAAATGGAAATAATTATTTCAACCAACAATTCTTAGTACTTAATTTTAGAAGAAAATTGATAAATCAATATATGATAAATCAATATATGATTATTAGCTTGTCTGTATTTTAATTCCGTTTAGTCAATTTACACTAAGATCATATCCTTATAATCCACAGGACTCATATTTCTCATAGACACCAGCCTCATAATGCTAATAGCCTCAAGCCTCATAATCTCCATGGCTCTAAGCCTCATAATCCTCATCGCCCCAAGCCTCATAATCTTCATAATAAATACCTCATATATGCAGCGTAAATGCACAGTTTCTGACAGATAAATCAATACTGATAGTTACATTTTTCTGGGTTTTTATCCTGCTTACTCAATTTACATTAAAATCATAACCTCATAATCCTCAAGCCTCATAATCCTCATAACCTCAAACCTCATAATCCTAATAGCCTCAAGCTTCATAATCCTCGCAATGAATGCCTTATAAACGCAGCATATATACATAGTTTCTGACTGATAAATCAATACCTAATAGTTACAGTTTTTCTGGGATTTTATCCCGTTTACTGAATTTACATTAAAATCATAACCTCATAATCCCCAGCCCTCATAATCATCAAAATGAATACCTTTAAATATTGATTATAAATGGCTAGAATTATTTAAACCATCAATTTGTAATACTTAATTTTTCAAGTAAAATTAAAACAAGAAACTTTAAAACACTTAGGCATGATGCATATATACGGAGTTTCTGACTGATAATTCTATACCTGATAGTTTTCTGGGTTATTTTTATCCTGTTTACTCAATTAACATTAACCTACATAATAAATGTTCATAAACGCTAATTTTTTTATAATCAATATAGAATCAAAGTCATGGATAGCAGAAACGTTTTCGAAAGTTTCACTTTTATATCCATGTGAAAGCGTGAACGATTTAAACTCGGAGATTGAAGCTTGCTAAACATCTCTTTATTGGTTCAACAGCAATATAGAAAGTAAAAACTCCATTATCCTTTGATAAGATCTAATAGATTTTTAAACTTATCTAAATTATTTTAAAATATTATCACATTCAATTTGTGATGAAGACGTCAATGTTCATTGAATAAACGGTTTATTTTAAAGTTTGTAAATGAAATAGGGTAGCCAGTTTTTATCTTGTGGATATACGTTATTTATAAAGGGTAAATATTTTAATTTCTACCCCATATAGATTATAATAAAATATTAATAAAAAAATTTGAATTAAATATATTAAGTGTCAAATTCAATTTATATAGTATATATAATATCCTGAGTTGCTTATCTTCAAATGTATGGATTAAATAAACATAATTTTTCTTTATCTCAAATTAGAATTACAAGTTGTATGAGAAAGATTTCCTAAATTTTAAAAAGTTGTATATATAAATATTCAAATAAAACTGCCCATCTTTAAAATAGATTCTTCACTATACGGTATAGTAATAAATTTACTTTACTAAAATTAATTTAAAATCTGTAGGGGTTAATTTTGTAGTATGGACTCAAAATATATAATCTAGACAATAACTTGGAACATTTGTTAAATTTTAAGGTATCATCATCCTTTAGAAAATGACAGGAACTCATTAGACTTTGAAAGAAAGATTACTTACTCATCAGGTTAAGTAATCATCAATAGAGAATATGCCAAAGGTATCTCACTATGAGTCGTAAATTTCGATGCTTTTAATAACGGATGTCCGAAAATAATAAAATTACTTACACACACACACACACACACACACACATATATATATATATATATATATATATATATATATATATATATATATATATATACAGAGGCTGTTCAGACATTTTTTAGACGATGTATATTGTATTCACAAAACTAAATTACATAAAATTCTCGTGTTTTAAATGTTCTATTTGACATCCCTTATTCTGAACTATTTTTCGTCACTGCAAATTTCCAGGATAATAATGCCTTTTGAAGTGTCAGAAGAGGTATTCTATCCCATTCCTCCTGAACAGCTTTCCAGAGTCCTGTAAGGGTTTTGGGACGACGTTTGGATAGTGCAGATTTTAAAAGTCGAAAGCCCAAAAATCCATAGGTGATACATCGGGAGATTTAGTAGGGATATCAGTGAAGGGTATGGCCTTGATACCAGTTTTTTGTTCCATTTCTATTAGGAAATTTACAGTGAATTTTGATGTATGACTGCTAGCTTTGTTCTGATGGAGTCTCACAGATTGATGGCACTGTGGGTAAAGCGATGGTATTTCATTCAGAAAAATTGGCGATAAAATATCTTCCAGATAGTATTTGGAGTTAATCTTGACATTTTTTCCACTCTCTTTATTTTTAACTTGCCATTATAAGAAAAACCAGCAACAATCATGAATCCCTTAGAAAAACTTTCTTTCGATTCTTTGAACAAGGTACTTAAAATTTTTCTCCCCTTTTATGATAATAAATGGCTCTTTTTTTTGTTGCAATCATTTAAATTCACCCATGATTCATCTATTGTGACAATTGTTTTCCATTTTTCTTTGGATAAGTGTTTCTCATATAGAATTCTGCAGCGTGTCCTGCGTTCAGCGATATGATTTGGAAGAAGACGATGCACATTGCATTTTTTCGCTTTCTTAAGATTTAAATCAACGTTTATCATTTTGTTTACAGTGGACGCCGAGCATTTTAATGATTTTGCAACTGTCCTTTGACTAGGGGGATTTTCTTTTAACATTAAACAACGTACAATAGTCGACTTGCAATAGTCGAAGATGTCCGTTTTTTCCTTGGATACTTGTTTGGAATTTTTGTCCCACTTGAGGCTCCAATTGGATGTTTTTTCCTTTCTTGTTGACGATATTACCTATCAACGCTTTAGATATCACAAAACCATGACTCTCACATCGTTTTTTGATAACCGAGTATGCATATTTCTCTTCGGAAAGAGCATAAATGTAGCCTTCGAACCACTGCTTTGTTAAAAACGCCATTTTGAATAAAGACAAAACTTTCAAGGCCCAGACAATAATTTTGACTTTTAAAAACATAGTACAATTGCAATTATTTCATTTGCAGCGAACAATTTTTTATTTCCGCTTACCAAAATCGTCTAAAAAATGTGCGAACAGCCTCTGTATATATATATATATATATATATATATATATATATATATATATATATATATATATATATATATATATATATATATATATACATACATACACTCATGGGCAAAAAAATTAGCGCACCAAGAAATAATTGCGGGATCGTAACGAAACTTGCAACTTGCAATGAAGGTTCATGTCGGGGAGATATGCAAATGATTAGAAATGCAGCGTGATTGCGCATTACGTATAGCCGGTAGAGGGCATTGAACATCGTATTCTGTGGAGTATAAAAAAGGTAACCAAAGCTTGTTGGAGTGTGCTGAATCATTTACAAAGGAAGAGCTGAGATAGACATGCCATTACGCAGTGTTCGAAGACAATATAAGCAGTTGTCGCAGTTTGAGAGGGGGAGAATCGTCGGGATTGTGGAATCTGGGTGGTCAGCTAGGCGAGTAGCTCGTCAATTAGGCCGCTCTGATTGTGTTGTGAGGAGGTGTTGGGACCAGTGGACCCGAGAGATGTCATGTTTACGAAGACCAGGCTCAGGACGCCCTCGACAGACCAGTCGTCGAGAAGACCGCCACATCGTAAGAAATGCACGCGTACAGCCAACTGCTTCATCGGCCGCCATCCAGGCACAGGTAGCACCTTCACTAGGGGCCTCTGTGTCTTCTCGAACCATACGAAGGCGCCTGGCTGAAGGACAGTTGGTATCGCGGCGCCCATTACGTGTGCTGCCCTTGACGCCCACCCATCGACTCCTTCGTTTGGAGTTTTGCCGCGCACGAGGAAACTGGACTGCAGCGGAATGGAACCAGGTCGTCTTTAGCGACGAATCCAGATTCAATCTCGGCAGTGATGACAATCGTGTTCGTGTGTGGAGAGCCCGTGATGAACGCTTCAATCCTGCTTTTGCTGTACAGCGACACATCGCTCCCACAGCTGGTGTGATGGTATGGGGTGCTATTGCCTACAATACACGGTCACCCCTAGTATTGTTCCGTGGCACCATGACATCCCAGCGGTATGTTCAATAAATCCTGCAACCACATGTGTTGCCACTCATGCAACGGCTCCCAGGAGCCATTTTTCAACAAGACAATGCTCGGCCTCATACGGCAAGGGTGTCACAAGACTGTCTCCGCACTGTTACTACCCTTCCTTGGCCTGCCCGATCCCCAGATTTGTCTCCAATCGAGCATATCTGGGATCATTTGGGACGACGAGTTGGGCATCCCACGAGTTTGAACGAACTAGAGGCAAGGTTACAGCAAATATGGAACGAAATGTCTCAAGACATCATACAGAACTTGTATGACTCAATGCCCGATCGTATCGCATCGTGCATTCGCGCTAGAGGTGGTCCAACGGAGTATTAACTCCTCCGTTCTTTTGCCTTTTTCTCTGAAATAAATTATCCTTTTTCTTTATTTTCTTATCATTTACTTATATCAAAGTAGTCATTACGTATGTAAAATTTCGTTTCATTTTGACGACTCCTTCTTGGTGCGCTAATTTTTTTGTCCATGAGTGTATATATATATATATATATATATATATATATATATATATATGTACTGATATCAATTCATTTTAAATAAACTGGAGTATAACATACTGGTACATTTAGTTACAATTGATTAATTTCTCTTTTGTAACTAACGGTTTTACTATAAATCTTTTTCACTGCATGAATGTAAAACATTTTAATGAAAAATGAATTAGTTAGAAATTTAGTTGAGTAAAGTTTTTCTTTGTAAAATAGTTAATGGTTTTTGCCACTGAATAAATTTTTATACTGAGACAGTAAAATTTATTACCTGACATTTTCAGGCAATTAAAGTATTTGTCATGGACAGGCTTCTCCCCTTTTTCATACCTGAATTTGAAGTAAAAGTCTATAAATACCATTTCCGAGTGCTATGAAAGTATTTTTTGTCTCAGTGGTATATACATGTGGAGTCGATCCATTTTCTACTGAAACAAATTTATGGCTAGAATGTTTTTCTATAAACATTTTGATTATAAGTGGACATATTTACCTTATTGAGTATGGTTCAAAGAGAAGTTAATTTGTGAGGTATCTAGGTATGGTATTCCTTGACTTGCTAATCTGGTTTTATTACTTGGTTTCCTTATTTGCTAGTCAATTTGTGTTTTCCTTAATTAAGTTATTAGATCCTGAAAATGGGAGAATTTCCGGCGGCATCTAAATTGCAGGGATTTCTTTCGAGCCCTCTGCTCGTACCATGT
This sequence comes from Dolomedes plantarius, assembly GCA_907164885.2. Lineage (NCBI taxonomy): Eukaryota > Metazoa > Arthropoda > Arachnida > Araneae > Dolomedidae > Dolomedes > Dolomedes plantarius. The sequence continues at coordinate 145,989,152 of OU015497.1, forward strand.
TTATCGTCATACTTTTCTTCTTCCTATAGTAATGCGGGATTTCTTTTAGCTAAGTAAAGGTAATAGGCTATTTACCTGAAATTATATTCGTAATGAAATAATCAATGAAAAATATTGCCTAATGGGTACCTTTTAATCTCAAAACTTTACAGTTGGTGGATTTATTATTACAAAACAAATATTATCGTTCAATTTACTTTGTCAATGTCTTTTCCTCTTTTAACATTTTTGTCTTTTCAAAAAGTGGACTTATTAATTTCTCGGCACGTGCCACAATATGCACATTTTCTTAATGAGTATAAAGTTTTATTTGCAGTTTTTTTAGTCTTATAAAAATCAATGAAACTTGCAAAAGAAAGATTATTTTAATTCCTTTGAACTTTTAAAAATAGTTTTCATTGTTTTGGATATTATAATAAAGAGTAAGAGAAATTTATGAAAATACACTAACAAACAGTAGAATTGATACTGCGCTACAAAGGCTGGCATGTATATAATTTTCAAACAATTATAGAGCATCGAAGGAAAATATATGCTTGAATAAAATTGAAAGTTTGAAAATTAATAAAGATAAAGACAAACACAAGCCATCTTCTCGTTTATTTACAGACTGAATTATTCAGTCAATATAAACAATGCTGTTAAGACGTTATATACTAGAGCAAACAGAATAGCTAACGAATAAATATTTAAACTATATCCTTTTTGCGTATAAGTCAAAGCAAGCTCTTCTGTGAGAGAGAGAATACATAATAATTAATTCGGATATTGTAACTCTTTTGAATGAAAAATATTGAAATTATAGTGTGAGTATGTTTATTTTAGTTGCATTATATTCACATAGTTTAGATTTTTCCCAAACAGTTATGTATTCAACATTGTAAAAAAGCACATTTGTTTTTTCCTCAATTTCCTTAATGAAAGAATGTTCCCAATACATATTTAAAGGACAATAGAACAAATTTAACATGACTGGATTAAATTTGTCAATTTATTGTGGTAGTAATTGATGAAATGATTCTGCAGCTTTAGTTTGATTGTTACAAGTTTACTAAACTGTGAGAGAAACTAGAATTCGAAATTATAAACCAATTTTAAAGTTCACATACAAGCATAAGATATACAAATTAATTTTTTTCCGCATTTCATATAAGTTTCTAGACTGTAACTATTTCCCTCTCTACTCTGAAAAGCTCCGTAATAAAAAGTTTTTTATAAATTTTTTTCATTTTTACGAACATTTTTCAATCCTCTCTACATACATACAAAAATGCCTAATATTGAAGACTGATAAAACACTATCTACCAATAAGTATTTGAACACATGTGATGGAAAATAAAAACAAAATTTATTCATATTCAATGAATGGTACAGCCTCATCGAGAAGCAATTACAGCTTCCACCCTCCGGGGCATGCTTTCCACAAGTCCTTGTATGACGGCTAGTGGTATTTTCTTCCACTCGGCTTGGAGAAGACATGCAAGTTCGTTCACCGATTTTGGGCGGGTGTTGCAATCCTTAATTCTACAATCCATCTCGTCCCAGAGGTTCTCGATATGGTTCAGTTCTAGCCTCTGAGCAGGCCAGTCCATCCGGTTAACCCCATTGTTACCATAAAAATCCATGGCGGACCTCGCATGACAGCTGGCGTTGTCGTTCTGGTAGTAACATGGGTCCAACCCGTAAAACTGCCACAACGTAGGGACCGCACTGTCATCCACAATAGTTCAGTAGGCATTGGCATTGAGCTTACCATGAATTGGGACCAAAGGTCCCAGTCCATACCAGGAGATACACTCCCAGACCATAAGTCCACCTCCTCCAAACTTTACTGTGGACACAATACATTCTGGTAGGAGGCGTTCTCCAGGCAGATGCCAGATCCAGACCCTGTCATCCGAGCGGTAGAGGTGAACTTTGATTCATTACTCCAGAGAACCCGTTTCCACTGATCTATGGTCCACTTTCGACGTGGTTTGCAAAACATTAACCAAGCAGAGCTGTTGGACTTTGTGATAAAAGGCTTATAGGAGGCAGCATGACTACAAAAATCAAACAGATGTGCTTCCTTACGGATGGTATTCATCATAACAACACTCCCAGATATCTGTTGAACAAATATATGTGAACAGATATCTGTTGTCTCATCCAGATATCTGTTGAAACTCCTGGAGTATCTGGGCCATCAGTTGGGTTCGGTCCTTCCGAATTTCTATGGACAGCATCCATCGGTTTCTATCTCCTAGTTTCAAGGTCTTCCGACTCGGGGTACATTCCGACAATCACCGCTCACCTTTCACTTCTGAATCACATAGGCCACAGTCGATTTGTGGTAATTCAGCTCGCTAGATATGTCCCTTAAGGATCGGCCATTTCTGTGATACCTGACGATTACACTTTTCTCGAAATCAGATAATTCTGCACTTCGAGGAATCTTGCATGTGACTAATACGAATGTAGTTTCCTAAACGATATTTAACGGCGGAGGGCGTGACCTATATTAGAACACTAAAAGGCAAAATTAAATATATTCTTGTGCAATTGCAGTGTAAGAAATTGAGAATTGGATGTGGTGCAACATTGTATGAAATTTTGAATATTGACAGTCATACGTCCCTTAACACTCCTGTGCTATATTGTATCAAATGATCCATAAAAAATATTTAAGTGACTGATACTCATTATTAAAATTCATATTTAAAGTATTAAACGGAGTCTCATAACCAAGTAACGAATGTGTTTCTTAATTAACACTCCATTAAATTATAACATTAAAAAATATTAAAAATACAGTTCAAATAGCTCATCGTTTTCAAACGTTCTGTCAGTAATTCCAAAAATATTCTTTTGAATAAAAATATATTTTTTTATTTTGTTTAACATTAAACATTGATTTATACAAATTTTTAGCTGTAGATATATTGCTGATCAAATTATTTTTTTTTATAAAAGCTGTTTAAATCTTTTTATAAATAATAGAATTACTCGAGGTTATTTACACTAAATTGGTATGTTGCATTTTGGAACTGAAAAATGCTATCTAACAGAGATATATATATCAAAATCATTCTGCTACACAATATAGATCTTTTATAGGGAAATTTTTGCAGTCAGTTCAACTCCAAATCCCCTCACAAAACAGTGAAACATCATTGCATCGTGATACATATATCGGGGATATTCAATTCATGCTTGGAAATTTAATAAAACGTAGCTAAATTTATCTAAAATCATATTGGAACTGAAGGAGATCATTCCGGTTTATATATTAAGGGCAGTCAGGGCAGCTGGTCTGATTCTCATAACTACATATTCAGTTTATGCTTAATCATTAAAATCGTTACAATCACCAAGCTTCCAGCGTAAAAAATCTCAAAAGCTACTATATCCACTTTGAAGTTGATTGTGAACCATTCATCTCAAATGTCAGAACATTCAGTAATTTATAACAAATTTTCTTTTTAATGCATGAGGGCCCTGTGTTAGGGCGAGCTGTGTTTTCCACTTTGTTGATGATGGTAATAATTTTGTTTATTTTACCTGGGTAATCGGTTATAAATATTTATGTTCAATGGAGAAAAAATGAGTATACATAAACAAAACCTTTCAAACAAACAGAATCTAAGGAAAAAAATTAGGAAGTAAATGGGATATGGAAATATTCTTGAGTTTCTTTACCAATGAAATATCGCGTAATTTAATTTTAGAAAACAATAAGGGACTGCAGTTATTATTTAAACCACGAAATACTAAAATAGTTGCTTCGATTGTTTGAATTGATTTTCGTTTTTAACGAGGACAATAAATTCTAAATAGTTAGCTCAGTAAAGTTAATTAAAATTATTTATACAGAGAACTCTAGGATTATCCTTTCTAATCATCGTATTGTTATTCGTGGAAAAGCTGAAAACAGACATTATATAAGTTCTTTTGCATAATTAAAAAAAATAAAAACTAACCCCTCAGACGTTTTGATATATACGGATAAACTTTGCTTTATATTTGAAAAATGCTTTATTTGAAATCCAAATATAACTTATATAAATATCTTTAATGAGTGCTAACATGTCTACTAACCAGTTTTTTTTTTTTTTTTTTTTTTTTTTTTTTTTTTTGGGGGGGGGGGGGGGTCAACGATATCATGTCAGCGTTATAATTCTTAATGTGGGTATTTTGAATCCATTCTTATTTTAGTTCTGAAAAAAATATGTGACACGACTTCATTTTCACTCTGTGGATACAATTTCGAAAAATAAAACATATTTTATGTTTTTAAAATATGCTAGTGAATCATGCTAACAAACACTCTTACTCTATTCTTTAATATTTAATCCACATATTTCATTGATTTACAGTTATTTGCAGCGTAGAGACACTGGAGCCAGAAAAAATGCTCATTTGCAACGGTAAAAAGTGTATTTATCCGCGGCACGGATTCTGAAATGCATCAAGTTTTGGCCAATCTGAACGTGAAATCTGTGGAATTTGCTTTAGCTTATGAATTGACACATAAGATGTCATTACAGATGGTAAGGACATTATGAAAGAATTGTGGATGGCTTAGGCGTTGAAAGGGGGGGGAAGGTTGAAAGGGACTGCAATCAATATAGTCACGACTACTATGATATTCGACAGGTCAAGGCTAACAATGAGTACAACTACGACTACGAAAGTATAACACACACACACATTCAAATATATGGCTTAATAAGATAGATGAGTAACGACATTAATAATGTCTCATTTACTCGTGTATAGTCTTCAGAAGCTACTGCAACAGAAAAAGAAACAAAATCACTGCGTTTCTGTCTTTTTAATACACTTTTATATGATGACTAGCTGAATACCCGTGCTTCTCTACGGAATACATTCACAGTAACTACAATGATCAATGTATGCAATTAATGCCAAAAAACAAAAAAATGTATATATTTATAATAAATACAACGGCCAATGTATGCAACTAATTCTAAAAGAAACAAAAAATATATTTATAAAACAATCGTAACAGATATTTTTACAAGCAAAATAATATAGAAGAAAATATTCAAATTAAATACAACGGTCGATGCATGCAATTAATTTGTTTGTTTAATATCCATAAAACATACTAATTTGAATTAAAGTCTTAGAAAACTTCCATCTCAATTAGAATAGTGGTGAAATTTTATCTTTCACCGTATTTTAATATTTCTTTTGCCAGTTTATTTCGTTGTTATGCACGTGACGCAAATTTAATTAAAAGTATCACAATAAGAAAAGAAACCACGTGATCAACATTTAATAAATTAGATTCTAAAAATTAATCTTTAAAAGTTCACCAAAAATCAGAAAATGGAAGTAAATATTCGGTAAAGATTTCAGTTTAAAGGAAGTTTTATGATCTTTCTCGTGATATAAATTTTATAACCCTCAAATTATTATTTAAATGCAAATAAAAAAAGGTACAAAAACAGCTTAAAAATTTATTTTTAAAAATCTAAAAAGAATTTTTCAAAAATCTTTCTTAATGCACCCCTACTCTATAAGAAGAATCAATCACCTTGCAAAATTTCAGCCCTTTAGGTCCAGCGACTTGGTGTGCGCGCTATTTGTCAGTCAGTCAGTCAGTTACGAACTGTTTTATATAAATAGATGACAAAATCGGGGTTAGTTGTTTCTTTCAATGACAACCAATTGAATGTTGTATCCCTTTCTAGATGCAAAGACACTGATGATGATGCATTTGCCCTTTATTTCTGAAAAGAAAATATTTCTAGACTTATTTTTAAGGAAGATTTTTTAAAACTCTTTTTAGACCAGAAAAACGTTTTTAAAAAATCTTTTTTTAAAACTTTTTTAAAAACTTTTTTTAGACCAGTATATGTTAGCGATTTTTATGCTGCATATTTGCATCGGTACTTAGCGTATCTTCATCTTTGCCCTATGACTTTTGTACCGACCAAATTTGAGTGCTTTTTTTTATATTTGAGCTTTGTCTGATCATATATCAGCTGATAAATATCTTTAATGAGTGCTAAAGAGTCTTCAACAGTTTTGCTTTTTTTTCTGATCGAATGATATCTTGTCAGCGTTTTAATTCTTAAGATGTATATTTTGGAAAATGCATTCTTATAATAGATACAAAGCGTTTCTACTTTTCGACACTGGGTCTGCGACTTAAGAATACATGTTTTCTTTTTCAGTGCATGATAAAACATGATAGGATATATAAATAGGAGCGAGATCGTTATAAATTAGTGTCTTAAAAAACACGTTAATTTTGAAATAGCTTATGCAAGTGCCAAACATTGCCCTCACGTGAACTAAAAACTAAGTAATGTTTGAAAGAGTACTTAGGTTCAAAGAACGGTGATCAGTTGATTATCAGAAAAATGTACAGTTATATCCTGGGTCGATGACTGTAAAGTGTAAGGACGGATTTTGAGCTGAAAAGTGATGAAACAATAAATTTTAAACGAACTTTGTACTACTGGGAGTTAACTTTTTTTGGGGAAGGTGCAAAGAGAATAAAACTTCAAGTTCTCAATCTGAAAAAAAAATTTCAATCAATTATATCATGAAAAGAAGAATAATAAGCATAAAAAATCAAAGAAAATGTATTAAGTGTTAATTTGTCCAAGATTTTATATATCTATGCTCTTACAAATAGAAAATACTGCAATAATCATAATAAATATGGTAGGGAATTGAGTGAATGCAACCAAGTATCATATTATCTTCAAATGTTTTTCTGTAAAGTGTACCAGGGCTATAGTCACAAAGAAAATTAGTATGAAAAAAGCACAATAGAAACCATTTGAGTTGTTTAAATCCATTATAGTTTTTTATTAATAGGGAAATGAAATCGAGATTGAATTTTAATATGAGAAATATATACGAAAATGGATAAAAAAAGCTTTAGTAAAATTAGGCTAAATGTTATGTATTGAAAACATTATGGAAGGATGATTTATAATGTTTCCAATACACAAAATTAGCATAAATGAGTAATTATAAAATATGAGATTTTAAATTACTGGAAAACTGATGAAACCGCATGGTAAAACCTGCGGAGGAAGAACTGTGGATGTCAGCGATAGCATCGAGGAAAATGAGGTTGCTGATATATTGGCCAAAGAGGCCAGGCATCTTTTGGGAATAATCTGCCAAATAGTTTCTTTATGTAATGCAAATTTATTAGCCAGATTCAGACTTAGAAGTGATTCGATGAACGAGAAATTTCAGTTTTGTGACACAAACGCCAACAGAATCATAACAAAAAATTATAACTAGACCAAGAACACGCCACTACAAGGGAATGAATATTCATCTGGATGCTACCAAAATGTTCCCAAAGTATAGAAACTACTCCGAGACTGATCCCCCACCAAATCATATATTTACTATCTTTGCTGTTCTAGCAGCGCTTAAGGCCACAGATGACCTTCCTCAGGAATAGTTTAATTTAGAACAGATTCGACAAATTGCTAAACCTGTCTTCACGGTTCAGGGTGCAATACAGTTTCTTCAATGGACATGACACGAACCAACCGATTAAAATAATATCTGACTTCTACACTTCATATATTTTATGTCAAAGACGCATTGAAGTGTCAGTGCTTAATGGTGGTGGAACTTTAAAGAAAATACTGGCTGGGTGGCGCAGTAGTTTAGCCCACGGGGATTCTGTAAGTTCCTTTACCGCCAAGTTGTGGATTCTATTCCTGCTTGTCCGAAGACAAGGCTCAGATTAGGGAGCTATGTTGGTTATCTTATTTGGTGCTCCTACAATAAAGAAGCCAACAAATTCGCAGTGTGAATTGCAGAATTTCGTAACAGATAAAGTGCCTGGAAAAAACAATAGCGCTTTGGAAAAAACAGCGTTTAAAGGGAATACGATGTTTAAATATATTGAAATATAAAATATCATATTCTCCTTTTTTAAGTTTTTAAGCAAAGCTTTTCGATTGTTAAATGTTTTCAGGAATTTCCTTTAAAATATCTTCATAATGCAGTGTTATAGTTGAATTTAGGGAATAAAAGGAATTTATGAAAAACGTGACCTGTAATTTACAATAATAAAGATTTAGTTTCAGAACATATATTTCAACCGACATCTTTATCCAGAGGAAGGTATTTTCTAAGATAATTTGTCCTACACTGTACCGTGTTCGATATTCTTTCTAATTTACTTGATTTATCCCAAAACAAATATTCAATTTATGCTCACTAAAACATTTTAAGGAAATGCTAATTTTTAAGTTATTACTACCAGTTCACCTAATATCAGCTTGCCTCCAATAAGACACGTTCAATAAACATGAAATACATTGTTATGACCATTATAAAACTCGACGTCGGTTCACTCAGAACAAATCAGAATCTATCTAGATGTCAAAACATTTACGTGATGCGAATGAAAATAAAACGTAGTTTTGACATGGCATGTTTCTATACCGTAAATATCGAATGACAATCTGACAAGTTTTTCAAAGTCATTTAGAACGTCCTACATTTATCTAAATTGAAGAAAATAGGAATTGTGCTTTTGTTGTAAAGGAATGGGAAATCAAATTAAAACCTAGTCGAAAATTTTGTAACACTTTTTTAAAATAAAAAACGTCATAACACAAGTGTTTGTCCTTTTTAAGTTCTTGGAAAAAATCTGTAAGCAAAATCAGATACAGTATTTTAAAAAGACATAGACATTTCCAGAACTGTACTGCGGTACTAGTTTTATGAAAAAAAATAACAAAGAAGGTCATAGAATATTGTCAATTCTAAACATTATTTCCCAAATTACTGAAAACGATATGTACAAGGAGTAACCTTTAATAGGATATGATTTTCTAAGAAATATTTTACAATCTGTACACGTACACACGTACACACACACACACACACACACACACACACACACACACATATATATATATATATATATATATATTTTTTTTTTCTCTGTTATTGTAAAGTTTACTGAAATCTGTTGTCTCAATTTTCTTTCAATCCACGATCCTGGGGAGAATGATTATAACATTTTAATCTTATCTCTGACTAAATTAGCAACATTCAGTGCTTACCTCATTTCACGCGAACACTGCATATTAATGAAAGAAAATGCAAAAATATTTAATTCGTTACTTACTCATTTTTGATGTATTTTCCCGAGGAGATATCAAATAGTCTTACACATCCAGAGGCGTACTAATTATATTACATGCATTGATGTCGTTACATATTTCGCCTTCATCGCAGGAGTTTCATAGACTTATCATGTAACAAATTACCTACTAATAGTGCGGAGAAATTTGTAGGATAAATCATGTTATATAAGATAACTATTTCCTAGAGAACTGAATTTAGAAACTCAGCCCTTTATCACTTATAATTATATCCTTAATAGTTTTATATATATTCATCATTCATCAATCAATTCATCCTTGAATAAAAAATGAAATTGATGTCATGTGAAAATTTTCCCTATAAGGAATGACAATATTTATAAACTTTCAAGTACGTATATCTAAGAAGAATTTATTTACAAATACTGACATCTGAACAATTATACTGTAGCAATATTTGAATAGAAAAAGAAATTTTTACGTCTTTAAAAACTACCAATCAGATACAATGTCTTACATAAATGATCAGATACAAACTAATCTCATTAAAACATTTTTTTGGTTAATTTATTTTAACATAAAATTAAATTATTTTTCCACTTCCCATTTAAATATTCATCTAGTTTAACAATTTTCATGAATTTCATAAAACGAATGTAGAACAAATTTATTAAAAACATGTTGGCTGAAAAGAAAATGGTCGCTAAGAGGATTGGACGCGTATTGTTTGATTAAATAAATATTTAAAAAAATACTTACTTGAGAGAACTTTTCAAATATTTTGGTGGAATTGCCATTATCCTTTCAAACATGGCTCAGTCTTATGGCTGTGGTTTTAAAAAATTTTTTGGCTAGGTTTTGTTCAAATTAGTTCTACTCATCTTGTATTGTTCTTGTGACTTCAACTGTCGCTCGGAAGGAATAATTTGTTTTCGAATTCTAGATTACAATTCTTTTTCTAGATTCAAGTATGTTTTGGGGGATTTATTTCTGGAAATTACAGAGGGAGTGCCTATTGTTACTACTCCAGGGCATTAGTTAGAGCCGTACGTTTCTAAGTAATATGCATTGGATCACTGCCTTGGTAGAATAAGAAATTATTTTGTAGGATAAGGTTTTATGCTAAAATTTCTAAATGAACTTTGAATTATTAAGAGAGTAGTTAGTGATGCTGTGTAATAACCCTATTGGATTTGCTCACCTCAATGTTAACCCATGGAGAAAAATTTTCTACTATTTACAGCTACATAAATGCTGATAATCAAATAAAAAGAGCAATTTCAGATAGCCTGAACTTTTCTACACCTTTCAACCAGATTCATTCTATAAATTTCTTCCACCAAAGGAATTTATGAGCGCTTAAAACACACTGTACAAGTTTGTTTCCCCCGAATAATTGAAATTTTAAAATATTATTTGGTTTTACTTTTTAGACGAAAAATGCCCCAATATGTGAAATTTCTTTCTCTATTACGGAGTATAATTAAAAAAATACTTTAAATCCAAGTCGGCATTCCTTGGACAAATGTTCTCCATAGGTTAACACCGAGGTGAGAGAATCTAATAGGGTTAGTACACAGCAAACTTAAAATGCATTACTTAATCAGTAAATTCAAGTTTGTCAGTTCTGATTGACTGCAATAACACTTACGTCTCCTAACAATTATTACCCTTTTACCATGTCTCATTAGAAGGAACCAAGTTCGTATTTCCAAATTTTTGTTCAGAGAGAGCATTTTCTTAAAAATTTGTTTTTTACAGCCTTTCTTTTTTTCTTTTTTTTCTTTTTTTTTTGCTATAAACTTAGTGGGGTTTTTAGGATCAAACCTTTCAGGGATGTTATATTGTGGTATGACTCGTGATAAAAAAATTGCCTGTTCAAATCACGCTTTGGTTCCTACTTTACCTCATTTACATTGAAAACAACGGTGAGGGGTTAATACAGTTACACTAAAGAAGTTATAAATTGAGAACATGATAACAAGATAACGTTCAGCAGACAGGAAAAGAGTGTGAGGAATGTAGTTGTAGCCGCTGCTTTTGCGGTCGTAGCACACAAGTTGCTACAAAATTACTCTCTTTTCAAGAAATCGACAAAAACTGAATTTTGCCTCACCCACTGAAATGCAAAAACTCCGAATTAACACTAATGTTTGAACAATGCAGCGCCATATTTTATTTTGATTATTTTGCAAAGTTGGAAAAGAATTTTCGAATCTCCAATAAACACTTGTATACATAGTTTGTTTTTAAGTACTTTTATATTCAATTTCCAGGTATTACAGTTTTTTTGTTGTTCTTGTTGTTGTTGCACATCCCCAAAGACTGACAGGGCTATATCAAGTCCATGGCATTGTATACCCTAAAGAAATCCAGAACCAACAGTGGATTGGCAGGTAGATCCCGCATGGAGAGCCCTAGGCAAGCAAGAATATCTGCCTGTTAAAACGAAGTGCCAGAGAGCCACCCGGTCGATTACTCTGAAACCAATGATGCGCCGGTGGAACGAGCCAAGTGGTTTTATTTTCGCGTTTAGGTCTGGAAAAAAGCTCCATGTAGTTGAGAGGTGCAGAAGGCACCGAATCTTCACAAGCACCCGCTTTCGCCAGGGAGTATGCAATCTCATGACCCTCGATGTCAACATGAGAAGGAATCCACTGCAGGTGGACCCGATGAGACGACGATAAACGTTTCAGCTTTTTAATAATAGCCACTCCTATATTAGCCCTTACTCTATGCCAACTGGCCAAGTGTTGGATAGAACCTCTGCTACCTGACAGGATCGAGATATCTTTTCTTTGAGTGAGTGACACAATGAAATCAAGACCTTTGTTTATGACTATTTGTTCACTATGAAAAACAGAACAGAAGTCGTGATTCATCTTCTGAATCTTTACCTCTTGATTTTGTGATTTGATGTATATTCCACTGCCAGTAGAATCTTTATCATTCCTAATGCCGTCTGTATACACCTCAACATCGTCCTCTAAAATGCTATTAATACTTTCGAGAGACAGTTGCCTCAAATATGTAGGAAGATCTTTTTGCTTGTTTACTTGAACAGGAAGGTCAGTATGGAAAAATTTACTTTCTTAACTATCTGTTAGTCGGCCTTTGCAAATGTAACAACTTTAAATACCTATATTTATACAAAAATATTATAGTTAAATAGCGTATAAAACACGCTAGACATAGGATATAAACATTAAACATAGGACATTAGACAACTGTTCCCTAATTTCTCTTTTGCACCATGCGCAAATGAATTCTTTTTTTTTCACGTTTTGAGTGAATTCATTTACGTATGTGCTTCAAATATAGAACTTGAGGCGATATATTTTAGTTAAGAGCAGAAATTTTAGGAATAATTAAGTGGTAATTTTTACATCAGTAAGGGAATATAAAATAAGTTTGGAGATTGAGGATGCATAGATGTAGGTACTGTGTAATAACAATGTATAAAAACATATTTAGGAATCAAAACTTCAGTTGATTTTGACTAATAAATAACGCTTTCTTTGAAAATTGCGAGTAACACATCCCCTACTCTGCTATCGCAATATGATAAGACTTTTAGCTGGAAAATTTTAGAAGCACAGAAAATGCTTTAGATTTTGATATCCTATTTTGAGAAGAATATTGAAAATAAAAGTGCATCTCTCTTCCCAAAGTGGTATATCTCGTCATTTTGACAAATATTTTATCTTATTCCATTCCGAGAAGAATTTTCAAAATAGATTTATCATGATCTTTTATACACAAAAGGTACTTTTCCTTCTAAGAAATCAAGAAATTTAGGAAATATTTCAGTATAATGTATATAAAAAGAAGAAAAAACCTATAATTTTGATTTATTACAATAGCTACAAATTTGACCATTTCAAATATAATTCTGTGTAAGAAATCCCTCAAACAGACAGCAATTCAAATATGTAATGTAGAATAAAAATGTATTTCTGGATTTAATTGATCAATAGTGGACATTCAATTTCTGCAAAAGTGTTTTTCTTGATAACTTTTTTCTTCTGCACGTTTTTAATCGCAAATCCTTAAAAAAAATCATTCATGTCTAACAGGGTTAAATCAAAGATCTTGTATTTTTCCAGTACCTTTCTGGGTGGACACACACACATAAATATAAATATGTAGTAAATAATTATGCATTCAAATATACATTTGCATACATTAAATTTTACTTATATAATGCATATATACACAAGTTATCAAAAATTAAGGGAAAATGACAAAAAGAGGGATAACACGTTCAAAACTAGGCCAATCTGTTTAAAATTTGAATATGTTGTTAAGTAAAATGTGCTGAATAAAACTACATTATGCAAAATAGTGGCGTTGCAGTCAGAATACGTCATTTGTGAGGAGCATAAAAGTGCATGTTTCAGAGCAAGATGGCAATTGTATCTGCGAGGCTGAGATTAGACATCTGGCATAACCAAATTGTAACAATGACCTCCAGGCATCATTTGACCGAAGAACTGCGATGGCGAGCTATTGGGAGATTAGAGGCAGGACAAAGTCAGACAGAAGTAGCCAGATGCCTAAATGTGAGTTCGTCTATGGTTCATAGACTTTTAACCCCAGATTCGGCATCCAGGAGATTCAGCGAAGGACGGCAATACGCTACGACGAGTGCCGATGACCGATATTTCTCATTATGCGGACGAATGAATAGAACCACAACTCCGTCTGCAAGCTCCGTCTGCAGATCCCCCCTCACGGCAAGCTCTGGAAGGTTGGTATCAATGCCAACCGTGCTTAGAAGGCTTCACGAAATTGGTCTTTTTGCGAGGCGACCAGACATTTGTGTCCCGAACACGTCATGCCAGAGGCGGGAACGTTTGCAGTGGGCACGTCTACATGTCCACTGGACGAGTGATCAATGGAGGGCTGTTCTCTTTGCGGATGAGTCCAGGTTTAGCCTCCAACGCGATAGTAGGCGTATTTTGATTTGGAGAGAACCCGGAACTCCTTTTCATGCATCACACATCCGTGAAAGATATGCATACGGATCAGGCAGTGTCTGAGTTTGGGGTGGTATCTCTTTGGTTGGACGCACAGACCTCCATGTCTTTCCCCTTGGAAATCCGAATGCTCACACCTATAGAGATGACATCCTGGATGCTTATGTGCGCCCGTATGCAGGGGCAATAGGTGATGCTTTCGTGCTACAGGACGATAACGCGAGACCGCACAGGGTTCGCAGGGATGCTTATCTTGAAGAGGAAACAATTAAGCGCATGGATTGGCCAGCTAGATCACCGGACCTGAATTCTATCGAGCATATCTAGGACGCTTTAGGACGACGTATAACTGCTCTCAATCCTCCTCCTAGGATCCTAGCCACGCTTTCAACTGCTTTACAAGAGCAATGACTGTCACTTCCTACCGAACTCATAGACCGCATAATTGACAGCATCACACAGCGCTGTATGTGCTGTATTGCTTCTCGGGGGGATCATACGCCATATTAAAGGTACTTTTCCTGTACCAAACTGACACATCCGATTTGTTCATTGTATTACATATGCTAATTTCTATAACACATTAATTGTCTGGTGGTTTCTTTTTTATGCTATTTTATACCTACCTATGTGTTGTATATTATTTATAAATGTCATTAAATTCTAAGCTTAACTTTTTGAGTAATCGCTATTTTTGCGACTTTTCCTTAATAACCAGTATATATATATATAAACTCATATATATACACTGCTCAAAAAAATTAGGGGAGCAAGCAAAGAAGTTAAGAAAACCGTGCGAGACAGCCACGTATTGGCATAAAATGGATAGTACAAGCGTATCAATGCGCAATACAGAGAAAAAAGACGTAAAAAATTTGTAATTAAGCTTTAATTCTTTGAAAATATGGACAAAACATGAAAAGATGATTTAGGGCAACAATTTGGTTACATGTAAACGATAAAAAAAGTATTGTTTAGAAATGATGCAAGATTTTTAATATGGTGTGTGGTCATCTCGAACAGCTAAGACTTCTGCACACCTGTTTTCCATGGATGCGATGATGTTATCGATGTTATCGATTGGGGAACACTGTTCCACTCTTCAAGAAGTGCAATCTCCAAGTCCCGGAGAGTAAAAGGAGGCCTTGGTCTCGCAGCAATGCGTCGTCCGAGCATGTCCCAAACATGCTCAATACATACATATATATATATATATATATATATATATATATATATATATATATATATATAGATAGATAGATAGATAGATAGATAGATATATAGATAGATATATTCATTCGT
Source organism: Dolomedes plantarius (assembly GCA_907164885.2). NCBI lineage: Eukaryota > Metazoa > Arthropoda > Arachnida > Araneae > Dolomedidae > Dolomedes > Dolomedes plantarius. The sequence goes on from OU015497.1 coordinate 146,004,541, forward strand.
AAATTACCCAGCATAACAAAGCCGGCAACAACGAAAAAAAACAGAATATGCAGTCATACGCCTAGGCAGCTATTAACAGCAAAGCAAGCATAAGGAAATTCCCAAGTACAACCCTAGGAGAATTTACGCCCAAAGAAATTCAGGCATAGTGGGTAAATCAACACCCCAAAACCCATACAAGAAGGGAATTGACACCTACGAAGTATATAGTAGGGGAATCAACCCAAAAACATATAGTAGGCAAATCAACAACACCCCAACCCAACCCACAGCCCCAAAGAAAAATATAAATGCATAAATATACATACATACATACATACATGCGTGAGTATTATATATATATAACTCCAAACACGGCATTTATCTAGTACGGAGTATTATGCTGTGTATATATTTATGTATATATATATATATATATATATATTATATATATATATATATATATATATATATATATATATATATATATATATATATATATATATATATATATATATATATATATATATATATATAACATTAAAAACTTTTTTCAGAACTTCCTCTGAAACTTACAATCAGACCTTAGAGATTAAAATAAACCTTTGTTGTATTAAGTAACTAGAATTCATTGTGAGAAAGAAGTGATTTTCAATTCTCTAAACTTATTCAATCTTATTCACAAAAGTAGTTCATTATTTCCAATATTTTTCTCTAGGGAACGAATTTCAATTTCGCTATCTTAGACGGCCATTGTTTTCTATAATTTTGACTTCCAAAGCTATTTTCCCTCTACTCATTATTTTTTATAGTGTCGAAATCGATTAACAACAACTAGATTTGAAAAAAAAAGTTACTCTTTAATAGAAAGTCACAAAACAATGGTACTAAAAGTTTTACGAGCGAAAGTTAGTTACTATGTATGTTTAAAAATAAAGGTGAGGAGACAGCTTCAGTACAAGAGAGGAGTACACTTATTGTGAATATCTTGAAAATTAGTAATCTATTCATGTTTTCGCTGGTTTTCTGAACAAAATGAATTGACGAAATATAAAGTTAAAAAAATAGTCTGATCGATTAAAGTGACAGTGAGTGAAATAATAGTTTGTTTATTTTAACAAGGAAATAAGGACCTTAAAAATTCGACTAAAAAAGTTTTTATTAATAAAATTTTGTATTGCTCTAAAAAAATGCTTAATTAAAATTATTAAACAACATTTAATCATAAAGGATGAAAACAAAACGAATCATTTAATTAAAGATTAATATCTTTTAAAATAAGTATTTCAAACTAAATATGTTTTATACCCTAAAAATGAATTTCTGATTTAAATTCATCATATTAATTTATATATCTGTGGGAAAATTTGAACAAAGTTATTTTTAACCTGAGACTGCAATTTTTCAGTTTATATACTGACATTTCCCATTACACGTACAGACACACGCGGAAGTTTTATTATACAACTGAAATAAATAGGATAATGAAGTTTACAAATTTCAACACACATATATATGTACATACACACACACACACACACACATATATATATATAAATATATATATATATATATATATATATATATATATATATATATATATATATATATATATATATACATATTATATATATATATATACATATATATTACATATATATTACAAAATTATATTATATTACAAAATTATACATTTTGTTACTTAATTACAAATGTAAATTAGGGGATACATTTTAGGGGATATAACAGTTACAAAATTATACATTTTGTTAGTGTTAATTATATTACAAATTATACATATATATTACAAAATTATATATATACACCCATGGACAAAAAATTAGCGCACCAAAAAATAATTGCGGGATCGTAACGAAACTTGCAATGAAGGTACATGTCGGGGAGATATGCAAATGATTAGAAATGCAGCGTGATTGCGCATTACGTATAGCCGGTAGAGGGCGTTGAACATCGTACTCTGTGGAGTATAAAACAGGTAACCAAAGCTTGTTTCAGTGTGCTGAATCATTTACAAAGGAAGAGCTGAGATAGACATGCCATGATGGAAGCTGGGTGGTCAGCTAGGCGAGTAGCTCGTCAATTAGGCCGCTCTGATTGTGTTGTGAGGAGGTGTTGGGACCAGTGGACCCGAGAGATGTCATGTACACGAAGACCAGGCTCAGGACGCCCTCGACAGACCGTCGAGAAGACCGCCACATCGTAAGAAATGCACGCGTACAGCCAACTGCTTCATCGGCCGCCATCCAGGCACAGGTAGCACCTTCACTAGGGGCCTCTGTGTCTTCTCGAACCATACGAAGGCGCGTGGCTGAAGGACAGTTGGTATCGCGGCGCCCATTACGTGTGCTACCCTTGACGCCCACCCATCGACGCCTCTGTTTGGAGTTTTGCCGCGCACGAGGAAATTGGACTGCAGCGGAATGGAACCAGGTCGTTTTTAGCGACGAATCCAGATTCAATCTCGGCAGTGATGACAATCGTGTTCGTGTGTGGAGAGCCCGTGATGAACGCTTCAATCCTGCCTTTACTGTACAGCGACACATCGCTCCCACAGCTGGTGTGATGGTAAGGGGTGTCATTGCCTACAATACACGGTCACCGCTAGTATTGTTCCGTGTCACCATGACAGCGCAGCGGTATGTTCATGAAATCCTGCAACCACATGTGTTGCCACTCATGCAACGGCTCCCAGGAGCCATTTTCAACCAAGACAATGCTCGGCCTCATACGGAAAGGGTGTCACAAGACTGTCTCCGCACTGTTACTACCCTTCCTTGGCCTGCCCGATCCCCAGATTTGTCTCCAATCGAGCATATCTGGGATCATTTGGGACGACGAGTTAGGCATCCCACGAGTTTGAACGAACTAGAGGCAAGGTTACAGCAAATATGGAACGAAATGTCTCAAGACATCATACAGAACTTGTATGACTCAATGCCCGATCGTATCGCATCGTGCATTCGCGCTAGAGGGGGTCCAACGGAGTATTAACTCCTCCGTTTTTTTGCCTTTTTCTCTGAAATAAGTTATCCTTTTTCTTTTATTTTCTTATCATTTACTTATATGAAAGTAGTCATTACGTATGTAAAATTTCGTTTCATTTTGATGACTCCTTCTTGGTGCGCTAATTTGTTTGTCCATGAGTGTATATACATATATATATATATATATATATATATATATATATATATATATATATATATATATATATATATATATATATATATATATATATATATATATATATATATATATATATATATATATATATATATATATATATATATATATATATATATATATATATATATATATATATATATATATTATATGTGTGTGTGTGTGAATACAGTCAAACCTCGATATCTCAAACTTGAAGAGAGAGACAAAATTCGAATAATCGAAAATCGCATGTTATCAATAGAAGAATAGAGAAACAAGCTTTTTACATGTCTTTTTAAAAAGTAATCCCTTCTTTATTTTAATAAACACTATTTACAAAATTATTTAAAAAAGCTTCAATTGTTGTTTGCCTCGTAGAAGAGTATGAAAGTATATCTATTATACTTTCTAAGTTAACAATGGCTTTAAATGTGTACTCTGATATATTTGGCTGACTTTCAACATATCTCTCCAAAGTGTCCATTGCAAATATTGCTTCTTTGATTGTCACATTTGTTGGTAAATGGCAGATTTCTTCCTCCTATTCTTCTGATAATGCACAAGAAGCTTTCGTTTGAGCGATGATGTCATTGTCCTCCCACGGACCACTATCACTGCATCCGCTATCACTGCATCCACTATCACTGCATCCCACTATCACTGCATCATCTACGATGACCAAGTCAATTGAATTCCATGTTATCGAGGTGCATAAGTTTGGTTAATCGGTTCCAATTATTTTCGGCCCAGTTTTCAGCTGGGTGGTCGATGTTAATTATCTGAGTACTTTGGTGGTCTTTTATGAATCCAGCCTTTTCAAAGCTATTCATTATCATAGAGGAAGACACAATGTTCCAAGCTTTGTCTACCATTCACATAGCTTGTAGAATATTTAAACCAGATGGTGAAATACCTTCTTCTATTTAGAACAACATTTTTTTAACCACGTGATGACGATACTTTACTTTGAAACTTTGGATGATGCCCTGATCAAGAGGTTGAAGTTTTGATGTAGTAATTGAGGGGAGGAATTCAATTATAATGTTTTCCATTTTAGGTATGGTACTGTGCCCCGTACAGTTATCAATGAAAAGCATGATTTTTAACTTTTCTGTTTTAATTTTTTCATTTAAATTCTTGAGCTAGTTTTCAAAAAGGTTAGATGTCATCCAAGCTTATCGGTTATCTTCGTAATACAAAGGTAAAGATTTTATCTCGGTGAAACACTTTAGTTTCTTTGACTTTTCTATCATTAACGGTTTTAACTTCTCTGTTCCATTCATATTCACGTAGAAGAGTAACGTTAAACGCTGTTTACTCCTCTTCCCTCCATGATATGCTTCACTCTTTACATGCATGGCTTTGTCTGGAGGGCATTTAAAAAAAGTCCAGTTTCATCAGCATTGAACACATCCTTTTCATCGTAATCTTTCACTGTCAATCTTACTTTCTTTCTAAATTCTACACAGTCTTCCTCATCTACGCTAGCACTTTCACGACACATTTTAAAAATGTAACTTTATTTCGTTTTTTTAAATTTTCAAACCAACTATTACTGCCTTCAAAATTTAAATAACCTAATCCTTTTGCGAAATATTCAGCTCTATCTTTGATTTAAAGTCCATTTAGGGGGATGATTTGAGTTCTAAATTGCGTAATCCACATCATTAAGCACTTCTCCATATCGAGAAATTCACTAGTTTTGAGCTTCTTTCGCTTGCCTTAGCCGGCATCGAATTTTTCAAGGATAATTGCTTTATTCTTTAAAATTGTTGACAATGTGCTACCTGTAAGCCCAAACTCCTTTGCAGTTTCCTTTTTCTTTTTCGAACTTTTATCCACTTCATCGATAATTTGCTTCTTCACATCAGTAGTAAGCCTAATTAATTTCAGTTTGTTAGCCATTTTGAACAGATGACTCGCATAAGACCTCACCTTCTCCAAATGTTGTTTTCGAACGATTTCTAACTTTTTCTGCAATAACCAAGTTAAACAGCATGGAAACTTTTCAGCCCTTTTCAGGAGCGGCACTAGTTTGAGTGCAAGAAAGCACAGGCACATTCACACGTGTAGCTTTTTTTCTTTACCTCTTGTTGCAATGGTAAGGCATTCTATATTCTTCTTGGAAGCCACCCATCTCTTGATTTTTGTTCATGTCTTCATTTCCTGTTTCGTTAAAGTCATGCCAACCCCTCTAGAAAGTAACCTTGGAGAACAAAAGGAAAAAAAATAAAAGAAAGTATGGATGGTCACTGCATATGCATGGAACTGACTGAAAAGAGATAAGGAAACAATAAGTAAGAATTTCAATTCCCCTCTTGGGGGGGGGGGGATCAAGAGAAGTTGTGATTTCATTGTGTTATCTACCGTCTTTATATTCCTTCATTTTAAAGATTATGCAGGGTTTTACCCTGTAATTTTTGAATAGCCTTTCTATATTTTGGATATTATTTTTTGTTTTTGGAAAAAAATTTCTTCCCCATTTATGGGAAAAAAAATCAAAAATATTCGCCAAAACAAGGTTTTTTCAACATTGAGTGCATAGTAAATTTGAAGGAATTTTTTTTCTCCGAGATTTCAAAAAATTCACGAAATCGAGGTTCGAATTAACGAGGTTTTGCTGCATATATTTTAGTTTTAAAAATATTAAAATACAACTTTAATGATAACATGCCTATGTTAAAAATTCAGATATGATCTACGATCTATATTAATAAAGAGACAAGGGGATGTCTAGATCATCATGTGACCGTAACGCATCCGGGAGGACCAATCCTCGAAAAAAAAATGGCCGACAAATATACAGGAAACGGTGTAATTTTTTTTCTCATGAAAGTACATAAATGTTACATATTTGGAAAGAGCTTCGAAAACTGATATTTTTTTCTGCGTACACTTATTCTGTTAATTCAATAGTTTTAGAGATATTTTCATTCTAAAATCACTCACTGCTGAGAAACCAAATCATCTGGTGCAGTGGTGCTGCCATCTGTCGGCAGCGACGGGAATGAAAATTGAAAGGAATTTATTCACTTGAATTAAATATATTTGTAGGCTTTTTTTCTTTTGTGGGGCCCGTAGTACATAAATATGTTACACGGATGGCTTGAGCGTAGCTAGGCGAAGCCCGGCTAGTCATAAATAAAGAATTAATTCTGTATAACATAATATATATATAAGAATAACATACTAACATTTTCCACTTTTGGTGAAAATCACACACACATGAAAACAACGCGATAAATATTACCAACTAGAGAAAATTACTGTTAAAATATATCTATATATACAATGGGCGTTTCATAAAAACTGAAAGTATTTTTTTTCTCGAATTGGCAACAATGCGAAAGTGAAAAATGGAACTGTAGATGAATTTCCAAATTAAAGAAAAGTTTGTAGCAAACATTTTTAAATGTGGAAGATAATTCTGTTTTCGCCGTTGAGGTGTTGTTTAAACAAAGTTTTCGGTTACCTTACAGAAGTTCAGGTGATTCAGATTTAAGAAATGAAACTCATTATGCAGTCGCTGTTTGTGTTCAAATATTTCTTGAAAACGTAATGTTAAAAACATGCCAAAGCCTTGTTACAGTTGTAACATCGATTTATGGTTATTTCCGACAGATGCTAATGTTATTTGAGTTGCAGAGTGTTCACTGAAGCAGATTCCAAAATATCATCAGCACATGCTTTGAATTTTGGACTGAACTATGGGACCGTTGCCTATCACCTGACAGAATATATTTTGAAAAAAAGAATATCATATTATTTGCATTACTTGATATTTTTAAAGTTGAAATAGAACGTCCTTTGTATAAACACAGGTAATGCCCAAAAATATTTTCTCTGTCATATTTAGAGTTCATGGCGTAACCCTTAAGTTATCCTTTATCATTTGTGATGTTCCCCTGCTTTATGTTTTATATCCTCCCTTAAATGATAGCATCGTGGGAAATCTGAATTGCCCATGTGGTCACTCTATGAAAGCCTTCAAAAGGTATTCATTTGTGAATTTGGAGCCATTATTTCACTCTACGAGAATTTTAGAGGGGAGGGGGAACCTTCATTGACTTTAGCCACCGAAATTCACTGCGTCATATGCTGTACATAGAAAGTTTTGGTTTAGGCAGACAAAATAGAGATTTTCAGGAAATAAGAAGAATAAGACTGAGCCTGGTTGGAAATTGCTTGGGAGGAATGAGCAAGTATATAAATCCTCCTGTGTTTTAAAATTGGGATTTCTTTTAATATATGATTACCACGATTACACTGTGTTTTATATTTGTGATGGTCTTTTACATTATATTTCTCGTCTTGTATGTATGTATGTATGTATGTATATACATACATATGTGTATATATATATATATATATATATATATATATATATATATATATATATATATATATATATATATATATATATATACATATGTGTGTATATATATATATATATATATACATATGAGTGTGCATATATATATATTATTGCAGGTATACTTCTTTTATTTTATAATTTAAGATAGATTTTTACGATGATACAAGGAAATAAAATATTTAGTTGTACTTTATTAAAGATTGATATGTATTAGTTAAAAATTCAATCTTTCATTTCAATGTTTTTTTAAATATATAATAGATTTGTTTATGGATAGTGTATAATTAAACCTCACATACCCATAAATATTACTATATGGGTATTTAAATAACCCCAGGTTGAATTTTAATAATTCCCGATGCGGTAAATTTTTCAGGAATGTTTAAACATTACTTCTGAGATGAAAAGCCTAAAGGCAATATTTTTAATTAACAGAAAATATTTGAGCATGATACTTAGACATATGTACACCAGAAGGAATTAAAATTGTTTTCAATCTAATTTCCCCTTTTTGATATATTTACCTTGCTTCTTATTATAGGATGACAATATTTTACAAACATTGGCAAGATTTTATGTTCCTTGTGAGAACATAAAGACCTTTGGTTAATTTATGGGCATTTAGTGGAAGGCTTCAAATTTTAGAACAAACCTGCTTATAATTATTGAACTAGAATATAAGAATAATTAACAGTAATAACTTTTATATTGTTTTCAATCTAATTTCCAATTTTTAATACATTAGCCTTCCTTTAAACATTAAAAACACTAGTAGAAATTAAAGTATTTTATTTTAATCAGATTAATATTAAATTTAATTCTTCCAGCAAATTTTTACGATCATTTTAAATTAGTTCAAAACTTTTGAGTTATGAGTGAGGGAATGGCTTACTGTGTTGTTAAATTTGTAACAAAGTATGCTTGAATTTAGTAATGAAGATGCAAACAGCTGACGGAAATCTTTTCGACAATGAACAATTTCGAACGAATCTTAATTTACTGGCCTGGATTAAAGAGGATTTAAAGTTGTTTGCGCATTTTCTAAATTTAAATGCTTGTGTATTAAAGGATTACTTCCCCAATGAACAATCTTGACCTAGTCTTTGGATTTGAAGAGATTGTTGTTCATCCATAAAGCAACAAGGCACTGTAAATTTTGCTAAGTTTGGAATAATACCGCGCTCGACGCTGAAAGAAAATTAATTGAAAATGAGGGATACATTTTATCGCAAACAATGCAATGGAGGATACTAAACGCAAATTAATTAAGTGGAACATTCTAGAGTAATGGTATGTTATGTATATGGAAGTTATATTAATGTTTAGGGTAATGGTGAAAATTTTTATGGAAACCACTTTATTACAGTGAGCTATAGAAAGGTCAGCTTATATCCCAAGTGCTGATATGTAAAATAATATTTATTGAATGCTAAATGTTTTTAGGTAGTTAAAAGAAGTTCTTTTATTTCACTATTATAAGCATTTCTTTATTATATAATTTATTCAAAACAAAATATTTCCTCCAGAATGAATTATGTTTATATTTTTCAATAGTAAAATTTTACAATCTGGTGACAATTTACTGAAATTATATCCAGACATAAGCTAATCTTATTTTCCAAATACTGACTTTGTAAAATATTTATTGAAGATTAAATATTTTCAAGTAGTTGAAATAAGTTATCTGATTCAGTTATTGGCTGAATAATATTACTTATTTTATTATTTAAAAATTTTATTGATAATATAGGAAAAATATCATTCAATTAAAAAAAATTCTTATTCGAGTTAGAGAAAGATGGCTAGGGCATTAGTGATGGCTAGGGCATTATATTACAAGTGAAAGTAAGTAGTGAGTTCAGTGAAATAAAAAAAAAATAATATTCTCTAATTCTAAGAAGACTGAAACATTTAATTGCAATTTTAATCTGTATCTTTTCTGGATCACTATCATTTGAGACTGTGATGCATGTTATTTATTGCATTAAAACATGCCAGTTTAGAAATAACCAAGGAGTTCAACGCCATTTTAACGACTCGTCGATCCCACATTCACAGTTAATTAATTTTAAAGTATGACTGGCGAGGTACTTCATTCTGTGCACTAGACAAAATACCAATTTCATTGCAGTAATTACATCTGCAGTTTCCTATCGGCATCGAAAGTTAATTTTTTAATACAGACAGCCACCGATTTACCACTAATGCGACTTAAGACTGATCCACTTTACTACTTTCACGAAAGAGCACGATTAAAAAAAAATCCGTTAATGAAATTAAGTGCAAAGTCACTTTTTAAAACACATAAAAGCTTCACAGATGTCACGTGTATGAGAACTTTACAGATTAAGTATAACTGCTTAATCGGTATTGGGAAACTTGCATGACCACGTGGGTTGAAGGAGGGTTGAGTTCCGACGTCTAACAAAAAAGATGCGAATAGCAAAAGAGTGACTTTACCGTTGCACTAGTGAGTGTAGTATAGTTGTAGCTTTTGGTCAAAATGTCCAAGATGTGTCCCAACAAGAAATTGTCTTTGTCTACACAGAGCTTCCAAGAGGGAAAGAGGGGGTATTCATCGCACGAGTATGTGATTAAACAGTACAAAGGAGGTCAGAAAGAAAATGTGATAGATAGCACTTAATCTGAAGTTATCAAACTCTAGCCTGGCTGTGATTTTAAAGGATAAAGAGAGGAATCGTGAAGCTATTAAAGGTTCAGAACACATGTGAGTGACAATATAAACAAAGCAACGGACCGGACCCATCCAGGAAGGGAAGAAATTACACATTTGAATGCACGATCAATTCCAAAAACGGACACCATTAATCCTTTTAACAAGGCTGTTGAAATCTAATTTAGACTTTGAAGGGAGCACGTAGTAGAAAACTAACCTGTAGACTTTATTGTAAATTATGGCTAGTTAAGAAAATTTACGAAAGATTCGAAATTCATAATGTTAAGTGATTAAAGAAACAGCAAGTGCAGAGGAGGAAGGAAATCGAAAATTTGCTCAAGTCAATTAAGGAAAAGCGTATTAAGCAGATTTTTATTGTGAATGAGATGGGATTAAAGAAACAGCAAGAAACAGAGGAGGAAGGAAATCGAAAATTTGCTCAAGTCAATTAAGGAAAAGCGTATTAAGCAGATTTTTATTGTGAATAAGATGGGATTGTTTTAGCAACAGAAACGAACACCCACTTACATCCATAAAAAAGCCAAAAGAATGCCTGAATATAAGACATTGAAGGATAGGCCGACTTTCCTGCTTTGAGGGAACATCGCGGGTTTAAAATTGAAACCTTTCTTAATTTATTGTTTTGAAAACCTGCAGGATTCAAGAATTTAAACACGCTTATGCTGCCCATAAACCCTCATTCAAATACCTAAGCAGGGCTGATGCAAGTACCAGTTAAGGACATGGTCCTGAACTGCTTCGCTTCTCATGAGAATTGTTTAGAAAATGGAGCACTTTTAAAGATTTTATCGAATTTTAAAAATGCGTATGGACATACAAACTCATTACGAACTATCTAAAATTCGCATACATCGGAGCTACATGATGACCCAGAATTACCATTGAGTCTCTTATTGGGAAGAATACAATTTTCTTATGTGTATCAACACTATCGTTACTGAGTGATAGGCTGTCACGAAAAACTAAAAATAACATTTGGAAAAAAATTGTTAAACCGAATATTAGTACAAATACCGGATTCGACAACGATCATGAACTTAAATAGATTCTGGAGATCAGGAGGCCAAAGAAATAACAAATTATGAGCTAATCGTTTTTGAACCAGATAAAGTGGAGGAAGAAGGACGAGAAGAACCTGGAAAGGAAATTCGACATTAAAGAATTGTCGTAATGTTTATCTGAAATAAAATAATTTTTCAAGGACTGAAGGCAATGATTGCCCCAATATGGGTGGTATAACGAGAGTAACCGATGCTATTCAGTTAATGACCACCCATATTGATAAGTATTCACCAATATGGGTGGATATAACGAGAGGTAACCGATGCTATTCGGCAGTATCTTGATATCTGCGAAGTAAGAACTAAAAAAACAATTCAGAAATAGCTCAACATGTTTATGAAGAAACCAACTCTTGAAAGAATTCTTCACAGAATGCCGTCCCTGACTATCATATAGATGATCTGAAGCTACTCACGAGCGACTATTAACAAATTTTCTGCTGTGCGTGTATATATTTTTTATTTTTTGTTAATACAAGAATAAGTAAAAAGTTCGAAGTACTTATAATGTACTGTACTGTAGTAGTGACGTGTTCTCTATTGTTTGTACCTGCATCTTGAATTATTGTATTGTTGTATGTTTTACAAACATTAAACCAAGTATATTGATACAAAATAATAAAATATATAAAAAATATACAGTACCTGTACTGAAATACAATACAGTTTTAATTTTAATTTTTAAATGTTAGATCTCATTCAAGTTACAGCTTGTATATCAGAAAATTTCTAAAATAAATCTCGTACCTGTTGTATGTGAGCCCAACGCGAAAATTTATGTCCGGGACAACAATCTTTAACAATCAGCAAATGTCATTAAAAGTACACCTGGCAATTTCTGTGTTTTAATCTCAGCATTTTGAATAGCTTTGTTCATTTCATATTATTAAGTTCAAAAATATTGGATAAAAGTGAGAAAGGTTTAAATTGTTGAAACTATTATACTGGAAACATACCACCAAATGATATGCACTTAACATTAAATCTCTGAAAAATTAAAAAAACTGAGTAAGCTATTACTATAACGTCAGTTATTTGAAGAGCTCTAATCTTATAAATAAATTATATGGAATTTTAATATATATATATATATTGAAGCTTGACTTTATCTAACTCTCCGTATCTGTACAAAATGTTATCACTGCATTCCTTATAAATATTTATTAGTTGTGTTAGATGTACTTCATAAAACTGCTGAAATACAGAAATAAAAAAAAATTTATATTCAAATATAATTATAAAATAAATATTTATGAAGAAAAACTTTCCTTCTTAACAAAATAGATTTTTTTTAACTGTAGAGGATTATTTTTCAAATTAGTTTTTTTGGGGAACCACTTTGTACTTCTCGGACTTCATTATCAAAAGTCATTTACACCGAGATAAAAAAAAGTTCATTTATTTTGGTTTATGTTCTTATTTCTTTAAAAAGTTTAATATTTTTCAAAAGACTGGAAAAGTAATTGAAGTTGTGTGAAATAAAGATTTAAAGTTGGTTCCATTTAAAGATGTAAAATGATCGAAGAAGATTTCCATTTTAGAACTCATTGTTACACTTATATTTAGTTTTACTTAAAATATCTTCTATCTCGTCTCAGAAGAATAAGATAATAAAATTCTTCCTTTTTATTCATTTTAGTAATGAACAGTTTGCGTTTCTACCCAGACTTTCTCAAGAGATTTAATTAAATATTTTTTTGAAGCATTGTCATATGAGATAATAACTATATAAGGAAAATATTTCTGAGATAAAAAAAAATATATTTTATCAAATAAGTTAAAACATTCAATTTTACTTGAACATTAGATTAAATCTTACACGTGTTGGGTTTTCAGCACAAGAGCTTACTGAAGCCTCAAAAAATTTATAAGGATACATTTTTTCATCATTAGAGAACAATTTTGGTTGTTTCCTTTCATTTTGTGAACACATTTGAAAATTTATCTATGTTGTAAAATTACTTATAGGACTTAACGTAAATATACTATACCATGTGCTTATACACACAAACAAACAAACACACACACACACACACACACACACATATATATATAAACTAGTCTGGCCACCGGTATTTTTTTATATAATATAATGTATGTATTATTATACTGTCAGGTAGCAGTAATGAAGCTAAGGGCATCGTGCTTTTGGGGGAACAGGATAAAATGTCAAACCTTGCAGATCTTGGGAAAAGGGCAAACTGTTGGAGCGCGATTAAATTGGAGTATCTGTTACTGCAACCCCCAGCCAAATGGGTGTTTTTTGAACTATGGTATCGAAAGTCATGATAGCATACAGACTGCACAGAAAAACATCCTTAGCCAAACAGAATAGTAGACGAAATTGAGAGATGAGTGAAAGAGACGGACGACGTATTGAAGCGGATTGTGACATGAAGAAAGAAAACAACTGCAACCAAAATGACCGATGAGATCAATCTACATCTGCATGTTCCGGTATCAACCATTAGAGGTAGAGGTGAACTTCACAAACAAAGCATTTACGGAAGAGTAGCTATTTGCAAGCCACTTGTAATAGATGCCATTACAAAATATCGCCAACAATGGTGCTAAGGGTACAAATCCTGGTCGAAAATTAAGTCGAAAAATGGCATTTGGTCCAACGAATCGTTGTTCACATTGTTCCTCACAACAGGACGTGTGTATGTCTGGAGAACACCTGCACAATCGTAAGATTCTGGCTGTCTCATCTAAACTGTCAATCATGGAGAAAATTCTATCTGGGTTTGGAATGGCATCCCATGGTTTTCTTCAGACCCTATTGTAACCCTAAAACGGAGATTGAATGAGAAGATATAGTCGGAATTTTAGCTCACTAGTTCATTCTATGGTGCAAAGATTGTTTCTTTCAGAAAATGACGTTCTCTGGTATGATAATCCCTATATACATACAGCTAAATCTATCAAGTATTGGTTTGAAGAGAATGAAAAAGAAGTCAAATATCTTATCTTGCCCTGTACAATCCCCCCGACTATAAATCATTCAACCACTGTGATCTCTATAAGCGGATAGATAAAGGTATCGATATCCACCACAGCATCTCTACAGAAAATTTCATGATTTTTCCCTGAAGAATGGTATAGTATTTTCTTAACCACTATTTATGACTTGTATAATCCAAATCAAAGGTGAATCAGGTGGTATTACATAGCTAAGGTGATCCAGCCCTGTATTAATAAAGGTTTTCATGATCTTTCTTAGTGTCTCCATTATTTTGATAACCACCTGTTTATATATATATATATATATATATATATTCATATTAGGGTTGTCCGAAAAAAAATTCTTTCGATTTTCAATGATGGATAGTGCGATAAATTTGCCATTGGTTCCACTAATTTCACTGAAAAAACTTGAGATTTTTAGGACAACTCCTTGATTTGCCAATTGCTTTATGTCTTTGTGAAATATGTAAAAGTCACAGACATATTAAGCAATAGTTTCTTTAAGCAATAATTCTGTCACATGCTTTTAAATACAGAAAAAGAGAGCTGATTTAAAATAAAAGTTTATTTAGAAGTACATAACATTTTTGCATTTTCTAATAAAAACATGGTCAATTCGTTGTACCTCTGTTCCATCTTTACAGCATGTGAAAAAAAAGAAAGAAAAAAGTGAGTCCATAAAATTAAGTGAAAGGGAAATTACTCCCATTCCCTGATATAATTTATGGATCAAAACAATGTTTTCCTTTCAATACATTCCTTGAGAAACCTGAAATGACTCTTTAGATAATCTCATATAACCTGTATATACAGTGATTTCCGCTTATAAGAATCACGTTTGTTATTGCTGTTTTTGATTCTTATCAGCGGTTGATTAGTATAGCCGAAATTTAGGTTTTTGGACAGGCACACACACACACACCTATATATACATATATTAGATAATTTACCATAAAATACTCTCTAATTTACGTTAATTATCTTTTATTAAAATTATTCCTTATAATTTCAAAAATACAACTTAATGTCTAGACCTATAAGTAGATACACATGATTATACACTGCTGGCCACTGTAAACGCAACACCATGAAGGAAACATGCAAATAACATGAAATTTACAACATGCATTAGCGGAGGTGAGATATGCAAATGATTAGAATTTCAGCGCAGACGCACATCACGCGCGCCTGTGGCGCCACTTCAAAGCGCTATTTAAGGCTTGGAGATTTCGACGATTTCAAGTTCGGCAATTGTGTTTTTCTTGTGTTTTTTTTCAAAAAAACGATCAATTATGCCTTGTCGAAAACAGCGATCATCTTTTGATCAAGTATCCGAATTCGACAGAGGAAGGATAGTGGCCTACCGAGATTGTGGATTATCTTTCAGGGAAATCGGTAGTCGTGTTGGACGAAACCAAACAACTGTAATGCGGATATGTGATCGTTGGATGCAGGAGGGTACGACGGACCGGCGTGTTCGATCGCATCCACCTCAGCGCACCACTTCACGGGATGGCAGGCATATTGTGCGCATGGCAGTGACGGATCGCTCAGTCACATCACGAAGCATAGCACAGCACATGCAGTCTGTAACGCATCATCCAGTCTCTGCGCGTACCATTCGACGCCGTTTACAGCAGAGTGGTCTGTCCGCAAGACGTCCATTGCTTTGTCTACCCTTGACGCAGAACCACAGACGTCTCCGCCGCCAATGGTGCGATGACAGAAGGATGTGGACGGCAGAATGGAATGAAATTGTCTTTACTGACGAGTCACGCTTCTGTCTGCAACACCACGATGGTCGCATTCGAGTCTAGAGACACCGTGAAGAGAGGATGCTGAACAGCTGCGTTATGCACCACCACACTGGTCCTGCACCGGGTATTATGGTATGGGGCGGTATTGGATATCACTCTCGCACACCTCTAGTACGCTTTGCCGGTACTTTAAACAGGCAGCGCTACATCTCCGAGGTGTTGGAGCCAGTTGTCCTTCCTTACCTTCAGGGCATGCCCACAGCCATATTTCAACAGGATAATGCGCGACCACACGTGGCACGCATTGTCCAACGGTTCTTCGTCAATCGCCAGATTGAATTACTTCCCTGGCCGCCTCGCTCTCCGGATCCTTCACCGATAGAAAACATGTGGTCCATGGTTGCTCTACGATTGACCCAGATTTCATCCCCAGCTGTCACAGCAGATCAACTTTGGCAACGTGTGGAAGCTGCTTGGTCTGCTGTACCTTAAGAACTCATCCAAAGTCTCTTTGAATCAATGCCGAGGCGTTTGGCAGCGGTGATCTCCAACAATGGCGACTACTCTGGCTACTGATTTTGGCAGGAACCCCACTTCACAGAAGTCTATAAATTTAATCATTTGATACTTGGTCAACATGTTATCTACAAAATAAATTTTGTTGTGATATCTCTTGTCTTTCTTGGTGTTGCAATTTGGGTGGCCAGCAGTGTAGTAAGAGAAGAAAAAAATCCAATATTTGTTACAACATACCTGCTTAACAGTTTAACATTTCATTTACAGGAAGGGTGGAGGAAAAAGTTTTCTATGGTAGTTTGACGTAATGAGGTTTTCTGTAGGATGTTTATACCTCTTTCAATACCAATAGTCTCTGACCAAGATTAACCTTCTAGATTCCGGTTAACGGTTTGATAAAGTGCTGAATCTAATAATGCCACGTTTGCATAAGTGATAGTGGACACTTCGCCGAAGTTTTATGAGTTTCAGGGTCCAGGAAGCTGCAACCAGGAGTTGGGAAAAAAGAGTCCCTGTCTTTGTTTGTCAGTGGACAAAAGTGAAATCGTATCCGGACGAGTAGGATGCCCTTGGGTCAAGCTAATAGGACAGTGTTTATCTAAAGTGTTTAAGGGGAAACTATTATGTTATGTATAACAAAAAAAGGGATGCAGTTTACGACTGTATTCCATCCCATCTTATCACTCTTTCTTTAAAAAAAAGTAAAGATAGTACTTCGTGCCTTTTGAGGGTTTAAGTGGCTTTTTTGGAAAAATGAAAGGAAAGCGAAGAGTGTATGCTGATTCTTAAAACCGGTGGATTGATTCTTTAAAGCGAAACTTTTAACATGGAAATAATACATTTGATTTGGTTTTTGCGATATTGATTCTTATAAACGGTTGATTCTTATAACCACTTGTTGTGAAAGATCCACAATTTGGACATTTTGAACTCCTTCCAACGTTATAGCCATTTTGTTCTTCCAACACGATTACGGGGCATAAAACGGCCATATTGGAACTGCACCAATTTTCCAAGAAACATCACCCCTCCTGAATTCCTCAGGACGCGGGAAAGAAATTCCAGGAAATTCAACGGACTTCCAATTTTCTTGGAAATAAGCGTACCACGTGGGTCAACCATGGGAATGTCAGAGCATCCTGCCCTCGAATAAAAAACTCGAGGAGGCAATAAATTTACGTGAATAACTAACCTGGGGAGGGGTTATGATAAAGATTGGGGGAGCCCCGAGTGTGGGAGAAACGAAGTTCGGAGGGAGAGCGAGGGAGCGATTGGAGGTAGCGAGCTGCAAGAGAGCCTGGGAAGGAAAGACGCCCCCGAAAAATGGCGAGATACCCGTCTTCAACCGCCAGCACCGAATCCTGTTGCTTCCGCCAGTGAAGAGCCACATGAATTTCTACCCGATGCCTAAATCCTCCTCCTGTAGAAGTACCTCAACGAAGCCATGCTCTGCTGTTTTCTTCAAATCTCCCCAGGTTGGTCATAAATTCCCCCTCTAAACAGTGCTCATGCCTTCTGAGAGATTACGAGACTTTTATTTCACTCGACCCATAATGGTTATGCCGCAGGAAGCGGATGAAGTATGCCCTAATTCGGTTAAAAATATGTATAGCCAAGATCTTAAATATAATATGTAAACCCGACCTTTTTCTTGTAAAATATTGTATAATAAATGTTGTTATTTTTATTTATAAACGCATAGTTACCTTTGGAGTTCACCTCCCTAAATTTACACAACGCAAAGGGGTATCTCTGGTACCCCTCATAACATATATTGGTGCCTCGTGACGAGGATTTCCCTGGGTATGTTATAATATTTTTACTTTAGTCCAAAACCTGGGCATACTAAAAAAAAAAAAAAAAATTTTTTTTTGTGTATCTTGGCAAAAAGCTTTTTAATGTCGCGCAAGGTTCTTATGGTTCATATATATATCTGTAAAGTGTTATGCATACATTTTTTTTAAAATTTCTCTCTTTTCTTTCCCTTGTACCTGCCATGCCTACATGTTGTGTGAACAAATTGTATTGAAATGTTAGAGTTTATGTGTTCGCGGCTAGTATATATATAATTCTAGGATAATGATTTTTACTTTATTTTGAGTATTATATGTTTCGCATGTATATGTTAAAACAAAAATTGTTTAAAAGGGTTTGTCTTGAAGCACAATAGCAGTATCTCGGATTACCTTTCCCTACTTTATAGTATTATGGCGACCTATTCAGCCGTTAGCGGGAAAACTCCCGGCTTTACGCATTTAGTGTCCACGTTCGATGGTGCCCCTGATTCAGACTGCAATGCGTTTTTCATACAATTCGAGGCTTTAGCAACTTTGGGACAATGGTCGCCCGTAGAGAAGATCGCAATTCTTAAATCGCGGTTAAGAGGTAATGCGCTGAAATTCATAACATGTTCTCCCCAACTACGCGAAGAACAATCGTACGACATAATAAAAGATCAATTGATAAATTTTTTTTCGGAGAAACCGAATGCACAGACGTTACACACAGCGTTTAACAATCTACGTCAGCAGGAGAACGAGCTAGTTAAAACTTTAGCGTATAGGGTTGCAACTGCCACCCAAAATTATCTAGAGGTAGATTTCGCGTCAGCCGAGGGGGTTAAAATACTCGAAAAATTAAAATTATCTAAATTTCTGGACGCCCTAAATAATAACTTGAAACGTGAAGTTTTAAAATTAAACCCTTCTACGTTTGCCGACGCAGTCAAATATGCGCAAAGCGTTGAAATAGCTATGCAAACGACTCCCGAGCCCAATAATTCGAGTTCTCAAATTGACCCCAACACTGCCGCCTTGCTCGAGATGCAAAGAATACAGCAGGAACAAAATACAAAAATTATTGAGTCTCTAACGCAAGAAGTAAATACTTTGCACTTAGAAAACCACCGTCCGCAAAATAAAGAACCGCGATTTAGTGAGGACTCTTATTCAACTCCACAGCCCGTAAACGATGTCCGAATTTGCCTCTATTGTGGTCAAACGAGCCACTTTCTACGTAATTGCATACACTATAGTAGGGAACACACCAGCCAAAATTACCAACCCCATAATAGAACCTTTTACTCCCCAGGACAAAGGACTGACTCTCGCCGTTACGATCGAACACAGGACGTTAGAAGGGGGGAAAGAATCCCTATCATCAAAACCGGGACACACGAACGAGGGGTCCGCGTTATTATCACCCCAGACAGGACAGAAGTCATTTTTTATAGAAAGGAGGGGAATTTCAAGTCAACACTATGTTATTCCCCGGGTATTTGAAAGCTTCACGGAGGAACAAGAAATAAGGACCTCGAACATCCATGTTGGCGGTAAAACGGAACGGATTTTCTCTAACGCGAATTTAGGGGGTAACATTCAACTCCCTACAGTGTTCGTGAATTTTAATACCCAGACAGGGGCCACCTTTCTGATTGATTCAGGGGCTTCGGTCAGCGTCGTGGCATACGAAACGTTCAATGAAATACGACATATAATTAAGTGTAAATTCATATCTCGATCAGTCGCAATCAAAACATTAACTGGCAACGATTTAAAGTACTCGAATTGCGTGGAAATTCCATTTAAAATCGGTAACAACCATTTTAGGCAAATGTTTTACGTCACGACCGCGTCTTTCACTCAGGAGTTCTCTGGAATCTTGGGTTTTGATTTCTTGAAGAAAAATCAGGCCATTTTGGACACTCATGATAACGCACTTAGGATACGGGATATACAAATACCGCTAAATAATTCCTTAGCCTCGGTGCCGTCAAATCAAGTTCATTCCATTCGAATATCCGAAAAGGCAATCATAGAACCTAATAATTCCATTTTGGTACACAGTAACTGCTCGAATAACTACTATAATGACCAGTCATTAAGTTTTCGCCCTCGGGAGTTTAAACATGAAATTTATGTTCACCCAAATTTTATCAATTGTGGAGGCGAAGATAATAACCTAGTATTAATTTCTAATTACACAAAAAATAGGATAGTACTCAACAAAAAAACAACCGTCGGGGAATTTGACCCCAAATCGCAGTATGATAACCCATCGAATCTAAAAAATCGGGAAGTAAAACACATGAACTCTATATCCACGGTAGCCGAGATTCGGCGAAAGGAACTGCAAGTCACCGATTTTAATCTAAATCATTTGCCGCACGAACAAAAAGAGGATTTGCAGGAAACTCTTCTGAAATACGCGGACGTATTTTCAAAGAATATGAATACACTGGGAGCGTCTCAAATTATCAAACCCGAAATTCACCTGAACCACCCTTATCCTATTAATGCGCGCCCATACGAAATCCCTTACGCACTGAGGTCCGTAGCAGAAAAGGAATTAGATACCCTACTTAATGCAGGAATTATTTCTCGAACCACGTCACAGTACGCCTCACCTATATTACTTGTAAAAAAGAACCAACCAAACAAATTTCGCCTAGTATGCGACTTGAGGCTAATTAACCAAATCTCAGAGCAATACCAATACCCGCTGCCAAAGATCCAAGACATACTCACAAAAATTTCAGGATACAAATATTTCTCGAAATTAGATTTTCATAGCGCATTCAACCAAATTATTTTGCCCGAGTCGGAACGCCCAAAAATGGCTTTTACGTCAGAGTTTGGAAATTTTCATTACAACAGATTAGTTTTCGGGCACAAGAATAGCGCCGCATACTTCCAGCAAGCAATTGATTTATGTTTGAATGGCTTAAATAGTGAGGATATCTACGCATATATAGACGATATAGTCCTGGCGGCCAATTCCTATTCCGAAATGAAAAGAAAACTACTTTTAGTGTTCGATCGGTTGAGAAAATACAACCTCACTTTGTCCCCAGATAAGTGCGAATTTTTTTTAACGAAAATGGAATACCTAGGATTCACCATATCAAACAAAGGCCTTAGCCCTTCGATTCAAAATACAGAAAAAATTTTGTCATTTCAAAGACCTCGCACCCTTAAAAACTAAAGAAGTTTTTGGGACTCTGTAATTTCTATCGGTCACTCATACCGGACTATGCCGAGCTGTCAGCAACATTAAATAAATTAACTCAGAAAGGGGTAAGATTTAAATGGAGTGTAGAGTGCAACGAAGCTTTCAAAAGCATCCAACGACGGTTCTTTGAAAAACCCTTTATTTTACAGCCGGATTTTAATCAGCCATTTTATCTAAATACAGACGCGTCCAAAACAAGCATCTCCGCCGTCCTTATGCAGAAAGGCGAAAATACACTACAGCCCATACTTTACTATAGTAAAATTCTGAACTCCGCCGAACAGAAATACGCAGCAATAAAATCGGAGTTAATGGCGATCTACTACGGCGTTAAACATTTCAAAAATTTCCTTTACGGATCAAAATTTTTTATACTCTCTGACCACAAACCTTTACAATACCATCTTAGTCTCACTAACCCAGCGAATATGATTTCAAGGTGGTTGTTGGAACTGGCCGAGTTTAACTTCGAGTTCATACATGTCCCAGGTAGTGAAAACCTGCTCGCGGATTATATCTCGAGAGATCCTCTGTTAGCGGATCCTGATGACGATGAAGAGCCAAAACACCCGCTGATCAATACGCTCACCTCTTCCCAAGCGGCCGTTACGACAGAACAAATTCTGCAAGAACAACTAAAAGATACTACATTAGGGGCAGTACGCAAAGCTTTAATAATGCGGGATCCCACGATCTCCAAGAATTTGCACAATTATTACATTGACCCGCACACAAATTTATTAATGTTTCGTGCCCAACACACCTATTCCTCGAGGGAATGTAGCATCCCAAATCGAATCGTCATTCCCCGCTCACTTCAGGCTGAGGCACTTAAATTGTCGCACATCACGCATCAGGGAGTCCAGAAAACTTATGACATCCTGTCAAAACATTATTTTTGGATAGGCGCATACGCTGACACTCAAAATTACGTAGCTTCCTGCGAAATATGCCGTTCATTCAAAGGGGTCCATCCTCCTGTTCCCCTAGGTAGAATCCCGTTACCTTCAATTCCCGGTGAATTCATCTCGCTGGATATTGTCGGGCCGTTTCCGATTACAAAAAAACAAAATAAATACATCCTCACAGTGTTAGACCACTTCAGTAAGCATATTGAACTTTTCCCCCTTAGTGATATTTCGGCGGAAACGGTCGCTCAAAAATTAATATGGTATATCACCGCTTACGGTAAACCGAAGCGAATACTTACTGACCGCGGAACTCAGTTTACATCAACACTTTTTAAAATTCTAGCTCAAAAATTAAATGTATCCGCCATGTTATCTTCAGCTTTTAATCCACAATGTAATGGGGCCTCCGAGCGCATAAACATTCAACTTAAACACGCCATGCGGTGTGCGGCGAAAAGTAACAATTCTTGGGAAGAGGCGATGATCATGCACAAATGTATTTATAATGCCACTCAGCATTCCGCAACAAAGGAGACGCCAAATTTCCTCTTTTTTGGAAGAGATCTTCCTTTATTTCTAGACACGGACAATTTAAATATCGATCCACCGCCTTTATTCGGTGATTACGCAGCAGAAAAAATTAGAGCTATGACAAAGGCATATGAAAACGCTCTGAGAAATATGAAAACCGCACAGGAAAAGCAAGAAGAGAGACAATTACTCAAAGCGAAACCCCGAACCCTAATTATTGGGCAAAAAGTCTTTGTGCGTAACCATCAATCGGCTATCGGTAAGAAAACCTTCAGGGGACCTTATAGAATTACGAATCGCCTTACGCCCCACACTTACAAATTACGGCTAATCGCGGACCCATACGCTACGGAAATAAATTGTAATATCAATCGAATATACGAATTGCCTGAGCGACGAGAGCACTTGCGTCCAAAGGACACGATAACCGGTAACATTCGCGAGGACCCGCAGGATACATTTTCCCCGTTCTCGGAAATGACCCCCCAAAATGAGGAAGAGAATTTTTTCCCCTATGACGAAGATTTCGAACCTTGCCAACAGTCGCGGGGAGCGCAGTTGACACAGGAACAGGTCGCTAATGTTCGGCCAAAGGAGAATCACGACAATGAGCAGACGGTCTCGCAGCCATCAAATCTTCGGGGGGCAACCCATCAGTCAAAAACGCCTTTTATTCAAACTAGATATTTTCTTCGACAGCGAACCCAAAAAACCTAAACTACAAAAATTTTTTTTTTCTCCCTCGCGGGTTAGAGTCACGGAAAGACCGTTTTGGGAACTGGCCATTCTCAAAAAATTGTCTGACCAGTGGCTGCGTACATGGGAAGGCTCAGTTTGACGAACTCATTCGTTTTTCACATATAATCTGATCAACTATATGGTATTAACGATGGGCTTCTGAAAACCGAGTTGTAACAAGTAAATTTTTTTTTCTCTCCTTTCGGTTAAGTTTTATTTTGCAAAAATAAGTTTTTTTTTTTTTTTTCTCTCTCTTAACTCTTCGTCTTCTGTTATATTGCTATGAGATATCTATATAATTTTTTTTTAGGAAACTTAGCAGACTTTAGAATTTTCGTCGTGGGTTCATTTGTGCGCATAGTTTAAATTCAATTTGACGATGTTTCAGTGTACAAATCTGATGATAGAGCAAAATTTGGTCAATTTCGTTGGGGAATGAATGAATAAATAAACAAAAAAAAAAAAAAAGGAAAATTTAAAAATTAAAAAATATATATATATTATTAAAAGATTAGCGTGTATTGTGTTTTATTATTATTATTATCATTATTAGTACTATTATTATTGAATGCATGGATAGCACATTATATGTTTCACACAAATGGCAGCGCAAGGAAAAGAGAACATTTTTACTCTTTCCGCGAGTTAAACACATAATGGCGATTATGCACATTTGCCAACGTTTTTGAAAATTTCATCTTCGCTGTACGATTTTAGCGGAGAGATTTCTATTTCTGTAAGATAACCCTTTCTTTACATTTTAATCTCTGATCACATGTGTTGATCGAGCCACTATTTTGTTATTATTTGTTTTACAGGGTATGCATACCATTTTCTATGATGTTACTTAATGTTGGTCAGAGTTAATGTAAGCTTAAAGAAAACTTTATAAATTTTGAATTTTTTTTTTAAATCAGTAAAACTTGCAGCACTATAAGGGGAGATTTTGACCTCCTGAACTTTTACAACTGATGTCATTCATGATTTTATTTTACTGCCATTGTGACTTTTGTGCAATTGGAGTCTATTTTGCTGAAGCGAATGGAGCCAATCCGTTCTTCAACCCCTACAGACTGTGGCGTGCCAGCACGCCTAGAAAAGGGGGGGAGTGATTGTTGTGAAAGATCCACAATTTGGACATTTTGAACTCCTTCCAACGTTATAGCCATTTTGTTCTTCCAACACGATTACGGGGCATAAAACGGCCATATTGGAACTGCACCAATTTTCCAAGAAACATCACCCCTCCTGAATTCCTCAGGACGCGGGAAAGAAATTCCAGGAAATTCAACGGACTTCCAATTTTCTTGGAAATAAGCGTACCACGTGGGTCAACCATGGGAATGTCAGAGCATCCTGCCCTCGAATAAAAAACTCGAGGAGGCAATAAATTTACGTGAATAACTAACCTGGGGAGGGGTTATGATAAAGATTGGGGGAGCCCCGAGTGTGGGAGAAACGACGTTCGGAGGGAGAGCGAGGGAGCGATTGGAGGTAGCGAGCTGCAAGAGAGCCTGGGAAGGAAAGACGCCCCCGAAAAATGGCGAGATACCCGTCTTCAACCGCCAGCACCGAATCCTGTTGCTTCCGCCAGTGAAGAGCCACATGAATTTCTACCCGATGCCTAAATCCTCCTCCTGTAGAAGTACCTCAACGAAGCCATGCTCTGCTGTTTTCTTCAAATCTCCCCAGGTTGGTCATAAATTCCCCCTCTAAACAGTGCTCATGCCTTCTGAGAGATTACGAGACTTTTATTTCACTCGACCCATAATGGTTATGCCGCAGGAAGCGGATGAAGTATGCCCTAATTCGGTTAAAAATATGTATAGCCAAGATCTTAAATATAATATGTAAACCCGACCTTTTTCTTGTAAAATATTGTATAATAAATGTTGTTATTTTTATTTATAAACGCATAGTTACCTTTGGAGTTCACCTCCCTAAATTTACACAACGCAAAGGGGTATCTCTGGTACCCCTCATAACACCACTGATCACTATAAGCGGTGGTTACTGTACTTTAAAGAACACTGTATATGTTTTACACATCCAAAAACCAGAACAAGCAGAATAAATAATTTATTGTAACATGTATAAGAGTTGCTAATGTTATTAAGGCAAAAACTTCGACAAGAATGAATAAAGTATAATTCATTAACTTTAATTAGGAAATTAAAATTTTGAAACAGAAGTTTTAAAAAAAACTTTCAAAAAACTTCCAGCACTTGGGTGCTGTTTTACAGAAGTTTAAAAATAAAACTTGATGTAAAACAGCACCCGAAAATGGGTACAGTTTAAATCTGTAATTTCATTGATAACTACTTGCATGAAGTACCTTCCTACCACATTTTTTGTAAAACCAATTAAATACTGTAAAAGCTATGTCATCTAAAAATGTTTACTTGATTCATTAATATAGTAATAGAAAATAGTTGTAAAAGAGTATTCCCCTTTTCACTAAATTCTCTCTCAGTACAATAGAAAATTCAACCCTGTAAAATAATTGAAGAAACAAGAATAAAGATTGAATGCTAAATGAAACATTAGCATGCAAAATCTTAAATTTCTAAATCTGACCCAATAGCTGTCTATGGCTGTCATGGATTCTGAAAATAAATATTCATTAGAACTTTCATTTTTTTAAATAATTTGCCCTTTTTTTCTTCTTTTTGAAAAGGCACATGGTTTTAAACTATTGGTTTAATATATCACAAATAATGATGCATAACAAACAAAAATTTAACATTGAAAATCACAAAATCAAACTTGGATACTATTCAAAATGTTCAATTGCTTTATGTCTTTATGAGAAATTTAAAAGTCACAAACATATTAAGCAGTAGGTTAACCCTAGCGTCAATGACCAAACGCTTCCATGACTTTCAATGACCGGGTACAGCGGTATCCACATCGAATTTCGAAAGCGTAACGCTGAAATCAGCTTTCTTTCTACCACTCCTTCTATTTAAATAGAACTGTTCTTTACACCCCCGTCCTCGTGGAATATATGTATCATGTATTTACTGAAAAACGAAGTGGCTCATTATTTTCCTCTCGTTTTACGCGTACGTTTCACGTTGAATTGAATGTAAGAAACAGACGGTTTTCTTCGATTTATATTGTATTGCAGTTTAATGTACGCTTTGGTGAATTAATAATGAATTAGTAATTATTTTATTTATTTATATCCATAGAAATCGCAACTTTAGTAGGAAAAAATGGAGGAATGATCTGCAAGACAGTACGCAAGGTAATGCATATTTATATTTCTTTAGACAAAGATGGAACTATTTGGAATAAAGATCCACCAGTTTATAACCAAACACCAGCTCATAATATTGTTCGTGAAAGAAGTGGGTCACAAAAATCAACTCAAAACTTATCCATTCGTGATACATTCAAGTGTATATTTACAGATAAAATGATTGATATGATCGTTAGACATACAAATCAGAAGGCTATTACCGTTTACGACAAATATAATCGAGACAATTCAGAAAAGAACAATTAATATGGACGAAATTGACAGCTAAACATTTTGATGCTTTTATTGGAATTCTACTAACAGCAGGTGCTAATAATAGCAACACTGATGATACCATAGAACTGTGGAAACCAACTTTATATCCACTTTACAGAACAAGTATGAGTATAAATAGGTTTTGGAATATCCTTCGATTCATTTGATTTGATAATCAAAACACATGAACTGCACTACTCGAAAATGATAAAGCTGCTGCAATTCTCGATCTTTGGATCTTACTAAACAATAACTTAGCAAAAAAAGTATAAACCATCGCAAAATCTGACAATAGATGAGCAGCTATTTCCATATCGTGAAAGAACTCGATTCACCCAGTTTATGCCAAATAAGCCTGGAATATACTGTATAAAAGTAAGGTGGATATACGATGTCATTAATTTTTATCCGCTCTCTGGTCATTTGTATACCGGAAAATCCAGAGGACAACGTGAAGTCAATCAAGGCGAACGGGTCGTAAAAGAGCTGGCTACTCTATACAAACTCTCCAGAAGAAACATTACTATGGATAATTTTTTTACGTCACTCTTCGTCTCAAATTTTTTTGTCATGGGGTGTGACAATCATAGGGACTCTAAAAAGAAACAAGAAATATATTCCAACTGAAATGTTACCATGTCAAATACGACAATCGCGAAGTTCTTTATTCGGATTCAATGCGATGTAACAATATGTTCATATGTTCCTAAGAAGAAAATAGCTGCAATATTGCTTTCTAAATTATATCATGATAAAAGTATCTCTGGGGCCAAGGGAAAGCCAGAAATCATTACGTTTTACAACAAAACAAAATCTGGTGTTGACACGATTGATCAGATGCTTCGAAAATATACCTCTCCGAGACAAACGAAGAGATAGCCACTTGCGTTTTTTTTCAATATTTTGGACATATCTACTTTAGCTGCTTATATTATTTATAAGTTGAATGTCGATATTTGCAGCCATAAAAAAGAATGACCCCCGTTTATTTTTGCGTCAGTTCGGTGAAAACGTGTGTCTTCAATCAATTCAGGATCCGTTAAGAAATATTCAAGGCATGCCAAATTTTTAAACTATGTCAGGTGTAGAAGCATTCTGTCGAAGCAATTCCTCAAACAGTGTATCTCTGCCTGCAATGCCGTCCAGTTCCAGTACTACCACAGATTTTCAAGCACGTGATTCGACTGGAAAAAAAGCCAGTTGTTGGAGTTCGCCAAATGTATGTTTCTGCTCCTAAGAAACTTCGGAGAAAAACGAGAATATTATGCAAAACTTGTGGAAAACCAGTTTGTGATGAGCATTCAATCTCAATATGCCAATGTAAAGCATGTGCTGAAGCGTAAATTTTTGTATAATTATATTTGTCATGATGATAAAAATAATAATAAATAATAATATGTGCTGAAACGTATTTTTTTTCAAGAACTATATTTGTCGTGATAAAAATAATAGTACTGAATAATACTACTACTAATAATAATAAATAATACTAATAATACTAATAAATAATTATTATTATGTTTGATTATATTTGTTGTAATAATAATCATGTACTTTTGCTTGTAGACGAGAGACAATAATGGGTACCCGCGTACCTAGATATTGAGTAATGGTATAAGGAAGTTTAATGCAAAAAAAAAAAACCAACAGTATTTTTCCCTAAAAGTTAACAATTATATTTCTAGTTCAGATTCATGCAAATAACGAATATTAAAAGCGATTTTACCAAGGCTTAATTAGAAAGGATAAAAATTACGATAACAATTGAAATAAGGTACCCAGGTACCTGGTCATTGACGCTAGGGTTAAATCAGCAACCAGACTATCCCAGACCACACACACATATACACTAAAAACAAACAAAGAAACAAACAAAAAAAACCTTATAAATCAGAAAAATATTTCACAGTTAATTTGTTTAATGTTTCCTCTAGTGTAGGTAGGCAGCCTTTAGATAGTTACTTATTTAGTTCATGAACTTAATATATATATTTCTTATGTGCTAGTCTAACATAGGATTTTAAGACAATAAGCGGCAGGCTTTCAATAATAAATCGTTCCTGATGTGACTTAAAAAATTATGATCAGTAAAATATTTAGTTATTACCAACCAATTCCTAAAGATATTTGATTAGATCTGGTTAAACTCCTCATTTACAGACATGCATGGGATGAAAAGGGCTGATTAAAAAAGAGAAAATGCTCCAAAACTTTGTTTAGAATAATTGAATTTAAGTATTAAGACTTAAAATGGAATAAACATTTTTTACAGAGTGAAAAAATTATGACATGCATAAAATTAAATTTTACCAAAATTTAAAATTACTTAGCCCATTAAGTAATGATCTTATACATCCAAAAGCAATTTCTTTATTTTTTACTTCTTCTGTAATGAATTATCAATGAACCTCTCTAACAACTTTTCAGGAAATTCCAAAAATATTTTTAATATTTTAATATTAAACATTAAGAATAAATAAAGCTTGGCACTTCACATTATCATAATATAAATATTATTTTTCTGTAAGCATTTTTATGTTATTATAAAAGACTCTGTAGACCAAGCCTTATGTTTTTTGGAACTGTATCTTTTATTCGTGAATTCATTGATTATACATGTGTTCTATTACATTGTTAAGAAAGGGTTATGTCATTCACTTATCAAACACACATTTTAACATAATAAACCACAACTCACAGTGGATGTCTTAGATACAGTTTTATAAACAAACTTTGTCCATGAACAGATTTTATATTTTCTAAATAAACCTTGGCATTTTATACTTTTATAATATAAATCTCTTTTTTGGCAAAAGACTTTCTTAAGAGTCATGTTAACTGAAATCCCTGGACTGAACTTTCTCACTCACCTAAAACCTTAACAACAAGCTTCACAGTTAAAAAAGAATAAATAAAGAAAATCAATATTCAATCCACAAATTATTGAGACCAAAGTTTATGAGAAAGTTCAGATTAGCGTTTAAGTTAAAAATCTAATTTGAAATGTTTAGTTGTTTAATAAATATTTTTTTAAGTTTTTTCATAGAAAAATTTAAATTAGTTAAAAATAAATCTAAAAAATATTAAAAACAGTGATTTTGGACACAAGCCCACTGCTGAAAATAAAAGTATATCTGGAGCAATAAAAAAAAGTAGGTTCAGTGAGGTTAAACAAAAACTTACACAGGTTATGAATACAAGTGAGCTTATGGTATTTGTCTTCCAATTCCGAAGCTCTGAAGGTAGATTCCAGTTTAAAAATTCTGTAAAGAAACCAATATATTTTTATAATGCCATAATAAAAAATGAATGGTTTATCAAACCAAGAAGTATCGAAAAGTAGAGTTCTTTATAAACTTGCTTATCACTAATATAAAAAGGGGAAAATAAACTAATTTTACCCTTTATATATATATACTTTAGGCCAATAAGTTCACATTTATTTTGCACAGCATGACAACAAAATAATTTCCAAAAGACCTTTAGAGACGAACAGCTTATAGATAGTTATTGAGAACATTCTCAGATTTATAATAACTCTTATCGTATAATATCTATTACAGTAAAGCAATTTTTTGTATGTACACATTCTGATAATCTACAAATGTATATACTTATAAATATATACTTTAAAAACATTCAATGCAAATTAATAAGTTAAGAAACAATTTATGTATCTAAATAGTCTATATTGGAATAATTTTCACTGCCCTCATCTCTAATAACACTGATAAAAGTGATTTCAAACACGATACAAATTAGAAAATTAAATGCACGTGGCATCTATATTGACACAAATTTAAAATTCTAAAACTATCTAAATTTCGAAAATTCTGAAATAAATCTGAAATGTAAACCTGTAGTTCGAAGACCATATTCACGCTTGTTCTGGATTTCAAACATTGGGAGCCACTCTCAATGCAACAAGTCGCAGGATTCTTCAATCTTGAATTCCTAGGCCTTGGTGCTTGGCTCTGTCAACACCTTCTCTCAGCCACATTTTCTCATTACTCCAGTGGTTCTTTGAATGAATTCAGCAATGAAATGGAGTTCACATACCTACAAAAAATTAATAATTCTTGAAAATATATATACACTCAATTGCAAGAATATATACACTCAGTTAGAAAAAGTATGCACAATTATGTTATTCCTAAAGAGTGAAATTGTTTTATTTTATATCTTCAGAGAGAGTAGAAATATAATCTAAATATCAAAGCCAGTTCAAAATATTGATTAATAGCTATTGAAATTCAAAATTTCCTTAAAAAAGCTTTTTATTTAATTAGATATTCAAAATAAAAAAATGCTCCAATATTTGCTATTGTTGCAACATTTACTTGATATGTGGATACTGATTAAACAATATTTTGATCTGGTTTTGAAATTTTGATTATATCTTTACTCTCAATAGACATAAAATTAAGAAATTTCACCCAGTAGGAATAACATACATATATAACAATTGAGTGTACACATAGAACATTATTAATAGAATTAGAAAATTCTATTTTAAGGCTATTAAGATTATACATGAAAAATATC
Organism: Dolomedes plantarius; assembly: GCA_907164885.2. Classification (NCBI taxonomy): domain Eukaryota; kingdom Metazoa; phylum Arthropoda; class Arachnida; order Araneae; family Dolomedidae; genus Dolomedes; species Dolomedes plantarius. Next base: position 146,036,332 of record OU015497.1, read on the forward strand.
TATTAGTGTTTAGTATTTAAATTAAAATATATAATTATACTAAATACATTCTCTAAAATTCTGATCACAGAAATGTTAAGAATATTTCTTCTTTATTTTTTTATAATGTATAAAATGCACAGTATTTTATAAAGATTACTCAAAACACAATTTGATAAGGAATTCAATAGATTCTTTTGTATGATTTACAAGTTCATTTATAGAATCTTTTATAATGTGGAATGTTTTTGAATAAATAAAAACTATGATAAAAACAAAAAATAAAAACTATGATAGACTAGAAATAAAAACTATGATAGAAATATATGACTAGAAATAAAAACTATGACTAGAAATAAAAACTATGATACCTATATTTGTATTCTTTCATGGCGTGTTGGCGATTGCCAACATAGCCATTGGCGTCAACACCATCTTTTAACATTTAGACATGGATTATTTGTTGCCTATTGATACCAGGCAATAAGAACATTGTCCATTTTACTATTAAATATATTTTACAATTTTTCACCATTGAATATTTATTATGCAGCAATCATGTGTAACTTATTTATCATCCAGTAGAAAAAATTTTTTTATTTGGATTAACATGTTAAAAAAAATTCATTATAATTTTCTTTCCAATTTCTTTAAATAAATAAAATGTAAAATATATTAGTGGAAATGAAAATACATTTTTATTTTTGAACTATGTAGATTTGGAATTGATATTTGTGCCATGTATTTTATACTTTCTAAAGCAGAGGTACTCAACCTGTGGCCCGCGGGGCGCATGCGGCCCGTCAAGCAAATGTGTGCGGCCCAGAACACATTAAATTTTATTTTTTCATTATTAGAAACGTAATTAAAAAACTGGCATTCTAAGTTTATATTTTTAAAATATTTTTATAAGTTTTATAATAACGTGAACAATCATCGCTCGCTGAGTTCTAACTGAAACTGACGCCTGCGGCACTTAAATATAAACTCCATGGTCTTGGTTCTTGGCCAACGAAAAGATTTTTACATTTAAACTTGCGCCTCCATCGGAAACACCACCGCCCTATGATGACATGTTTGATATGTCTAAAGTTAAGTAGTAAGATATTTATCTGTGGTAATAACGCATATGCATGAGATTTTTATGCTGTTATTTTAAGTGCCTATTACGCGAAACGGATCAGCCTGCTTTGCTGTTTTGAACGTCTTGTTTCGTTATAATTTAATACCTATAATGGCAGGAGATTCTTCAAACGGCAAATGAAAATTGTCTGATGAAAAGAGAGTTTTTCAAGACAATTGGGAAGAAGAATATTTCTGCTGCGGTACGAATGACGGACCGAACGCCAAAAGGGACGATTATTTGTGACTATAGTAAACCATCAAATTAGTAACCCCTTTTAGACATAAGGAAATCCCTCCTTATGTCTAAAGGGGAGTGGTCTTTCCGTGGAGTTTTATTATTTCGAGGCGGGATTATTTTGGGGGTAATTTGGTTCTTAATAATTTATTCAGGGGTAGGGCGGGTCTATAGCAATTCTTAATAATTAATTAAATTCATGCATTATTTGTGCGTTTCAAAGATTATAGCTATATTTTTCTGTTTTATACAATATTTTTCAAAAGAAAAAAGCAAATAATTATATTCTTTCATTAGATCTGCATGGATGTTTGCTGCTAATTATATTAAAAATGGATATAATTAATAAGTAAAATAATTGATAAGTTAATTTTTATACAAATTTGTATTTCTTGATAATTATATATTAAAAAAATTGATAATTATAATTTTCTAATATTATAATAAATTTCATATTTTTTGTAGTTTAAAAGAAAGTTTTAAGCTACTTGATAAATTATTCGATTGACGTCTATTCACTGTTCATGTATTGTATATATATATATATATATATATATATTTATATATATATATATATGACACGTTTCGTATCCATATGACATCGTGAAAAGACAATCGTGAACCGAATGATTAGATGATTAGATGAGATGACAGAGATCGCTTAAATTCGTTTATTTTCATTATTACTATCAGAGCTCCAACATAATTATGCAAACCATTATGCAAACCACTCCACCCAGGATCTCTCTCAAGACATACGTTTTCTCTCTATCAGATCTCTGTGCCGACTAACTAGATTTTCTTTTGTTAAAATCCCGCCCAATCTTTCCGCTGATTCATCATGGAATGTTCTCCACATTTCTCTTATGTAACTCTTTATGTAACTTGCTCCTGCCGAAAAATATCTCTTTTCTGAACAACACCCGTCTAGTGCTGACACCTACTGCTATTTTTTGCTACTAACAACCCTTCTTCTTTTATCGCGAACTTTCGTGAGTTAATAATTTTGATTATAATTCCCCTTTTTCCCTAAGAAAAGCTCCCCTATATTTTAGTTTTATGTTTTTCCTTACAACTAAACTAGTTCTTTGACTAGTTGCAAAATTCTTAATTCTTCATCATTAGCATTCTTACTCCAGCTTTTTGGACAGTTCCAGAAAACATTTCACATATAATTTCAAAAATATTAATAAAATATCATTAAAAACAAGGAAATAATGCAAAAGTACTAAAAATAGATATTGTGGCACCACGTTTCCCAGGAGGCCTCCATCTTGTTTAGCTATCTTGTCTCTATAAAGTCTCATAGGCAAAAACATTAATATTTAACACTATAACAAATTCGACTTTTCTCATAGGATCCAATTTATAACACATCATATTTTAAGCTTCATCAATTTCATTTATCTTATAGAACTTTTCCAACATTTTAAAATTTTCTTACATGACATTCAACACTTCTTCATAATTTAATTTACAATTTTCATTTAGACATAATTTTCAGTTACAATTTATCACATTAAATTTTCATAATGACAGATTCATTATGTAATACAATTTACTTCTGGTACTGGTGTACCACTCCTTCATCTGTGTACATTCTGTTGAATTCAAGGTGTATGTTTTTGTTTGTGTGTGTTTGTGTAGTTGAGTGAACAAGTGCTTAGTTGGGTCAGAGGAGAGCAGGTTCAACAATTTCCCACCGTCTTAACCACAACTGAGAACTCTAAACAAAATTTAGAGTGAAAAATTGGTGCGTATAGTGCACGACACTGAAACTCTAGGTTAGGAAAGTCTCAAAAGAAATCAGTATTCATTCACTGACTCCAGAAAAAGGAAAGGATTTAACACCCAGCCAACCAAGAGGAAAAAGGTAATCCGTTCACTCATGAATTCCAATGAGGAAAACATGAGTCAACAGAAACCTGAAGGAAAGGGAGGACAAGGGAGCGGTCATTCCACAGCCTGTCTTTAGTCATTATATTGTTTATTTTGGATTAATTCAGCACTTAAAGTGACTGACACGTAGAATTGCTTATATACAAATGATTGAGTAATTGGGATGACTTCCAACGCGTGGGTAGAAGAGGGTGATAGTATAGAACTTCAAGAAAGAGGGAAATTAAAAAAGGTAAAATAATTAGACTTGTCATAATCGGTGGTTGACTCAGAAGACCCAAACACATCACATAAAACAGTTTTCTAGTAGAGAGTTTAAATCAAGACAGTTTTTTAAAAATTACTTTCAGACAACACACAAGGAAATAAAACCAAAGGAAATGGATCTCGGAGCTTGAAGTTGGTCATAATTGGGCAAATATCACATACAATTCAACTTATAAAACAATTCAAAACATTATAAACTAGTGATAAACATTTCAACATACTCAGATTTTATAGATTTAGAGAAAGTTCTTTCAACAGTTATTTAAATTCTAACTCATATCTTACAAATGTTAAAGTCAAATAAAAATCAATACAAATCATATTATAGTTTTTCCTTAATTTCAGAAATACAATTTAATTTTCATAGTTTTATCATTATTAACATTCAACATTCACATTTTCAATTTTATTTGCAATTAGTACAAAACTTTCCTTATTTTCCCCTTTCCCCCCAAGAAATGCTGCTTGAACTCAAATTTATTTTAATTTAAACTCATTTTGTGGATGAAAATGTCTTAATCTTGTTGAATAAACAATGTCGGTGGCTTTTCCAGTATATTGATTTGGTCTGTTAATTTCAAAATTTACATTAGATAGTTGACTTAAAATTGTATACGGGCCTGAATAAGGTGGATCTAGTTTTCTTGAATTTGGGTATTTAAATTCTTCGTACATCACTAAGTCACCAATTTTAAAATTTGACTGAACAAAATGTTTATCATATCTTTGTTTATTAATTTTATGGTGTTGAATAGTTCTTTGCACTGCAATTTTCCTGGCTTCCTCAACAGATGGGTAATTTAATGAAGTTGTATTGGGCAAAGTTGAATCATATGGTAGTATTCCAAATAAAAGGTAGTTTTGGGAAAAACCAGTCATAGAATAGGGTTGATTATTGTATTCAGAAGTTACTTGTTCTAAAATTTTTGTCCAGGGAATTTTTTTCGAAGAAGAATTTACATTACATCTTAATTTTGCAACTATTGTTTGCTTACATCTTTCATTATTCCCGTTTGTCTGAGGTCTATGCGAACTGGTCAATAATTGTCGTACATTATGATGCTTCAAAAATTTCTTAAATCTGGAAGAAGTGAATGCAGCATTTCTATCACTGAGTATTTGCTTTGGAACCTTAATATTGAAAACTTGTCTCAAGCAATTTGTGTATGTTTCACTGGTTACACTCTTTGAGGGGAATGTCCATATATATCTGGTTGCATTATCAATTACAAGATGAAGATATTTTTTGTTAAATTGTAATAATTGAAATCCCCAACAGTATCAACTGAAATTAAGTCAAATGGTTCTTTCGCCACAAGCACTGGCTCCATCAGTCCAAATTTTTTCTGAGTTGATTTTTTATTCTTTTGACAGGTTTCACAATAACAAACAAAATTTGCTATGTCTACAATTATGTCTTGCCAATAGTAAATTGAGGAAATTATCTTTAACATCTTTTTTACACCTGGGTGACCAAACTTTTCATGAGCTGAATTTATTAATTTTACTCTTAGTGATGGCGGAACTACAATTTTGACTAAGTTTTTCTTTTATACAGTTAAGACTCCATTATATTTTTTATACTTAATGTTATTTATATTATCATCCCACTGTCCTTTAATTATTTCATTTGTGCTTAGGAAATAACAATATTGATTAACAAAATGACTTACAGGGTTTCTGGATAACATATCAGCCTCATGATTGCATTTTCCTTTGATATAAACTATATCATAATCATACATTGATAATTTTAATGACCATCTAAATAGCCTGCCAGTTAATTTTTGTTTCATTTTTTAGCCATTGTAATGCAGAGTGATCTGAATGTATTGTAAATTTCTGGCCATGTAAATAACAGTGATATTTGTCAATCGAATCAACAATTGGCAAGCATTCAAGCTCAGTTATGGCATAATTTTTCTCATGTTTTCTTAACTGTCTGGAATGAAAAGCTATTGGGTGTAATTGTCCATTTGTATGTTTTTGTTTCAAAACTGCAGCTATTGCTTCTTGACTGGCATCAACGTACAAGTGGCATGGATAAATTGGATTATATAAAGTCAAAATTGGTTTTGAAATTAACTCATCTTTTAATTTTTGATATGACATTTGACATTCAGGGAACCAGTTCCATTTTACATCGTTCTTTAATAATTTGTTGAGTGGTAATCTTAACTTTGCATAATTTTGAATGAACTTTTGGTATACATTTATGGAACCTAAAAATCTTTGGAGTTCTTTTACATTTTTGGGTGGTAACAATTTTTTATTGTCTCAATTTTTGTATTTTGTGGGGAATATTGTCCTTGTGACACCTCATAACCTAAGAAATTTATTTCCTTCTTTGCAAATTGACACTTTGATTTCTTTAGTTTGATATTTTCTTGTTTACAGATTTGAAAAATTTCTTCTAAGTGTTGCATATGTTCATTATAATTTTGAGAAAAACTTATTATTTCATCAAAGTAATTTAGTGCATATTTTATTTGATACTTGTTTAAAATTTGTCTAATTGCTCGTTGAAAAACACTTGGAGCATTCTTCCAACCAAAGGGGAGCCTGAGCCACTCATATAGTCCAAAATTAGTTGTAAATGCTAATTTTTCTTTGTCTTTGTCATGTATTGCAATATGCCAATAACCCGAAGTTAAGTCAAGTGTTGAGAAGTACCTTGCAGGGGTCGGTTGGACTAAGAGGTCATCTATTCTTGGAATAGATTCTGAATCAAATTTTTTGATAGAATTTAATTTACGATAATCTATGCATAAACGAGTTTTTCCTTCCTTTTTCCGATAATCTATGCATAAACGAGTTTGTTTACTTAGCACACTGGTGATGCAAATGGTGAATGGGATGGTTTAATAAATCCTGCTTTTAACAACTCATTTATTTATTTTTGTATTTCTAAATTTTCAGTTTGTGAGGAACGATAAGGTCTAAGAACGATTGGAAGTTCTGAAGTTAAGTGGACTCTTTGAGGTTCTAATTTTATTTTTCCTACATCATATTTATCTCTTGAAAATACTTCATCAAATTTCCTTAAAATGCAATCTAATTTTGGCCAGTCCTCAGGTATTTGTTCTGGGGCCAAACTTTCCAAAACATCACTGGGCATTTTAAAAAGAGCATTCAGAGTATTATCGGGGATACCTGATTCCTCTTTAAACTCAACATTATTGTTTACAGTTCTATTTTCAATTTCAAAATCATCACATCTCAAGTTTGGTTCTCTCACATTAGGGTTTAAGTCATTTTTTTGTTTCACACAATCATGTTTTAAAACACTGTTTACATTTGAATCATCACAACAAACATTTTCATTTTCAAATTTCTGCTTAAGTGAATGACCATTTTTAACACTGTTGTAACTTTTAAAAGTTTTACCAACATTATCACAATTTCTTAAATTCTTAGCATTACACACATTATAAGCATTACATTTTTCACCACAATTATCAAAATTTTGTATATGAAATGCATTAGGACTTTTAAATTTATAATCACAACATAATGGCATCTTACTTTCGCTCGTGCATGTACCTGGGACCTCCTGTAAAGCTGGAAGGCAAGATGATCAACTGGCCTATGTCGGATATATTTTCATCATTCATGACCACATCCCTCAAATGAGCATACTGTTCAACTCTCAGAGTCCTCTTATTTAGTGTTATGTACAATAGTCTTTCCGATTTAATCTGTGTACATGTCGACAACAAATTGGTGGAACAGGTCTCTGCTTCTCAGTAAAGTGTTGAAATTTGAAGAACGTATAGAGAATCTATGCTCACTTCTACCCAGACTTGGGTGTATATAATTTGAAGTAGCACTCTATTTGAATTATATACAAACACAATTTATACATGAAACAATGTTTATTGGATTCATTGCACATATAATTGGCTTTTACAGCAATAAGCATGCGTACTACTTGTACGGAATGTAAATACAGCTTTTTAAGAACAATATATTTTTATACTCACGAACAGTAAGTCAAACCAGCAGTACTGCCATGTAAAACTCCTGGCCCGCTAAGGACTAGAGCAGGATAACACCTTTTTTAACCTTAACAACAACTCCCTTTCTTTTATTAATGGCGCTGCGTGGTATTTATACTAAGCGCGTATGCCAAAATTAGCATATCTGAAGCAGCTTCTTTAATTCACTCAAAAGTTCGATTCTTGTGAATCGAATCTTGTGTATACCTTACACTGGCCTCCCTCGAAAAAAAAATTAGGTAACTGAGGTCTGAACGGCTTCAGTTAACTAATTGAAAACGCGTGCTGGTCTGACTTTTTACATAATGGGTGGCAAAGCCAAAAAACCTTCCACACGTTGTGTGGGGGAAAAACGCCACTACCATTTTACAAAACTAACCCCGAAGGGTCCAGGTGACACCATTACACAGTGGATTTGCAGAGTTGCGGATACTGGGCTGGCCAACTGCGCCCTAAAATATCTATTTTAATTAAAAGTGACAACACAATTGCACAGCATGACATTTCTTGACTGTATCTGCTCTCCCCCAATTTATAATGTACATGTGTTATGATTTGCGAAGTTAGTATGTTAGTTGTTTGTTATCTGTAGTTAGTATGTATTTTTTTTCACTACATGTCCCCTTCAAAAATTTATAAAACAACAGTATACCGTTTTTTTTCAGTGCCTCACCACTTCCCCTCAAAATGTTTACACAGTATATACACTGGGGAACTTCAAACCAATTTGGTTCGATTTTATTAAAGGGTGGGAGTTAGAATAAGAGAATTGATACAAGACTTGTTCCTCATGAATGCAGCAACTTCACTGCACCAGTTTGTCCAATCCGCTGAACCTCTCTTGATGGTCGCAGTCCTAGTAAAGGGGTTCGTTGACCGTGTGGGCATCCTTCGTGCAGCAGGTCGTTGGTCCTGAGGCGCTGGTCCGGCTTGACGATGGACAGGAGGTCTCTTGGGAGGAGGATCTTGTTGGGCGGCAGAGATCTTTCGTTTCCTTTGCGTCTGCTTCCCCCGCTTGCTTGGATGTTCGAACGGCTGAGAGTCAGGCGCCGACGATGGAGAAGTCATGGGAGTCTTTCTTTTAACTCCTGACCGGGGTTCCTGTGCAGGAGTGGAGCTGCTTCCCTCATGCAGGTTATCACCGGAATCGTGAGTAGGGGGAGGACGGTCTTCGTTGGTGACCCCCGAGGGTCCAGCATCTTGTGAACCTTGTGAACCTTGTTGCACTTGATTTGAAAACAGGGTATAGTCTGCACGGTTTATATACCTCTTAATCTGGTCTATATTTGCGGGAACTTGCTGTTGGCCTTCTTGTAAGGTAACCACTGGGCCTGCTACCTTTTTTATTTGGTACGGACCTTGAAATTTCGGGCAAAATTTCCCGACTATGCCTTTACTGGCGTTAGATAGTGAGTGGGTGGCTTTTAAAACCCATTGCCCAACTTCAAATTTCTCCTCCCTACGATTTTTATCGTAGTATATCTTCTGTTGCTTCCGCATCTGGTCATTAACTTGCTTGACCTCGCGAAGCATCTCCTGAATATCAGCTAGTTGAAATTGAGGCGCTTGCCCCGGTACGAAGAATAGACTGTCTAAAGGGGTGATAATCTTTCTGCCTAGAAAAACTTCGGCAGGTGTTTTGGCTGTCGAGTCGTGGACGGCCGAACGTAATGCAAACGCAAACTGTTGTATATGTTGATCCCATGTTTTATGATTGTTTTGTATAAATGCGCGAATCATTTTAACTACATTGCGATTTACCCGCTCCGCAATATTCGACTGTGGTCTATAAGTGACCATTTTTGCATGTTTTATTTGAAGCCTGCGACACAGGTCCGTGAAAACTTCGCTGACAAACTGAACACCGTTATCGCTAATAATTTTTACAGGGGCACCATATCGCAAAACATAATTATGTGTAAATGCATCAGCAACTGCTTTGGCTGATGCTCTACGCAGGGGTATAATTTCGGTCCATTTTGAAAAATGGTCGACTATTACGAGTAAGAACCTGTATTTTCCACTTGCACTACGGGGATATGGGCCTAATAAATCTATCCCTACGATTTCATTAGGGAACGTGGCCACGATACTTTGTAAAAAACCCGCGGGGTGGTAATTTGTGTAGTTAGTACGCTGACAAGTGTCGCAGCTTTGAACGTACTGGGTGACCCACTTCCTCATTTGGGGCCAGTAAACCACCTCATTAAGTCGAGAAAAAGTTTTTCGAATACCCATATGGCCGGCTGTAGGTAAATCGTGAAGAGTATGTAGAATGTGTGTTCTCATTGAACATGGAATGACGGGACGAATTTCACCATTCCGATTTGTGGATGATTTGTAAAAAAGGAGATCATCGACTAGTTCATAGTTCTGTGCTCTACCCTGTATAGCATGCAAATTAACTCCGGAAAATTGTTCGGGGTTTTCTAGGTATTTAACTATATCTCCGAATTCCAAGTCTTTACGAAGTTCTTCTTTTAACTGCGTTTTATTATCTAGCACAATAGAAGTGAGCATTTCACATTGAGTTATCGACTCCCCCTCTGGGTCTCTGCTTAAAGCATCCGCTACCAGATTTCCTTTCCCCGGACGATGCTCAATGATTAAGTTGTATTCCTGGATCTTTAATGCCCAGCGAATGACACGAGGCGTAAAATTTTTGCCCGAGTATAATCGGGTTAAAGCAGCATGGTCAGTTATAACCCGAACCGGCTGTTCTGAGAAATAACAGCGAAATTTTTTGAGTGCTACGACAATAGCCAAACATTCCCTTTCAGTGGTTGTATAGTTTCGTTCTGCGGAATTTAAAGTTCGCGATGTGAAAGCGATAGGTTGGTTTTCCTGCATTAGTACAGCGCCGATTCCGACATTAGAAGCATCCGTTTGCACTACGAATTGTAGCTTGTGATCTGGATGGCGTAGTACCGGAGCTTGGATCAATTTCTGCTTTAATGTTTGGAAGGCGTTCTGGGCTTCGGAACTCCACGTAAATTTAGTGCGTTTCTTTCGCAATTTGTAAAGCGGTTCGGCGACTTCCGAGAATGCAGGTATAAATGTGCGGTAATATGAGCAAAGACCAAGAAACGACGAAAGTTGTTTTCCCGTTTGTGGGATTTTAAACGCTTTTACAGCATCGATTTTAGATGAATCCGTTTGAACGCCCTGACGCGTAATCTTGAATCCTAAATACGGTAGTTCTTTGCGGACGAACTGACACTTTTTTGTATTTATTGTTAAGCCAGCCTGTTTTATCAGAGAGAGCACTTCCTGTAAAAGAGCTAAGTGCTCGGTTAAAGTTTCCCCCGTAATAATTATGTCGTCGAGGTATACGGCAACGTTCTTTCCTAAAACAGGCCTTAGTACTATATCCATAAGTTTTTGGAATGTGCCAGGTGCCCCATTGAGTCCAAAGGGCATGCGACGAAACGCAAAAGTGCCTTTTTTTGTTATAAACGCCGTTTTTTTAACGTCTTCAGCAGCCATAGGTACTTGGAAAAACCCGGATGTTAAATCTAAAGTGGTCATGTATTTAAATGACTTTAAACTATGAAGAATATCCTCAATTATTGGCATAGGATATGTAGAGAATTTTGTTACTTTATTCAGCCCCCTGTAATCAACTGCAAATCTCCAGGCTTCGGGATCAGTAATAGGCAAGTTGCCTTTTTTTCGACATAACACAACCGGACTTGCCCACGGACTATCGACCGGCGAAATAATATTTTGGCGAAGCATTTTATCAATATGAATGTCTATAACATTCTGCTTGTTTGTATCGTACCTATATGGGCGGGCACGAATTGGGGGACTGTCTCCCGTATCAATTTTGTGAGTTGTAACATGAGTAATACCTGGCTTGTCTGAAAATACCTCGGCAAATTTGTTTAAAGTAGTCTGTAAACGAACTTTTTCGTTTTCTTTTAAGTCCGTTTTCGACAAGTCAACCGGAACGGGCAGCACAGCTTCTTTGGACTGTTGGTGCATCTGCACCGAGATAGAATTCTGCTTGAAATTTAGTGCTACATTACACGAGTAGCAAAAATCAATCCCTAGGATAACCTCCAGTTGCATATTTCGCATTACATGAAAAACAAGGTTGTTTTTTTGGGATTGTATACTAATGTGTGTCAATAATGAGCCTAATATTTGACATTCTTCACCTTGAGCTGAAAGTGTTCGTAATTTATTATGTGTGTTTAAGCGCTTCATGTCGTAATGCGATTTGAAGTACTTTTCTGACATGTACGACCTTTCGCTGCCGGTATCAAGTAAAGTTGTTATGGGAATTGAATCAATTTGCAAGTGCACATAAGGTAGTTGCACATTTTTTAATGTAAGCGCACTAATGTTACTATAACGTTGGGCTTTACTATCATGCCGTCCACGATGTCGATTTGAAACTCGCGAAAAATTTTGGCTGGGGTGTATAAAATCTCTCGTACCTGAATGACGGTGAGGGGTAGCGAAGAAATGTCTATTGTCATATGTAGCTAAAGCTTGAAGGAGGGTAACCTTGCTTGTAATTGTTTGATTATCTAAAAAATCTTGAACACTTGGCTTCAAACGTTGGATAACTATTTTTAAGATTATCGCTTCCGTCAACTCTTCTAAATATTCCTCACACTTGGAAATCTTTTCCATAGCAAAATCTAATGCAGACTGACCTTCACGTTGCCTTAGCGAATAAATTTCCGCTTCAATTTCACTTTGATTAAAGGTCTTTGGAAAAACGCTAAGAAACTGTTGCTTGAATGACGAATAGTCAAAAATCAGATTACTGCTTTGCATACACGTGTACCACTGATATGCACTACCTCTTAAAGCGGCTAGAGCAATTTTAAGTTTATCCCCCTCTGGGGTGCATTGTTGCTGAAAGTAATGCTCAATTTTCTTTAGGAATTGGCTTGAGGGGCCGCCATTGAAGGTGGCTTCGAATGGCGCAAAATGCTGAACCATAATTACCCGAGGAAAATTTCCAGCAGGATTTTGTTCTACAACACTCATTTTTTAAATAGTATATAAGTACTTGCAACAATTTTATCAATATACGTACACAGTACACAGTTTTTAATTTCAATTATGTTCTTCGTTACAAATTTAACGCTAACTACCAGGGTATATATATTTTTCGGGCGTCAGTATAGAGAATCTATGCTCACTTCTACCCAGACTTGGGTGTATATAATTTGAAGTAGCACTCTATTTGAATTATATACAAACACAATTTATACATGAAACAATGTTTATTGGATTCATTGCACATATAATTGGCTTTTACAGCAATAAGCATGCGTACTACTTGTACGGAATGTAAATACAGCTTTTTAAGAACAATATATTTTTATACTCACGAACAGTAAGTCAAACCAGCAGTACTGCCATGTAAAACTCCTGGCCCGCTAAGGACTAGAGCAGGATAACACCTTTTTTAACCTTAACAACAACTCCCTTTCTTTCATTAATGGCGCTGCGTGGTATTTATACTAAGCGCGTATGCCAAAATTAGCATATCTGAAGCAGCTTCTTTAATTCACTCAAAAGTTCGATTCTTGTGAATCGAATCTTGTGTATACCTTACAAACGTATCATCATCCTTTAGGCATAGTACTGCATAGCAGAGATCTTAGCTTGAGGCACTCCTGTAGTTGGGTTTGCTAGTCGCAGTTCAAAATGATAGCCATTCTCCCCCTGCCAAATGATGAGTGGATATTGAAAAGTGTCGTAGGACCTGTGTGTCTCTGGAATTTTCTTGACGGTGCCATTTCTTTCTTCTAAAAATATGTCTCTTTGTCCATGTTGTTCACCCACCATAATCAATGCCACTGCTTCTGTTGCGGATGCATTAAAACGCCTCTCATGTTCACCTCGTGGGGTTTTGCCAACTAATATAACTAATTTTAATTCTGGGCTAATCTTATCCATAGCCGATTTAAAGCTCTGGATGTAGGAGTTGTGATCATGCAGCATACTTTGCAACTGCAGTACTATCTCTCGTCTCGTTTGTGGTATGTTTTCACAACGATGCGCTGCTTGTTGTGTACTAGCTCCAACGAAGTAAATTTGTAGAAATTTAGGCGCGTCCCCCTGTAGAGGCTGCAGACTGCCGATTCGGTGATAAACCTGACCCTGTACCTTAAATGTAGGCATGTACCCGTCCTCGCGTATGTCTTTTGTTGTCCCAAAAGAGGTCATCTGGAAACAGAAATTGTGTCTTCTTATATTTCAAAGAAAATGTTTAGCGTCTGTTGAATTTCCATTTAGTAAAGAACGTAGGGGCTCAGGTGGATCCATCAACTGTGGCAGTTGAACCTTTCCTCCGCTGCAACACACACCTGGGGCTTCACCTTTCCACTTCTTTGCTCCACAGTGTTTGCATGTTTCAGACATGGATCCAATGGTACATAAAGGATCAGATTTGTAATTTACCGATGGGTCGTAATGGAAAGTTGCATTTTCAAAATTTGTGTTCATGCGACTTCGAGCAGCACTTATTCTAGTTCTAACCTGGGAATAGATGTATTACACGCACCTCCCTTGGTGACAATTTGGCGACAAAATTTTTTTGACGCCAAATACTCGTCAAAAAAATTTTGTCCCCAACTTCTCGCCAATACAGGCCTACGCGGACATTTTACACTTAAAATAACAAATATACACAAAATATCAATAACAACTCAAATATAAAAATAAATTCAAAACAAACTTACCAGTGGCAATAATAAACTTTCAAAAACATATCACAAAACCACAACAGCTACTTTAAAACATACACGAATATATCTAAAAACGGCTGTATTAAACTTCAAAACCTTAGCAGAATTGCTCAACCACTTATTTAAAACATACGCAAATATATCTAAAAACGGCTGTATTAAAATTCAAACCCTAAACAGAAATGCTCAACCGCTACTTTAAAACATGCGCAAAAATATCTAAAAATGGCTGTATTAAACTTCAAAACCTTAGCAGAAATGCTCAACCACTTATTTAAAACATACGCAAATATATCTAAAAACGGCTGTATTAAAATTCAAACCCTAAACAGAAATGCTCAACCGCTACTTTAAAACATACGCAAATATATCTAAAAACGGCTGTATTAAAATTCAAAACCTTAACAGAAATGCTCAACCACTTATTTAAAACATACGCAAATATATCTAAAAACGGCTGTATTAAAATTCAAAAGCTAAAGAGAAATGCTCAACCGCTACTTTAAAACATACACAAAAGTATCTAAAAACGGCTGTATTAAAAATATATATGTAAAAACGGCTGCATAAATACAAAAACTAAAACCTTAAAATTAATGAGAAATTTGTTAGGTTGGCAGCCCAACCCCTCCCCCCGCTAAAAAATTCAGTATAATACAACTAGTCAGTCCAACTAATAATAACTAATATAAATAAACATAAAAAACACCTTGGTTAAATATATATTTCTTCATTAAACATATATTACAGCACAAATTCAAACGATCTATTTCCATTATATCGCCTCTATTTTAGACACTAAAATCCCCTGATATTTCTAAATTACACTAAATACTGAACAGATAATAAATAAATGAACAAAAATATATTGAAATATACAACCAGATTATTGTATCCAAGCTGCATCCTAGCTGAAACTTAAAATCTGAATTAAAACAAATGAAAAATTCAAAAACCATTGCCACAACATAATATAACTACACTAAAGAACGTTAAAAAAACTATTCAATGTCGCAAAACACAAGACACACCCGAATCTGGCAACAACAAAATCCTAAAAGCAACAAAAACACAAATTGGCAACACCAAAGTAAAATCTACATCTAATACTATCCAAAATAC
The DNA here is from genome assembly GCA_907164885.2 of Dolomedes plantarius. Taxonomy (NCBI): domain Eukaryota; kingdom Metazoa; phylum Arthropoda; class Arachnida; order Araneae; family Dolomedidae; genus Dolomedes; species Dolomedes plantarius. Next base: position 146,051,673 of record OU015497.1, read on the forward strand.
GTCATTAATATTTCGCAACAACATGGCCGCCATAGTATATCACGCAAACAAACACACACAACTAGCCGTTCAAACGGGCTTGCCACAAAATAACAAAATCTCGCCAAAATCGCATGGCTGCCACACCAAACACAAAATCGCCAAACTTCAAAAAATCGCTAACTTGGCAACGAGGTGCGTCTAACACATCTGTACCCTAACCTGCTGTAGTCTCGTTTGTCTTCCGGGGTCGATTCAATTTCTCTTCTTCTTTGCTCGCGTTCTCTGTTTTCTACCTGTCTCGCATCTCTTTACGGGGTATATTCAGCTTCTCTTCTGCTTTACTCTCGTTGTCTGTTTGCTTCCTGTCTTGCTTCTCTTTCCGGGGTAGATTCAGCTTCTCTTCTTCTTTTCTGTTCTTGTCTCATTTCTTCCAGTCTCGCTTCTCTTTCCAGGGTAGATTCAGCTTCTATTCTTCTATGGTGTTGTCTGTTTGCTTCCACTCTCTCTTCTTTTACCAGGGTAGATTCAGAATCTCTTATACTTTGCTCTCGTTGTCTGTTCTGTCGCTGTTGTGTCCGAAGACATTTTTTTTTTCCTGGGAGGCTGTGGCATCTTCAAAGGCCATAAAACATTAGGCACAAAATAAAAGCAAATAAAATAAAAGACCCTGAAATGAAACTGAGATTAAATTCAAAAGTGCAAAATTACAGAAAATGAAATAGAAAAATAGAACCAAATGAAATGGCAAGCAACGGTAGTTGAATCTGCAAAGAAAAAAAATTGAGTTATCAATACAAAAAATTATTTAAAAAATCAACACATTAAAACAAAATCTCGCCAAAATCACAAGGTTACCACGCGTCACACAAAATCGACAAACTTGGTAGGGGGTGCATCTGAGGAACCTGTGCCAAATGCATTTGATCAGATGAGATGAATAAGCAAAAAAATAAAAATAAATAAATAAATAAATAAACAATTCTGCATTACCGTCATATGTAATACATTTAAACCATGTTTTACCATAAAAAATCTCTGTAACGTTGTAAAAGCATGAAAATTAAAAAAAATCAAATAAGAAAAATCAAGTTGTAACTTTCATTCATGAAACATACTATTTAATAAGAAATATAAAATATTTTATGCATTTAAAAACACCGAAAAAAACATTTCTACCATAGAAAGAAATAAATTTTATTAAAACTTATTACTTCTTTTAATAATATTAAGATGGTTTAAAAACATTATACACACTTCAAATTAATGTTTCTAATCAGTAAAATTTCAATTGTATATGATTTCAACAATTATATTAACGAAGTAATAAGTATTTTCATTCATGAAACATACTATTTAATATGAAATATAAAATATTTTATGCATTTAAAAACACCGAAAAAAACATGTCTATTATAAACGAAATAAATTTTATTAAAACCTTATTACTTCTTTTAATAATATTAAGATGGTTAAAAACATTATACACACTTCAAATTAATGTTTCTAATCAGTAAAATTTCAATTGTATATGAATCACGCTTTGTTTACATCGAATGATCGGATGATCTCAAAATTAGAATCCAAATAATTCTAAAATTATTGAAGTAACAGATTAAGTGCACGCAGAAAAAATTATCAGTTTTTAAAGCTCTTTCCAAATACCCTCATGGACAAAAGAATTAGCGCACCAAGAAGGAGTCGTCAAAATGAAACGAAATTTTACATACGTAATGACTACTTTGATATAAGTAAATGATAAGAAAATCAAAGAAAAAGGATAATTTATTTCAGAGAAAAAGGCAAAAGAATGGAGGAGTTAATACTCCGTTGGACCCCCTCTAGCACGAATGCACGATGCGATACGATCGGGCATTGAGTCATACAAGTTCTGTATGATGTCTTGAGACATTTCGTTCCATATTTGCTGTAACCTTACCTCTAGTTCGTTCAAACTCGTGGGATGCCCAACTCGTCGTCCCAAATGATCTCAGATATGCTCGATTGGAGACAAATCTGGGGATCGGGCAGGCCAAGGAAGGGTAGTAACAGTGCGGAGACAGTCTTGTGACATCCTTGCCGTATGAGGCCGAGCATTGTCTTGTTGAAAAATGGCTCCTGGGAGCCGTTGCATGAGTGGCAACACATGTGGTTGCAGGATATCATGAACATACCGCTGGACTGTCATGGTGCCACGGAACAATACTAGGGGTGACCGTGTATTGAAGGCAATAGCACCCCATACCATCACACAAGCTGTGGGAGCGATGTGTCGCTGTACAGCAAAGGCAGGATTGAAGCGTTCACCACGGGCTCTCCACACACGAACACGATTGTCATCACTGCCGAGATTGAATCTGGATTCGTCGCTAAAGACGACCTGGTTCCATTCCGCTGCAGTCCAGTTTTCTCGTGCGCGGCAAAACTCCAAACGGAGGCGTCGATGTGTGGGCGTCAAGGGCAGCACACGTAATGGGCTCCGCGATACCAACTGTCCTTCAGCCAGGCGCCTTCGTATGGTCCGAGAAGACACAGAGGCCCCTAGTGAAGGTGCTACCTGTGCCTGGATGGCGGCCGAATGAAGCAGTTGGCTGTACGCGTGCATTTCTTACGATGAGGTGGTCTTCTCGACGGTCTGTCGAGGGCGTCCTGAGCCTGGTCTTCGTGTACATGACATCTCTCGGGTCCACTGGTCCCAACACCTCCTCACAACACAATCAGAACGGCCTAATTGACGAGCTACTCGCCTAGCTGACCACCCAGCTTCCATCATCCCGACGATTCTCCCCCTAACAAACTGCGACAACTGCTTATATTGTCTTCGAACACGGCGTAATGGCATGTCTATATCTGCTCTTCCTTTGTAAATGATTCAGCACACTCAAACAAGCTTTGGTTACCTGTTTTATACTTCACAGAGTACGATGTTCAACGCCCTCTACCGGCTATACGTAATGCGCAATCACGCTGCATTTCTAATCATTTGCATATCTCCCCGATATGTACCTTCATTGCAAGTTTCGTTACGATCCCGCAATTATTTCTTAGTGCGCTAATTTTTTTGTCCATGAGTGTATATAACATTTATGTACTTTCATGAAAAAAAATACATCGATATCGACATTTTCAAATATGGCGGAAACACAGCTGGGAGGCTCCTCCATTTCTGGACGCACCCTTCAAAAATTGTTGGTTTTTTATTAATTAAAAATTAACGGTAATAAAATTTTATATTCGGGCTTCGAGGTGCACATGTCCAGAATCTTCACTACCCGTGTGCCAAATTTCACAGTTGTAAGTTTTATAGATTCGTCTGTAGGCAGCACACACATAAACACACACACAAAAACTTCCTTTTATATATATAGAGACATATAAAATATATATTATATATATATATGTATGTGTGTGTGTGTGTGTGTGTGTGTGTTGGTGTTGGTGTTGGTGTTGTGTACATATTACATGTTGTAGAATTTTGAGAAAAGCATATAGGTTTTAAAGCAAATAGTTCTATACAGCATAGCTACTTCTTTAAAAAAGAAAAAATTTGTTATACAGCTTTCTAGAAAATTTTTAGCTACCTCCTTCAATGCCCTAAATAGAGGTTGTATCTAAAACGTACTTTTTTTCATTATATACTTTGATGAGTATTGAGTAAATCAGTTTTTCTTAATTACTTTGTGAAGGAACATTTATTTGTATCTCATCATTATGGTTTCTAACAACCAGTGGTGAATGTAGATTCTTTTCAGATTCCAGTTCTCCTATGTTAGAAAGAAAATTTAAAATCCTGTTTTGTGTTGGACCCGTGTCCATATTATGAGCTAAAATTTGAATGAAGTTTATTCTCTTCATTTACAGTGTCTTCCCATTATTATTTTTAAAAATGGTTTGTAAGTTTCTAACTGTAGGGAATGCCTTGGTTTACTTGTAATCTTAAAATGACGAGGGCTTAAGATCTGAAATTAGAAAGCTATTTCCTTCTGACGAGATATCTGACGTTAAGAGTTTTTGCTAGAGAAACGGTTGTCAAAGTGCAAGTCCTAGTCTAAATTATTTGGACTACTCTCTCTTCAATACGATCAATGATATCGCTACCGTTCGTGGGAATTGCATTAGGGCTGTATCTCTAACTAACTACATAAAGGACACATGAAGCATATCTTGTGGAATGAAGAGTAAATGGCAGTCAAAATCAAGCGAACAATGAAAAACTGTGTTGATCTTTTGTAGCGTTAACCCCTTAACTGGTCAATTTTTTTACTAGAAATGTTGCCAAAAAAGGCATATTTTTTGTTGCCTATAATTAAACACCATACTAAATAGAATAAGAAAACGAAATAATTTTTTTATTAAATTTTTCATTTTAATGCTTTTACACTATTTTTATTTTAAATTTTTGGAACACAAAATACCCTTAAATGTTTAATTTTTGCAAGACAAAACCCCTTCAATGTTTGCTTTTTGCAAGACAAAAGCCTTTTTATGTTTGCTTTTTGCAAGAAAATTCTGCATGCAATGAAGAATGTTTAACAGATCTTACAAAAATTTCTTTCATACTTACTTTAAAATTAGAAGCTTACACTTTTGCAACTTTTTCAAAAGTCTTTTTTTTTTGTGTGGTACAATTTGAAGCACGGTGTAATACAAAGTCCTACGTCACAATCAGGGCCCAAATAATAAGCTGAAGATTAATCCAGATTATTCCGAATTAATCCAGATTATTCCGAATAATCCAGATTATTCCGATTAGACAGTTCCGAATCTGAATCAGAATTCAGTCCTTTACCTAACAGGAAAGTATTTTCGTTATTTATTTCAGCCATAATTTTAAAAAATGTAGTGGTTTGAATTCCCAAGCGTTGCAAGCAATAGAACAAAATTTCCACAAAGCAAAAATTCCCACGCTTCCGTTTAATAAAGAAAAACCAGGTGAAAAGAATTTAAATGAAATGGACAAGCTACAATATCTGTTAAAACTATTTGTACTAGCCTTTGTATTAGTTATTTCGTTTGCACGTGTTTTTACAAACTAAAAACACGTGCAAAAGAAACGAGGAAAAGAGAGAATATCGATGCCCGTACGCTGTAAAGGCAAATTGGTTTGGGCCAGATGTGAGTAGCTCGTATGCTGTACGGGCAAATCGGTTAAGGGATTTTAAAGCAGTTTTGACACTGCTTGAAGAAAAAAATGATATTGAAAATTTTTGCTCTTACTTACAAGCCAAACTAATAAGTGATAAAATATACTGAAACATACAGGCATTCCAACCAGATATAACTATTTTAATTAAGTTATTTCTCTTTCAGGAAATGTAACTTTAATAAAAGTAGTACAAGAAATAATCATGGATTTTCAAGAAATTTTAAAGGAACATATTATGGAATGAATTTGTTATTGGATACAAAATGTCGTTGGGAAACAACAAAGTTTCTATATAAATGCTGCTGTGTGCTAACCCTATAGGATTCACTCACCTAAATGTTTACCAAAGGAGAAAATTTGTTCCAAGATTGCCGGCTTGGATTTAAAGATTTTGTTGCAAATAATGAACTCCGTAATAGAGAGAGAAATTTCATACCTTGGGGAATTTTTTGTTAAAAAAATGCAAATATTTTAAAATTTAAATTATTCGGGGGAAATTTTTTTTTATTTTATAAACGCTCATAAATTCTATTGGTTGATGGCATTTATAAAGTGAATCCTGTCGCAAGGTGCAAAAAAATCCAGGCTATCTGAAAATATTATTTTTATTTAATTATCCTCATTTACTCATATATAGCTGTAAATAGCAGACTAATTGATATAAATAGTGTTAATACACTGCAGCCTTTAGACTTGCAAGAACCTCCGACTATATGAAAGACATTGCAAAATAGATGTGTATTTACTAGGTTTCCTTCTCTTCCGTAGGAATACCTGATTTTAATGAATATTACCATATTTCTAATATTTAAGCTAGGCTTCACGTATTTAGTTAAGGAAAGTTTAGTAGTTGTCTGATATTACGTTTATTTTTAATATATATTCACTGCAAATTCCATAAAAAAATTCTTTATTTCATAATTGATAAAGTGTCAGTTATAATTCAATGTAAGAAGCTTTATCATATAGAAGAATTTTTAAGTCTAGATCATCATCTAAATATTTGAGATGTTTGGGATATTCATTACAGAAGTTATTTCATAAATAGAGCAAATATCTTAATTAAAGTACTTCAACAATATGATTACCTGCTTGCAATATACTTGACTAATAATAATTACTTAACACCAAGGAAAGGCTCTTTAAAATGCAAACAACCTGTCATTGATCTAAACAATGTGTAATGAATATTTCACAATAATTTTAGATCTACTGTGGAATAAAAGGATATTTAATTAAAAAGTGAACGATGAAACTTATATAACGTTTACAATACTTTATTCGATCTGATTTATTTGCATCTACGTATCTAATATGCACACACACACACACACATATATATATATATATATATATATATATATATATATATATATATATATATATATATATATATATATATATATATATATATATATATATATGATTTTAAAATACAGTGCTACGTCGGTTTACGAACTTAATACGTTCCGAGACTTGGTTCGCAAACCCAAACGTTCGAATCCCGAAGCAGTTTTTCTCATATAAAATAATGGATGATACATTAATCCGTTCACCCCCAAGAACATAGTTATTTTTTCCTTTTATTTATGGTTTTGCGTATAAAGATGAAAAAAAATGAAAACAGACTTTATTATGAACTAGTTGGTACCCGTCAAAACATGACGGTTAGATAGTAAATAAATGTACTAATACACAAATTATACTCAACAAATCATTTCCAAATGTTGAAAATCATAATAAGGCGCAGAAAATAAATTAATGTGTTTAAGCAGTATCGTCCTTAGTGAGTATCTAAAGCCAGATTTAAAAATGTCACTGAGAATGCGCAGAAAGCAATTTTTTAAATTGTAAATTGTCGTTAATTTAACAGCGCGAAATAAACAATTTCCATCAGGTTTTATCTTATATTTAACAAACATAATTATCATAAAAATTAAAATAGCAGAGAGAGATCTAGAGAGACTTCTCGGAATAAACGTGTTTATCATTAAAACATATCACTGAGCATGCGCAGAAACAGCGAGCTTCTAAAGACAGATTTAAACATGCCACTGAGCATGCGTAGAAATTAATTTTTAATTGTAAATTATTGCTAATTCATAGAAATTGCGGTTACAAAACCCAAATTTGACAAATCTACAGATTACAATATTTCTTTTAAGACCAAAAAGAAGTAAATCGATGCAGTAGTTTTCTCTCACGGCCTGCCCAAAAAGTCTTCTTAGCAACTTAAAGATATAGATAACTAACACATGATAATTGTTCAGTACAGTATTCTAGCTTTGTAGTAGATAAATTCTGGTGCAGATGGTTGATTGTTGAAAAGGGAGGGAGGACTACAGATGGTATTACTTGGAGGTGAAGTCATTTTCAGTAATACTTGCTGCGGCATTTCTCAAACCAGCCTCTACTGGCTTTAAAATTTTCTTATGCAATTCCGTTTTTACTCGGTGTTTTAGCAACCAAATCACTGTGCAATTTCTTAGCCTTTTCGCATATTAAATCCTCACTAATGCTATCACCAGCAAGCTATTTTTCACACATCCCCACTAGCAATAATTTTTCTACCTTTGAGGCCTATGCTTCGTTAAAACAACCCCTCTTATGTCCACATCAGCTGCCTATATTGTCCCTTTGTTTTTGAGGATATTAGAAATGGTAGACTTCGCCAACCCAAATTGCGTGGCGAGATTATAAACACGCACACCATTCTCGTGTATAGCTATTATCTCCTTTTTTTACTCAATAGTTAGGTTAGGTTTCATGATAGCAATATCACTTGCTCTTTCCATTTTGTTGGAAGCCATATAAAGGACTAATTAAAACAAAAATATTTACAAAATGACGTTTAAGCTGTGCTAGAGAAAGCCCTACTGATCTTGACATGTGGATTATTCGCGAACCGAAGCAAGCGTAGAGAATGCTTGTATCGTCGATTCCCCGGATGGTAGCAAATATCTCCGACGTTTGTTCGTAAACCGTGTCGTTCATAAACCGAGGTACCACTGAATTAAGTTTTCGATTATATTTATGGTTCCATCGAAATAAGCTAGCTTCATTTAACTGACTTAATTAGACGTCTTTTGATTTAATGCATAAATAAAAGAAATATTAAATTTTATTTAGCTCTTGGACTTCTAAATGAATCAAGTAACAGCATTTTTCATCGACTTTTGAGGATTTTATAAGTTACAACGTTCCATTCGAAAATTCTGAAATGTTTTTTAATTTTTATAGGCTATTTCCTCAGTTGAATTATTGAAATTTATAAAACACCGGGTTTTGCTGTATTGCATTGTACTGTATAAATTTTTCCTTCTATGTATTTGAAAATATCGCTGCACTTTAAATACTGCATATGAATTCCGTAATATTTTAAAACTAGCTAAATACCGAGGAATACATAAGTTTCATCTGTTCTGTAATTTGGTTCATTTAATTTAAATATAAATATATATATATATATATATATATATTTTTTTTTTTTCTAATTCTAATGCGGAGGCATTTGTCATCAGACATTCGCCTTGTAGATTATTATGTATTAAATGGATTATTCTATTAAAATTAACGTGCTTTGCTGTTTGTGTTTTTTAAATATTGTTATCTATTGTACTGCTTCATCCCTGAAATGAATCTAAAACTTTCTCTGCGTCTTGTATATTTGTAAAATGACTTTGTTACTAATGGCACACTTCAAGAGCAAATATTGTGATTATAGATTTCCCTTTTCATTGAAATGAAGACTATCGCATTTCTTCAGTTATTAAAAAGAAAGCATATATATACCACTACGTACGTACACACACACACAAACACACACATATTTATACATTATTATATATATATATATATATATATATATATATATATATATATATATATATATATATATATATATATATATATATATATATATATATATATATATGTGTGTGTGTGTGTGTGTGTGTGTGCCAGCCGGCCAGCCCCTTGCATGCAGTTATTAAAAATTAAGTATGGTGATTAAATTGCATTTCCCCGTGTAAAATCTAACATGTTTCTTTCGCATCAGCAAGTAAAAGAAAATAAGAGTCTTTTTTATCAACTTAAATTTTAACAAAACATTAAATTTTAAGATAAACTGGTAAAAAAAATAGAGAACGGCACAAAATAAAATGCTCTGTGCAAACAAAATGTCATGCATAAACTAATCTAAAAGTTCCCCATTCTTGAACGTAATGTAAAAAATAGAAAATAAAAAATTATTTGTTCTCAGAGAATTGTTTTTTTTTATTATTGTTCTTTTGATAATGTAAACACGATAATGTTTTATGTTTCGATCTGACTATTGATTATCGTTTTCAACGGATGGGAAAAGCTAATGTCTACGAGGAAAATCCACTGTTATTCCCAGAGAAATTCAGAGGCGGAATATTTAACATTACTGTGACATCTGGCAGTTTTCTCACAGTTTCTAACCTTGTTAAAGATAAATCCATACGTTGATAAAATATTATAAAATTCATGATCTTAGATAATATTGCTGCTCTGAACTTTGTACTTAAAGAATTCAGCGTATGAATCAAGATAGTATAGTTAATGATAACTTTTCTCTTTTACTTTAAGTCATCTTTCAGCTTCTCTAAAATCAGAAAATGCAACTGTTTATTTCTCAACAGGAATTTTTGAGTTCCATCTCTAGAATTTTTAAGTCCATTTTGCTGTCAAATTATTTAAGCGAAATATTCGAATAAATGTAAATTACTTAATGGATGCTAGCAATTTATGTCTCATATGATAATTGTTTAAAAAAAATTAATCCATTTTCAAAATACAGAAAACAAATTTTAAATAAAATAAATTAATATTCATTATCTTTTGAAAGATAATTTTAACAATTGAGTTAAATATTATATTCAGACAACAAATTAAACTTATTTTAAAATGTAAATTAAAAAGGAATTATTATTAAAATTAATTGCCATTGGATAATACAATGAAATTATAACACATTTTAAAAACTTATTATGAATTTATAATGAAGATCTATACACAATTATATGCTGTAAACATCAAAAACATACTCGTATATCAGAGTGGAATATTTCTGCAAACATTAAAGAGTCAATTGCTAAAAGTCTCAGAAAAAAAAATATGCTTAATTATATACTATTGCACTTTGCAACTTATTCTAAAATGCAAAGCGTGATTAATTGATGTTAGTGTGATTAATTGATGATATTTAATTAATTGTTTTATTTTTAATGGAAAATTGTGTAATTCACCACAAATATTTTGAAAAAGTAGAAATTAAATTCATTTGCATTGTTTCAACAAGTTGAGTTTTATGATATTACGTACAATAATTTAAAATATAATAAATGTAAGCAGTTTACATTATTCATCGTAAGAATTTAAAAAAATAAAAACATAAATTATGATTAAATAAATTGGGAAAATTTAAAATTTTTATCATGTAGTTTAGATTTTATATCTTTGTTTTAAAATATTAATTTTAGATAAGAGCTTTCTTCATAAATATGTGTTTATGGATGTTTTCTGCTGAAAATGTACACTTGTTTGCATTTTTGAGGATATTGGAAGATATTTATTACCATATTGTTATACGTTCTAAGCAAAAATATCGATCTAAACTTTGCTTTTTACTTTTATTTAAGTGTGCAAAAGATATGAAAATAAAAGATAGTTATTGAAATAGATAAATGAATTTATTGCAAAATATCAATTACGTTGAATTAAAAAAAAGTGTAATTCAAATCAACTAGTGTCTCACAATGTAACGTAAACCCTCTAAGCACAAAAAATATTTCCATATACTTCAGATTTTTTAAATAAATCAAGTTTAATGTGAGCTTTCGTATAACCATTGCTGTGGAAATAATGTTTATAATGCATAATGTTTATATTGCAATACGTTAACTTTTTCCCACAAATGAAATTTAATCAAATTTGATTTTAAAATAAAAATCTCAAATTTTATATTCGCTGATTATCTGCATAATTGTATCGTTTTATTAACCTAAGCATGAAATGCATTCCCACGCAGCGCTGCTAACATAATATAGTGCAGTGATTCGCAACCGGTGTTCCGCGGCACTTTTGGGTGTCGCGAGATCGGCCAGGGGTGCCACGAGATTTTTTGCTATATAAACAAAAAATATTTGTAAGTCCCACTTTAAATAATTATTAAGTTGAATGAATTACTCTTACGCCCGACAGATTATGACACGCATCGATAAACTCGTTCCTAGATATCAATTAGCTATTCTCACTCTCACAACTATTCGAACTGATATCAAACATTTGTACTCTAAGCATCCATCTCAAGTCACATATTAATAAAGCAAAACTCTTTTTAGCGATTTCCACTGTAGTCCTCTAGTGTATTACCATACTGAATCGCATGGCTATTTTTGGACCTGTATTAATGTATGCTTTCCAGGGGTTTGTTACTTAATATTTTAATAAAAGCCTATAATCAGCAAGTATTTATTTGAACTTAAATTTAACATGTTCCTTATATATATTCCACTTTGATTTAATTTTGAAAATAATTAAAAAAATTAAAATTAAAAAGTGTTCCATGTTTCTGATATCATAGAAAAGGAAGCCGCAAACGTAAATAGGTTGGGAATCCCTCGTATAGTGGTTAGTGTCGCGAGCTTCAGCACAGTGGGCTCCAGTTCTCTCCCAGTGAAATAAAAAAAAGTGCTCCACATTTCTAAACTCATTCACAAGGAAGCCGCAAACGTAAATAGGTTGAGAATCCTTCGTATAGTGGTTAGTGTCGTGAGCTTCAGCACAGTGAGCTCCGGTTCTCTTCCAGTAAAGTAAAAAAATGTGCCCCATGTTTCTAATCTCATTCACAAGGAAGCCGAAAAAGTAAATATGTCGGGTATCCCTGGTATAGTGGTTAGTCGCGAGCCTCAGCATAGTAGTCTGCGGTTTTCTCACAATGAAGTATCCAACGAACTTGTAGTACGGATTGACAAATATTATGAGGACAAGTGTTTGACGCATAAGAAAAAGGGAGCTTCTATCGCCTCCTTAGGTAAATCACTCATGATCATCACTCATGCTCTTCTAAGGAAGTTTGGCTGTATTGAAGTGAAGCCACGGTTTGCTTCTATATTTGTTGCATTATATTTTATGTCACATTAACTTGTTTAATGAGCAAGGATTATTGAAGTTTAATCATAATCTCTTCCAATATAATAGAATTTTATTAATTATAATGGAAGAGATAAAATAATTTACAAATTGAGCTACTGTAGATTACAAATTTATATACAGGTTTATAAGTTACTAGTTTAAAAAAATTCTTACAAGGTTAAATAGAATGAAATAATAAACAAATGTGAGTGTGTATGTATGTGGGCATGTGTACATGAAATGGACACAAAGACGAAATAAATTTCTGCATACTTATTTTATATTGCAGTGTGGTCCAACCTTTAGTTACCCGAGGGCCAATCAAACTTTAGTATAGGAATGTGAGGACCAGAGACATTCAAGGAAAAAACGAATTACATATTGTATTCAAAAACTTTTATTAAAATTTATATTAAAAGAAGTTTAATATACCAGTTTAATATACCACCTCCATTTACAGTCGAGAAATCAATGTGATGATTGGAACTACTTTCCTAATACAAGTTTATCAATGTCCACTGTAAGTTCAGTAAGGCTAAGTCTCAGGTTCGATTCCAGTAAAGCACTTTCAAATCGATTTCTCGTTTGTGATTTAATTTGTTTGAGAGCAGAAAAAGCACTTTTGCACACGTATGTACTGCCAAACAGCGATAATATTTGCAGCAAGAATTTAATCAGTTTAGAAAAACGTTCTTTACAAATCATTTTCCACAATTTTTCAGGAATATCACTCTTTTTAGTCTGTTAGAATGGGTCTACCTGAAGATAACAAGTATCCATTTGAAGTTCGCAGGGCACCTCACTCACTTCAATATCCATGAGGTTGTTGAACAGTGCAAGTTTTGATTTTAGAGAGTCAAAATCCTGGAATCTCTCCTTGAACTTTCCTTGATATCTACTATTATTTCATGAAACATACTAAAATTTGTGTCACATTTTTCTTCTTTCAACTGCTGACAAGATGGGAAGTGTACCGTATTATTTGCTTTCAGTGCAAATAAATCATCGAGTACGACAAATACGACATCATCCTGTGCATTGAATATATCAAAGCCTCTTTTGCTGGTTTCTAATGATTTTAATTCCAACAGTTCTTCATGAATTTCAAATTCTTCGTTTATTGTTCTGACAAAGATAAAGGGCTGGCTGATGTCAGCTATATATGTGCTCTCATCTAGAGCTAGAGAGTAAAATTCACATTTTTCCAAAATGCCATGTTTAGCTATCTTATTATCTCCAAATGAAGATGCCATTTTTACAGCACTTAATGAGCTCACCATCCCAAAAAGACTTTTTAATTTTAGCTAGCTCTAAACATACCCCATAAGATGCCTTTAAACCAGCAGTGTTTCATGGTTGCAGAAAGATATTTTTCTGTCTAGTTAGTTTCAACTTCAAATAATTATACACTCAACTTCTGGCACTTCCCTGGTATTGATCATATTTTGATTTATGCAAGCTGGTATAGCGTCTACTCACGTTATACTCCTTCGAAACACATAAGACTTGAGAACAGATAACACACTGTAGTTTTTCTTTATCTTCAACAAAAAAGTAACTTTCCTGCCACTTTGACTGAAATTATCGTTTCTCATCTTCAAAACGCCGTTTCTTAAGTTCCGCCATTTTAGGTACCGCTCTTGCAACATCTATGACAACAATCTCTCGTCGTACTATATCTCTCGATCAACCCCTCTTGTCAAAAACAACCACTTCGAACAGCCTGCGCTCCCTTTTATACAAAAACCGACTCCTTCCAGAAAATCATCCGCAGCACACGAACGATCAAGAACCTATCGCCAATATGGCCGTTACTTAAATTTTAAGCAACGGCATTACATTTCAATCTTACATTTAAGGTTTACATTTGAGTCTTACATTTAAGGTTTACATTTAAGTCATTACATTTTAAGTCTTTAAAACTTAAAGCAGTAAGAAGGGTAAAGGAATTTTTCCAAATGTTAAACTAAAATATTTTTCCAGTAAGAAGGGCAAAGGCCAAAAAAAGAATTGGTGGGCCGCATGAGGCCCGCGGGCCGCGGGTTGGATCACACTGTTATATTGTAATATTACACGGTGATTTTTTTAAAACTGACACTATTCAGAGACATCTGTAGCACGATGTATCAGCCGGAATTCCACCAAAATTGATAGAGGGACTTAGGGCGACATGGGAAAGAGTTTCCGTAAAAAACACTAGTTCCAAATGTCACAGATAGGGGAAGATATGGCGCTGTTGTTGTCGGCGCACCCGAGAATTTGCATTAAAGGCAAGTAAAACATCAAAATAGAAATTCACGACTAAATAGTCCGCAGCAGCGCCCGTATTTCAGACTATAAATACAAGGGATGAATACCGAAAAAGTTGTTAGCAGATAAACGAATAACAAAGAATTTTCACTCCAACAACAACAATTTAAACAGCAAATTACCTTCTACCTCCTTCAATGTGACCACAGCCCTGGTGAACGACACACTGCATCCTGAACACTATTTTCTCAACGACCAAGCGTAAAATGACACTAGGGATGTTCATTAAAGTCCGGGATATGTTGTCCTTTACGGCCACCAAGCTCGAGACTTCATCAAGATACACCTTACACTTTAAATAACCCCACAGAAAAATGTCACATGGGATAGGTCCAGGGAGCGAGGTGGCCATGCAAGTGGAAAAAAGCGACTGATGACCCTTATTTATGTAAAGCGAAGCAGCAACAGATTCCGCACTTTATAGCCCAAAATACTGGCGCTGCTGTCGACTACATAGTCGTGAATTTGTATTTTGATGTTTTACTTGCCTTTTATACAAATTCTCGGGTGTTCCGACAACAACAGCACCATATCATCCCCTATCGCCAACTTTTGGAACTTTTTTTTTTCTTGGAAACCCTTTCCCATGTCGTCCTTAACATATTGGAATGTGTACGAAAATGCAGATTAAAATATTTCCCAAAATCAAAATTCTTCGTGTAGTGTTTTACAGAGGAGCAAGATATTCTCGATTAGTGTATTTCAAAATTCTGGGTAGTTATTTTCCGGGAGTCGCTGCCAAAGAGAAGTTGCAAAAAGGGCTCCCAGTTTTAAGTTTTATTTAAAATTTTTAAATGAAGAAAAGACGCAGTAATAAAGAATGAGGCAAAAAGAACATCAAGGCCTCGTTAACCTATAAAAAGAGTTATTATCTACCCTTTAAACGCGATACCATGTTAAAACAAAATTCCCGGTAACTAAAACTAATGCGCAATTTTACTTTTTCTGTTACACTCTGATCTTGTATTTAAATATAAAACTAAAAGATCTGAATGTAAATTATATTTGTTTTTAGCTTCAGTTTCTATAGGAAACATAAGCGAATGCGTATGGTCACATGAATTGATGAATGATAAAAACGGAATCCAAATCTGAAGTGTTTTTATTTATTAATTTATTTATCGTAAGCTGAACAAATTCATCTTTCTTTCATAACAAAAATTCATCAATACTTTGAAAGAAAAAAGTCAGTCATAGGAACAGGGAATTCTGCGATGACGATTCTATTTCCATGGTAGCGACAGATTCTCAGTGACAGGAACCTTATTTAGATTGCTATATCAAACAGTCTGTCTGTTTAACTATTTATTGTGCATAGACATACAAACATAGCCATGATACGGACTACGTTAACGATTATAAACAGAAACTACTCTTTCCTCTCAAATGTAAACAGAAAATCTGCCGTTGCCATTCACAACCAGACAAATGATTAAACGGTAGAAAGTGGCTTCAAATACAACACTTATTAACTAAATTAGGTTACTTAATTGATTTAAACTGAATTTGGAGTCGTCCAGCACAAAAGCGAGAACATCGCGAAACGCAAACAAACACACATACACACCAAAAAAAAAACCTACCAAAAGCACAGAAGCTTATAATCTCTTATAAAAATGTTGTTAAATTATGCTAAGGATCATGACACCATGCTGGGTCGCATTATTCGTGTAACGAATTTGTATACATGCCCTTGCATGCATCTTCAGTACACAGGGAGCCTCAGACCCAGGTTTTGCCCTTGTTATGTGATGCTCAGCAAGGCATACATGATGAATACGCTAGATTCCAAATGATGAATTTCTCTAAATGTTTAGAGGTGGTTGAAAAAGGGCAGCGTTAGGGCCCACTTAACCATCGTCTTTCACGAATTATGGTATAAAATTTAGAGGTCAAGTTGTTGACAAAATGCATATAATCAAAATTAGAAAGGCGAGACCTACGTCAAGACTACCTGTGGGTTGGATATTTATATTTTTTCTTTAGGACAGTCTCAAAAGGCGAGCAATAAAGGGTGGGCTTCATTTGTCTTATGCACTAATATTTATCTTTCGTATGAAACGTCATTTGTCTTAAGACGTTGTTGTTGTTACTTATCGATCTTTTCTGACTCGATGGAGTCAGACAAGATAAATAAGGCCGTTGGCCCTCAGACATTCGAGCACAAGAAGGGGGTTTGAATAAATATCTTCCCTAGATAAGCCCAAACAACTTAAAATGTACTCGCAGAGGCCTGGTGAATGGTCACTTGGTGATGGTGGCGAATATCGTCCTGCCCTCTGAGAACGAGAGGATCTTGATGTGACTACTGGCAAATCATGTGAGCGCAGTGCGGGAGCCTATGCCGCATTCAAGTGTTAAAGACAAACCCGGCCAATTACCTAAGTACCAATGATTGGTGGAGGCACCTTCCACTTCCCCATATTTTGTGATTTTGTCATGAAATGTAATTCCAGGAAGGTAAGGGAGGAAGAGGAAGGGATTAGATGACTACAAACTTCCTTTGCTAGTTTGTCTGCTAATTCATTGCCATAAAGGTCCACATGAGATGTGGCTTAAGACGTAAAAACAGGTATCATCACTTCGGAGAGGGACGCAGTATTTTTCCGCTTGGCTCCATAACGCGACAACTAACTATGCGACTTATAATGAAGCATGGTTTTAGGCTTAAAAGTTAATAAATAGTTTATTTAAAGAACTAACTAATAATTTAAGCTATAAATTGAACCCGTGAGGGAAGCTTCTACAGTAAACAAAATTCTGAGGAACAAAGTAATTAAATTTTCAGGCATAAGCGGTAACAATTTGGATATGTTATCTAAACTCCTTTAAAACACACAATTTCATTACGTTATAAATAATTCTATAATTTTTAAGAGTATTTTTAAATGGAAAAAAAGTTTATGAATTTGAACATTAGTCCATACATATGAGAAAAAATAATTTTAATATGTCTGGAATAAAAATATGAAGGGTTTCAACTTGTTGAAATGGTTAGTAATAACATACGTAATTTCGTTATGCTGGATGAAATTTATACATTCATCCACATTATATATACAAATGAATTTATTAAATTTAAAGAGACTCTTATATAAATAGAAAGCATAGAAAATTAGACTTGAAAAGTAATACAAATTTGATATAAGAAGTCATACATAGCTTAATTTGAATAGTTTTAACGCATATAAATTAGTCGTTTTGAGATACAAATATAATACATCTCAACTCAAAAGTAACTGTATTTATGATATTTATGAAAAAATTACAATTTAATTGAGAAACTGTAACTGAAGAAAGTTTGAAAAACCAAAAAACAAAACATACGAGCCTGAACTATAGATAATTTTTATCGAATTCTTAAATAAATGAACTTATATTTCGTCGTATCAAATGTATCTCTCATAATCTTTGACGGTTAAAAATAAAATTGACTATAAAATGTTTAATGTCTTTTTAATGATTAAATACTTTGAATTTTGAACTATTTCATACCAATATATAATAAATTAGTAAATGTTTAGATATATTTATATGCAGGTATGCAGAGCTGACAACCTGGTACGGTTTTTCCGTAAAAATATATGCAAGGTTTGTGCAGTCCTAATTTTTCAACACATTTCCGAAGAGCCAGTATTTCTGTATTTGCGAAAGGGGGACGAGACGAAAAGTAACTAACCTTTTACTTTAAAGATTTCTGCCTGTTTTCTATATTGCTGTCAAATTGACTGCTTTCAGTCTTAGTACGTATATAACACATATTCTCACCCTCTTTACTATCGAATATAAAATTACTAAATGTGTGTGTATATTTCGCGTAAATTAGAAAAAGGCATAAAATTTCAGTAGCATGAGGACATAAATACAGACATAGCACTCAATAGTATGACCGAAACCGTCAAAATGACGGCAGCCGTCTTTGTATTGTTAAACTTATAGGTTTAACCGATAAATATTAAGTAAAAAAAATATCGATTTTGGATGCATCTAAATAACTAAAATCTGGAAATTGGGTGAATGAGATGTGTCTTGTATATTTTTTAATCTAAATCTCCACTTACATCGCTTACTACTGCTTCCTATAGGTTAGTAGATAAGCATAATTTGTGTTATACTTGAGCAACAAACTGTAGACTGACGACTGATGAATGACACGAGAAATGCGAAAAAGCGAGACGACGAACAATACGAACTTGCGCTGCCTGTTTCTTTTATTAACTATATTATCTCGTCGGTGTCTCAAAAGAATTGTTAAAACTAACTTTACAGGGACTCGACTTACTCGACGGAAGAATTTAGTTACAAATGCTGTATATGATTTTCATCCTTATCTCGGAACAATAATCCTTAGAGAATCTCTTTCAAACAAATAGATTTATGCTTAGAGATAATATATATATAAATTTTACTTTTTTTTAAAGTTTTAATCAAAATGCTTTTGTAGAAATTAAAAACTGATATATCTAATAATACAAATATTGATATTTAATGTATTTAAGTAGATTTAAATGCGCCTCTCCAGGGGCTGAGAGAAAAAATGAATAATATCCTAAATAATAAATAAGTTAATAAATGGGATGTTTTTTATGTAAACGTTAATCGATTTAAGTCAACAGAGAGATCAGTTTAATCAACTGAGAGAAACAAGAAGTTCTGCTGACTCCTGATATATATTTTTAGGGCTCAATTTAATAGGAATTAATTATAAGTAGGAAAATTTTTTTGATTGTCAGGGATTGGTTCGCTATCCCGTACGTACGAAAAACAAATTTAGACTGAATGTGTTTTTAAATTATTATTCTCATTATTTTAAAAGTTTTGATAGTTGCTAGTGATATTCAGAAACCTAGAAAGTAAGTATAGCATAACACTCTTCTTCCCTTTATTAGTTACCAGAAAGAAAAGCATTCAATAATTTCTTTTGTTAATGAATTTTACGTATTGTAAAATTTATAGCCTACAGTTATTATCAAAAGATATTATTTCTCCCTTTACCTTCTTTAAAATTAAAAGTCTACTTCCTTCAGCAGTTTTGGTTCTTACCGAGAAAGGGAAAAAAATTATATATTGATCAGAAATTTCAGATATGTTAAATCTGCACGAACAGAACATTTATCTTAAACTTATATTCTGGTCACAACTATTTGATTGCACTTTTGGAGAAACCGTCATTTCCTAATGAAACGTGAATTCAGATTAATTAATTTTTCCTCTTTTCATTTATTTCAATAATGTACCTTTTGCGTTCTTACTGACTGTTCATTACTAAAATGAAAGAGAGAAAAAAAAAAGGGTGAAGCAAGAATCGGTTCTGAAACTACGTCACGAAAGATCTAAATGAATGTAGAGGACAAAAGTTTAGTGATGTTTCTTCTAATTTTCTATAAAATTTGCTAATAGTGTTGTACTCTTACTTTCGTAATTTCTTTTTAAATGTCACTTGCTGTAACTTCACAAAAGCTTGCTAAACTACGGACGATCAGAAGTAAGGATTTTTCATCAGAAAAGTTTTTAAAATATTTTATGGAGTGACGGTTGAAAGAAAAATAAGCATTCAGAATCCGAAATGCGTCAATGTAGTAAATCTACATAGCCGTTAGGCATAATTTAATAGATTAATTTCTAAAAATGCATAATACATAAGGGAAGATTAAACAACAGAACATAAAATCCATATGAAAAAAATTTAAGAAAATATTTCATAAAAGATTATTTTTTTGTAGTTTTAAACTATGTAATTGTAATTTTACTAATCAACTGTTTTTTAATGAATTACCCTACTTTTGACTAAACATTTTGCAAATATCAATATTGAAACCATCAATATTCAACGATTTTATTATGCGAATCAGACAGATGTAAAAGAAGTTTGCTAACACTAAATAGTGACTTCTTAGAGATGAAAGGAATCTTAAAAAATCATTCTTTTTAATTATGAAATACATTTAAAATAAGTATAGCATGTGTGTAAATAAATCAGCTTCTTTTTCGATAAATTTACTCAATCAAAGTTTCAAATTCAGAAGTTTTATTTGCCAACATCAAATAATTACGATGAAATGCTCATTTACTATTATGCAAATCAGTTCCAAGCAAGTTTAAAAAAATAAAGAATGAATTTACATTAACTACACGCCCTAGTATCATGTATTTCACAAAGCCAACGGATATACTGCCTTACATGTTATTCATATACAGCTCATATTCAAAATATTAGAATAATTACGTTTTTTTACAAATTGAAAATATCATTTGGTAATTTAATGTCTTTTAATGCAAATATGCAAATGATATTTTTATTAAGAACTTATTGTTGATTAAACTTATTTATTATCTTAAAATTAATATGATTTTTGAAAAGATTAATTGAAAAAAAAATTATTTTGAAAAGTCAAAATATTAGAATATTTATTCAAGTGGTTCAAAATATTAGAATATTTCATATTAATTCACCTTTAATTATCACCAATTCATAACTGGTGGCATCATTGATTAAATTCAGACGATTTTATTTAAAATTAGTATTCTTTTTGCAGTTTGTTTGCTTTTTCGTCTTAAAATGGGTCGTGTGAGTGATATTCCTGAATCTATTAAACTTCGTATGGTTGATTTGTATCGGCAAGGTAAAAATCAATGTTATATAGCAAATTATTTACATTGTTCGCAATCAAGCGTTAGAAAATACTAAACCAATATTTCAAAAATGAAAAATTTCAAAATAATCGTCGAAATGGCGGCCGAAAACCAAAAACATCTGCTAGAGATGACAGGAAACTGAAGCGTATAGTTAAGAAAAACCGTTTTAAAAGTGTGCCATTCTTGCACCGAAAATGGAACGAAGGAGTTGAAGTTTCTAAATTGGCAACATTAAGACGTCTCGATAAATTTAAGTTTGAATCTCGTGTACCGAAAACAAAACCTCTCGTGACTGCAAAACAAAAGCGTATAAGATTGAATTGGTGTAAATCAAGACGTTTATGGAGCGAAGAAGATTGGAAAAAAATATTATTTAGTGATGAAAGTATGTTTTGTGTTTCATATGGTAATCAAGGTATTTAGAGAATGGAGTTTAGAGAGAGGTTAATCAAGGAGAATGGAGTTTAGAAGAGAGTTAATGGAGTTTAGAAGAGAGTTAAGGAGTTTAGAGAATGAAGCAAGAAGCATTTGATAAAGAAGGCCTTAAACGTTCGGTAAAATTTGCTGCTAGTGCCATGGTTTGGGGTTACATGAGCGAAGAAGGACCTGGAAAGTTATGCATCATCTACGAAAAGGTTAACTCTCAGATATATCACGAAATTTTGGAATATTACATGATTCCATCATCAGAAGATTTATTTGAAGATGATTTCATCTTTCAACAAGATTTAGCGTCACCGCATACGTCGGTGTCAACTAAGAATTGGTTCCGCCAACGTAAAATAAAATTTAAGTAATTCCTTGGCCACCAAACTCAACAGACATTAATCCCATCGAAAACTTATGGGGTATAATGAAGAAAAACTCCAAGAAAATCCTCCTTCAAATAAAACTGAGTTAGTGGCACGTATAAAGTCAATTTGGGCTAATATTGATAGAAATGTTTGTAAACACCTTGTATATAGTATGCAAGATGGATTGTACGCTGTTATTAAAGCTAAAGGGGGTGCTACAAAATATTAACTACCATTTACTTCATATTCATAAGATAATATTTTTGCGTAAAATAAAATATTCTAATA
This sequence comes from Dolomedes plantarius, assembly GCA_907164885.2. Lineage (NCBI taxonomy): Eukaryota > Metazoa > Arthropoda > Arachnida > Araneae > Dolomedidae > Dolomedes > Dolomedes plantarius. The sequence goes on from OU015497.1 coordinate 146,073,984, forward strand.
TTTTGAACCAATCTAAATTTTATTCTAATATTTTGATATGTTTCAGAAAGCTGTTGTATACCTAATTTATTGTATTTTATATTTTGTAAATGTTAAAATCTTATCTAAACATTCCAGATTTAATTTATAAGAAATTTAATTTCATTTACTTAGTATCAAAAATAAATAAATGGAAAATAATTTCTTTCTTATTACTTTTTCTCGATTATTCTAATATTTTGAATCTGAGCTGTATTATTAGAACACAAGTATTATTTCCAAATACATAAAACAAAACTTTACAGAAATAATAAAGAGTAAAGGAACATTCGCTATGGGAAACCTTTCGCTTAGTATATTTACCTTGTAATACCGCAGAATTTCACCCTTTACAACATTCAAATCCTTAACAGCATGTTTCGTACAAACGACGAAATAGGTTTTAGGCCACAATAATTGGTACTTCTCTCTGATCTGTTAATTTAATAGTGAGTTCTCCTTTAATGAAAACTAAACCGTAAGACTATTTTTTAAAGCATTTGAAGTAATTTACAAAATTACCCAGTTCCAGAAGGAATAACAAAAACAATGCAATGAAAGAGGCCGAAATAACTCCATACTTCAAATTAAGCCTCAAAAGAGAGTGTTCTACTATTTTTTTAAGTGAAGGAGTTTACATCAGACTTAACCATATTTTTAAATTTAACAATCTCTAGATACAAAGTAATTCTTATTTCTCCTACATTTAAGATAATAATATCTATAAGTTTTCTAGAGTAAATATATCTTTTAAATTACAAAAATGTGTAGATATTTTTTAGTAATAAAGTAATCTTAATATTCTTCCACCTTTTGATTATATCTTACAATAAGAACTCATACTTCAAACAAAAGATACAAAAATGTGTGAAAATATAAGCTTTTATTTAACCCTATCGGTCCAGTCTCCCTGGAAATTTTATCGTTCTTCCAGTTTTACTTACCGTAAAATCTCGTCTATATACGCACCCGAGTATAATACGCATGTTTGATTTTGCACGAAATTTTCGAAAAAAAAATTAAAATTCGACTGTAAAACACATCCATAACTTTTCAATATTTTATTTAAAAATTGCTCAAATATTTATTAGCAGAAATGAAATTAATAATATAAAAAGAAACGAAAACATTAAATTCAGTAGAAAAAAAACTCACATTTTTATTCAAAATAAACGATACAGTCAAATTATCAGTCTTAATCACTTTCTCTAGAATAAAGCATACTTATAGCTGTTGCGTCCATGTCATAAGTATTGGTACCGTAGTAATATATATCCCCATCATCATCCTCATTTAATAACAACTGCCCATCGTCCCATGATATGTCGTTCTCACTGCCATCTCACATTTAACAACTGATAATTTTTCTGCTGATGTATAAGACCGTCTTGAAGAAAATTTAAGGGAAATAAATAAAATAAAATAATACTTTTTTGCACTTGCAACAATCGGGAACTATTACTATTTCAAGGGACCTGTTATTAAACGAACGTGTGTGCGATATAAACTGCGAGTTCCGTTTATTTAAAAGGACTACCTGCTTAGTAAATGTGTGGATGAATCACGGAGTGCAGATGCGCACTAACCCGTGTTGCAAGAATATCTTACAGCTGCTATACGTTCGTTTATCCAGTGTATTTTTGCGGACAAAAATGTGAAAAAAAGTACGTATTATACTCGAGATTTTACGATACTTTATCCTCTGTGTTTGGAACAGTTTTGACACCTTTAATGTGTAAATCCACAGGGGTTTGGGAAGGAGGAGAAGTAATGTGAATAGAATAGTTAGCAGCAGATGACACCTCTAACGGATAAATTTGTTGGACTGGCTGTAGAAACTCTTGGTGTGAGGTCTGCACTTTCATCCTAACGACTGGTCCAATAGTTTCTTGTTGTCCACACCCACTAAATCAACAGCTCCAACAACAATCATTGGAGAAACTCGTTTGTTGTTTACACGCTGAATAAGAAGACAACAAGTACTCCAATATAAATTGGTTCCTCAAATGCATTTGCAGGATTTGTCTATACTTCAATCTTGTCTACGTTTCATTGAGACAGCAAAAATGTTTGGATGGTGGCATTCAGGGAAATCTTGACAAAACGTAGATGGAGAAACAGACTTGACAGTTTCAGAAATGTGTGTTTAAGGCCTAGAATTCACTATACATTCACAGGCCGTTAAGACGAAGATTTTTCTTTATATAACAGACACGCTTGACCTAACACTCTTTTTAAGAAATCTTTCATTATTCTGATACTCCTTTCGCATCAACCCTCCCCCCCTCCATGTGGCCCTCGGTGGGTTAAATTTCCATCCAACTGAGTTGACAACTACCTGATTTTTGCAAACAGCCTGCCTCTGTAACCAGTTTACTTCTCTCAGTTTGAGTTGGTTTCTCAAAAAGAAGTACTGATATTGCAGTAGATGAAAGAACATCTTACGTTTGAGCGACAAATCTTCTCAGGGCTGTTAAAATGCTATTTAAGCAAGGTTAACAACCCTGCAGATTGCAGGTATAGATATGCTAACCAAGCTTTTTTTTATTCTTCTTGGGAAATAATGGGCGAGTCTTGCCAACACGTGATTGGAAATATTGCTGCATATTCATTCGCTTAACTCAAAGTGGAGTAGCAGTACTTCTATATTCTTCAAACTAATTTTTTTGCAGTTGGTGACGAATGAGGTAAAACCAAAGGGATCAAATATTTTATGAGCAACAAGAAACGCTATTCCTTTTGTTATCTTTTCTAAATTGATGTGTTTTAATCAATCCATATTGATTTATAGTATGTACAGACATTTATTACAAATGAGTCCTAATACAGTTGTTTCTATCTTATTACCAACATCACTATTGTCTGATGTACATGCCCATTTTTTTCAGGAGGAAGCCTCCTTTTTGTCATCAAATTCCTTGAAATATAGACAAACTGCTCTAAATCTTCCTGAGTATGATAACTTATACCAAGATTTTGTCGTAGACACCGTGTAAATGACAATTTTAAAAACTAATTTCAAAATCATCATTATTTTTAATATGATATTCAGTGATTGAAATAGACGGCATTTCTCTCCAAAAAACATCCCAGTTGTGGGGAAATATTCGAAGGTTAATTTCTCTCTCATACGCCCTGATAGGTATCTCGAGAAATCTATATCCTTTTTAAAAATGTATATTAGTAAAAATGTCTTTCTAATATCAGCTACGGCACCGAACTTCCTTTCGCTGAATCGTAGAAGAATATACATCTTCAGCTTACTGATAGCCTTGGACCTAGGCTGCCACACATGTTATGGGCTCCTCAGCAAGGAAGAACCGATGAGTAAGCTGAAGAAAGAGGAGTTCCAAATTTGAAATTTCTCTAAACTCTTACGGGTGACTAACAAAGTGCAATCATCCACCCCTTGTCGGAAGGAAGGACGAATCAAGGTACAATATTTAGAGCGTAAGAAGTTGACAGAGTGAATATAGTCCTGAATATCATTATTTTGTCATCTTACGTATAACTAGCTTATCATCTTCTCTCTTCGTCAAACTAAAAAACCAGCCACAGGCAGACCAGACTTATTCTTTCATTACCTTATATTTCAGTTTTTAAAAACTGCTTTAAATCTATATAGCGGGATTTTTTTAGTCTGTTTTAGAGTAAGACGGATTTCGCTAACCTGGCTCCAATACTGGAGTTACTTCTATTCTAAGCCTTTAAAATTCCACCTGGAGTACATGATTCTACCATAAGGTGATAACCTTTACCTGTAATGACTCCCAGCGTTTCTAGAGCTCTCAAAAATAACTCATGTTTATCATTTAAAGGTGTAAGGTAAAAACTTTTCTTTCGTTTGATCAGATATTGTCATTTTCAATAATTTCCCAGAAAAAAAAAACTTGACTTAAAGATCTTCTCTGCCAAATCAAGCTTTAAAACCTTCCACAGCTTTTTCATAAATGGCGCTAATTGTCAGAACACTTTCAACGTCCTCTCTTTCGCAAGAACTGGCTAGTGTTGCTTAAAATACACAATGGAAATCATCCCTCCGAAGCGATTTTATCATATCTATTGATGTATTCAAACTGACCTCAGAATGGTAACGGGTCCTTTATTTTACCGCTAAATTGTCTAAATTCCAGCTTAAGTAAGTAAACTTCCGTTTTGAATTACTAATTTCTGTTGTACATAAATGCACCCCCCCACACCTGCTTGATATTGAGCTTTAACTGTAGTTAGTTCCAGTTAATCATCTAGTTTCGTTTTCTCTAGATCTGCTTCACTTTCCTCTTGTAACTTTCTATTCGTGATATTTGGTGTCAGGATTTCCATTACGAATTCCGGATCACTTTTGTATTTTTTACTATTAAAAATCAGATGTATCAAACCTGAGACTAATGTTCGGTGGAAAAATTTTGCCAATTTCTTCAGCCAAAAACTTCCAATCCTATTTCTCTAAAACTTTTAAGACTTGAAATATCTTAATAGAGCACGGTATCCTGTCGTGGAATATCACAGAATGTTAAAAAATTTGAAGATAGTTACCAAAGTTCCTAGATTCCAGAAGGAATAATGAAAAAAATATATAGTCACGGAATCCAAAATAACTCTACTTTGTATTACGAGTCAATTTTTTTTGGCGTTGGACAGTGAATTTACGTCAGACTGTTATCATTTTTTAGATAACAAACAGTTTAATTTTTCTCTACAAACAATATAATTGTTCTTGCGCAAGCTTTTAAGTTAATAATATTAATATGTTTTCTAAAGCAATTTTAATAGCAGGATTTTATAAAGATATTTTAGTAATGATGTAATCTTATCACTATTTATCCAGTACTCAAGCAGCCCTTTTTCGTCTTGCCAGTGGTCACGTAAAAGCTCTGTCCTTCATCCATGGCCATAAAGTCTTCAGGACATGCTCTGATTGTAACTCAGAACAGGCCTCTTTATACATCTCTCCAAGGCCGATTTCCGGAATTTGGGCAGTGTGGCTCTTTCCCAGAGTAACAAAGTTATTTGTATGGAACTTCATCTGGGTGCAGGTAATGGATTGAGCAATTGCTACTCTCCTGGGTCAGGTGTAACCTCCGAGGGAGTCGTGGAGCACTGTCCTCGTCGTCGGTTGTCCCCACCTCCACGTGGTCCAGACGAACGCTGGATTTTTTCCAGGCTAACCGGGACAAAGGTCGTTGACCTTATCAAACACCACATGGAGTTAGTACTAACGGGTTACAGCGATCTTAAATTAACTTGAATCTGCGGGACTCTTGTGAGTGCGGAACCAGTGTTTTCAGCCAAATCTTTGTGTATACCTTCGGGTACCCAAAGTGGCTTTCGGGTTTACGCCTCGAAGGCCACTTTTGGGCGTCACTTTTAGATTAAACATCTCTCTGGTATGGGAATAGACAAAGAGGTTTTTTTAAGAGCCTCAGCAAGTTTCTTCACTTTTTGAAATTGTATTTCTTACAGACCAAGAGGAATAAGCAACAACAACAACAACATTTATTCAATACTATATACATGCAAAATGATGTTGTGCTACGAAACTTTAGATGATTTTTTAAATGAATAGATGTATTGAATTACGCTAGACTATTTTCTATTAAAAACTCAGTGTTTTATTCATTAGACTCTTATAAAAGAGAAGGTTCCCTATCCTTTCTGTGTAAAAACCATGATGTTATATCTTTAATAACTCAAATATTGTACAGTTATTTCGATTTTTGATTTTACAATTAAAATGGTGATTTTTTATGCAGACAAAAAAATTAGTTTTTATTGTGGTTTTATTAATGATGTTCGTAGTAATATAGATATTTTGTGTTACTGGATTAAAAATATTAGATGACATTCATACAGGTAAACATGTACGAAATCAGTCCAGTGGTACGCTTCTTTCTCTAAAGGAATACTATGGAAATAAAGAAGCATCTAATTTGATACAACAAAATATTGAGTATATAATCCGAGCTCAAGTTTAATTAACTTTGACCTCGTCAAACGAAATGGATACCATATGAAAATATGTATGAGGTAAGATTTTTTATTCAGAGGCATTGATCTTGAAACTACCTTATAAAAGATCATTAAAAATATTCCATAAAGCTGACCATGTTAAAAATTTTCCCTTGGTTTTATTAAATCATTTCTTTATTTGTGACATAAAAAGAAACTTTTTTAAATCTTGATTTTCTTTGTTGGTATCTCAGAAGGAGACAACTGAGACTTACAACGATTAAAGAGAAATAGAATTAGTTTGAGGGTTTAGAGACGTTATAGAAATTTTTCTATTAGAGACTATTACTATTGGTCATAAAGCTATTTTATAAAGTCTTTAAATTTCATCAATATTACGCTCAAAATCTTATTTTTTTCCACGTCACCAAATACTCTAAAAGCAGTGCACATTTGCACCAAGTTGCTACAAATAAGTAGAAGTTTAATGAATATAATGAATTAAACTTGGATTTAGGCCATAAGTACATGAGTTAAAAAGATCTAAATTTTTATCACATTTGATTAAATTTAGATCATGTGATGGATGACATAATTTCGAATTCCATTCCTTACATCAGTCATCTGTACAAGTATTTTTTTATTTATGCCAAAACTAATAAATTCATAAACATATCTGCAATTATTAAGATGTATATAAAACTTCAAGTCAAATTTGAATGTAAAACAATAATTTTAAGCTTGAAGTATAAAAACGGTAATATTAGACAAGTTACCTACAATCTGCGATATTACACAATATTATTACGAGACTTGAAATTTTCATTATTTTTGTGCTTACACTGTAATGAAAATTTCAAGAGGCTCAATTATATCTTTCACTTAAAATTCTTCCGATTCTTTAGATTACAATTAATTTTAGATTCTTGATAATATAAATAAACATTTATTTTCGTGGAATGTTGAAATTACTTTTCATTTTTCGTAATCTAGGAAAAGAAAATTAGCAATCGGGATCTGCATACTATAGTTTATGTGTAAAATTTTAAATAATATTTTCATTTGAATTAAATTATTTAAAATATTTTATTTCAAAAAAAAGTATTTAAACGAACCAGTAGAAGAAATTGAACGCGAGTTTTCTCAATTGGCCCGATACACCGCCAGGATTATACAGAAGCCATGCATTTGTAACAAAAATCCATTATGCTCGTGGTTTCATTTGACAGTGTAGAGATTAAGCGTTGCCTGCACAGATGCACAATTCCCAGATTCCGTTAACTTCTTTTTGATTAATCTTTACTATGAAGGCTTGAAAGTTGCTAGTTCTTATTACAATAATCTGTGAGGGGTGAGGATCATGCCATTTGTTTTAAATGTCGGAACTCGGCATCTCATCTAATGACCTTCTCCTTTTCTTTACCTAAGAAATACGTAAGAAACCGCTTGTTTTGTTTTGTTCATTTTTGCTCGAAATTTGGCTGCATAAAAATAAATTACAATGATGCATGAACAGATGAAATTCAAAGTAAATTAGAAATACCTAAAATAAAAGGGAAAAAAAAAGGTGGATTCAAAAATAGTTATTTTCATGCTCGTAAAACACGCACATTCTTTTGTTGAAGATTTATAGCGCATGCATAAAGAAGGATAAAAATAATAAAGCAATTTTCCTTTCAGATATATTTAGCGGTTTAATAAAAATGACTGGGAATTAATTTACATATTTTTTTTAAAGTGGTTGCGATAAGAATAGATTTTAAAATTGCTTCCTTTTATGAGGTTTATTCAAGAATTCCCAGCAATGGAACTTGAGGAGAGGCTTAAAGTTAAACAAATAATATTGCTTCATCTCAACAAATGATATCGATGACATCTGTAGGAAAACTGACCGTGATACTTTAGCTACAAATCCTCGTTTTCCTTGGCCAGCCTGACCCATATAAAAGCTGATGATTTAGATACTCTCCAGATGATTCTAGAGGATAAAAGACTTATACATGAAGCTTCTTAAATTTACTAGAATGTTTAGTAGTGGTTTTATTTTGTGCAGAATCATCGGATTTCATGCTCTAAGCCTCTTACGGATTTCCAGCTTGTAAGTCCAGTGTTTCGATCCTTTAGTGCTTGACCCTATGAGGCCCGAAGCGTGTTGCCATTCGAAATAAAAATAAGAAGATTTTGCCTTCAATTTAGCAGAGGAAATACTCGAAGTTGGACAAACTTTATTAACCACTGTCCCTCCGATCAGAGTTAGTTATTTCTATTTATTAAGAGTATTTTAAGCGATAACAATGTATGCATCATTATTTTATTGCTTATTGCTGTATTTTATTTGAGTAAGTGTCTGAACTGCATTTTTAGCAGTTTAATTTGATATCTGTCAACATCGTAGGACTATGAAAAGATTAATGCAAAATTTGCCAATAATTAAAACGCACGTATTTCTGCCGATTTGGTTTCTTTTATGGTTTATAGCCCCGCTTCTCCCAAAATGCTTGACGGTCTTATTCCAGTTGGAAGCTTATTTGCCCATGTATATATGTGTATGTGCCCATTTCGATATGTGTATATATATATATATATATATATTTATATGTTGTTCCGTTTTCCTGGGTTCGTTAGAATTGAATAAGAATCTCTTCCGAAAGTTCACACACAATAAATTTATTATTTTGTAAATTCTTCGGGCATATAAGCAAATTCAAGCATAAAAGTCGTAATAACTGCCTTCTATACAGCCAAAAATTTTAAAAACACAAGTGAGGATACCAAAAATTTCAAGCAAATACACTCCAATTAACGTAGTTACTACACATTAAATTCTCACTAGGAAATTGAACTGACTTCCAATGCCAAGGTCAGGTATATTTATAGATTTCGAAAACGCCCTCTATAGGGCGCTTGGAAAAATGGGCATCAGTCACAGGTGGATATTTCTAGAAGCTTGAAGAAAGGTTTAGTCGGCAATCGGCAAGTTGGCGAAATGTCACCCAATCTGTCGACCAAAATGAGAAACAAAATCCATCGCCAATTTGGCGATAACTCTATTATCTGGTGAGATTCCCATAGACTCCCATATTAAATACATAATTATAGGAGCTCTTCCATAGAATCCAATATAACGAAACAAAATGCAATATTTACAAAATTCGTTAACATTATATATATATATATATATATATATATATATATATATATATATATATATATATATATATATATATATATATATATATGTGTGTGTGTGTGTGTGTGTGTGTGTGTGTGTGTGTAATATCAATATAGGCCATGCTTGCATGCTTCAATTTCAAACTAAAATGACAAAATATGATTACCTTATTGCCACTGAATGTAACAAACATATACCTGGCTGGTCAGAAGGAACGGTTAAAAGTTAATTATTCCCAACATATTTCCTTCCTCATTCATATTGAAATTGAATTACGTTGCATGAAAGTTTTCATTGTGCTTATCTTCAATGTTACCACAATTCATAACATTAGACAATGATTACATTTCAAAACACCGAAACTCGAACCACAAACGAAAATAAATGGTTTACTTTATCAAACGAAACAGAAAATTTGTGTTTGTCGTTTATTCTGCGTTACTCCTCCTTGTCTTCTTTATTACGTTTTTTATTCCTGATTTGCATGTACGTGTGTAAAATCGATTTTCATGAGCGTCTGATAGTGTCGGTAACAAACTTCATTGTCAGTTTCGCTTTTAAACTGAGTCACCCGATGGACAAGTCTTTTTTTTTGTGCTCGCAAAAGCGGTATAAATGAGGAGTGACGCCGAATTTCACGCTACATTTGTCAGGAAAGCGTGTAAATAAATTTTGAGCGTAATGTTCTTTCGGTTATTTCTTATTTTATTAAGCTTTTTCTCTTTCTTTACATTGTGTGAAAAATGGGCATTGTTATGGTTACAAGCAGTGTTTTCTGTGTTTCGAAGATTCTAAATCTATACTTTCTATATATATTTTAGAAAAGAATACTTTGAAATAAAATGAGAATGAATTTCTGAAGAGAAATAGCCTATCAACAAAAATGGAATATGGCCAGAAAGAAGTCACAAATAAGCAATTTTGAAATCTGATTAAGTTGATGTAGTTACACGAATAAAAAAATTAGAAATTTAAGATGGTGGGGCACATTCATAGAAAGGAATATAACAGACACAAAGTGGTGTTTATTTGAAGACCTGTAACGTATACCTGTATACCCGTAAACAGCCCGTGAATACACCCATAAATAGCCAGAAAGAATATACCTTGGCGATACTATGGATGATCTAAGAGAAATTAAAATAAAGAACGGAAAGAACAAATTACAGTAAACTATCGAGGGATGCCCCAAAATAAGTTCCTCTGTTGTACAGTCTGTAATTTCAAAGAATTGTAGTAGCACATGTGTGTTTTGTGCCGGATCACATCAGATACATATAATGGCTGCTGGCTGAGGTATGCGGTTCCAGTTTTTAATGATAGGAAAACAGAGAGAGTCCAATTTCGCCTGGGTGAAATCACAATTTTGACCTAACACCCTTAGGATTGACATATGGGGAAAGGGGCGGGTCGATACATTCTCCAGTCTACTGACCCCATTGAAGAACTTTCTGGTCTATGGTTATAACGGCCCGCGTGTGACCTAGACACGAATGTATTTAATGACATGCATCAGAATTCGAATGGAGCAATCCCAACCCATAGCTCAACGCGTTACCACATGGCTACCTTGATTCCAGTAGTACTTGTCATAGTATTAGACAGTCTCTTTTTTAGCAAACAAAATACGATGGATGGAACTTTAATAGTGGCAACTCTGTTGTATGAAGCAGAACCCAGGAAAGCAGCTTAACCCTACACGTTCGTCATGTATGTGCCTTACCTTAGAGCGAATGCACTCTCCCAGCAAACATCACACGCTTGAACAGTGATGAGCACATCTATGTTCTAGTTACCGGTCTATCGTATGAAATAATCTGTTGCATCATACTGATGGAAGGAAAAGTTTGTGCGCACACTGTGGCTGATTTTGTAGCTCTCAGTGGATGGTATGTGCTCTACCATTCCCCATATTTCCCAGACTTAAGTCTATGTGATCGTGATCTCATCCCCAAGATGAAGGAAACTCTCCATGATTTCCCCCAAAGATTCTGTAGGCTTTAGACAGCTCCATTCGAAGGATCAACAGATAAGGTGCTGCCAACGGCATTCTGCAGCTTCCAGAACGTAAGAAACGGGTGCTAAACAATGCGTTTTAATACTTTAAAGGGCTATAAAAGTTTCACCCCTGTATATCTTCTGTATACTTTATTAAGACCTAGTTGCCACTATTAAAGATGCATCCTATGTATATTCCCCGTTTCAAAAACTTTATTGTAAAATATTCGAGGCACAAATCTCGTGTGAAACTATACCTTTTTAAAATGACTATCCAAAGGGAGGTTGCTGTTATTTCATATGGTAGCAAGTGTAGAAGATTCGCTTGCTTACGTATGAGTGGAGATATTTCAAATACTATCAATAACGGTAGAGGGCTATGGGAAAATTCCATAACACGAGAAAACTCTGATAAAATCTTTGGTGATGGTTCTCAAGCATTTGGTGCATCGTTTACATTTTATCTGTTCATACTCTACATTTCCTCATTTAATAAAGAGTAATTTACGTAAATTTCCTGAAGGCAAGCTAAATAGCGTTAATTAACTACTACACTGAAGTGCCACTGAATTAGGGATACCTACCTAGTAAAGAGTTGGGCCTCCTCTGGCCTTGATAACGGCTGCCACACGACGAGGCATAGATTCAACAAGTTTCTGGAAACGTTCCACGGGAATGGCTTGCCAAATATTGGCTAAAGCTGTCCATAATTCTGTAAGGTTCTTGGGTGCTGTATGATGGCCTTTCACGCCTTGTTCCAAAACATCCCAAAGATGCTCAATATGATTTAAGTCTGGGCTTCTAGGTGGCCAATTCATGACAGAGAAGTCAGAGGAATGCTCATCCAACCAGCCAGTAGCCAACCGGGACTTGTGAGAGGTACAGTTGTCTTGCTGGAAAACTCCATTACCGTGCGGATAACAGAACAGCATAAACGGATGGAGGTGATCACCCAGCAACTCTACGTACCGAATTGCATTGAGGGAGGTTGGTACACGCACCAAAGATCCCAAACTGTGCCACGAAAAAACACCCCAGACCACGATTGAGACACCATGCCCTTGTACAGTTCCAGCCAGGCATGCAGGATCCATGGCTTCATGAGCCTGACGCCATATTCTCAGCCTCCCGTCGGCGTTAAGTAGTCGGAATCGAGACTCATCACTCCATGCTACTCGTTTCCAGTCCTCTACACTCCAGTCTCTGTGCTCTCTTGCCCAAGCAAGACGTGCAGTCCGATGGCGAGTATAGAGCAATGGTACTCTCGTAGGTCGACGGCTCCCGAAACCCATACGGTGAAGCGAGTGTTGCACAGTCCGTTTACTGACTGTACGACTGGCACCGTCATTAAACTGGGTGGTAATTTGAGCTAATGTTTGGCTTCGCTGGCTACGTACAATACGCCTGAGCCGTCTCTCACCACGCACTTTCAAGGCTAATTGTCCTTTGCAGTTTGCCCGATCGCTAGTTTTTTTCCCACCATCCATGTATTCTTGGTATACTCTTGACACTGTCGACCTTGAAAATCCTAGCTGTCTGACGATTTCGGAAATTGAATGGCGCATGCGACGCGCACTTACGATTTGTCCGCGATCGAAGGCGTCTAAATCATTCAGTTTACCCATCTTGGCAATTCCAACAACTAATTCAGAACAACCACAGTAAGCGCTATATGCAGTTACCACAGCGACCTCACTTGCGCATACATGATGCGCAGCGCTACATAATTTGCATAGGCTTTGCTATCCCTAATTCAGTGGCACTTCAGTGTATTTTGAAATGTAGCACGAAAAGGATGCGAGTCCTATTTTCTTCTTAAATTCGGCTGGCCGAGTGGCTAGGAAGTTGACATTTGAGTTTGTGGTTTCGAATCTCACTATTAGCATGAATGTTTACAGCCGTTCAGAATCGGCTATAAGCTGTAGGGCTCGGCCTAATTAGCCCTCGTGTAGTAAAAAATGACTGTAGCGCTCTCAACCAACCAATCAAACCTCATTAAGTCTAAGAGATATGAGTTTAAAGTCCCTCTGTATTTAATTGTTTTTTGGTGTTGCTGGGTTTGGGTTATTTTTCCAAAATGATTTTTTGTTCTGTCATAAGTCAGAGTATTACAGTATATATTTTCGCTTCGTAAGAGACGTCTGGTAGATCTAGAGATCAAATTCGTGTCTAGAGACCTTTAAATCACCATGAAATAGTCCTTTGACGCAAAATATTCTATGTTTTTAACTCCAATGACATGCGCCCATTGATTTAAGAAGAAAACATTGTAATTAATACATGAATACAATAAGATTGTATCATGTATTTAAATGGAAGAGATCGTAATATTTTGTGGCAGTTTTTGTGGTTATATATTTATGTTTTCTATCCAGCTTTGACTTGATCGATATACGCTAGAGTTAAAAATTATTTATTCAACACGGAATGAGATTCAGGGCTTTTATGAGATTTAGCCGAGGTTTCCCATCAAAATCATTACGGTACGGAAAGATGCAACGTTAATTCGTCACTCGAAGAATCGCACTTCATCATTGTTACAGCTAGTGGAGTTGCATTGGGTATATTTTAGCATTGCTCGTTATTTTACGTTCCGTACATTCTCATAAGGTTTGATTAAAAATAGTTAATTGATAATAAATCTAAACATGCCTGTAAGCGAAAGGTATTTGTGGGCGAATGCACCATTAAAATGTACCACACAGGGCATTAATTGCCACTGTTTACGTTTCACAGAAAAGAAATATGAATGATATCAGATATTTTCTTCTAATTAATTTCTCTATGCACCCAACACATGCTTTAGCACCCAAGGCATCTGAAAAGTTTCACAAATTGCTTGGAAATCAATATGGGTAGAATGCGAAAATTTTAAGTGAAGATTTACATTTTCATTTAAAAAAGAAGGAAAATGAAGAGTTTATAAACATCACGGATGGCAGGTCTAGAGTACAGCTTAAACTAGCGCATACCATTTTAACTACTCAGTGGTTCGTCTATCGATATCGCCTTTCCTCTTCATTTTGAGAAGTTGGATTGAATAAACTATATGACTTATTTTATTATCATATGCAAACACACACACACACACACACATATATATATATATATATATATATATATATATATATATATATATATATATATATATATATATATATATATATATATATATATATATATATATATATATATATAACCGAAATATTTACTAGTCCCTGAGAAATGCTAGGGGTAGAGGACAAATCGCTCACTCCTTTGGACAACATCATATCTCAAAAAACAAGATTTTTCAGGAGAGTGATTTGAAAGTTTAAATGTACATTGAAATGTATTGAAAATAAATATTAATTCTTCTCTCTAGTGGATAAATATTGAGCAATGAGATATGACGATCTTGCAGGGAAATACTACTCTTTCAGTGCATTCTGAAAATAAGCATAACTAAAAATCGCCGATTTTTGAGATATGACGTTGTTGAAAGGAGTAAGTGAAATGTAAACAGTTACATGTACAGACAATTTCAGAAATTCCCACAATATTTAACTAGATAATTTCTATCAGCAACACAATTATAAAATGCCTCTGAGACATGGCCATTGACATCAAGGGAAGAGAGGGCTCTGGTAATTTTTGAAAGGATAGTTTTCGGGGCTATCTTTGGTGGTGTCCTTGATAATGGTATTTGGCGAAAGATTTTGAACTATACTAACTGTTTAAAAATGAAGACGTAGTGAAATTTTGGAAATTGAACAGAAAGAGATGGACAGGTCATCTTTCGAGAATGGATTCAGAGACAGCACCATTGAAAGTTTTTACTGCAGTCCCCTGCTATGAAAAACAGAGAGGAAGATCAAACAATCAGATGGAGGGACCGCCTGGATTCGAACTTTAGTGCCATGGAGGTTAAGAACTGGAGAATCAAGGCTGGTGAGAAGGTAATCTGGGGAAAACTTCTAGAGAAGGCCAGGGCCCACGAGGGTCTGTTGGGCTAATTTTGAATACAGATATAAAACTTTGCCAGATGACAATAGAGGAGACTTCAAAATTGTCATTTCATATCATGTGTAGTATTTGTTCTCTCTTCGTCGGAAAACGCGATATTTAAAAACGTGTCCTGAACGGATGGTTTAAAATAAAAATAAAATAATATGCAGATTTTTCAACTTTGAAGGCAGGACTCCAATTACGAAGCTCTCGCGTCACAGCCAATGGGGTTTGTACAAGTAAATACAACAAGTATTTAACATGTATTTTTTCAGCGAGTGGGGGTTTTAAGCAGTAACTATTCTGCGAGTGAGTTGGGACTTTCAGCCATAGTGTTAGTAGCTGTTTTCGCAGCAAGTTTGATATTTAGATGTGTTTGCGACGAATTGTCGAGCCATTAAACTTATATCCCTTCTTTCTTCCTATAACTATCCCAAGCTTTACCATTCAGTTTAAGTAGTTTTTCAAAATTTAAGTAGGTTAATTTTCTCCCGTTCATGACACGCTTATCTGCATTCTTTTTTGTTTAATGGTTAAGTTTTTGTAAATATTTTTCTTCCAAGCTATTGGATCAAATCGATCCCCTTTTTTACTATGTTTTTATGTAAAATAAGAAAAAATAAAGGCATTTTAGTTAGCCTCATGAAGTCTACTTTCTTGTGAAAGGTTTTTATTTCAGAAAATTAGGTATGGGGCAAATTATGCGGTTTAATCCACCCAACAAAATGGTAGCAGATCGTGGTTAACGCATTGTCCCTCTGCGCTTATCTGAAATTAGTGAAAGAAGTAAAGCTTAATGTTAGGATATTTTTCGGTTTTTTAAAATCGTAAAGATCGGTATTCCTTTTGGATTAAAATGGCTGAAGTCCCAATGATAGGTTCAGTTTTTACTTTTCCTAAATTAAACGGTGAGAATTGGCCAACGTGGCGTTACAATGTGGAGATGTTACTTTGCCACGAAGGTTTATATGGATTTATCGAAGGTAGGGAAGTCCCACCGATAAAAGTGACAAAACCTGAAGGAAAATCCAGTGATGATTCGTCCTCATTGAAAGACATTCTGAATTTTAATCGGCGTAAGCAGAAAGCTGTTTCTACTATCGCGTTGAGCGTCACGTCGAGCCTGACCAGCAAAATCTCATTATGGGAAATCGTGACCCAAAAGAAATGTGGACACTCTTGAAAGCGGCATTTGAACCGGCTAGTAGAGCTCGAATTGCTCATTTAAGAACTGAATTTATGAAAATAAAATTTTAAAATTCCGAAAGTATGGCTGTTTTTCTAGGTCGTTTAAAGCAAGCTCGAGATCGTTTGGATGTTGTAGGAAAGAAAGTTGATGACGATGAACTTGCCTATCAGATGCTCATGAATTTACCACCTGAGTATGGAAACATGGCGCAACAGCTATACATGCTCAACGATGAAGAGTTTACCTCTACTAAAGTTAAGGAGAGGCTACTTGCGGAGTATGATCGTTTAAAGTACGAAAAGTCTGATCCTGATGAAGTCGCTACCTCGTCTCGCAGCGTGAATGTAATGCTGACGAGGAAAAGCAAGAACCGTTTTCGAAACTGGAACACTAAAATAGTTGAACCAGTAGTTAATAAAGAGACCAGAACATGTTACCGATGTGGAGTGGTGGGGCATATTTCCCCACAATGCAAAGCTCAGAAGACAAGTCCGGGAAAAAGTAAGTCTAGTTCTTGTTCTTATGCAGAAATTGTTGAACCGGTAAATTTATTAAGTGATTCGGCCACTAGCCTTGACTGGATTGTAGATTCTGGTTCTTCAAACCATTTCATATCTGATAAGTCCCTTCTTAGAAATTATCAAGAGTGTGATATCAACGTGAAAGGCATTGGAAATAATTCCGTAAAAGCCAAGGGATACGGTGCTATCTCACTTAGTTTAAAAGTAAAGGGTCATGAAGAAATATTGAATTTGCTTAAAGTCTATTGGGGCCCATATTTAACTAAAAATTTAATTTCTGGAAGTCAATTTGATAAGCATGGTCATCGTTTAATCTTTCGTGATTCTAAGTGCACTATGATAAATTCTAAAGGTCGAACTATAGGAATTGCTCTCTTAGTAGGAAGCTTGTATATTTACATTCAAAAATTGTTCCTGAAGTCCCATTTGCCAATATGTCAATAAGTAAATCGAAAAATGTTCGTAATGACATTATGATGTGGCATCGTAGATTCGGCCATCAAAATTTAGAAGGTTTAAAACATCCGGCTAAAGAAAATCTGGTTTACGGCTTAAACGAATTAAGCGGAAATTCACAACTTTGTGATCCGTGTGTTCGAGGAAAGATGACCAGAGCGCAATTTAAAAGTATTGGTGAAATAAAGTCTAAACACCCTCTTGATTTGATTCATCTCGATTTATGGAGTAGTGCGTCAGTCCCTTCGTATGGCCAAGATAAATATCTTTTAACTGCAGTCGACGATTATTCCAGATATTCGTGGGTTTTTCCTCTCAAAAATAAAAATGACTCTTTCGCTAAATTTAAGAATTTTAAAACTAAAGTCGAGAAGCAAGTAAGCCGGCCGATAAAAGCCGTTCGTACTGACTGCGGTCTACAGTTTTGTTCAGACCAGTTCAGAAAATTTCTTGAAGAAAATGGTGTAGTTGCTGAACATACGAACGTGTATTCGCCACAGATGAATGGCGTAGCGGAGAGACTAAACAGAACCATGCTGATGGTATTCGAGATATTAGGCTTGAAGCTGAGTTGCCAAAAGGGTTGTGGGCAGAACTAGCATTTGCGTTCATTTATTTACATAATCGTTTTCCTCATAGAAGTGTTAACAACCATATTCCTTTTACCTTGTTCTTTGACAGAAAGTGTTCTGTTAGACACCTGAAAGTTATAGGTTGTCTCGCCTACGTACATGTGGAAAGAAATAAAAGGGATAAACTAGATCGTAAAACCAAAGAAGGCATTCTGATAGGATATGCTTTTGAAACTGTAGGATATCGCATATGGTTTCCGAAGGAACGAAAAGTAATTGAAACCAAGCATGTCAAATTTAATGAACTTGTTAAAGGGTATGGAAGAAACGAACTTTCCTTGTGCCCAACGTCTCAATATGTCCCTCCAATCGAAGAAGAAACTGACGATTTGCCACAAAATTCTAGTTCAACCCCCAAAGTAGTTACCATTGAACGTAAGCATTGTCGTGATATTCCTTGGAGACGTGAAGTGACACAGAGAAAATCTGGTAAATGTAAAGGCCGTTTCGATGTGTACTATTATCCTCCCAATTCGAAAAACCGTCTAATTAGTTTGAAAGGTGTTAAAAAGTATTGTGATTCGAATAACATTGAATTCGAAAAAGAAGTGTTCGACTTTAAACACCACCCTGAATCAGACCCGATTCCACAGACTGATGACGAAGGAACCGACATCTCTGGGAATGAATCGTCGTTTGTGTGCATCATGGAGCCTTCAACTTTTGAACAAGCTACTAGTGTCCCTGAAGCTGCTCACTGGAAGCGGGCGATGAATGAAGAGCTCGACACCTTGAAAGAGCGAGACGTCTACGACATTGTGCCTCGTCCCCCAGGTAAGAGAATTATTGGCTCCAGATGGGTGTATAAAGTGAAAGAAAATGAGCATAAAGAGGTTAAGAAATTCCGGGCTAGACTTGTTGCTCAAGGATTTCGACAGATTAAGGGACATGATTATCATGAAGTTTTTTCACCTGTAGTAAATTTTGAAGTCATTTATTTATTTATAAGTTTTTTGGTCATTTCCCTAAAATGTTTTCACAAACATCTTGATGTTAAATGTGCCTACCTTTATGGCAATCTTGATGAGGAACATTTTATGGAGACGCCCAAAGGCTTCAATTTTCCTGATGGTATAACACAACAAACTCATGTTTTAAAATTAAAGCGGGCCATTTACGATGTATACCAGGCCGGTAGGCAGTGGCATTCTGAATTAGAAACAACTTTGTTAAAGTTAGGTTTTTCCTCTTTTTCAAAAACAAATTGTGTTTACCATCTTAATTGTAATACTATACTTTTAGTGTATGTTGATGATTTAATCGTGTTTTCACGAACCGAATCTGAAATGGCAAAAAATACTAAACTTTTACAAACTAAATTTGAGATTAAAGATTTGGGTAAAATTAGAAAAGTTCTTGGTATAGAGTTTAAAGATTCAAAAGGCAACTGGGCCGTACACCAAAAATCGTACATTGAACGTTTAAAAGAGAATTTTAAACAAATACCTTTCTTTAAGTGTAAATTACCTATGTCTCCTGGTCAAATTGTTCAAAGTGGAATTAATGAGCAGTCAGTGGAAGGTGAAGTACCTTATCGAAATTTAATCGGATCACTTTTATTCTTAGCTACACGTTCCAGACCAGATATACTTTTTACAGTTACAATGTTAGCTCAGTATAATTCACATCCCACTTTAACGCATTGGAAATTGCTGTGCAAAGTTTTTAATTACTTTATTTCAACGATTAATTTTTGTATTCCAATTTTAGTAGATGATATGAAGCATTTGACAGCCTTTACAGATGCTTCATGGGCTTCAGATCTTTTTCTGGCTTTATTATTATCGTAAAAATGTTCCTACCTCATGGAGGACCAGAAAGCAAAGATGTGTAGCGCTTTCCACTATGGAAAGCGAGTATATTGCCATTTCAGAGTCGATTAAAGGATTACTGTGGTTACACAATATTTACGATGAATTTTCTACAATATTGAAAGTAACTGTTGAGAAACCTATAATGTTTTTTGACTCTGAAAGTGCTATTTACTATTGTAAAATCTCTATCGAGAATGTAAAAAACAAACATATTGACATTAGGTTTCATTATGTTAAACAGCTATTAGCTGAAGGACTGTTCAAACTTTTAAAAGTTCCTGGAAATTGGAACATTGCTGATTTGTTAACTAAGGCAGTTACATTTGACAAATTAAGTAGGTATTGTGAGCACATTTTCTGATGAAGAGAAAAAGGGGGAATTTGTAGTATTTGTTCTCTCTTCGTCGGAAAACGCGATATTTAAAAACGTGTCATGAACGGATGGTTTAAAATAAAAATAAAATAATATGCAGATTTTTCAACTTTGAAGGCAGGACTCCAATTACGAAGCTCTCGCGTCACAGCCAATGGGGTTTGTACAAGTAAATACAACAAGTATTTAACATGTACGTATTTTTTCTGCGAGTGGGGGTTTTAAGCAGTAACTATTCTGCGAGTGAGTTGGGACTTTCAGCCATAGTGTTAGTAGCTGTTTTCGCAGCAAGTTTGATATTTAGATGTGTTTGCGACGAATTGTCGAGCCATTAAACTTATATCCCTTCTTTCTTCCTATAACTATCCCAAGCTTTACCATTCAGTTTAAGTAGTTTTTCAAAATTTAAGTAGGTTAATTTTCGCCCGTTCATGACACGCTTATCTGTATTCTTTTTTGTTTAATGGTTAAGTTTTTGTAAATATTTTTCTTCCAAGCTATTGGATCAAATCAATCCCCTTTTTTACTATGTTTTTATGTAAAATAAGAAAAATAAAGGCATTTTAGTTAGCTTCATCAAGTCTACTTTCTTGTGAAAGGTTTTTTATTTCAGAAAATTAGGTATGGGGCAAATTATGCGGTTTAATCCACCCAACATCATGTTTTTAAAAATTACTTACAACAAAAAATCCCATTAAATGTTTAAAATCAAAATACACTTAAGAGGACTTCTCAATAACTTCCTTTTGTATTGCAATTCTTACGACACAATGACGTCCTCTTTGAGGATTTCTGACTTTTTTTCAATGATAATAGAATGTAATCCTTTTAAGGAATCTAAACAATGACAAGCTTTCAACATTAATATCTAATGTTTGAAAATTCTTTAGTTTCTTAACTAAGCAGACATATTTGTAAATACTTGTCTAGTAATTTTTATCTTAACTTTGACTCCAAATTTCAAATCAAGGGTATCCAAGGACTAATTTAGCTCATAAAATCTGAATTAGAGCATTAAAAAAGCATTTTAAGGATATAGAAGAATTTTACTCAATTAATTTTAAAAATAAGTGTTGAAAATTCATTTAGTAGGTCTAAAAAAATATATGAATGACGCATAGTTTCAAAAACGAATAGTTTGGGGTGTTGAAAGGATTGAAAGTTTCAACTTTAGAGCGTATTTCAATATTTATCCCACATATTAATCGGTGACGAAAGAGGAAACATTTTAATAATCATTCAATAATATTAATGGTGACATATTAATTCGCAATTCAAAGGTTATATGTGCTTTGCCGAAAAAGTTATTTAGGATATGATTTATGGGATTTTATTGGGGAAGGAACACTGCGCATAATTGATCATTCTACGAAATAGTTTTGCTTTATATTTAAAATGAGACAAATCATATGTGTTTGAAAATAATTCTTTAGTTTACAGTATGTTTATTTACACAGAGGGTGAGTATATCGGACTTTCTGTACAAGAATTATTAAGTTAAAAATAATTTTATTTGTTAACAATAAGAAGGAAAGCATATAATTCTCAAGCAGTTCCTGTGCTTTGATTTAAATATATGTATGTATAAAATAAAATATACTTACAGAAGTTTTTCATTCGAATTCTATAATATACAAGAATTCCTTGTACCAAATTCTCTACTTTTAGCTAAACATTTTTGATATTTTTATGAAAATCTATTTATAAAATTTTTACTCTTTAAGGATTTAACTGCTTAAGTTAAGGATTTAACTGTTTAAAAAGTTATATTTACGTGTTCCTTCTACCAAAATTATTACATTTGTCGTTTACTCATCTAATTTCATTTACTGGTAAATCAGTGCTTAAATTCTTATATCAAACTCTGTGAACTGAAATGGGGAAAGAAAAAGCTCTATAAAACGTAGAGTGCAAAAATTTCTTAGAAGGCAGTCATGGAAGCGAAGCAACGTATATTTCTGTTATTACGTGAGAAAAGAAATATCTGATGGAAAAAGAATTGAAATGGATTAGTTTTATGAGATTTTGAATCACGTGGGAAAACAATATTGATGATGGAAGGCTTTCGTCATTACTTAAGTAGTATAAAAAAAATGTATAAGTTGATCCAGACTTACGGAAACCTTTAGTTTTGTGGGGGAAAAAATCTAATTTTTAGATAGTAATAAATGTTTTTGATTTATTACTTTTTTGACCAGAGCAGTAAATGTGAGTTTTTAGAAAGTTTATTAAATTACAGATTATACATTGATAGCTCATATATGGAGTACATAGATTTAACAAATTAATTTACATATAATCTCGTGGTAGATATTGTTATGAATCTCTTAATTTGGAATTAATATTTACAACATTTTTCTTGAGTGTCCACTCAAAAAAGTTTTTGGAAACACGTAGGAATTAATGGCATCTGGCGTCATAGATGTCACTGCGCAGCCATATGAGGTCAGTAAATACTATATTATACTGAGGCTTTGTTGCTACACGAACAATCTATGGTCTACAAATATACCCATTGTTAATTGATTGTTCATAAATAATTTATTACTTGGGGGTTTACATTAGCAACTTTGCTAATTTTGACGTCCACAATTTTATTCCTAAGATAAGCTTTATATGGTGTTTTTGAAAACATTCTGAGAACAATATTTTACATAAATAAATGAAAGCTATTATATCCTATTCCGAAAGAGAAGTCCAAAGCTTCTATTCTGACTTAGCATCCTCCATTTTGTTTCCTGATCTTGCCAAAACAGGTGAAACTCAAAACTTTTTTTTTCTTTTGTTGTAGTTTTATCACCAATTTACTAAATTTTCCCCTTTTCGTCTACTTTACCCATTGAAATATTTTTCTTTGAGTGTATTATCTTTCACGTAAACTACTAATGCTTAAGACATTACATCGTTTTCTACGCGTTTCAATGGCAAACCACTGAATTTGGTCTGGTGTGTTGTTCTTAGCCAACTAGAGTGCCTTTATCCAAAGAGTGGTGATATACAAGAAAATATCTTCAATGATAGCACATTTTACCACTACAGATAGTGAGCAGCACCTACTGCAACAGAGTCATGTAATAGGGTTCTGTTACACAACGGAATATTTTCTAAAACATTAAATAACTTAATTCCCTTTTTATAGTTTGCAAACTAACAAAAGTACTTATAAGAATAAGTTTGGGTAATATTTAAGCTCTAAAACGAATATTTATTTTTAAAGACATCCGTTTTTCATTGATTGTTCACGTTTTACTCTTGTTTTCCATACTTTTTAAACTTACATCTTTCAATCTTTTTTATAGTTACTATAGCATCACACTGAGACTTTTAAATAAGAGTATTTTTAACAATGCCTCTATGTTAGCTTTTTAAAATGTTAAAGTACATTTCAAAGAAGCTATTCCCGTTTTTGTCGTCTTATTTGATTTGGCGATTTTCTGACTGTCATTCATTGGACATCATATCGTAAAATTCTCGGCTTTTGAAAATAGCGGCTGGACATCGAAAATCTCTACTACTGTTGTTCATTCATTTCTTTCAAACTGTTATTTCAGAGTATTTCCTACTTTAAAATATCGATAAAGATTGGAAATTTTACCGTGAAAGTTGAATATTTTGCATTGCAATAGTAGTGACAAATATTACTTACATGCACCCAATTCCTTTAGATTAGTCTTTTATTAATACGAAAAAAAAATTTAAAGATACTAGCTAAGAAATATGATAAGAGTATTTGCATTTTCGATAAAAAATCTTCTAGTGACATCTGTACAGTAACTTTAGAAGTATTAAGGGAATTAAATAGCACATGGGATAGATATAAATTCTTAATTAAATCTTTAAACTTTTTTACACTTCAATTTATAACTGTGAAACAGACTCAATCAGAATTCATAATATTAATTCGCATTTATTTCACGGTAGCTAAGAAAGAGAGCACCCACACAATCAGGCAAGTCAGGCAAGTAGGTTCCAGTGAACGTCACGATTCCACAGTGGTAACTGACAGATGGGACTGTCAGCATGAAAAAGTTAGACACTGCCTGAGAGTATCAGCCGAGGTATTAAGAGGGGAATAAATTAGTGCATAATATCGTTCCCCTCTGCACTGATATAAGAGCAGCATTGTTATCATTAACCAAGTTTAAGAGTTCCGAGTTATGATGAAGTTTTCAAAAATATCCGCCCCAGAAATCAAACTGGGAGGGCAAACGGTACTTGCCCTAGTAACACTAAACTTATTGCTTAAAGCTCAAGAAATAGAACATTAAGAATTAGACATTAAGAATAGAACATTAAGAACACAAGAAATAGACAATAGAACATTAAGAAATTTCTTATTTATAATAGTATCTTATGCTCTTTGATCCCAAACTAAAGAAAACTTCCAGTTTTTGACCGTGTTGCTAAGATTACACTCCCAGGAAATACAATATATATCTCGGAATAATCATTATGGGATATAGGATCTTTAGAAGAACGAAATTATAGGTTATTTACAACTTTAAAACTGAACCGAGCAAGTAGATTGATTGGAAATTTTGATACAAAGAGAGGAGACCTAAGACAGCACAATATTAAAAAGAATTTGTAACACAAATTTAAAAAGAATCTTATCAATATTGAAAGGATTATAAATCCGATTCGGGACAAAATATCTAAATATCACTATCTCATGGCACAACAGTCCTAATTGCTTTTCAGCACTGTGGACGAAGGCCTGGGGTGCCCATCTCCGCTTTCATGACCGTGGGCTTGGGAAGCCATACAGCATCATACTATGTCTGGGTCAGGTGGTCAACCTGGCGCGGAACCCCCAGAGTTAGTTCCCAAGCATGTTTCGTCCTAATTTTATCAACCCACTCAATAGTAGGGGAGCATATGTCGAAAAAATGAGCTCCGTGGCGGTATTAATGATGGGAACATGGGTGGATATTTTTTTCATCAGAAACTACCCGTAGATGAATAATTTCCATGGTGTCACTCTTTGGTGTGTGGCGTATAGTAGTAATGACGTCATCAAGATGGCCGCCATGGAATTTAAAAAAATCCACCTTATTTCGGTTATTTATCGGCCGATTTTCTTTTGTAATACCTCATATTGAAGATAAATAAAATGTCTAGATGACAGATGCAGAATGAAGGACGACGGAGTCATCACAGAGCACAAAAGGGAGAGAGCACGTCCTGTGAAGAAGATGGTTGGCTCGCGGTTGGGACCTGTGTGTGATTCTTAGAAAAGAAAGGAAGAGCCCCCCAAAATGTGCCAATCAAAATGTGCCTCAATAAATGTGCCAATAGCACGTAGTAAGGCCATGCATATGTGTAACTCTCCAGATTGTAGCACAAAGCTATCTCGAAGATTCTGTTGAGCCATGATAAGTTGCTGTACAGGACGGTAAAGACCCAAATCTAATGGAACAACATATTTTGAATCTACTCCACACACATATATAGTAAATTTTTCAAAGTACGTCTAGAAAGTCAATTGTATGGAACGATCTGTTGGAGTAGCTGGTATGATTGGTAGAGCACATATGTGAGTGATTGGTTTTTGGTCTTTTAACAGCTTCGCATTAAAGACAGTCCAAGTTGGATCAGATGCTGGATTATAACTACTTTCATGATTAGAACTTGAAGGTCGATTTCCGGAACTATCGGATATTTCTTCTGTATCAAGTATTATTTTGTTTTTGCACAGACACCACGCTAAATCTTCTACATTACGAAGTTTTAAACGCTGATTTATATATATATATATATATATATATATATATATATATATATATATATATATCAGATTTCTTAAAAGCAAAACTGTTAGGCTTTAAGAGTTTTGGCCCATTGTAGTGAATAAAATCTGTCATGTATCTGGATCGTTTCTGTAGCGAACGATTGGGTACCTGTGTTTCAGCATCAGACAGGGTTATAGATTGCAATTCACCTTCGTTATATTCTTGATAAGAAGTCATCACAGTTGCATGAAGGGTTCCTCGTCCATCAGGCGTGTCTCCAAGGAAGTCTAAATTATCTGCTGTACAAAAGATAAATCTCCCTTCCACAATATCGGGTGGGACATACAATCCATCATTGTCTTCCATATGGTTCAGAACTTCATTGGCTATAGCAGTCTCAAGGCAAAAACTTTATTATAATCAATCGAGTAACCCGAACCATGCATGAGCTGAACCAAGAATTTTCTGCGAGTTTTACTATGTATCGTTAGGCCAACAGCAACTTGTAGAGGAAGGTCCCGTGAGTGTCTGTGTTTAACTAACGCCGTGCTACTATAAACGGTTTGTCTTTCAGTTTGGCACTCATACATAAGAGTTTGTGATAATGCAGCACCCCTTTGGTTCAAATGTTTGTTATCAATCTGCAAACTTTCCATTTATTTTGTTCCCTCCAATATACCATTTGAAAAAGTATAGAACTTCTTTCGGTATGATATTTATGATTTTTTTCTTCGTTATAGAACTTGTAAACTTCCATTTCTCCTCTGACAGTATGGTTTTACGTAATAATTTAGCTGCTTGATACAGAACTTCCATACTCGCATTCATATCAGAATTGGATTCCACCCGCGACAACAAAACATCATTGACAAATTTCAAAGAAATACGCTGTGATTGGTTTTTGGAGATAGGGTCGTTAAATACTACATTCATGTAAAATAATTCATGCTCAATAAATATTTTAAGAGATTTTCTTGACAACATGTCTTGCCGTTTAACACCATTCCAATTTCAGATATATCTATAGTGTCTCTCAGGATCTGCCATCGTGACATCATTACCTTCCAAAAATGAATCTAGCAAACGATCTATGGATTCTACTTGGCTAATACATTCTAGCAAGTTAGGTGTTGTTTCAATTTCATCAGTACTTCGCAATGACATTTTTTTGTGCAACATTCTTTGTGGTATGCTACATCATATGCATGTACATCTTCTTGATTAATGAATCCACTCAGTTTTAACTTCCAATTGCTATTTTCACTTCGCTAGGCAGCATCAGATCCTCTGACCTACCTTTTTGATGAAATCGGTATATAATGGATGTCTCCTAGCTTCAAGTCTATCGAAAAAGAAGCAGGCATTTTTATGTAGTTTAGTGCCAAGATTTTGGCCTCTTGTACACGGGTGGACCTTATTGCACACCGAGCCTGGGGAAGCTATTTCAATTTCCGCTTGTTGCTTTTTATACCTGGCCTGTAGTCTATCAATGTTACCTTTTTGTGTGAATTTCTTGTGACAAGTTAAATGCCACCGGGCATTTAGCTGGGTTATTCCTTACACTGTAAATTTTCGAGCGTATTCTATGAGGTGCTGATAATCACTGTCTTTACACTTGTTTCGAACTCTCACTGCCTCAAACAGTTTGTGCTGAGTACTTGAGGTTTTAACCAAATCCTCATTCAATAGATGTTGGCAAAATATACACAATTCAATGTCTATGTCCTTCACTCGCTTTCGCTTAGACGGCAGGTCGAATTTAATTACACCATCCATATTTTAAGTTAAAATTTACCACTTGAAACCAAAAAAAAAATATAGGCAATCTTGAACCGAACACAAGTTGTACTGTCTTTCGTTCAACAACAACTGTTGTAAAGGTACTCATGTATTATGTGTAGATCACAATTCATGCATTTATAACGCATGCCTTTATAACTTTATATTGGTGAAATTTTTATATTTTTTCTTATTTTTGTATATCTCACCTGCCATTTTGTGAAGTGTATAAATCGTTAACTTGTCCTTTTTGCAAACAAAATCATCATGTAATTTTGCTATACTGTGTAACATTTTTGAATAACATGCTGTTGCATTTTTCTATGATTCGTTAAGTTTTTTTTAATGCTCTAGGGCAGGGGTGGGCAGACTTTTCCAAGGTACGGGCTACTTCTAATTTTGTCAAGGTGTTGCGGTCCACCCAGTGACGTAGGTGTGGTGAGCTAAAAAATGGTCTACAATATTTATTATAACTTAATAATATATGAGGAATATGTACTTACCTACATAACTACAAGAAAAAAAACTTACTCTTTTAAAACCGCGTTTAAAGCAAATCGCGTCGGTGTTTCAAAAATATGTTTCTTTTAGTATGCGCGTCTTAGGTCTTAGTAAAGGCGGTCACCCCAATATGTCTTGGTGGTCCACCGGTCGATCGCGATCGACTAAATGCCCACCCCTGCTCTAGGGTATGTACTCATCTTAACATGTATATCCCAATGTAATTTAACACTTGTTTTTTTTTAGTTTGTAAGCACATTTCCTTTTTTTTAAAGTTTGTAGCACATTTCCCTAACACATTTCATGTGCTAGGCATGGTACAGTGTGATACATTGATTTGAGGGTTATGTTTTTCATGCAGACGTGTCTTGTAACCTTCCTTATATAGTAATGACACTTATTTTTCTATGCAACCATGCTCTTTGTCACAAGGTTGACTCTTATAGTGCATTAATTTATGTAAGACACCTATTTAAGTTGTTTTGTAATTATTTTGTTACTATTTTACCCATGTGTTTTGAATGCACTTTCTATGTATAATTTACAGGGGTGTTTTTTTTTCTTTGTATTTTCAATGGCTGGCCAGCCAACATGAAGTGTTTTGTCTTTATGTATAATGTTAATTTAATTACAAGCACAAAAGTTGTTTATCCTTCACGGAGGGTCTCCAATGTAACTTTGACCTAGCATAACACAGGTTCCAACCGCGAGCCAACCATCTTCTTCAGAAGACGCGCTTTCTCCCTTTTGTGCTCTATGAAGACTCCGTCTCCCCCGATTCTGCATCTGTCATCTAGACATTTTATTTATCTTCAATATGAGGTATTGCAAAAGAAAATCGGCCGATAAATAACCGAAATAAAGTGGATTTTTTTAATTCCATGGTGGCCATCTTGATGACGTCATTACTGCTATACGCCACACACCAAAGAGTGACACCATGGAAATTATTCATCTACAGGTAGTTTCTGATGAAAAAAATATCCACCCATGTTCCCATCATTAATACCGCCACGGGACTACATATGCTCCCCTACTACAAAGGATGGAAGGCATGAGTCGACCTTGCCCAGTCGCAGGGTCGAAAACTGGGCCTGTGGTGTGGCAGCTTGACGCAAATATCTTAAGTATACCGTTTCAAATGTAACAGATCAAGCATCAGGGTAAACATGTAGATTTTGGAGCTCATGCGTGTAAAAAAGTGGTTTGCGAGATGATTAGCTGCAGTGAGGGCTTTGGAAACAACGAAAGTTTACCTCTAAACCCAGGTGGAAAGTAATTGAGACCCTCAGAAAAAGCAATCACACCAGGAATCAATAAAATGTAGATAATTATTGCGTTCCTCTTCTAAAGGAAACTGAATGCAAACATGAATGGGGTTAATATATTTAAAATGAGTAAGATTATTTTCAAACTTTTTGGTCCTTTTGACTTTCTAGGCTTACCGAGGAAGGGTTCCCATGCTCTTCTTTCACAGATAAATACTGAATATGCTCTAATACAGGTTTCTTTGACTGCTTAGTTTTCATGAATTACGCAATTTTTCCTTTCTTGTCTTCAATAAACAGTTCTCAGTTTTCGTTTTTTAGAGCCACAAGGATGGATCTGTAGGAATATAATAAAATATATCAAGATTCGAACTTTATAAAATCTTACGAGGTAGGCAGTTAAATTACCCGTATACCAAATACTATGCCGTAGGCCCAAAAATATGTTTTACATTACTGAAGAAAAGAATTTATAAAAAATGGTGCCTCTATTATTTCTGTTAAGTCTTGGCTCAAAGCACAAAGATCATTAGATAAAAACGTTTTGAAAGAAAACTTTCTGGGACTGTTGTTCTGAGATATTTATATTTCCTTTTTCATGTATATATATTATATTTTTGTTCTTTAAATGGAACTGCGATTAATAGCTCTGCTTCAGAGGTATTTAAAAAAGACGATTATTTCTGTCAGTGATTTAAGTACGACGTCATATTTATGTAAGAAAAAAAATCAGAGAGACATAATCACTTATAGCTGGTAAAATGCAGGAAAAATATAGAAATTCTCCCTGCAGGGAACAAAAAATAAACAAAAGGGAACACACATTTCTTTCTTTTCAGATGCGAGTTATTACTTACCGTGTAAAGGTGTTGTATAGAGAGATGGACGCATGACAACTCCTTTATATGAACTGTATTACTGATATGCAATACGTGGAATACGCTCATCACAAACACCTACTAAAATCTAACATGAAAGGTAAGAATGACAATCAGTGTCGAACTGACTGATATAGGGCCTTGAAGCTGCTTAATAGTTTAGTAAATTATTGTGTGAGCAATTCACAAAGGCATTTGAGAAAGATTGGATTATCTGTATCCACCCCGAAGCGGATTACTTTCAAAAGGAAGTTATGAAGTTCTCTGATTTTTAATGGCTTTTATGTCAGTTTGATATCTTATCATGGATATAAAACTATGTATATGACCTAGAAAAATTATGTAGTGAGCATCTTTCTTACATTCTTATCACATATAATACTGACATTTTTTGTCGTTCCCAAGATTTTAAATGTTTGAATGAAGTCGCAGAAAACATAAAAAAATAACTAGTTAATGGGAAAAGCAAGAATAATATTACGAACATAAATTGATTATTAAAAATATTGTATAAATTTAAATGCGTGATTATCGTAAAATATCAAAATGCATAATAGAATATGACAGATATTACTTGCAAAAAGAAATTTCCAGAGAGTCACGATTTTTAAAAAAAATATATCTTTGAAACCAAGAAATCACGTAGCAAAACTATATCATAAGGGACAAGAGTACTTTACGGATTGAGTGGACGAGAAATATTTATTCGATGCCCCACATTTTAGTGAAAAGGAACTTAAAATTGAGATATATGTAAAGGAACGCTTACATCTCTATTATATTACATTAAGTATATATCCATGAATGTATATTTACACTAAGTTTAAATATCAAGTTAGATAAATGTACTTTTTCTGACCAATCAACTACTTAATATAGATTATTAATAAATAATGACAGATCTATTTAAAGTAACCCGTATTAGAGACAGATTCGCAGATTGCGATTAATTGACGTCTATCCTGCAAGATCTTTGAAATCGATGAAAAATCGAAATCTGTCTTTTTCTTCGGTAAGTATAATAAGATTTCAAACATATTGAGAATTCTTTAACCTGAACCTAAGGGGGCTTTTTAGAACACTCTGGTCAGTAAAGAGACTTTTTTATGAGTTTGGGGCACATTATCCTTATTAATATGAAAAATGTCTTTCTTTGGAAATATTTCAAACGATGTAATATGGAATTATGTTTATATCAAATTAAATAATATGGTGTTTCTGTTAGATTAAATTGATTAACTAGGAAAATGTGGACTTGATATTTTTACGTATCTGAAGCACGCACATGTGATTAAAATAAAAAGAACATAAAAACAGTAGAACAAGTAAAAATTAGTATAAAAAACAGGAAAACTTGCATTACAACTGCTTCTAATATCAAAGCATATAATGAAATTCTAATCTATGGTAGAAAATGCAAAGTAAATTATGTCAAAACCATATTTATGGTTGTTTGAGTCACGAAAAAATGTAAAGCTCTTTCAAAAATATTTTACCAGTTGTAATTTCTGAAATATTTTCAGGTCTTTATTATATGATTTTGTAAAATTATTCTGATTTAATTATTTATATATTATACTATGATTTATTCATCTAGAAAATTGAATTATTCAGGTATACACCATTTTTTACACCAATATTTCTGGTACACTGAAATTAAAATTATTTGCAATATTATTATCCATTTGGTTCACTTTCAGCAGTTCTGGGATTCTCAGGATTGAAAAGCGTTTAAAGAAACAGCCCTATGAGAACAAACAACTGAAGAATAATATTAAAGACATTGGAGAGAATTTACAGGTGAAATAGTGTGAAGATTCTCCGACTTGTTTGAGAATAAATGATTTGGAACATTTCAATGTCACATATCAGGAGAATTCATGAGGTGATTAAACACAAGGACTGTACTCTTATGTGTTGTGATAATGTGGCCACAGTACCTCGTAAAAGTATTGACATACTTTAGAGACACAAGACACTAGAGATTCCAGATTAATTAACGTCCTTTATTGGACTACAAAACTATATACATTGTTATTTACAAGTCGTAGATGGGCACCTTACACGTGCAAAGCGAACTCGATAGGCTCATAGCTAAATCACAGCTCCCGAGCCTCCATCAAAAATCTCCAAAATCCTCTCTGGTTCCTGGTCTCTCTCTCTCTCTCTCTCTCTCTCTCTCTCTCTCTCTCTCTCTCTCTCTCTCTGTCTCTGTCCGTGTCTGCGTTCTCTGCCCGCGAGTCGGCAATCCCCTTTTCTTTAAAAAGCCCCGCGCTCCTCGGGACAATCCGCTAGCCCGCTGACGTCATCTCGCTCCTGACCGCTCCTTCAGCTGTGTTTTCCATCCGGCTGAAACGACATCCCGGAGTCGGTCCTTTTGTCGGCCGCGGTCCTCTTTCAACTGGACATCTACCATGCCTCTTGATGGACGGTCTCGTTAATGATGTTTTTCTAAGTTACCTTACCGTAATTGGAGTTGAAAGGCTGCATAGGCCCCTCATCGGTTCTTTGTTAGCCTGAAAAATGTACAATTCTCTGGAACAGAAAACATTATTAACAGGTCTTTCTATGGAGATCATCTGCCGCCAAGACAGCTGAACTTTATGTCACCCTCGGCCAGTTTGCC
The DNA here is from genome assembly GCA_907164885.2 of Dolomedes plantarius. Taxonomy (NCBI): domain Eukaryota; kingdom Metazoa; phylum Arthropoda; class Arachnida; order Araneae; family Dolomedidae; genus Dolomedes; species Dolomedes plantarius. Next base: position 146,106,877 of record OU015497.1, read on the forward strand.
TTTTCAATATTGTTCTCCGAACAACACATGAGGAATGGAGGCAATTACGTCTCCCGCAAGCGGAATGTGTAGACTACATCACACACACCGCTTAACCTTTCTGCCCATTTCACAGAATAGCAAGGAAAGAGTGGAGGCATGTGTCAACAAAGGTTGTCGCTGCTACAACTCCTCCCCCCTAAAAGTCTTTTTAAACATTAAAAAGGCTAAAGGCAAGTTCAGACGGTCCATTTAGAAAAGCCCACAAGAAACCATTCCCAACAGGTCATTACCCTTTGGCTTTCTTCAGCCCTAACTCAAAAGAGTCTCAACCGCCTATTTTAGACTTCACTAAAAACCCTAACTGCCCTCAGTCTGAGACACAATATTACAACACCTTTACACATAATAAATTTCATACATGGTTAAAACACAACACACATAAAGCATTATCATTTTAAGGTATTTTCACAGTTATCATTACAATACATTCCTCAATCTTAACTTACTTAACAATCATTTCTAAGATTTCTACCCCAATTAATTTATCGGACATATTTTACCTACGTTGAAACACATGGAACAAATATTACTCAACAGACAGACCCTGTCCTCACTAAATACATGACACTATTGCACATGAGATTACAACACAGATATCAAACTTATCTAAACTTATAAAATCATTTAGTTACTTAACATCTTAATTACATGCTAAAATTATCAGTCATTGTCACTGAACTTAAAATGAACCTATACCAAAAATACCATTCATTGTAATAAAATAAACACTCAAACAACTATGTGTCACCTCCAGGTATACAGCACCTGACTACAGGGTTTCGGCAACACTGGCCCACCCAAAAAAAAACGATGACTAACACATAGATTTTCAATACCATTTTAAAATTACTCAGTTTACATAAAATTTGACACCTTTAACTACAGCATGTTTGACTCAAAACTCTAACAGGTGATGCTTAATTCCTGATAGGTCCATTTAAAATAGTACACACATTACGCATGACACTGCCTTTACGCAGGACATGAAACACTATTACATAAAACTTCAACAACAAAAGAAATTCAACACAAAGTACCTAACAAATTCAACACAATGTTAAACTTACAACCTGCTCTTCCAAAGACTCACAGTTTTCTTTTCTAACTACAGGACATTTGAATTTTTTTTCCATTTTATCAAACAATATTTAAATTTTTTCCATATAGGCGTTGGTCCACAAAACTGACTCAACAACTAGAAACCTCAGACTCCTACAGTCTAGATTAGTTTTAACAAGATTTTCATCTTTAATTTTTCCTTCAATAAAATGGATCAATTTATATTCTTCATGGTCTAAATCAGATACCTAACCTTGAATTGAATATCAAACAAACAAAAAATTTACTTTCATCATGAAAACATGGATCCAAACAAAATTCTTCAAATTTTAAATTGTTTAGCATAAATAAGGGTTCCAACCCCAACATCCTTCTCTGATTAATTCCATCAAAGAACTAAAGGATCCAGACAAAAAGAAATTCACTCATCATGAGAGCGGGCCTTTCTTTCGAACACAACCCTGTTTTCATATGGAAGTTTCTGATTACTTTTGCTACTTTAACAAAACTTAGAACAGAAATCTCGTTCCAGTACATATTTAAACAATTTACTTCCATTACACTTGATATTCCAATTTCACTAATTACATAAAATTACTTGACCCACTATTGGTAAATTAAGATTCATATAACATAGGATCTACACGATTTATTAGGATTTTCACCTATCAGTTCATCCTGAACTAAAAACCTAACAATAGACAAAACCGTCTAAGTTTCCATTCACGATACAGAACAGTCACACAATTGGACATAATACAACAAAAAAAACCTTAAATACTTTTCACCGTTGAACACAATACAAATCGTTAAATAATTTCCATACATCAATAATCAATATTAATTGGCCATCTTACTCATGGATGCACAAATAAATTAAACTTAATTACTAAAATTCATCAGAATAAATCCAATAATCACAATACATCCAATTCTTAGGCTATGAAATTACCAACATATTTAAAGTCGTACAATTCATCACAATTAGAAATATAACATTATTTCTTAAATTATGTATTCACACTCAATTTAATACATTTCAACAACACAATTTTACAATTTATACATCAAGATCCTCATAACCATCCTCATAACCAAATTTAATACTGGTTCATTTTATCCTCAGGAATTTTCATGAGTACCTCAACCCTCTCGTGCTGGTTCAGCTTAAATCTAGCAGTAATTTTCCTACTGACACCCCATTTGTACTGATCCGCCGCCCACGAAAGTTTCTCCATAGGTTCTCGTAAATTCCCAATTTCCTTAATTTTTAATTTAATCCAATTCCACAATGCTTTCTTTCGCCTACGTCTTAGGAAATTTTGCAATTGCTCAGCTGATTGACGATTATTCCCTTCGTTTACGCATTCACAATTCTTTACAGATTCAACTGCGTTGCGAAAATTTATTTCGTGCTCGATTACTTTCACAGCACTCAACGCAAAACCCAAAATTTTGAAAGATTCAGATCTCGGACAACCCTGCCCTGATAATTTAACCTTATCACTTCGATGGTTTTCCTTCCTTTCAAAATCTTGCCTGGTATTAATTTTCTCCCAGGGAATCCACCACGAAATTCCTCGCTCTAAATTTTCCTCACTATTCTCAAGTAAGGTGTAAATGTACACAATAACTTTCCCTGCGATAACTGCCATAATTGTTTCACAAGGCGTCGCTACAATTACAACCATTTCTGCTACAATAGAGAGAAGGGTATCCATCTTACAGAACAAGCCTATTCTGCATCTGACCTTTTTCCGTAACTTATAATTCCACAGTTTGACCACCTCGGGGTTCACTAAACGCGGCTCTAGCCAACTAACAGGATAACATCGTGATTTACCCTTCCCATAGTTAGTCTCGCCATTTAACTTATTGTCTAAAACCTTCCCATTACAGGGTTTCCCTTCATTAACCCTTAATTTTTCCGGTGGGTTCTCTTGTTCTCCCAAAAACCGTATGGGGGAACTTTCCCTTTTCGCCACGCGAATACTACTCTCTGTTTTCCCCTGAAACCCGTGCGAAACGTCTCGTACGGACAAAAACCTTTCAGGTTCAATACAGCCATCATTCGACTCCTGTTTTCCTGGAATCGGTACGCGAGGCTCAAATTCTGAACTCGCCCTCAACTGGTTTTCGCCCCATCTACTGCAATCGGTCAACGCAAGGGGATTTTCCTTTGCGCTATTCGAAAATCCTGTTTCCGATCTATTATATTCTAATTTCTCCCGGTTGCTACCTTCTTGAAACTCCTCTAGGCTTTTACCTCCCAGAATTTCACCCGCGGGGTTATTTAGTTCAATACTTTCCTTCGCGCTACAAACGGGATGACTCGTTTTTTCTAACGGAAACTTGTTTTCCTTCCCCTCCGATTTTCCGGGTACTTCAGTTGGTTGGATTAAAACTCCGGCTTTCCCAACCTCCTCAGGACTCACCAGCTTAGAGTTTTCGTTACTGCTTTTATCTGAATTAGTTTCAACTCTAACCTCACTATCCGTTTTATTTTCCCGAATAGCCACACTAGGCGAATTTTCTGGGCCTGTGTCCCCTGTACACAACCTATCCGTTTTATTTTCCCGAATAGCCACACTAGGCGAATTTTCTGGACCTGTGTCCCCTGTACACAACCTATCCGTTTTATTTTCCCGAATAGCCACACTAGGCGAATTTTCTGGACCTGTGTCCTCTGTGCTAAAGCTATCCGCTTCAACTGGTTTAATCGCAATTTCTTCGTAAAATTTTATTGATTGCAAAAATTCTCTTATTAACAACTCTTCACTATGACGTAACTTAAGTTCATCTCGAATGCCGAATTCTACTTCACTCTCAAGATCAAAGTTTAATTGTTTTAGATTTTCTATAGTCTCTTTATGGTTTCGCACAAATGATTCTTTGTCAAATTCGAATTCCTCTGACATTCCCGCGACTAAAGTTTTAACATCAGGGTCTAACGAAGTTCCCGAGGTCCTTCTGATTCTCGCCAGTTCCAACGCTCTATATCGTTTTCGCATTTCTAATTCCCAAGCTTCTTTTCTTCTTTGCTCTTCCCTTTGTCTATCCAACAAAATTGATTCTAGAGAATTTTTCGCGAATTGTTCGTCAAAATCTGACGCTCCTACAATTTGCCTTATAATTCTTAGCTTTATGTCTGACATCGACACATTAGAATCGAATTTTGCTGCCAATGTCAGCAAGACACTTTTATTATATTTAGCTAGAAATAGCTCCATTTCGGTAAATTCTGCCATAATTTCCCAAATTTTTCAATAATAACACTATAAGGTTCTATATACTATTTTCGAATGCAAAATAATTGCTGTCAGGAATTTCTAACTTTGCTCTCAGTACACTCAATTTATCTAACACATAAATCCCTAATATTCCTCTGTAAAACCTTCAAACATTTAACACATACCATTACACAATTATTGTAATAAAACCTTAAAACATGTATTACATAATCATAAATATCATAACTAAAATTTCGAAAATGCCTGTCACATATACCACAACAGTTATACACTATGATATTTAAATCGCTAGAACCTGTAATAAAACACTTAACTACAAATGTTTCAAAGAACTTAACATAACAACATATACAAGAATAAACGCTCTTAATCTACCGTTATGCCGCTGACACAACAAATATATAAAACATGCACAATATCACACAATTCCAGAAAACACATGCATACACAAAATTTTCATTTATTTATAGTATCGCCGGTGATATGTGTCCCACACTAAGCGCTTCCTGTGCACCAAAGGCACTGTGAGATTTTCTATGAATTCTCACAAAACTTTCCTGTTTAAATCCCAAAACAGAGGTTTTTTTTAAAAACCTAACCTTGGGAGATTTAACTCAAAATCACCCCACGAGAAATCCCTTTCCTGTTTAAATCCATAAACAGAGATTTTCTCAAAATTTAACCTTGGGAGATTTATCTCAAAATCACCCAAAAAAATCCCTTTTCTGTTTAAAACCCTTAAACAGAGATTTTCTTGAAACTTAACCTTGGGAGATTTATCTCAAAATCACCCAAAAGTAAATTGATTTCTAAAAATCAATAAAAGATATAAAATACAAAAAGGAACTTTAAACCATCGTTTAAACCCTAAACAATTAATTCCTTTGTGATTCCTCCGAATCACTTGTATTACTTAACTAATTTTCCTAAACCTTCACAGGCTTAAATTTCGGACCACTCGACGAAGACCTGAAATTAACTGTCTAAATTCTCTGAATTATCAGGCTAATTCCAACTAGTCAACCCCACAATTTACTGCCCCTTGACGATATTTCGCGCAGACCTCTTGGAAGATTTCAAAATAGGCTCACCTTCGGTTATCATTGCATCAGTTGATCAGGCTGGTGTTTGAATTCCGCTCGGCTTCCCTTTTTCCTCCGTCTAATCCGTCTGGCTTTTCCTCGTCTGCCCGCAAATTCCGTAGTTTTCCGTCGACTTCTGCATTTGCCGGTTCTTTCCCTGGATATCCTTCCAGCACCGCTTACTCACTCCTCGTCGTTGGTCCGCCGTGTGTCCGACTGCTATTTTACACTAGCAGACAATCCCACCGCTGCCACCAGCTGTGATGATGTGGCCACAGCACCTCGTAAAAGTATTGACATACTTTAGAGACACAAGACACCAGAGATTCCAGATTAATTAACGTCCTTTATTGGACTACAAAACTATATACATTGTTATTTACAAGTCGTAGATGGGCACCTTACACGTGCAAAGCGAACTCGATAGGCTCATAGCTAAATCACAGCTCCCGAGCCTCCATCAAAAATCTCCAAAATCCTCTCTGGTTCCTGGTCTCTCTCTCTCTCTCTCTCTCTCTGTCTCTGTCCGTGTCTGCGTTCTCTGCCCGCGAGTCGGCAATCCCCTTTTCTTTAAAAAGCCCCGCGCTCCTCGGGACAATCCGCTAGCCCGCTGACGTCATCTCGCTCCTGACCGCTCCTTCAGCTGTGTTTTCCCTCCGGCTGAAACGACATCCCGGAGTCGGTCCTTTTGTCGGCCGCGGTCCTCTTTCAACTGGACATCTACCATGCCTCTTGATGGACGGTCCCGTTAATGATGTTTTTCCAAGTTACCTTACCGTAATTGGAGTTGAAAGGCTGCATAGGCCCCTCATCGGTTCTTTGTTAGCCTGAAAAATGTACAATTCTCTGGAACAGAAAACATTATTAACAGGTCTTTCTATGGAGATCATCTGCCGCCAAGACAGCTGAACTTTATGTCACCCTCGGCCAGTTTGCCTTTTCAATATTGTTCTCCGAACAACACATGAGGAATGGAGGCAATTACGTCTCCCGCACGCGGAATGTGTAGACTACATCACACACACCGCTTAACCTTTCTGCCCATTTCACAGAATAGCAAGGAAAGAGTGGAGGCATGTGTCAACAAAGGTTGCCGCTGCTACAGTGTGTTGTGTTATTGTTGTTGTCTCTAATGCCCCCTGGCCGGAAGTTCCAGACCAGGTCCATGTAAGTTTTGCGGGCTGAGTAGTGCGACTTCGGTTTATAATAGCACCACAGGGGTTGGAGTCAGACTTGGCTAAGTGCCACCACAATTTTCACTGCGGACCTCCAGAGGCGACATCTGGGGGTATCGTACTTTCCCTATCCACTGACCCCATAGAAGAGCTTTCCGGTCTACAGATTTAACGTACCGATATACGGAGTAGACACGGGGGTATTTAATGGTGCTTGTCGGGATTCGATGCGATCACCCGCGCTATCGAAAGTTGACGCGCTACCATTAGGCCATCCTGGCCATTTTGTGTGTTATAAGAACTTCAAAGAATATCTTAAGCATCTTTTCAGGACACTCCTGTCTTTCAGTAAGCATTTGTTCATCAAGACATTATCAAGTTCTTTTGACTTGATCTTTTGCTTTCGGGGACTACTGAAAATGTAACCTTAAGGGTTAAAACTAATAATTGAATAAAAGGACACGATATGATATCATCTGAGAAACACTTTTTATTTCGACTGTTTTACCTTGACTATCTTTAAACAGCAGTAGTGCATACACATTTTATAATGCCGTTAACTAATTAATGAGAGGGGGGCTGTCACTTATACCTTATTAAGTATCATACCTAAAATACGTGATTTAACATTTTTGACTTTGAACACTATATAATGTTGTTATATTAACGTTTCTATCCTGGTGTTTACTCTAAAGCTATTTTATTTCTTCAGAAGTGAGATTGTCATAGTGTTTGGATAATATGCTTGAAATACAGAGTTCATCATACTTAAATATTTTATCGAATGGAATCTAAAACGTGCACTTAAGGTATGAGCCTACGTTTAAAACGTCGATTTTGATGAAAATTCCGTATTTTACATTCTTTTAGAGAAAACTAAAAGAATGTACATTTCTGTTTCTTTTTTTTCTCTCTAAGAGAATTAGTAAGGAAACTAAAGCGATTAAGAGCAAAAGTAGCAGCTATCAATTTCAACACAAGTGAAAACTTTGTGTTTTCTTAAGAACTTATTTTTCATCAACAATCTAAACGACTCTTGTGATAACTCAAATATAATCAAGATTTGTCTATGAAATTTCATGACGCTCACTTGTGTCTTACGTTCATACATATATTGAAAATAAATTAATGATACACATGTATATTAACATACATAACTTATTTTTTAAAACTAGAGCCGTTTATATAAAAAAAATTCTCAATTTCGACCAAAACTCCTCAATTTCGTAAAAAGTTGCGTAGTTATGGTCTATTTTATTGCTTTGTTATCCTATTTTGGTGCTATATTCCTTCCAAAAAGTATGACAGATAATTTTGCAACAACAATTTTGCAAAGAAAATACTGTTGTTGCTGTGTGAACTTAGTCGGATACCTTATAGCAGGGGTTCTCAACCTTTCAGGCTCTGTGCCCCCCTTTGAACACTGATGTGAGGTCACGCCCCCCCCTCCCACCATCACCACCATATGTGGTCAATACAAGTAATACAATCGGAATTTGAAACTGAATCTGGTTATTAAAGGAAAATATAGAATAGATAATTTCATACACAAAATTTAATATTACTACTTATATCTTAATTTGGAACATATTATTATTAGAACATATGAAATTAAAGAATTAAATACAGATCAAATATATTTGAGGTAATCGAGGATCTAGGTGAGGTTGGCATGTAATACCAGTCACTTTCACAACATTAATGAGAGGGCTGGCACTGTTTGTCCTTGACAAGTTTTTGAATATAAGGTTGTAACAATGACAAAGCACACATCAGGTCACTTTCAACGTCCAGACGTACGACAATTATCGTGTTTTTGCAATTACAAAAATTATCGTGTACGACAATTACCGTGTTCGTGTTCGTATGTCGAAAATATGTTACGGTTACATTCTGAGTGCAAATTTGAGTACAGTATATTATAGTTAGTTTTACTTCTTATTTTGCTTTTTTTTAAACTCACGCCTCCCCTGAAATTTCTCTACGCCCCCCTAGGGGGGCGCGCCCCCCAGGTTGAGAACCGTTGCCTTATAGGACTATATTTAACTGTATTATCTTTAGCTGACCAGTAAGGTGCTGGATTCACTCACAGGTAGTAGTAACCAAAGGATAGCCATTGAAGAAACGCACAACAGAGCTGAGAAGCACAATTTCCGTGAACTATTTTATTTAATCTGAACAAAGACAGTACACCACGCAAGACATTTCAGCAAAGCAACTTGACAGCAGGTAACTAGACCATAGGGCGCAAACACGCTAGCCAGCGGATCTGACGAGGCTTGAGTACCGAATACGGTTACATCATAATATAGTCGGAAGCAGTACTCGGACAAGGGTCAGAAGAACGAGAGAGCGAGAGCCCACGAAAATCCTTTTTTACTATGGGGTCGCTAAGTGTTTAGAATTCTATAATTGGTTACTAACGGGCACAAGATTGAGCCACTTGAAGGTGTTATTCAAAATCTCATGACCGACTGATCTCTGACTCATCTTTCCACACAGATGTTAGTAGGTAGGAGGCTAAACATAAATTTACCGCACGTGCGGGTAAGTGATAATTTAGTTGGTTAATTCGTTTATTCTTTGGTCACTATTTAGAATAGGGACTGTGCTTTATTGAGGATAATTTAGAACACGCGACAAGTAATAATGGTGGGGCGTTATCTTTACATACACATACATAGAAAAAATAATTTTAAATCTGTTACCTCATTTAGGAAAAATGAAAATAAATTTAAAAAGGGGATTATACAACCATGTGCAAAAAATCATGATCACAGCCTATCGTAAGATAACAAATGCATTCCATACCAGAAAATAAATCAGTCTGAATAGTTATTTCATGTAATGAAAATAATAACTGAAATCAAATCCGCACAATATTACACAAATAATATAAAATGCTTCAAGCTATAAAATATATATATATTAGTAAAGATATAAATGTTATATTTTGTCTGTTTTCAAAGAACAGTAATTGGATTTTTTGAAATTAGAACTTAATAATGAAATATTATTGCATAATATGAGAAATTAGTTTCATTTAGTATAACCTGTAATTCGTTGGTTGGTTGATTGGATGGATGATCGGTTTGTTTAAAGCTCTCTGGTCGACCTTTGCTACACAAGGGTTAATTGGACCAGGACTAATTCTATCTGTGATTAATATGATACATAATGATATTATTTCGAGCAGCTTGGGCATAAACTGAGTCAGAGGTCTGATTAAAAGTTAAACATAAAGACTTAATATAAAGTAATTTTTATGGATTGTATTTAGAATAGAACATAATTTTTAAATCAAAATAATTTGTATCACCTCTAAGTTTTTTTTCAATAAGTTAATTCTTCTTTTTTGTTATTTTGTGTTGCTTTTAAATTTTGTTCTTGAGAATACTTAAATTAAAATGTTGATAATAAATTAAGAAGTCAACGAAAGATTTGCGTTATATGTATTTACTTATATGATTAACGAAAATAATTTAGGTAGAATAATACCATATTTTATGTTTTAAGAGTATTATAATAAAAGCAGGAAAAAATTAGCACTCTCAAAAGTGTTTAAAATAAAGAAACAAACAAATACAATTTTTTGTTTGTCTTGGTATTAAATGAATAAAGAAGAATATTAAATGAATGAACTCATTTCAAACTTTTTAATTCTTTGAAATTCTTATATTCGATTTAAAACAAAATGTTACACACCTGCAGGGCATAATCTATTATAAAATTATAAATTCCGGTGAGTGTGATGACATAAATTTCTACATTGTAGATAATTTCATGATTCCTATTCCGTGATAAATATCTTTTCTCATTTCCATGTGGATATACTTATAAAAACTTTCAATATATTTTTTTATTAACGAGAAATCAGCAAATTTTTCCTCCAACACTGGTGTCGAAAAAGCTCATACAACGAGAAAAAATTATTACCAACGTCAACATTCACTATTTGGAGACGATATAAAATGAATAAGCAAGAAAATTGAATAAACTCATTTAAAACTTTTGGTGTCTTTCAAATTCCTGTACACGATTTAAAATAAAATGCTACATAACTGCAGGGTATAATGTATTCTAAAATTGTAAATTTCGTAGGGTTCGATGACATAAATTATTACAATGTGCATAATTTCATGATCCTTATTCCGAGTGTCATAGGGTTTTAGTTGGTGGCGTGATTTAGTATAGTGGTAGGCAATGATACCATTACTCTGATTTCTAAATAATACAGTGATTTATTAACATAAACACATATATGATTACACATTAAATTTTATTACTGATAATTATTAACATAAAGAAAAACAATCATTATATCAAGGGATTATTCAATTATATTATTTCACTCATTTTAGTTGATTTCATTCTCAGTACGCAATTTAGTATTTCTTAACTTTAGCCTATATTATATGACTCGGGGATTTATTGACTCTTTGGCAATAGGTAGTTAAAGGTTTTGTAGACTGCAGAGGGAACACTTGCTGGCATATCATCTAGCATCGGTTGGGGTATCTTTTTCTCTCCGGATGTAAATTGTCTCCGGTGATGCATTCATCAAATTTCGCTGGACGGTGCGGGACGAAGTTTGACGATTAGCGGGCTGTGCAGACAGGACAGGTTTTCCTCCGGTCAATTATCGTCGCTGGCTTGCAAAGGTCAAGGAATCTTTTTCGGCTCCGATGTCATCTATCTCCTTCTCATCATCGGCTTGCAGAGGTACGGCAATCTTTTAGGCTCGGGCGCTCAACTATTTCCGCTCATCGTTGGCTTGCCGGATTATAGCGATGCGCGGAGTCTGGGCGCAATCTCGCATAAATTCTTTTGAGAACTTCTCTCTTAGGAGGTTACTACTTCATATCAGTGTGCTGAGTCTCAGCGCCAAATCTAACCATAGATTCATTAATACTCTCAATCTCTCTATTTTTTATCTTCTTCTCAACGCTCCTCGCTTTTCATTTCATTCGTCACTCATGTTCTATCCTTTCTCTCATTTCCATTTCGATTCGCTAATTTCCACACCCTAAATCGTCTCCCTTGACCATTCCGAGTGAGGGGCGTTTCACATTAAAATAATTCAGCCTTCGACTCTCCCCTACACTTCTAGGAATCTTGTTTTCCCAGAACATCCGAAATGTGTGGGGTCATTTCCTCTATGTCAACAATCGTCTTTTGTTCCATTGTCCCCTTTTAGTAGACCCTTCGTTGTTCCGTCTTTTAACTGCTCTTTTCGATTCGTTATCCTTCTTCCGGTTTCTTGTATAAGCTGGCGCCATTTCATTCTTTCATTTCCCATACCGTCTGTTCGCCTTAATTGGTTTGTCTGCTCTTTTCTAACTTTTGATATGTCGTAGCCCACGACACCGAGATAAACATCTTTTATCATTTGCATGGTATTATATTTATAAACGTTTTAAATCCATTTTTTATGTATAATAACGAGCAGTAAGCAAGCTGTTCTCTAAACACCGGTGTCGAAAAATCTCATAAAAGGAGAAAAAATATTATTAACGTCAATATTCACTTTTAGGAGACAATATTAAGTGAATAAAATAGAATATTCAATAAACCCATTTTAAATTTTTACATCTTTAAATTCTTGTTCTGGATTTAAAATAAAATGTCACATAACTGCAGGGTATAATGTATTAAAAAATTGTAAATTTCGCAGAGTGTGATGATATAAATTATAACATTGTGGATAATTTCACGATTCCTATTCCGATATAAACATCTTTACTCATTTGCATGGGGATATATTTATAAACACTTTAAATCCTGTATTTTTTTTGTAATCACGAGAAGTCAGCAAGCTTTTCCCCAAACACTAGTGTCGAAAAGGCTCATAAAACGAGAAAAAAAATATTACCAACGTCAATACTCCTACTGGGAGACGCTCGATGAAAGAGTTAATACGTGATCATTATTGAACACGTTCTTTTACACCTTCTTTAATAGAATCCAAATATCGATTATGCATATTACTTGTTCCAGTAGGGTACTACGTTCACGATTTTTCCATTAACACTTTTAATGTATTACACAAGAAAGAAACCTTTTACAGAGGAAATAAATATAACAGCAATTGTAAGTGCTCTCTAGAGCTTTTCTGTATTTAAAAAGATTTTCAATGCTTTTGGACACATACTTTCTGAATTCATTAGCGATTTGCTATCATTTCTTTTAATGGACTAGAGAGTAAAATTTGAGTGCAGGCTTTTACCATTAAAAGCTAAAGTTTGCAGCAAATCATCTGATAGAAAAGAGATCCTGTTAAAAACAAAATAAATCTATCAGTCTGAGTCAAATATTACAGCAAGTTTTGGAGCAGACAGTAGTCAATGCCACTTGAAACAAAAATTACATTAAGTTCCAACTTCAAGCGTAAAGCGGGAAATTTAGGTATTCAACTTATAAGTTTTGCTTTATTAATTTTGTTGAATTTAATTTTGTAAAGGTGTTCTAAAATACCTTTTCTGTAAGCCTATGTAGACAGTAAAAGCATAATTAATAATGAATTGAAATAAAAGAAAATAATTAAGGCTCCTCAGGTAAATAAAAAATTGTACTTCATAGTCTTGAAATACATTACATTATTAGTTATAGTTCCTCTATATGTCTAATTACCTAATCAGAGCAAAATCCAATTCTTCTTCGGATAAGATGCGAAAAAAATCTCTGTCAATAGAAAATATTTTATTTATAGAAGATTTCCACAAATAAAAAAAAATAAAACATAATAATAAAAGGGAATTCTTTAAAAAAAGTTATAAATGTAAAACATCGTAATTGGGCAATTTCTAGTTATCATGAATGTGAAATTGTGTTTCGAAATATGGTACCTTTTGTTTGGATGAGAAGGGTTTTTTGCATGAAATTAATCTGACATTTTGTACATTATGTTTAACAGAATGTTACGGAAAAACCACATGCATCAAATACAAACGCTAATCTCGTACTTCTAAAATCCATGAAAACTGTTTTTTTTATTTTTTTTATTACTAATCCCACATTGTCTAGCAAGGCTAGACAATCTCCATAAAACCAAAAATATCCAAAAAGTCTAAAAACAGTAGACGGTCCAGAAGGACCTCACCCTTAGTAAAACCCAATCAAGCCAAAATATGGGCAGGGGAGGCCATGTCGGCAGAGCACCAGTGACACTCCGGGAAGATCTTCTGACCCTGCCGAAAAGTGCTTTAATATGACCACTCATAAAGCGCGAGAAGGCTGTTTGATATTTTCTGGGCTTGATCTGGGAGGACCCACCCGGACTACTTCCAAAGTACCATGGGTGGCAAGGAGGAGTTTTCCAAAGATGGTTTTGTTCAATCTTCTTAAGGGAGTAAATCTCTCTAAAAGTAAGAGCCTCACAAGTGCTCTCGTACTCCTCAGCCGTAGTCCTGGCTGAAAAGTCGGCCCTTTCATTACCGTCGATCCCAACATGGGAAGGGATCCACTGAAAATTAATAGTGTGTCCAGATGAACTATGCCCAAATGAATAGTGTGTCCATTTTTGATTAAGCCATTGAGGTTAAACAAAATTTTGTGTTTGTTATTAACTTGATTTTGTATATTTTCAGAAACAGACATTATGTTCTCATTCAGGTTACCTTTACTTGATAATTTTTAAGATCCGTGCCTAGATTACGGGCTCATCAATAATATATTTTAGCGATACTGAAAAATTTTTCATACATTTCACAAATATAGATGACTTTGTATTCTCTAAATTTCTCATCAAAAGTTTAAGATGTGTCACAATTAGTGACTCATTCAAAAAATGCTTTTGTAAGTATTACATTTCGTACAACCTTTGGATACTCGTTCAAGAAAACTTCTTTAATTATTTAAGAAAATTAATCAATTTTTTAATAATAATTGCCATCTATATATATAAAACAATTCGACTGACAAACATAATAAAACAAACCGATATAAAACAAACCGACTGACTGACTGACAGATAACGCACAGACCAAATCCCTGGACCTAAAGGGCTGGAATTTTCCATGGCGATTTTTCTTATAGTGTAGGGGTGAACTAAGAAAGATTTTTGAAAAATTCTTCTTGGATTTTTTAAAACTAAATTTTTAAGCTGTATTTATAACATTCTTTAAAGTTTACATTTAAAATAATAATTTGCGGGTTATAAAATTTATATCATAAAATTACTTTAAAATGAAATCTTTTTCGAATCTTTACCTTCCTTTTCTGATTATTTGGTAATTACTTTTTTAGAATTTAAATTATTAAATGCTGATCACGAGATTTCTTTTCTTTTTGTGATACTTTAAATTAATTTTGCGTCACGTTCATAACAACAAAATAAATTGACAAAAAATATTGAAATACGGCAAAAGAAAAAATTTAACCAGTAGACTAATTGAGATGGAAATTTTTTAGGAATTTAGTTCAAATTAGTATGTTTTATGGATATTAAGCATACAAATAAATCGCATACATTGACCGTTGTATTTAATTTGAATATTTTCTTCTACATTATTTTGTCTATAAGAATATCCGTTACGATTTATATATATATATATATATATATATATATATATATATATATATATAGTTTTTTTGGCATTAGTTGCATACATTGGCCATTGTATTTATTATACATATACATATACATATTTGACATTAATTGCATACATTGACCATTGTATTTAATTTGAATGTACTCCGTATCGACGTAAGGGGTTTCAGCTAGTAAATACATAAAAATATTGTGTTCCAATTTGCATATTTGAAAGGTTCTCAAAATTTTGAGAAAATGTGTTGGAGTTGTGCATTATAGAATCAAAAATTCACACTCTCCTATAAGTAAGTATTCCTCTCCTTAAGTTAGAGGAATCACTCCTATAATCGATGTTCTAATCTACAAGAAATCCTTAAATTTAAATTTTTTGTTTCCTTAATTTTGAATGTTCATGATAGAAAACAATATTTTTACTTCGTAATGCTAATGTTATCAGCCAATGAATTACGTAAATAGTTCAAATTTATGTGTATTTAGAAACATATCTAAAATGTCCCCAGTTTTTTAGAGATTTCAACAGCGTGGGATCTTTTTCATCTCTCATATTAGGTTTCAAACCTTACTGATTTCCAATTGTCAATCAAAATTTTATCCTCGGTAAAACATAGCATTATCTTTTATGTGTCAAAAA
Source organism: Dolomedes plantarius (assembly GCA_907164885.2). NCBI lineage: Eukaryota > Metazoa > Arthropoda > Arachnida > Araneae > Dolomedidae > Dolomedes > Dolomedes plantarius. The sequence goes on from OU015497.1 coordinate 146,122,668, forward strand.
ACTTCAGAGATCTAAGATACTCATAGAAATTAATAGATCAGAAAAAAAATTCAACATTCTTTAGTTAACGAATTGTATAAAATGGCATAATCCTAGACGCTCAAGCCCACTTCCTGTCCATATTTTGCAATTAACCTATGATAATTTACTTTCAAATGTCAATTTTGTTTTCATCATTCAAGATGTGTATTTTTTGTAATATATAGGAAAGTTTTGAAGTTTTTAAATACAAAGTGAAAGACAGTAGGACTAAAATCCTGCATGTTTAAAAAACCAAATCTTTCAATAAATTCTTAAACTCTAAATTACCAAACGTCATCTGAAGTTTCATAAAGGACTTTTTTTATGGTAGGTGAATATCTCGTAAATAATAAACTTTCATCTAAAATATATGTTTAAAATATGCGTTTTGCTCCTTCCACGAGATGATTTGTCTTTTTATATCATTATAGAATTCTGAAATACTAAACATATACAATGATTTATAATTTAATAACAAAAAAAAATATATAGCATTTGAATTATAAAATTTTCCGATAACATTATTACAATTTAAAATATATATTTTTTACGACTGAAATGTTTTGCAAATTCCTCATGGGAAATAATAAGCAATTACTATGTAGTAATGGATTTTTAGATATTTTTAAACTTATGGTTAAAAATACAATTATTTAAAAATATTTTATTTACATATGTTATTGAAATACATATGTTTTTTGGACACTGAAATATTTAAAAATTAATCGCCTTACCACACAAATCTTCTTTACTTTTAGATCATTTTACGATTGAAATGTCTTCAAAATGAAGTTACATTTTAATTTTTTAGACTGTAAAATATAATAAAATTCGATCCCTAGAGGCTCCCAAATAATTAGCTTTATTATAAAACCCTTAAGAAATGTAGTGTAAGAACCATAAAATAGAGACAAAATTTATGAATTATATTCAGTTGTAGTATATTCTCGATAATGCCTATGGGGAAATATTAAAATATGATTTTGCCAAAGAGGAAAATAAAATCAAGTACAGAGCATTTCATTTTCGAAATGTTAAAGTTTAAAGCCAACATCTGATGTAACGAATAACGAATATTTAATTTTTATAGTCCAATTTTTCAGTTCTCATCTGTTTAGATGAACATGGTTGCCTTTAGGTTATCATTAGTGATCATTCATTATTATCTGAATTATCTCTCAACACAATGATCCATTTTTTATAGAGCCAGAGTTTCAATGAGGTACCTTTAGAGAATTTGAAGTTTTGGATATTTAAATTAGTCTGTAATAATGCTTTCTTACGAATAAAAATGGCACCATAATTAGAATTCATTTTTTAAGGATACACTTTATTTTTTTATGTAGAGTGTACTTATCAAAATGTTAGCAAGTTTATGTAGTAATGGTTAAAATAAAGCCCTCCAATACTGTTATTAGAATAAAATAATTCTTTCCAAATTTTTGGACAGTAAAATACTGAATATCGTCTGTAAAGGAGTTACTCTTACATAATTGTACTGTATAAGAGTTGCGTTTACAGTTCCTTAATCAGTTGGCAAAAGATATTTCATTAGCTTAACCCGAATCATTTAGCGTAAAAAAGTGTGCTCAATAGCAATTTGATTAAATCATGTGACACAAATAATGTAAATAATTCAACACGAAATAATACATATAAAGAAAGCATAGACTGCCGAACAAATTAACAGAAAACCTACACTATAATTGAAAAATTTTAATTTTTCAATAAAAGATTGCGCAGTTGCAACAAATCCTCATACTGAAAACAGACAAATATAACTAAAAGTAAATATTTGAACAGAGAAATATAATTACTAACAGGAAGAATGCAGACAAATTAACCGAAATCACGCAATTAGGGCTCAACGCACCATAAATGCGAGATTATGTAGCAGTAAAAGAACTAACCATATAACGAGGAAACCGACCTGAACCAGTCGGTTGCCTCGTTTGTTTATTTTAACCGGAACACTGTACTTTCATGCAATACCTATAGCGGTAAATGTTTACCTTTATTCTGATTCTTAACATTTTACTAAAATCAAGCAACGAAACAATGTAGTTAGCTTAAACGATATGAACTAGAAGGAAAACATAGTACTAAAATATTTCTATTTAAACTTCAATGATACTTTTAAATAAAAATATGTTACGTTAAACTAGCCGCTGCGCGACCAGCATGGTCGAGTTTAGTTTTATATTTTCTTTTGAAAAACAATTCAACCGAAAGTAACATATGTGAGGAATGTTACCATTACCTGTCATCATAAATATACGTTGTTAAGTGGTAGTGGGAGCTCAGCCAAAAGTTTATAACCATTGCTAAATTCTCTATAAGGCTGATTCTAAAACATCATGATTAAAAAATGTGAATTTCCATTACTTCAAAACACCGTTAAAGATAAGACTGAAAAACCAAACACCAATGATTTTAAAAATTACATCCCTCTCTGTATGTACTATTTTTCAAAATTAAGATATCTACACTTTATCATTACATCAAATAAAAAATTGTTGGGGAAAAATTTTTTCACTTAAAAAAATGGAGTAAAAATTCAGCAAGTACTAAAATATACAACGTGGATTGCATCACTCTCTGTATGTACTATTGTTCACAATTCAGATATCTACACTTAATCATATCAAATAATGAAATGTTGGGGAAATTTGTTGATTTATAAAATGGAGTAAACATTCAGCAAGTACTAAAAAAAAGTGTAGAAAATTAACTATTACTGGCTGTCGGTGCCGGCGATCGTTAATCCTAACCTCGCGATCATTTATGTTCCCTCTTAATGAATTATTTCTTCTCCGCTTTCTTTGAAACTGTTCCCAATTTTCACTTGATCATGCAACTCGCTTTCGAATATTCCTGATTTCAGTGCATAAACCTATGTTGACACGCGATTACAAATTTCGGATGGCCGCTAATGTTTACATCTGGTAGTTGCAGCCGTTGCCATTCGGAGTGTAGAAATATCGCCGATTTAAGTGCCGCATACCTACGCGTTTTATATATATAGATTCCTTTTAAGGAGTACAGGATACATTATACAAATACATATTACTTAAAAGAAAGAGGGTCTTTTTAACTTTGTGTAAAGTAGTGCTATACTAGAAGCAAAAATAAAGTTATACTGAATTGCATTAAACAATATTTTTCTTTAAAAACACATATTTTAAAGCACAGTCTTAATGGGGATACATGGATAAATACAATTATTTTTTGAAAAATGATCATGTAATAATTTTGAAATTAGTGAGCTGAAATAAAAGTTTCAACCAAAGTTAATTAAAGAGTTTGTATTCTCGCATTTTACATCTGTTATTCTTTATTTTCAACTGATGTGTATGTATAACACGTCACGTTGAATGAAGAGCATAAATATTTAGTTTTTAAGTAAACCTTTAAAAAAACCATAGCTAAATTAAATAGCATATTTTTTAACCAATTAATCAAAATGAATAAAATACACTGACCTAATGAGTAAATAATGACTAAATGAAATTCTGCCTTAGCATTTTGTTTCAAGCCAATGACAATAAAAAACATCTGCTACAAGTTTTGACAAGATTAATGAAAACGGGTTTTGATTAATTATGAAGTGTAAGACTGAAGAAGTAGGACTTCGTTTCAATTAATATCAATGAGGGAAAACTTTTATGCTGGATCAAGAATGCTAACTTGCATTACTGTGTACAAAATTCTTTTTGCCTTATTTACTTCCCAGAAAAGTTCCTGAATATTTTCGACAAGATGAGAATACCGATAAAAATGAATTTAATCATTATCATCCACACACAACATGTTCCTAATACAAAAATATATTTTTATGCATACATGTACCATATTCACAGTCCTAAGAAGTGGTCTGTTTAAAATAACGATTCAGGCGAAAAACAAATTTCTAATCCAATGCATAAATACTAGTAATACTCAATAACGTCAAATTTGCCTCTACTTTTAACGTATTAACATAAATCTTTAATATTTCAAATTAAGTGATTCACGGTGATAATTTTTTCCATTGAAATTATATATATATACATACAAAGAATGTTTTTAGAGAAAGGGGAATAGTTAAATAATTTACAGGGGATTTCAGGATAGTTTAAATTCGCTGCGTTAAAACGTCACTGTTTTTCGTATTTCGAGACGCACGACAGAATTTAAGAGAGAAGAAACTACGGAGAAAATCTATTAATAGCATCGATTTGATTGACAGGAAATAGCTCCACTCAAACCTTATCTTGTGTGTAAGCGTCATAAGCTGTGCTCTGGGGGAAGGTTCGATAGCTTGAAACAAAGAGTAGGTTAATTTGACCGGGATTTGCATTCGATGATAGAAGTGCGGTAAAAGCGCTCCGTGCTATGGAGATGGCGAGCGCTAGACGCTGTGTTAATTGGAGAGTGGTTCTACCTCGGAAGAAATAATAAATATATCATAAAGGATTATTGTGTGTGCTTGACCCTTGAACTGCCTTCCACTACGCTGCAAATCAAATAAAGGATAGTGTATGACTGCAACATCTTCCATTATAGCGGGTGTAATACTACGCCCGTCATATATATATACATACAGGGTGGTTATAAAATAACGTGAGGTATTCCGAGCCCTCTAGCGAGTAAATTATTGCACGATTGATAATCAAATTTGATGGGCGTACATAGTGTATCGTGGTATTTCGATTTCTAAAAAAAAATATATAGTACCATAAATCACCATGGAATATGTTGGCGCTATTTTTCGAATAAAATGTATTAATTTGCATAAACGCGTTCCTTGTAGCGATCATGCATATAAAAGAAAACGGTGGAAAAATTCTCATATTTCCGAGGTCAACTGATTTTCGATGGCTCTTACCTCACGGGACCGTGCTTTGTTAGCCAAGCTGCATTATCAGCGGAACAAGAATACCAATGCATCCCTTCGTGAATTTCGGCAGTTAAAGAAGTTGCGAAAGAACCAAGGAGCATAACAAACTTACGAAACACGATTCAACGATTTGAAACTACAGGAACTGTAGAACAGCAACCTGGCCGGGGACGCAAAGCGATTAGTCAGCAACAAGTTAAAGAAGTTGCAACTGCCATTGTCAAACAGGAGATGGCGAATGTTCAGGGTACCATTAGTGCTCGAGCAATATGTCCCCGATATTGCAACTTTGAAATATCGAATAACGGTAACAGATGAGACAAATTATGTTATGTTGCGACCCGCCGTAGAAAATGTCGTGCATTTTGTTTAGTTCTTGAAACATCACGATGGTGGTTATATTGAACCTTATTTGTAAGTAACAATCATTTGTTGTTATTAAAATTGATATGTGCTGCGTCGTTTGGCATTTAATTATTCAGTATTCACACTAACACACATTTTTAGCGCCAATATTCCCCTGGTGACGACTTTTAGTACATTTTTTTTCTTTAGAAATCGAAATCCCACAGTCCCCTATGTACGCCCATCAAATTTGGTTATGTTTCGTGCAATACTTTACTCTTCAGAGGGCTCTGAACACCTCACGTTATTTTATAACCACCCTGTACATATATGTATATACATATACATATGTATATATATATATACATACATATATATATACCCAACAAACACAGAAGCATCGGGCCGGGGTCGGAAGGTTCCGGCCAGCCGATTTCACCACTGCCGGGCCGGCGCATTAGGTCAGTATCGTTTCCGTCACGGCTGTGTCCTCTCGCCCGCGACTACCCCGTCGACTGCCGGGCCGCTTCCGGTAGGATTCGAGCCATCGTTCATCCGACTACGAACCGTTAGGCAGCCGCGATTAAGCCATCGATGCGGACAGATAGCCGGAACGTAACCGGAGGTTGACGGGCCGGTTACGGGAGCAATAATTGGTGTCGACATACCGTCATCTACCCATCTCGTAAACAGCAATGTGCCGTAGGTCCGGGCATCATGCCAGCATTCTACCAGAATCGGACCGCCGGCATTTTTTCTAAGTTTTACGTAGGACCCTTTTGTTTATATGCTTTTTATTATTATTTATTTCATTGACGATTAACCTCTGATATCAACCCTTTCACTTTTATTATTATTTTTTTTGCCTTCATATTTCTAGCATTTTTTCCAGTTTTGCCTTATGTATTTTTAGGTATTACCAAATACTGATCTTTGTTATTACCTAAAAATTTGTATATGAATCACTAGTTTACTTGTTAGAACAAAACCTCATTTTGCATTAAGATACATTTACCCAAATTTGAAAGTTAAGATAACATTAATACCAACCATTAAAGCTAAATCATCTTTCCACTCGATCTAAGGTTACAGTTTGTTTTTTTTAAATTTAGAATGAGATTATAGTACGTAAAACAGTACTACTTTAATAATTAACCCAAAAAATTTGTACTTCCCCAGTATAAAATTTATTAACATAATTTGATAAATTTATAAACATAAATTTGATACATTCTTCAAACCTGAGTAATGTGTAGTGTGTATGATGAAGCCCATCTTTGTGAGCTTGTGAAAACTTGCTCAGAATTTATTTAAATTATTTTTTGGTGTAGAGTTAATAAATGCTCTACAGATAAGAAAATTATTTTTTGCATAGTTTTGTGAATTAAAGAGTAATTCATTAAATTCTTATGTCATTTTAAAAAAATATTTTCTTTTCTATTATATTGGACTTAATATCCAACACTTGATAGTACTATTTTTGAGAAATAGTACTATGATAGTAATATCTTCTATTGTAATTTTGAGAAAAATTAGACACACATGTTTTTAAATACAGAAAAGAGCTGGTTTAAAGTAAAAATAGTTTATTTAGAAAGTACATAGCACATTTACACAATTTTTTTCTATATTTTCTACAAAACAGGATCCTTTCGCTGTACCTCTGGCTCCATCTTTACAGCATCTAGGGAAAAAAAAGAAAGAGAAAATCAGTTCATAAATTTATGTGAAAGGAAAATGACTCCCATCCCCAGATATAATTTATGAATCAAAAGAATTTATTTAAATTATTTTTCTATGTAGAGTTAGTAAATGCTCTGCAGATAAGAAAATTATTTTTTGCATAGTTTTGTACATTAAAGGGTAATTTATTGTTGTAAAAATAGTTGATTGTTGAAAGTAGTTGAAAAATTCATTGTTGATAAAGTAGAATTAAATAAATCCAATTAGGAAATATAAATTCTGAGACAGGGGTTTAAAAAAACTTGATACAAAACAGCACCCAACACATGAGTGCAGTTTTAAATCTGTTGTCATTTTATTGATAACTACTTCCAAGAAGTAAATTCCTACCACATTTTTTTTGTAAAACCAATTACATACTGTGAAAACTACATCATGTAAAAAATATTTACTTGATTAAATAAATATACTAATAGAAAATAGTTATAAAATATTTGTTAAAGAGTATTCCCCTTTTCACTAAATTTCTCTCTGTACAGTAGAAAATCCAACCATGTCGATTAATTTGTTATTATAGATATAAATAAAATAGGGTAGATTGCCTTGATAAGAGTACAATTAAGTTTTTAATGTTGAGCATAATTTCAGCTCAACGTTGAAAGCTGAATCAGAGACTTGTCTATAATGACACCAAAATTTCCTCTTCACTATTGACAATAATGCTGTTGAAAGTAGAGAAACACAAGAATAAAGATTGAATGCTAAGTAAAACATTAGCATACAAAATCTTAAATTTCTAAATTTGATTACAACATGCCATAGAGAGCATTAATACAGATGCTGGGTCAGATTTAGAAATTTAAGATTTTATATAGTATTCAATCTTCATTCTTGTGTTTCTTTACTTTCAACGTGAGAGTGATTCTCGATAGTGAAAAGAAAATTTTGTTGTCATCTCAAGTCTCTCAGTCAGCTTTCAATTATTGTACTCTATCAAGGCATTCTAATCTATTTTATTTATATCTGTAATAACTAATCATTTAATTGACAGGATTGAATGTCTTACTGTACTGAGAAATTTAGTGAAAAGGGTGAATACTCTTTAACAACTAATCTATTACTATAATAATGAATAAAGTAAAACTTTATTATATGATGTAGCTTTCACAGTAATTGGTTTTACAAAAATTGTGGTAGAAAGTAATTTGGGATACTAACTTCTGCATAGTATTTTAATAGAGCATATCTTTTGTTACTTAATTGTCAAATTATGGTGGGGATCTGTGTATAAAATATTTTTTTATTTGTGAGCAGCTGTTATTAGGGATAACCACAGTAAAAAATTATTCAAAATATACTATTTAGATTCAGTAATTATTAACAATTGTTATGATATATTGTTTGATTAGTCTAGGTTAATTTGAAAAATGAGGTGGGTAATATTGACTAGCTGTCAATGTTGAGTGAAATGGCATAGATTATATTATAAAGCGTGAAAAAACACTTAGACTTTTTGAACCAAGCTTCTAACCCAAATTTAAGTTTTTAAAAAAATATTTTGCTAATGAGAGTATTTTCACAGATCTTAACAATGGAATAGAAAACCCGTATAGTCAACAAATTCATGGATAAACGATTCAGTTCTAAAAGCAAAAAGCCTGGTTTCTGTATACTGTTGTAACATGATTATTATAAAAGTATACAGAAACCAGGCCTTTTGCTTTTAGGGCTGCATCTTTTATCCATGACTTAGTTGACAATACAGGTGTTATGTTCCATTCCTTAGATCCATGAAAATATTTCCAATTTTAAAAGTTTCATTAAATTTTTTTAAAAATTTTGGTTAGAAGTTCGGTTTGAAAAGTTAAAAGTATTTTATTGCACTTTGTAAAATAATCTATGCTACTGCACTCAACATTGACAGCCAGTCAATCTTTGTATGCTTGCATCATTTTTCAACTTAACTTAGATAAACCAAATAATACACCATAAAAAAACCTACACACTTGCAAACATAACCTTATTATAGTCAACAATTATTTAATAATTAACTGAACCTAAATAATATATTTTGGAATATTTTTTTACTGCCCTTATCCTTACACTTTATAATAACAGCTGCTCACAAAAATATATTTTATGTGACAGATCTCCACCAAAATTTGACAATGAAATAATAAAATTAAATACTAGGCAGAAGTTAGTATTCCAAATGACATTCAACTACCTATTAGCTCATCAACGAATAATCTAATACATCTAAAAGCAATATTATTATTATTATTACTTCTGTAAGGAATTATGAATGAACCTCTAACTACTTCTCATGAAATTCTGATAATTAAATTAAAAAATTTTTAACATTAACTATCAAGAGTAAAATAACCCTTGGCATTTTATATCTTTATAATATAAAAATATAAAATTTTTTTGGTAAGCAGTTATGATAAAAGACTTTCACAAGAGTCACGGTTAACTGAAGTCCCTGAACTGCACTTTCAGACATACCTAATACTTTAATAACATGCTTGCCAGTTAAAAATATAATGAATAAAGGAAATCAATATCAATCCACAAATTACTGCAACCAAAGTTTATGAAAATGTTCGGATTAGCGTATAAAATATACAAAGAGAAATTTGAAAATTTGAGTTGTTTATTAATTAAGAATTAAGTAATAAAAATATTTTTTATGGTTTTTCATAGAAAAATTCAAATTTAAGTACAAAAAATAAATTTTAAAAAAATATATTATCAACTTTGTGATTTTGCCCACAAGTTCACTGCTGAAAAAAATAAAGGATATCTAGAGAATAAAAAAAAAATGGGTTCAGTGAGGTTAAAATGAACTTACAGATTATGAATCGAGCACACTGCCAAGTGAGTTGTGGAATCTTTTCATGGAAATCACAATGTGAAGATGGATTCCAGTTTCAGAATTCTGTAAAGAAACCAATATTTTCTTACAATGCCATAATAAAAATTAGAGTGATTTGTGACACCAAGAAGCATTGAAAAGCAGAGTTCATTATTTATTTATTTATTTTACAAATGCCGCACACTACCAAAAATAGCACCTATGCAATCAGTGCACGTGCTCTCCAATACTTCTCAACAAGATCAGTAAAACATTTTAGTGCAGAGCACTCGTCTATTTGCTTATCAGTGAAATAAAAAAGGTAGTATGACCCCCTTACATGTATACTTTGGACCATAGGCGTAGCGTGCTTCTAACATTTGGGACGGATACAAATTGAATTCAGCTAGGGCCCTTCTCAGCGCATTGACTACCGATCGATCCTTAAAATTTGAAATATGATTTTTTGAAATTGAGTAACAATAGAATTGGTTTGAGTAGTATTCAAAAAGTTATACAATGAGGAAAATAAATGTAATATAAATAAAAGAAGAAAAAAAAATGTAGCATCGAATTTTTGTTATGGATCATATCATTGTTAAAAACTATGTTAGGGCTAAAGACATAATTGGTATTTTCAGTGTCACAGTTTGAAAAAAATGGGAAAAAACCAACTTTTTAAAAAGTTTTCTACAATTTTCTGATTTAACTGAACCAAAAATTTCTCCTCACATGAATTTTCAAATCAGATTAAGTGAAAATTACACATAATGGAATATGCACTGAGCATATAATTTAATACCAAAAATTGCCTGGTGATTAAAAGTTGAGAAGTAATCAGACTTTCAATGTGCTGAATATGTTTAGCACAATATTTAAATAAGACTTTAATATACATGAACTAGATTACTACCTCGCAAAACTTCCAAGAAACAATTTCAACTAACTATTGTATAACTTTCCATATAATTTGGCTTTCCATAAAACTCCAACTGATGTTCAGAATCAGTTGAGTTATTTTTCAGGCACAACTTTATCAACATATTTAATTATGAAACTTTGAGAAAGTAAAGACAATTTACAATGCATTTCCCCCCATTTTTTAAACAGCTAAACAAGATGCTCAGTGGAATTTAAAAAAATTTAGTACAAATTTAGTACAGGATCAAAAATATAAAATAATGGTCTATTAGGATTTGAAGGATGATTATATACTTAAACAAGGGGGGTAGCAAAATAGGATATTGTTTAATAATAAAGTCAGTTGTTCAGTCAAGAAGTCAATTATTGTATTTTGATGATCAGAAATTTTATGTCTTAGAACATCAAGCAATTCAATTACCACATTTAATACATTTTCACCATCACTCATTACTGTTTTCATTTAATCCAAATTCTTTATATAAGTATTAAGACTTAAAATGGAATAAACATGTTTAACAGAGAGAAAAATTTATGGCATGCATAAAATTAAATTTTACCAAAATTTAAAATTACTTAGCCCATTAACTAATGATCTAATACATCCAAAAGCAATTTCCTTTTTACTACTTCTGTAATGAATTATCAACGAACCTCTAACAACTTATCAGGAAATTCTAAAAATATTTTTAAAATTTTAATGTTAACCATTAAGAATAAATAAAGCTTGGCACTTCACATTTTCATAATATAAATATCATTTTTCTGTTATTATAAAAGACTCTGTAAACCAGGCGTTTTGCTTTTTGGAACTGTATCTTGTATCCGTGAATTCATTGATTATACAGGAGTTCTATTCCATTATTAAGAAAGGGTTATTTCATTCACTTATCAAACACACATTTTGATATAATAAACCACAACTCACAATGGATGTCTTATCTACAATTTTATAAACAAACTTTGTCTATGAACACATTTTATATTTTCTAAATAAACCTTGGCATTTTATAATTTTATAATATAAATCTCTTTTTTTGGCAAGAGTTAAAGTCTTTCACAAGAGTCGTGTAAACTGAAATCCCCGGACTGCACTTTCTCACTCACCTAAAACCTTAACAACAAGCTTCACAGTTAAAAAAGAATAAATAAAGAAAATCAATATTCTATCCACAAATTATTGAGACCAAAGTTTATGAGAAAGTTCAGATTAGCGTCTAAGTTAAAAAAACTAATTTGAAATTTTTAGTTGTTTAATAAATATTTTTAGTTTTTTTCATAGAAAAAATTTAATTAGTTAAAAATAAATCTAAAAAAATATTAAAAACAGTGATTTGGGCCACAAGTCCACTGCTGAAAATAAAAGTATATCTCGAGAATAAAAAAAGGTAGGCTCAGTGGCGTTAAAAACTTACGCAGGTTATGAGATCCAAGTGGTATTTGTCTTTCAAGCCTGAAGCTCTGAATAGATACCAGTTTCAAAATTCTGTAAAAAAACCAATATTTTCTTATAATGCCATAATAAAAATTTAATGTTTTATCAAACCAAGAAGTATTGAAAAGTAGAGTTCTTTATAAACTTGCTTATCACTAATATAAAAAGGGGAAAAGAAACTAATTTTACCCTTTATATATATATATTAAGCCAATAAGTTCACATTTATTTTGCACAGCATGACAACAAAATAATTTCCAAAAGACCTTTAGAGATGAACAGCTTATAGATAGTTATTGAGAACATTCTCAGATTTATAAAAACTCTTATCGTACAATATCTATTACAATAAAGCAATTTTTTGTATGTACACATTCTGATAATCTACAAATCTATATACTTATAAATATATAATTTAAAAACATGGAATGCAAATTAATAAGTTAAGAAACAATTTATGTATCTAAATAGTCTATTTTGGAATAATTTTCACTGCCATCATCTCAAATAACACTGATAAAAGTGATTTCAAACACGATACAAATTAGAAAATTAAATGCACGTGGCATCTATATTGACACAAATTTAAAACTCTAAACTTCTCATTACTCCAGAGGTTCTTTGAATGAATTCAGGAATACAATGGAGTTCACATACATACAAAAATTAATAATTCTTGAAAATATATATACACTCAATTGCAAGAATATATACACTCAGTTGCAAAAAGTATGCACCATTATGTTATTCCTAAAGAGTGAAATTGTTTTATTTTATATCTTCAGAGAGAGTAGAAATATAATCTAAATATCAAAGCCAGTTCAAAATATTGATTAATAGCAATTGAAATTCAAAATGTTCCTTAAATAAGCTTTTTATTTAATGAGATATTCAAAATAAAAAAATGCTCCAATATTTGCTATTGTTTCAATATTTACTTGACATGTGGATACTGATTAAACAATATTTTGATCTGGTTTTGAAATTTTGAATATATCTTTGCTCTCGATAGACATAAAGAAATTTCACCCAGTAGGAATAACATATACATATATAGCAATTGAGTGTACACATAGAACATTATAAATAGAATTTTAAAAAAATTATATTTTAAGGCTATTAAGATTATACATGAAAAATACCTATTAGTGTTTAGCATTTAAATTAAAATATATAATTATACTAAATACATTCTTTTAAATTATGAACACAAAAATTTTAAGAATATTTGTTCTTTATTTCTTTATAATGTATAAAATGCAGTGTATTTTATAAAGTTTACTCAAAACACAATTTGATAAGGAATTCAATAGATCCTTTTGTATGATTTACAAGTTCATTTTTAGAATCTTTTATAATGTGGAACGTTTTTGAATCCATCTTTTAACATTTAGACATGGATAATTTGTTGCCTATTGATACCTGGCAATAAGAACATTGTAAAATATATTTAATAGGAAAATGGACAATTTTTCCACCATTGAATACTATGCATGAATTTACTATGGAGGAATCATGTGTAACTGATTTATCAATCCAGTAGTAAAAAAATGTTTAATTTGGATTAACATATTAAAAAAAATTTCATTATAATTTTCTTTCAAATTTCTTTAAAGAAATAAAATGGAAAATATTATACTGGAAATGAAAATACATTTTTATTTTTCAACTATGTAGATTTGGAATTGCTATTTGTGTCATGTATTTTATACTTTCTAAAGGATATAAAAATCTAAATAGTGCGTACAAATTACAATTCTAAATATTAATTTAATTAGCAAATACTTAAGACTTTCACAAGAGTCCATTTACTTCCTTTGTCCATCTAAAATATTAACTGAAACACGAATCTTAAATTATTCCGAAACAAAATGTTTTTATTTATACATACGAAAGTGCTCGTAAGTGCCATAAGTATTGCTAATTCAATACACTCAGTTCAGTAGAGTTTGATCTGAAATATGGTCAATTCATATATAACTTGGATTAAAACACTATCTTATAACAGAAATAGAATAATGTTCACTATGTAAGGGTGTTAAATAAAATCTAAAGGCAATAATTTAAGACTAACGAATGAAACTTACTTGTGGATTAATTTCAACGAACTTGTAATCAATCTTTAATGGCGCCTTTTCAATCACGTGCAACTGAATGTCCAATCAGATGACACTAGTGCATTGTAGTATGACGAGGCGAAAAAAAAGATGGTTTGAAATTTCATTATGCTATAGCTTTCAAAAGCTGCCTTTTGGTATTGAATATAAAATTTTATTGCTCTACTGAAATATTTTTCAGGTGCTTCAAAATAGATATTTTTGTGAAAAGAGATAAAATTCTTTTTTTCTGTTTATTTTATGGTATATTAAATTAATAATATATATTTTTTGTAAATAAAATATTCAAAATATTTTTACAAGAAACTTAGGTATTTCTAAGTATTTCTAATTTTTAGATGTCATTACAGAACAACTGATTTTGTAGAATTTCGCAATTTTCATCATCTTAATTTTACAGTAGTATATTCTTATAATACACATTGGAATGAAAAAAACAATTTTTAATTAACGGACCTTAGTTAAAATAAACAAATCACATTTATTTAGAAAAATATTAATGTAATGTCTTTAAAGGCAAAGTGTTATTTTGAAATAAACATTCATATTTTTCAAAAGTCCATAGTAATCATACATGGTTTGCTTTACTTATTTCACTGACACATTGAATTGCTTTCTGTTTGTCATCAGAAATATGCCTCTTCATAGGAAGTCCTGTTACTTTAACATCATTCCATTCAATCATATCAATATAATCCTTGGCATCAAAGTTTATACGTTGAAATAAAAACTTTTTGATGCCACCTTCATTTTCAGCCCTTGCTTTTAGATTCCGGGGTAATCCAAGCTCTCTCTTACATGACTGCGATCATCTGATATCATACAAAGGACGAGATTTTCAGAAGCAGATTTCTGGCACTGGAAAATGTATATAAGATAGCATAATAGCATTTTTCAATGACAACAACCAGAATTTAAACATTACTGTAATTGGAATGGGTGGAACTGCCGTGAACACTGGATTGAATAATGATGTGGTTCGTTTATTTGAAAAGGAATTAAGAAGGCCACTGCAGTGGTTGATTTGTCTATTTCATGGAAATGAACTGCGCCTACGTCCTAATTTGGAGGAGAAATAGGTAAACAACTAGAAAACTGCTATGAACTTCCAGTAATTGAATTATCACCTATTGAAAATGGCATTCCATTACTAGAAATTAAGGATGATTTAAGTGTGGACCCAAAATATTTGTTAGAAATGTCTAATGCAATCTCTGTTGGAAGGTGCTCTTCTGATTTGTCTATGAGAAAACCAGGAAAACTTTGTTATTCATGATAGCTTACATTAGCAAACCAAATACTTCACTTGTATGTGGGAACAGAATGTACTGCAAAAAAAATCTCCGAATACTGACTGAGTACATTTTGTAAGTATATGCATCTGTTTCGTTTCACATAAAGCGGAAACTATCTTATATCCATGGATCGAAGCACTTGTGGAAACTTGTAAGCTATTCACGTTACCTCCATCAGACTCTTAAAAATGTAATTGACCCAGTCATTCAAAGAAATTCGTACTTCGCTGCTTCTGAAAATCTCCTCTTATGTATGATATCAGTTGATCGCAGCCACGTAAGACAGCTTGGATTACGCCGGATTCTAAAAGCAAGGACTGAAAAATGAAGGGGGCATTGGAAAGTTTTAAGTTCAACGTATAAACTTTGATGCCAAGGATTATATTGATATGATTGTACGTAAAGATGTTAAAGTAACAGAACGAGGCATATTTCTGATTATAAACTAGGAAGCAAAATAATCTGATCAGGAGAGTCAACGTACTGACTTCAGCAATTTTCCATGTCACACACAAGCAGTAGAAAGGATTGTTAAATTCGTTACCGAGTCACCCTTACCCGTCCGTGGCACTTCTGCAAGAGTTGCATTGATAAAAACGAAAATACATTCTCAAAAGATAATGCCAAAATTTAATAATAAAAAACAAAACAAAACACAATTCAATGTGTCAGTGAAATAAGTAATGGAAACCATGTGTGATTACTATGGACTTTTGAAAAACATGAATTTCTTTTTTTCAAAATAACGTTTAACATCCCCAATCTCAAAGAACTTTTTAATCTTATGCACAGTAAGTGTGCGTTTAAATTTTCTTCTACACCCACTTTTGATTATATTCCTAAATCTGAAAAAGTTAAACCTCTGAATCAGGCTGATGAGCTTAAAGCAGGGTGTTTAACCTTTTGCAGCATCTGGGCCACATGGTAAATTTTTTCAAGGCAGGCGGGCCGCATAAAAAAGTCAACTACATTCAAAAGTTTAGTTTTATTATGAAAATGAAAAATACATTGTATATGTAATGTATAAAATATTATAATCTTGGTATGCAATGTGATGTGGTAATTTTGAACGAAATCGAACATAATGTGATTTTTTAAATTTGGGTTGGTCTAAAGCGAATTGCTCTCGAACTTAACTAGCATTAATGATCGAATCAATCTCTCAAACCAATTTTCTATCCTAGGAAACTGTCGTAATCCGGAGGAAAGAAATTCCCGCTGCTAATGATGAATTTCCTGTTAGGCGGGAAACCAAACCTGAGCCATGTTTTTTTTTTTAATGGCGGAAGGGTACAAAGATACCCTCAACAAAATGTACAACCTAGTCAAAATTCAATATCCCAAATCAATTTCATGAAACTTTCTCAAAATCTTATCTGAAAACATTACTGCAATTGGATTAATATCGGACCTTTCAAAATTACTTAATTTACTTACGCATTGAATTTTTTTGGAAAAAAAAATCCCAAAACCGAACGGCCACTTAAAAATTAAAAATTTATGTTCCGATCTTAATATTTCAAATCTTACCCAGTCCATTAATTGTTCACAGGTTAATTCTGATAGTGTTATTCTGATAGTGTGGTTTCTGATAGTGTTTAACATTTTTCCTTTATTTTTCTGTTCCATGCGAGGCAGTTTCCTCTTATTGAAGTTCCACACTTGATACCCTATCAGGGAATGCTGGTGTGGGGCGTTCGTTTTTGCTTCCCATGCTTCAGTCCTCGGTTCGATCCTGCAAAGTGCAGTTCTGTTATCTGTACTCACGGATGTTCAAACCTGCCAATTTAATTTATTAAATATAACTTACTTATTATTTTAAACTTAATTGCCTTATTTTTTATTTCTAACATTTATTTAAACTAATTTTTTTGCCTTTTTTTTTCTTATTGTAAATATTATTTCTCGTATCCTGATTCAATTACAAAAAAAAACAATGTAATATATATTCTTCAATGTACGTACTGAGGATAAAGGGTCTTATTTTTTGATATTTTTTGGTGTCTCATGACATCTACTGTCTATGTCTCTGACATTACATTACATTAATATTTTTCTAAATATGTGTGATTTGTTTATTTTAACTAAGGTCTGTAAATTTAAAATTCTTTTTCTTTCATTCAAATTTGTATTATAAGAATATGTTACTGTAAAATTAATACGATGAAATTCGAGAAAAAATTCTACAAAATCAGTTGTTTTATAATGGCATCTAACAATTAGAAATACTTAGAATATGTAAATTTCCTGAAAAATATATTTTGAATATTTTATCTACAAAAATATATATTATTATTTTAATATACTATAGAAGAAATTTAAAAAAATACAAATTTTATCACTATTTCCTCTCTTATAAATAAAGAGTGGTGAAACAAGGACCCATTTTTAAGTAGATATTTAATTTCTCCAGTAATATATAAAATTGAAACTAATTTTCATCTGTTTTTATAAGCTTCTAGGGAGTTAAAAACATACCCACAGAATACAATCTTTACATACAAGGAAAATTATGTGAATTTTCACATAATACAATTATACAATTTCACATAATACTTTTCACATAATACAATCTTTACATACAAGGAAAATTATGGGAATTTTCCGCGTAAAAGAAGTTTCACAACAATGAAATAAATATTTTTGAAAATTCTGTTAAATTTAATCTTCGCCTTCCCTTTCAAATCCATAATTCTGATGCAGATATCTGTTACTTGTGGTTACGAATCGGAGGTACAGTTCCGGGACGATGCAGGGTAAACGATTTCGGTGCGATTCATATCAACCCATAACAGGCCCTGAAACACGTAAACGGAAAGCGTTTCCCCTTCGGAGGTTCGTAAACAACCCGCCAGTGGCCCGACAAAATTCTCCCGTACTTGTCGTTCAACCGGTGCCTCCAGCACTGGCCCGATAAGCTGCCGTCAGTCCTGTGTTTGTTGGGTATATATATATATATATATATATATATATATATATATATATATATATATATATATATATATTATATATATATATCTATATATATATATATATATATATATATATGTATATATGTATATATGTATATATATATATATATATATATATATATATATATATATATATATATATATATATATATATCTATATATATATATATATATATATGTATATATGTATATATGTATATATATATATATATATATATATATATATATATATATATATATATATATATATTTATATATATATATATATATATATATATATATATATATATATATATATATATATATATATATATATATATATATATATATATATATTCACTTACTGGATGACATTACTGTAAGTTAAATGGATATTTCATGTTCAATTTTATACTATGTAGTTTATAAAGAAATAAGTTTTCAAAGAATTTTATTCAATTTATAATTTAACAAAAGAATATTTTAACTAAGAAGATGATTATTCTGAATAAGTATTTCTTAATATAATCTCTATTTTAGTTAATAGAGATTAAGAGAAAAATTGAATTTTAAAAGATTCTATAAAATATTTGTTGAATCATTTCATTTTTTTAAAACTTTCTTTTACCTTGTGTTATGAAAGAAATATTTTTCTATTTCTGACTAGCTACTGCAAGAAGAGATCTAGACATATTTACCCTTGAGCAATGAAATTTTCTAAGCCACGAAAATTACTGGAATGGTTAAGAATGCACCGGATCAAATAGTTTGCTCAACTTTTTAGAACTTGATTTCCAATGGGTTTGTTCTTTTTAGCCTTAACCGATTTCTGTCATAATTTTTAATATCTTCGATTGTTATTCTGACGTATTTCTCTTGAGGTAAAACTCTTGAGAAATTCCTTATTTATTCATTCCTTACTTGAAGGATCTAAAAATAATCTTCGTTAATTGGTTGACCTGCAGCAATACGATCTTTTTTAAATACACGTGTTTAAGTAACCATGTATGCAGTCTCTTGTTTATGATTGTGTAACGATTTGCTTGTGTTTTCAAGGTTTTAAGTTATATTTTTGGAGATACTGTTTTTATGTGCTAAACTGAGAGAAAGTGATTATAATTTGAATGAGTCATGAAATAAACACAAATCTACAAGGAAAGTTGTCCTAGTAATAGGTTATATCTCTCTAGCGTAATCGATAGCCATAAACTTGTATTAAGTCTTTGTTATAGACTGCTCTTCATAGTCAGATGACAAAGAGGCGGGTTGGAAATGCTGTCAATTTCAACTGGTGACTGATATGTTGAAGCGAAACCATCCCAGAAAGGAATGAATTAGCGTATTTCTCAAATAGGAGTGTAATTTTTTTGTTTCTTTTTATTTCTTGAATATAAAAAAATTCGCATGGAGCACAACCAAGTGATATTGCTGTGTATTAAAAGATATACCGTAAAATCTTGAATGTAATACGCACTTTATTTTTCACATTTTAGTCGGCAAAAATGACGGTGCGTATTATACTCGTGTACAAATTATGTAGTTTTAAACATTGAATAAACGACAGACAGTAGATGAGCTGCATTCTAGTGAAAGTGATTAAGACTGATAATATGACAGTACTGTTTGTTTTGAATGAAAATTTAAAATTTTTTCTGCAACCGAATTTGATTATTTTTAGTACGAATTTTATTTATGTTAATAAATATTTGTGCAATTTTTAAATAAAATATTGAAAAGTTATGGATGTTTATTATAGTCGAATTTTAATTTTTTCTGAAAATTTCGCGCAAAATCAAGCATGCTTATTATACACGTGTGCGTATTATAGTCAAGATTTGACGGTACGTATATCATCAACTTACCTAAAAGCCATCAACCTGTGTGTATTCAGTTGTCTGATGGTTTTTGTTCCATGTAATTTCTTTCATCTTCAAGGAATTAAAATTTTATATCAGAATTTGTGCATCTATAATTATTTCCTGTATATCTGGTTTGCTTGTATTATACCTGCGTGAGTAAAAACACAGAGAAATTTCGCGTTTTAATTATTTTTCCTGTATTATTTTTGTTGGCTTTGCTGTGCTAAGAAGCCCATAATAAGGTTATACCTAGGTCCATTGCTCCTTGGTATGCTGGAAATGTACGAGTATACACCTTAGAATAAGTGTACTACATTCTTATAAGGATATATTTAATGCATATTTATTTCACCTTCTGAGAAGGGATTTTTAAGGAAAGATATGCATCTTTACCGGATCCAGCAGTCAAGAACATAAGTTTCACGCCCATTTTTGAGCTGGACTGAATAAAATTTATCAGTCGCTAGTAAAAATTTATAGAATTTATGCATTTTGAATTTTTTACCCTTCTAGCCAACTTTTTGCTGAGGTTTCCAAAATAAGGGTGAAACCTATGTCCATGACCTCTGAAGATCCTTGTCGAAAAGAGAAAACGCTTCAGTCAAGTAACAGTCAATTATCACGAGAATGCAAAACATGGGCAGGGTCCTGGCTCTGTATAGGTAGTTCCTGTTTTAAAGTTTACCTCCAAATGCCATCTTTTTCGGCCATTTAGATCGATGCACACTCCTAAAAACATCGTATGTCTAGTTAAGGGAACAAAATTTTAATAAATTTGATTTCGTTGAGTCTTAATTTTGCTAATTAGTCTTAATTTTCCCAATTGTATGACAGGATTAAATCCCGGATGCAGCTCTGAGTTTGGGAATGTGGTTCATTAAAGGGTCTTATTTGGCGCTAAGGAACATGAGTTCATTTCATTAAGCTACTAACCAGAAAGAAGATAAGCATTATGAAAGTTGTATTATAGGGTTGAGCAATCTACTCAAGAAATTTAAATTATTAAAAGCTGTGTTTTGGGGAATCATGTAATTTATAGATAAGTTATGGAATTATTTTAAAAAGTCTGCTAAAATGTACCCTCAAGGGCCATTTTACATGCACAGCAGCAGTAACTTGTCAGTAACAGACCCAATCTATTATGACTGTTTTGATTAAAACTCTTTCTTTTTTTTTTTTTAGCATTCAGATTACGTTGCTTCCCAACACGAGAAAATACTCATCGTAGCAACGAGAAATATACTCAAAATGCCAAACTTCATAAGACAGTCGCTTGGCCTTATGAATTTTGTAACTGCAGTAGTGAAAATAACAGTTATTTATAATTTCTCTATTGTTATGTTTAGTAGTACCAGTAATGATTGCGAATGACTATAATATTGCGTTCATGTATGCATTTAGAATCTAGAACGAATGAATCTGGTTATAAAATATTTCTTGTATGTACTTCTCCCTTCATTAATCCAAGGTGTCTTTAACTTTTATATTACTTAAAAAAATAAAATATTGAGAGAGAAATTGTGAGACTCTCACTTAGTCTGAAAACAGATTCAATTCTAACTTTGGAAAATCCAGTACACATGTGTCTTTTTGTTAAAGGAATCAGAAAGGTCGTTGCATGGACAATGGTGCGGCGCACACTTCTCTAAGTGGTAAAAAAGGTTATTCGTTAGGAAAAGACCATCAAGGCAAAAAGAGATAATGCAAGGCCCGGGATGTCGGGCTGACAAAAAGGAAACGCAGCCTGGAGGTGACCAGCTGACGAACCCCTGTATAGGCGATGGCATAAAACACATGAAAGAATGGAACCTTCGAGAAACGAGGAAATGGTATAAATGATGAAAAGACAATTAGACAGGGTTTTTTTTTAGACTAGACATAGACTTTGCCGAAACGACGTGGGCGAGCGGAGAGAATAGAGAGGAGACTGGGTCTCTATTGAACTGATGTATGAACTCCGCGCCCGTGGATCGATGTATGATGATTCTTCGGAACAAACATGTATATATTGATATTAGTCTAAATATTGATTTTATAATAAACAAGATGTAAATAGACATGTATTAGTGTCCACATTAATATTACGAGTGGCTTATACATCGGATCAAGACGATCAAGTTTACTGAAATTATTATGAATTTCTCAAAAGTGATTATAACTGAATTTCAGAAAGAGGCATTAGCATACCATTTTATCCCACTTTAAGACTGCAGATCTTGAAGGTATTCATCATTGACAATGTCACGAACGAGCAAATTCTTGAGAGTTCATATATCTGTTCCGAATATAATCTTAACTTCGTGAAACGCGTCTTAATTCCACTAAAATGAAATTGTTGCTATTTATTTTTGCTGTTAACTTATTTTAATAATTTAACTATACCTTAAACAATAGTAAAATATTCCTTACGTTTTTTGCTGTTACTATATATATTTTAATCAGTTAACCACGTGTTATTTGCAAGCAGACAGCTTCTGGATGCGGTTTCTCGACATTTCTGTTTATAAATCCCCCTTTCGAAGATTATGGTTCATTGTTTTAAAACAATATGAGTAAAATGTGCTAAAATATTAACACAAAGTATTAAAGATTGAAGGTATCCCGTACGTCCTACCGGAGAAATAAAAAGCCAGACTAATCGCATTAAAAGATTATCAAAACAAACGTGCATTACAAAATGAGATCACTTGTTTACAGTTAGGTTCGCTCTCGTGTTGATTTTGAATAAAATATTTTAAAATATTATAAGGATATATTTTCAGTCATACTGCATTATGACTGAATGTTAAGAAATATTTTTTTGTTATTCTATTTTAAGATCGATCAATATTAATGATATGAAGATTGTATAGTTCCGATGTTCCGACATTTTATTAATATCCTACAAAACTTATTATATCCAATAATTTGATTTATGGCTATTTATTCCGTTTGAGTGAATTACACGCTTTCACATTTTTCATTAAAATTTTTATGACTTTAAAAATGTTTGTCCGCAAATTTAATCGTAATATAAAAAATAAGTAAACAGAATAAGCGCATAAGCGTTACCAGCATTTCTGTTTGGAAATCTCTAGTTCGAAGATTATGGGTCATTGCTTTAAAACAATACGAGTAACATGCGTTCAAATATTTAAACGAAGTATGAAATCAAGTATTTTGATTTGTTTGAAAACTGAATGACTGTTTGATTTGATCACTGAAAAAAGAATAACATTACAACAAACCTTTTGAGCGAGAAAACGATTTAGGAAGTTGAATAATTTATTTGAATAAAAATTTTTATTTCATACTTAATAATTTTTTTAACTTTTACTTTATTATAACGAAAATATCATTCAGGATATAATGTTGGGGAAAAGTAATGTGATAAAAAATCAACTTGTTTCCCGTACTTGCCAAAACATTTCAAAACAACCGAAGGATTTTCTGTTATGAGACTTTGAGTTTGAACAATTATCCCCAACAGATAAGTATTTTACTTCCTACAAAACCTATTTTGTAAATTAATAATCCAATGCTTCGTTTGGGAGCGACCGATCAAATTGGTACAGATCTCACTTTCTCTCCCCCCCTCCTGCTTACTAGATAGCAGAGCTACTAGCGCCATACTGTAGTTGTTGCTTATGTTGTTTGATTGCATATGACACCACATTTACACAGTCATGATAGCGGCGAGCCGAATTGAGGGGGCCGAATGCGTAAACGGTGTTCTCGCCGTTTCTCCTCGCCAATCGTGGCGCTCTTTTCGGGAGCGGTTTTCTGGCACGAGTCAAAGTGGCGAATGGCGCCAGATGTCAGACGACTGGCTGACGCAAGCACAAATGACAGCAAGAGGCGCGAATGTGAGAACGGTCGTTCGTGTCGATGCAGGAGCGTGACTAATGTCTCGCGAATGTCTTGCAGGTGGGGCGATAGCGAATGCGTAAATGCTGCAGGAGATGTTTGATTGTTATGATGTTTGATTGCGTTAAATTTACTCAAAAACATCCCCAGTGTACAGTGACGAAAGTGATCTATGAAGCACATTGCGTTTGATCTAAAAACATCTTCTGCGGAAATTATTTTTAAAATATATTCACTAAATTAAATTTTCTAACTCCCTTCATAACTTAATAATGTATGGATTTGGCAATATTTACATGAATACATCTCCCAGGGCATTTTTCAGAATAATGCTTTTGTGAATAGAATACCATTGTTTTCAAGGAACAAAACATTTTATTTGTTTCAAAAAACACTTTATAATGACGTGTCTGGATGATTTAATCAAAATAAAGGAGTTTTTATAGTTACGAAACGCTTATTTTTGGAAAGTGCCTATTTGGCCGATTGCACCAGTTTACTTGTTTTCAACATTGCACCTGACCGAAGGTTAAATGTATTTAAAACTATCATTCTATCCTAATCACCATCATTTTATTAGTCAACAAAACTTTTTTTCCTTCTCATATTGAATTATAGAGCAAAACTGAAAATAATCAAGCATTTTGTTAACATTTCTATTAATATTGAGAATAGACAGGAATTCGGCCCATATTTGCCCATTGTTTTATTTTGTGTGCTGTAGTGCGGCTGCAAAATACATTTAAATAACTCTTCAATTAAGGTATTCTTTTGCATATAATTATCACTTAATTTAAAGCTATACGTTCCAGGTGACTCTTCATTTTTTTTTTGTGTTTCCGCATTCAGTTATGATATACATTTTAGCTCATCGTTCTAAAAAAAATAAACTATTAGAGTACTATTAAGCTTTAAAATTTGAGGTCATTGTCAGGGTTACTATAAAAATATAATGCTGCTTTTTAATTTACTTTAAGATATACATAGTATAAAGGAATTTCGGACCATGAATAATGCATTGTTAAGCGGAAACACCAAATAGAGAAATGGTGAATAGGTCTATTGAATTTTTTCAGTTTCATTGGTCTTTGGTTTATATGCAGGAGTTCTTTTGTTAAAGGAAAGTTCTTCTAAATTTACCAAAACTGCACCTGAGACTGTGTTCAGTAACGGTTTTAGTACTTAAAGTTTGGTGAGATCGATATAAAAATATTACTTGATTTACTTTTCCCGATTTTATCTCGAATATTATATTACATTCACAAGTTTTCGTCTTCCGTATAACAAATATACTTATAAAACTAAAATAAAAAAATATTTTTAGATTTGTTTATTTGTTTTTGCTTTATTTTTGTACTAGATTTATTACCCGGCGTCGCTCGGGATTCAGTTTCTGTTATTATTTTTTTTCAATGATTAGCCTCATGTTATGATGTTATAAAGTTATAACAACTCTTAATCAAATCAATTTCATTTTTTCAGGAATAAAAATTCATTTTATAGTTAATTTCTTGCTATTTTAATGCTTGCCAGCACACAAAATTTTTTGTTTCTTTTCATCATTTGTGACAATGTACAATTCTGAATGGTTCTTTTCTCTAAACACTCCCACATATAGCTGACCATGCGAAAAACATTCTTCTGTCAGATCCAGTCCAGTGCTCTCTTCTTTTTGGGCATTTAAAGCCTAAATTTACAGCTAGTCAATAATGTTTGAATGG
The DNA here is from genome assembly GCA_907164885.2 of Dolomedes plantarius. Lineage (NCBI taxonomy): Eukaryota > Metazoa > Arthropoda > Arachnida > Araneae > Dolomedidae > Dolomedes > Dolomedes plantarius. The sequence goes on from OU015497.1 coordinate 146,148,598, forward strand.
ATTTATTATTATAGAAAAATAATCAATAATGTTTGAATGGATTGAGAACACATTAAATATTAAAACAATACGAAAATTTATTTTTGAATGAAGTTATATATCTGTTATATATTACTTAGTGCATATTGGCTCTACAAAGAGAGCACTTTCCATCCTAAATGTCAAGTAAGTAATTCCCACATGACTAGTGATAGCTAAATACAGAGTAATGCAGGAAAATCCCAAAAGCCTTGCAGAAAGGTATTAGTCTTAAAAGTTTATTTTTTTATCTCATTGATTACTTTGATAACTTAAGCGGACAAGGGACCTTAAATCTCGAATATATAGTTTTCAGTTTTTAACTCCATATACAAACTAGCTGAATACCCGTGCTCCGCTACGGAGTACATTCAAATAAAATACAACGGCAAATGTATGCAATTAATACCGAAATAAAATCTCTCTCTCTCTGTCTCTATTATATATATATATATATATATATATATATATATATATATATATATATATATATATATATATATACACATATATATGAAATAATAACCTTTTCTCATCATTGCTGTTTCGTATGCCCCTTGACCGACATGTAACATCAGGTCAAGTCCCGAAGGCTATGGGAGATGAAGGTGCGGCTCCGATTTTTAATAGCACCGCAAGGGTCGGAGTCTTACTTGGCTAAATGAACGGTCCCGTAATTTTGAACCGAGTCAAGTGACGAGACCGAAACACTTGACCCCGCACCTCCAGAGGTAAATTTGAGAACTTGAAGAACATTGTAGCCACGCCCTATTTTACGTGCCCCGGCCACAATTAGTGAACACGGCGATAGTTTTGCAGCGACGAGCATCGAACCAGGGAAGTTCAGATCACTGGCCCGCTGCTCTTGCCAATCGTACTACTAGCGCTTGTACTAGCGTCCCTCTCACTAGGGCTAACAACGCCCCTCATTTTGAATTTAACCTTGATATACCAAATTAATCTAGTAGTTTTCTCCCTAAAAGCCACGTGAGACCAACAGTTATATAACGTCGAATGTCGTGGAACATTCACCATCACCTTGTATGGAGTGCTAAAGTCAGGTGTCAATTTTTACCAATTAAAAGTTCAGCGTGCCCGTACTCAGGGAGTGAACCTAGGGTTTTAGACATATATATATATGTATATATATATATATATATATATATATATATATATATATATATATATATATATATATATATATATATATATATATGTATATATATATATATATATATATATATATATATATATATATATATACATATATATATATATATATATATATATATATATATATATATATATATATATATATATATATATATATATATATATATATATATATATATATATATATATATATATATATATATATATATATATATATATATATATATATATGTATGTGTGTGTGTGTGTGTGTGATAATATTATGAATAACCTATACTCGCCCTTTCTCCAATCTGGTAACCTTTCCGACTCCTTGGCGAGATACTTCGATTTTCCATACTAACTTTCTCCGCTAAATCTGGCAACCTCTTTTTGACCTAATTCTATTTTCGCACTCTACGAGGGAGACACGAGGCTGACTCGAGGTGAATAAGATGTGTGGTTACTTCCGTAAAATAAATCCCTTTGTTCCTGAAGCTGAATTTATAATTTCCCGGCCTCGATTGCAGTATTTTCAGGTGATGTCCATTTGGGACATCACACACACACACACATATATATATACATATATATATATATATATATATATATATATATATATATATATATATATATATATATATATATATATATATATACATATATATACATATATATATATATATAGATATATATATATATATATATATATATACATATATATACATATATATACATATATATATATATATATATATATATATATATACATATATATACATATATATACATATATATATATGCATATATATACATATATATACATATATATATATATATATATATATATATATATATATATATATATATATATATATATATATATATATATATATATATATACATATATATATACATATACATATATATATATACATATATATATATATATATATACATATATATATATATATATATAATATATATATATATATATATATATATATATATATATATATATATATATACATATACATATATATAAATATATATATACACATATATATATATACATATACATATATATATATATATACATATATATATATATACATATATATATATATATATATATATATATATATATATATATATATATATATATACATATACATATATATAAATATATATATATATATATACACATATATATATATACATATATTTATATACATATACATATATATATATATATATATATATATATATATATATATATATATATATATATATATATATATATATATATATATATATAAACTAGTGGTTAGCTTGTCAAAAATGACGTGTTAATTTTAATTTTTATCCATTTATATTTAAAAAGTCAATATTATTTGTATACTTGATAGCTTTTCTGCTTTCTTTTATTTAAATTATACACATTTTTAATTATTTAAAATTATGCAATATCAGCACTATTATGATCCATTTAAGATGCAATTTTTTAAAATTTAAATATAATCTAAATTCCACATAATAGCATAACTTTACTTAATTCTATTACATGTATTAATTATAAAATATTAAATTCTGTGTGTTAACAGACTGCTGCACGTTTTCGATTTAGCGATTCCTGACTTTGTCATGAAAGACATCTACATTTCCGTTCATTGGCCTTATGACGCTTTTTAGCAATGGGACTGTCATCAACAATCATTTTAAATGTATTACATTGCGCTCTAAGTAAATTTTCCAGTAACATTAAATAATTAATACAAGAAATTTAAATTAGTTGTTTCATAATTTTAATTTATAAATGAACACGCGCCAAATATAAATCATTGAGGTGTTCGGTATTTTTCATTTAAAGATGTTACTCGTACAAGTTGAAAAATATTTTTATATACGTATTTGATCGAGAGGAAAGTATAATCTCTATATATAAAACAGCCTGACTGACTAACTGACTGATTGACTGACTGACTGACATAAAACGCACAGACCAAACCGCTGGACCCAAAGGGCTGAAATTTTGCATGGCGATTCTTCTTATAATGTAGGGATGCACTAAGAGAGATTTTTGAAAAATTCTTCTTAGATTTTTTTTAAGTTAAATTTTTAAGCTGTTTTTGTAACATTCTTTACAGTTTACCTTTAAAATAATAATCCGAGGATTATAAAATTTGTATCACACGATTATAAAATTTCCTTTAAAATGAAATGTTTTTCGAATATATACCTCCATTTCCTGAATTTGATAATTTTTTAAAGATTATTTTATAGAATTTAATTTATTAAATGCTAATCACGTGGTTTCTTTTCCTTATGTGATAAATTGGCAAAAAATATTAAAATACGGTAAAATAAAAAAAGTAACCACTAGACTCCTTGAGATGGAAGCTTTCGAAGAATTTAATTCAAATTAGTATGTTTTATGGATATTAAACATACAAATTAATTGCATACATTGACCGTTGTATTTAATTTGAATATTTTCTTCTACATTATTTTGTCTATAAAAATATCGTTACGATATTTTTATAAATATTTTTTTTGTTTTTTTGTTATTAATTGCATACATTGACCGTTGTATTTATTAATATATTTTTTATGGCATTAATTGTATATATTGACCATTGTATTGACTTTGAATGTATCTACTGCGTAGCGAAGCACGGGTATTGAGCTAGTGTATATATATATATATTTTTATTTATAATATATACAACGATCAATGTATACAATTGATGTAGAAAAACAAAAAAAAAAAATATTTAAAAAAAAATCGTAATTGATATTTTTATTGACAAAATAATGTAGAAGAAAGTACTGAAATTAAATCTAAAAGAACATGCTATAAAATATAGTACAGTTAATATAGTACAGTTTGAGGAACAAATCTTTTATTGTATTTTAATATTTTTTGGATAGTGTCCAATCGTCTGCCGTATTAGCAAGAAAAAAATATATTTTTGTCTATTTCATTGTTATGCACGTGAAGCAAAATTAGTTTAAAGTATCACAAAAAAAAGAAGCCACGTGATCAGCAGTTAATAAATCAAATTCTAAAAATTAATGTTTAAAAATTCACGAAAAATCAGAAAAGGGATATAAAGATTCGAAAAGGATTTCATTTTATTTGAGTTTTTAAGATCTTTCTCGTGATATAAATTTTATAGTCCTCAGATTATTATTTTAAATGCACACTTAAAAAAAGTTACAAAAACAGCTTAAAAATTTAATTTAAATAAATCTAAGAAGAATTAAAAAAAAATCTTTCTTAGTGCACCCCTACACTATAGGAAGAATCGGCATGCAAAATTGCAACCCTTTAGGTCCAGCGTTTTGGTCTGTGCGTTTTATGTCAGTCAGTCAGTTACGGAACTGTTTTATATATAGAGATCAGTCAGTTACGGAACTTTTATACATATAGATGATAAAATATTTTTTACTACCTAAAGACCCTTAGAATTCAAAATAAGAAATTTTCGGCAGAATAATGCCTGTTCTTTTTTAAATAACAAATGCTACAATTTTTGAAAATGCTCTATACGCATTCTAAATCATTTAAATTCTTAATTTTTTTAATAGATGTTTTCCGTATATATATATATATATATAAACAAAATTTGCATTGATTATTTTGTATGAATCTAAAAGTCATAGATAATTACCAGTTGGTACCCGTGAAAACGTGACGGATAGATAGGAAATAAATGTTTCAATGTACAAATTATACTCCACTCATCATTGCAAAATAATGAAAATCCCAACATTAAGAATAGAGAAATGCATTTTAAAAAATTACTATTGAACCCAGTAAAAATAAATAGGGTTACTCAATAAACAATTTCAGTCAGGTTTAATTCTATACGTGTCAAACATAATTAAAAATAAAAATGGCCGAGAGAGATCTAGAGAGATTCCTCAGAATAAACAAATTTACGTGTTTATGCGGCCATGTATTTTGTAAGTATCGGAAGCCAAATTTAAACATGTCACTGAACATGCGCAGAAGCAAATTATCGTGTTTATGCGGTCTCGTGCTTAGAGAGTATCTAAAGCCAGATTTAAACATATCACTAAGCAAGCGCGTAAAGTAATTTTTATTAGTCAATTATCGCTAATTAATAGAAATTGCATTTACAAAAACCTAATTTGACACATCTATAGATAAAAATCTTTCTTTTAAGACCAAAATGAAATAAATTTATGCAGTAGTTTTCCAAAAGAATCGACTTAGCAACTTAAATAAATATATATATATATATATATATATATATATATATATATATATATATATATATATATATATTATTTTATTAATATGCCTGTTATTTTTTATGCATTTGCTATATTTTATGGTCTATAAATTGGAGAGAATTTTGTGATTTTAAAGAATGATGCACAGTTTTCTGGCAAATAATTCAATGAACAATCCTGAGAAATGTGGAAAACAATTCGAAGAAAATGAATGCTCATGGGGCATTTTAGAAGAATTTTATGAAAATCTGGTCTTATTCTTCTACAAAATACTTATTTGGGAATTCTAAGTGTTTTTAATGTAGTAGAAAAGTATATTATTTATTCTCATTTTGTGTATAGAGTACAATATTGAAAGTTAAAAAAAACGATGTTGAAGATTTATTGACCCTTCAAACCGAATAGACTTCACGAAAAGGGCGTATTATCAAAATTCTAGCTTTACAGACACAGGGAGCAAAATTCCGAAAATATATCCCAGAACAAAACATATGCAGGCAGCACACGTATGAAACTTTAACCTTTATAGACGAATGACACCTAAAAATTATAATTACAAACAAATCACTTCAGTATTCTCCTAATAAAAATTTTAAATTATAGAGTAAGTTTTATAATATTAAAGATTATAATACCAAAATAATTAAATGATTTGTGATTTAGTTAGAACATCATTTTACATAAATAAATAGTCCACTTACCAGAAAAAATGCCGTAATTTTTTGCTTTCAGAGTCCATGTTTTAAATATATGTTGAAGTTTATTAATTCCTGATTTCTTTAAAACAAGTACGGAGGAAACATTTTTTTATTGCTTCAATTATGATTAAAAATATATTAAAATTTTAAGTTCTTTATGAATGAGAAAGGTATTCATGCCACTTTTTCTAAATAAATTTCATTACTGCACACATCGTAGCTTAAAAACTGCTAATTAATTCATGAGTAAATATTTACTACACTTTATATTACATAGAAATATCGTATTGAACCAAAATTTTTATATTTTGAACCTGCTAGTCTTGTGTAAGGTAAGTAGGCAGTAAAAGTCAAAATAATTTTGTGCATTTCGTATTTTCTGAAATAAAAATATAATATGAAGGAATTTTAATGGATGGTGTTCAATTTTGTTCTCATACAGTATTGTTCATTTTAAAACAAATATTTTATTGTTTAGAGCAGAACCTTACATGAAAGATAGCTACTATCCAATTAAAAAATGAATATATTTATAGATCTCTTTGAAAGAGAACCAAATACATAAACTTAAATTTAAACAGTATTTAAAAACATGTGATTATAATTTAGTTGATCACAGCATCAAATAATAGTGAGTGTTTAATTTATAGTATAGTACTATTTAAAATTCTTGGATGATTGCAGCATGAGATAAATGGAATAGAAAGGGAAGTAATTTAATAAAATTTTGTGTTTACTTTAAAAGTCAAGTGAGCTCATAAAACTTCTTTAAAAGAATATAAACTTCATTATAAATGATCCAAATGCTATTAAAAATAAGTATATGATAAATTATTGGAATCATAACATTGAAGACTCTATAACAACTAACAAAATTCTTGTAAGGAAAGATGATCCCCGTGTAAACGGAAAAAAACGTGTTTAAACATTTAAAATTAACTGCAAACTCATTAAAAAAAGTAACATATGTATTTTCAACTATAAAACTACAACAACTGAGACAATAGTGGTATATTGAAGTGCCTATTTTTTCCGCAGGACAAAAACTTTAATTCAAACTTTCTGAAGATAAATATAAACATATTTCTTTTGTTCCATTATCTTAATTTTTTATAATCAAAAATTATCAATTATCTTAAAAATATTATGAATCAGTAGAAATTATTTTTCATTTACACATTAAACAAAATTTATCTTGTAAAATATTTAAAATGCTATTCCACTTACATATTCTTCTTTATAACTCGATTTTTAATTTCGATTTTGAGGCAATATTTGGCTCAGCGTGTCATACGGATATTACAAGAGTTTAAAATAATTAGCAAAGAGAAATTTATCTGTAATGACCCCGTGGGGTAGTTGAGACTGTGATCGTATATAACAGTGGTGGCCAAACTTTTCATCATTACTGGCGACCTGTAATTTTAATTATAGGCGGAGGTCTACCAACATCGTATGTGTCGAGTGATCATAAGAAAATTAGTAATTTACAGCCAAAAATTAGTTTAAATTAAAAAAAATCATAGATATTACTCTTTATATTCAATATCAAGGTATTTTAATAAGAGAAAAAAATGTTTTCTTCTTACTTTAATATCTGTTATTTGATATACACTCTCAAACCAAAAAAAAATGATGCACCAAGAAGGGGTAATACAAATTGGGCACATATTGATATGCATACAAGTTTCGATGGAAAGTTCCAAATTTTAAAATTTGGCTGCCAATGAATGAACATTTGACAATGCAACACATCTTAACTGTGCGACTGGCAGGATATTAAAGAGGAGAAATTTCTATTCCTAGGTCATAAATTTTTTACGAATTTCATTCCGTGTACTCAGGTAGACAGTAACTATGCCTCGCATATAGGTGCGCGAACAATATGCGTAGATATCAGAATTTGAGAGAGGACGTGTAGTTGGGCTCAATGAATCCGGTTTGTCTATGCGGCGAATCTCTTTGCATTTGGATAGGAGCGATGCCACTTTAGACGATGCTGGCAGGAATGGGTGAATCATATCCGAATACAACGTCAGGTAGGAAGCGGTCGGCCTAGAGAAACGACAGAACGTGAGGACCGATAAATCGTCTGAGCGGCACTCAGAGCCCCAGATTCATCATAGTTCTTCATGGTTGCAACTGGTGCTTCAGTGATCGCAAGGACCATTCATAGGTGGCTCAGAGAAAGGGGTTGAGCTCTCGGCGGACTTGCACCAACTACCATTGACCTCTATACACCGACAAATCCATTTGCAGAGCTGTCGGGCACATTCGACCTGGAATGTCACTGACTGGAGTAGAATCGTCTGCTGTGATGAGTCCCACTTTGAAATGAGCCCCGATGACCAGCGAATACACCGCTGTCCGATGCCACGGACAGCGGTGGGATGCCAACCTGACTGTCTTCTGCCATACGGGCCAACAACCAGGATGAGTGGTGCCATTTCATTTCATAGCAGGGCCCCTTTGATTGTCATCCGCGGCACCCTTAGAGCACAGCGGTGCGTCGATGATATTCTACGCCCCGTTGTGTTGCCCTTCATATCACGGCGTTCTGGGTTTACATTGCAGCAAGATAATGCCCGCCCGGACACGTCAAGAGTTTCTACTGCTTGTCTTCGTGCTTTCCCAACGCCTTGACCAGCAAGGTCGCCGTATCTCTCCCCCAGTGAGTACGTTTGGAGCATTATGGGTAGGGCCCTCCAACGAGCTCGGGATTTTGACGATCTAATGCGCCAATTGGACAGGATTTGGCACGATATCCGTAGGAGGACATCCACCACCTCTATCAATCAATGCCAAGCCGAATAACTGCTTGCATAAGGGACAGTGATAGAGCCATTTGTTTTTCTGTACATGTACATCATATCTACCGATCTTCCTGCCATTCGGATAACTCCTTCTTGGTGCGTCGTTTTTTTCCTATGTTTGTATAACAAGTCATCACTTGTTTTACCTGTCGGGTTTTAGAGAGAGACTGGCGCCGATAATCGGCTAACATTAAGATTGTAGCGCTTCGTCTCTGTCGGATGGTTTGTCTCGCATGATATGTGAGACGAGGAACTGAGATGTTTACATATCAGACAGGCGGGCGACAAGAAATAGTTACGTGGTCGACCGGTCGATCGCGACCGCCGCTTTGGCCACCCCTGGTATATAAGTACCTTTGCATCGCGTTGCCGCCAATTTTGTTTCAGCAATTTAACTAAGGGAAAGGGTACAACTCTAAAAAAAGACACTCTTGTTATACATATTTACAATTTATTTACACGTATATTTACACACACATTATTTAGCATCATGCTTAAGTCTTCGTATTATTCAAATATAGCATTATTCAATAGATAAATCATTTACAATTACAACTCATATTATTCATCATAACTTTGGCAAGAGGGAACGCTTACGGGCAAGAGGCGCGTATGTGATAAGCAGGCATGTGAAAGAAATTATATTAGCAAATATGCTCACCCATGGAGCTGCTGCCGCTATCGGTTGCACTTGTCTCCACCACTTGGGTACCACATTTCGTGTAATATTTGTCGGGCACTATAAGTAGTTCGTAGAGAGAAATCAAGAGAGTTCTGTATCTCGTCACTAAAAGAGTTCGGTATTTCAGTGGTCGACGATCACTTGGTGTACACCTCTGTTGTTGCTCTGCATTGATCTCCTCTATGATGATCTGCGGATCGGTCAGCACTGGAAGGCGGTCGTCTGCGCGTTCAAACCGCTACATGAGGATGCGTACAATTTCATTCAGGTAGCGGCATAGTAGCATTAGTTGATTCGGCTCTTTTTTTATACTGCACTTTGTCGCAGTTTGCGGACCTTCGCTGGGCAATCAATTTTACGTCGTCACTGGATTCTCTTCTCGGCCTTGTAGTAGCTTATTCCGTTGTTTTTTGTTTCTTTTTCGTAAGGAGCTCGCGCTGGGCACTAAATTTCGTATTCTTTGGATTCTCATCGGCCCTTTAGTAGCTTAGGGTATTAGTCGTTATTTTTGTAACGAGGTGCTTTCTTGTCGGTCCTGTGGCAGCTTAGTTTCTTGTCTTTTTTTAATAAGGGCTCTCTTCGAAACGCCCCAACACTCGTATATATATATTTCCCTTTCTTTTTGTTTATTGGCAGTGGTCTTCTTGACTTTTCATTCGCTCGCACCACTCCTTTATTTGAATGACGGACGGCCCCCCTTGTTCGAAGGTCATCTTTCCGGTCCCCCTCATCGCATTGACCGCATATTAAATGTCCTGGTGCATTTTAATTAACTCCGACGCCTGTCCGTGTCTGGGATATTTTCTCATCGGACGTATCCCCGCTCCTCGACCTTTGAAATCAGATTTATAGCTGACTCTTTAATTTTTCGATGTGTTATGACGTCGTATTGTTGCTCTGTACAACGCCTCTCTCTGGCGCCCCGAAGCATTGGAACCGTAAATTTGTGACTGACAGTTTCGGCTGGGTGGTCCCTACCAATTAAGATAGCCGTCTAGAGATAACGCATATTCACATACCTCTTATTACATCATCCCAATCATTTTATATAATTTTTAATTAGGTAATTTTTTTTCAGTGTTTACATTTGGTATTTTTTGCCCCTTAAAAGCTACGTTTTTCTTGATTTATTTTTCTTTCTTAAGTTATCAATTCAATTTTTAAAAAATTCATGAAACAAAGAAAAGTATATCGATGAAATATTGGATAATATAAAGCAATTCTTAAGAAACTAATCAACATGATTTACCTACTAACATCCATGGTGTGCAAACTTTTTCGACCGCGACCCATTTTTGTCATTAAAAAATCACATGACCTCGCAAATGAAATTATTTTGGTAACAGCAATTTTTTTTCAAAAATTAGGAAAAATTCCAGCAAAAAAAAATTGGAAAAATAAATAAATAAAATTTGACAAAGTATTTTAAAATGAATGAACTGTATGTAGATTTTGGGTATAGAGGGTGTTCCAAAATTCGACTGACAAATTTAGAGGGGTGATAGTAGGCATCAAGATGAGCAATAATCACATAGGAATGTATGACCGGAAACACAAACCTATCCTCTAGTTGACTAGGTTTGCATTTCCGGTCATCCATTCTTATGCGATTCTGTTTTGTTTTTGAGTTTTCTACCTCCTCCAGAAAAATGCGTTATTTTCCGGCCATCTAATGGTGTTGATAAGAGGTACGGTCCGATAAAGTAAACTGCGCCCTCGAGCGTCAGGTTTGTGTTTCCGGTCATATATTTCTATGAGATTATTGGTCGTCTTCATACATACTATTACCCCTCTGAATTTGTCGGTCGAATTTTGGAACACCCTGTATATTTACTTTGCCTGCTAACTAAAGAAAAATGTCCAGCTAATCTTCTACATTTGTTTATCTGAATTTCTTGTGGCTAAAACTTCCTGTTATGGACCTAGGCTGGAAAATCTCCCGGACAGGGGCATAAGAAACAACAAAAACAACCACTTATAAAAAATATATAAAATGAAAATACTAAACATATGTAATCATTAAAAAAATTACAGCATATTTTTAATTGAATAATTGAATAATATTTATGATAATTATAATAACAATAATAATTATATAAACCTACATCAACCCCTCTTTAGTTTTCGCGGTTCACAGTCTGCGCACAACTGATTTATATTATTGTCGGTAAATTAATGAGGTAGAGATTTTCTTAATAATATATTAATAACATCAGAAATTATAATCCTAAAACGTAGATATAATTTACATCATTGAATAAACAATGAAAATAATCATAGGCAAAAAGCTAAAATTAAAGTTGCAAATAAAAAATTATTGTCGAAAATCGCCAGCACATTAGAATTACTACCGAGGAAGCTGCCAAAAATAGCAACTGATTAGAAATGGAAGAATATACTTGAAAAAATTGTAGCTAGTCTGATAGATAGAAAATGATTAACAAATTAAATATAATCAAAGTTCCCCATTCGTAGATTAATTGGAAATTCTGCCAAAACTATGGAATCGGCATTCATTAAATACATTTTAGAAAGAAAAATTAGTACTTGAGATGTAAATGCAATAAAAAAAGAGATGGGAAAATCAGCTAAGGAGAACTTCAAGATTTTGTTTATTATGCAACTAGAATTGCGTTTGGGTTTATTAAGAAATTAACAGCGTTTAACGAAATTCTTTATTTCAGAGTTTTAGCTATATTTGTTTAAAGCACATGAAATCGATACTTTTCGTTAAAAACTTTAAACCTTTTGACTATATTTCGTAGATCAATGGAGGAATTTAAAGGATAACTTTAACTATTCTACTATTGCTGATTTAAAAAAAATATGAAATAAAATGGAGATGTTTTTAAATATATTTTTCATATTATTGCTTTCTAAAGAAAGATATTTCTTTTATGTGTTTTCAGGGCGTTTGTCTTCTTTAATCAATACCTCTAGAAACGTTCGTTTTATCAAATTATTTAGTATACGATTTTTTTCTTAAATTTTATTTTAAGTACTCTGTTAGCTATAATGACGATACATAAAAAGGCAGGGTATGGAACGAACTTTGTCGAAGAAAAAGTATTACGAAATAATCTTTTCGAGGACAATGAAAGTTTATTTTTTTCGTGGATAGCTGAAGATTTTATTTCAGTCAGCTTATCACATCACTTGTATCTGCTGTGGTCAGTGATTTATAATGAAAGATACCCGTAAAGCAAATATGCTGGCCGTAACACCACTACTATATTACAATTCATACAATTACAACAAAAATGCCAACTTGCATGTTTGTAACTTCGTGACTTAATCTGGAATTTTTTTTTGTTGACATTTCTACCGGGAAAGTTTCAAAACAAACCACGTAGTTTAGAGGATATAGTTCTTAATTATTTCAATAGGGTTATAAAATTCGGACACAAGTTCTTATAGGGCAGCAAAATGGCGTCTTATGATATCTCTCTATACGCCAAGAACACATTGTGATCTAATAATACGTTTTTGTTAGACAAAACTGTTGTACGGTTTATTCACATTTCTTCCCTTAACTGACGACGGAGAAATTATGTACAGTATTCCTTTTTAAATGACTCAGTAGTGTAGTAGCCAGTTGATTGACTCAACTAAAACAAATTTATACATTACTAACTGATATGCGGGTTTAACTATGCGCTGTGTAATATGGTGTGCTAAGAACTCATGACTCAGAGGCGAATCAAACTCTTGGAAGGCCACAAGCTCAACCTATGATTGAGGCACCTTTGATCTAAGTACTAACACTAGAAGCGCCAACGGCAGTCAAATTCACTGCTCAATGAATTTAATGCATATCTTAAATTTAAAATGTATTATACAACTTTAGAATAATTTTCAATATTTTTAATTATATCTTTTAAGACTTTCTTTAATAAACAACGGTTTATTTAAAAATATATATATACATTTTCACTTACCTTTAATAAAACACATTTTATTGCTTTTCGCAATTTTTACACAAAAAAAACTTTTTCAGCGCTGTAAGTACATTTTCCACATACATAATATGAACATTTTTTCACACATTACTTGTGTTATTGTTGTTACAATATCCAATCTTCCATTGACGTCTTTTCTGAGAGCGTCATTTTTTGAGAGCGTAATGCTAGTGTTGGAAATTTCCTGGGTCAATCTTGAGCGTGTTTTCCTCTTCAAATGAAGCTTTCGTAACTGCTCCGATAGTTGAAATAGGAAGTTATGCCTTGAAATATTTTTACCAATTGATTCTCTGTAAATAATATAAGCATTTTATCCTGCTAAATCCAGGACATTATAAAAAACATGCACTGGTCATCTACGTGAAGTAGCCCGTACGGAATATTTACGCTTCATCTGGGCAACGATATCAACTCCACATTTGGTTTTGTTGTAGAACTCTACTGCCTCTGGAAGTTTCTTCTTATTATGGGATTCTACATTTACATTTGGATGCAAGGTACTTAGTAGCAAGACTTTTTTCTTTTTACTTTGATAAACCGTCATTGTAGTTTCTCCATTCTTTAGTAAAACAGTTTCATACAACTGGGTTTTTGATGTCCTTACTTCATGCGGAATCTCTTTTCGATGTCTTCTTACTGTGCCCACAAAACTTATATTTTTCCTTTCAAGACTTTTAGCAAATGATAGTGAGGAAAAATAGATGTCCGTTGTCACATTTCTACCTGTATTCAGATAAGGGCTTATAAGACGCATTACTACATTTTCAGGAAGGCTTTCAGTTTCCTCCCTTGATTTATCTTTTCGAAGATATGGAACCGCATTGCACATATACTTCGAGTTTACATGAACTAGCATCCAAAATTTTATACCAACTTTGTCAGGTTTATTCGGCATATACTGCATAAATTTACACCTGGCTTTGGATGGAAAAAAACTGTTTATCCACAACAAGATTTTCTCCTGGCTTATATGAACTAGCACAGTTCTCTTTAAATTTATTCCAAATGTCAGAACACAGAGCAAACTTATCAGTTTCTAAACGTTGAGTCCTAGTTGACTTCAAATCAAACCCTAGGTTTTTCATTATATCTCGAAAGCGATTGCGAAACTTTGTTTCTTGAAAAAAACAAGGACCCCATGTAATATGCCATAGAAAATCTTAATCGATATCATTGCAACCGTATGCTCCTCTTGCATAAATAATAGCAATAAAAGCATCAAACTCTTCTAAAGTTATTGTCAAGTTTTCTTCGTTGTTCAAAACTGCCTGTGCTTCCGTACATTTTTTATAAGGCGTAACATTGATTCCTCTATAAAAAAATCTCCAAGCACTGGACACAGTCCCCGACATTTATTTTTGCATATGGTGTTGGACCCGAAACTTCTTTTAGCACATTTAGTGCTCCATATTTTCCAGCTTTCGTTTCTGAAGCAGATATCACAGTCCACGAGGTTCCATCTTTCGAGACATATATAGTAGATCCTTCCTCGTGATGTTTGAAATAACATTCTCTTCCCTGTCCATATCCTCATTTAGATGAATAATGCCTCTTTCATCCTCTACCTTGTCCATTACTGGAACCTACAATTAAAAAAAAATGTATGTATGGTTTTGACAATAAATGAGTCATTATGTTTTTAAAAATGCAAGTACTTCAGAAATTGTCACAAAAAACAACAATACATAAACATAAACATTTCTTACCTGTTTCAGCGTATGTGGATGCCGCAAGTACTATTGACGAACTTTTACTACAGAAATTCCGATGGGCTGACTATCTTGGCCAGATGGTTGCTCGTCCATGCTTTTTTCAGAATCACTAGAACTACTTTTTGCTTCAAAGTTTTGTGGAGACTCGTAATCCATATCATCATCGATACTATGTTCTTCAACATCAGATTCATTTTCAGATATTTCCTGTAAAAGTTGAACAATTTCCTCTGGACTAAGATAATGCGGTCTTCCAGTAGCCATTATAGTGCGCTTGAAAGATTGAAATGCCACAAAAAGATAAGCTGAATAAACTACTGTAAACTATGGACTATTACATTTCTCCAAAAAGGGTTGGACGGTAGAGAGGGAGGTGGAAGGGAGAAGTATTTCCTCTTGTAAAAAATCAGTGTATGAAAAGAATGTGCATCGGAAATATTTTTCCAAGAAAAGTTGTTTTCCTAGAGAGTAATCAAGATAAACCTATCCGATTTTACTAGCAGTCAATTTCACTGCTCTTGGCGATTCTAGGTAAAACTACAAATAACTTTGTTAATTTTGATTTCATTTGATTGATACCAATAATTATTGAGGTTTTTTTAGGAAAACTCAAAAAATTGTGAGTTCCTAAGACAGCGAGTTTTATTACAAAAACCAATTCGAAGAACGAAAACAGTCAAAATGACTGCTCTGGCGCTTCTAGGGCAAAGTAATACAGTAGAGTCTCGATAATCCGAACTTCGGTAATCTGAAAGACCGCTTAATCCGAAACCAAACGTCAAAAAGAACTAAAGTTACAATAAAACCACATTGATACTAAGTAATATAAAGTATATTTCTGAAAATTACAAGAAAATGCAAAGTTAGACATGTACTGAACTAATTATTACTGAACTATATTGGTTTGAAAAAAAAGTTAAATTTTTTTTGTCGAGAGACGAATACCTCTCCTTTGAAGCCAAATTATGACAGTGTGTGTGTGTCCGCTATGGTCGAGGAGGAGTAATGCTCTACGTAGCGCAGCGCTACATCAAATACAGCCTCCTCGTGATGAGTGGCATACCCTCTGCTCCCTGTCACCGCCTGCTTCACCTTTACTCTCGCCTGCGACGTTAACAGGTTCTTTCAAAACCATTTCAACAGTTTGCTGATCGTCTAAAACCTTACACTCTACTGTACTGTACTAGGCAGCGTTCCGCTCTCCTATCACCAATTTCGTCCCGAGATTTGGTAATGTTTAGGCAGACCTTATTAAATAAACTGTGTAATAACACGCAATATGTAATATTTATGTAATCACGTGTTATTATGTAATTTAAGTTTATTTTAAGAATGCATTCGCTTAATCTGAAAAATTCGTTAATCCGAAAAGGGTCTGGTCCCGATAGTTTCGGATTATCGGGACTCTACTGTACTATCAAATCAATTTATTATTCAACAAAAAAAATTACATTCTCTATTGAAGATGCTAACTTTTGGAGGCCCTTGACAAACCGAGGCACTGAAAGGGCGGAATAAGTGCCCAAAAGGGCACTTCTTCCGCCCTTTCAGTGACGCCCTGTTATATCCACTGCTCTAAGTAACCCATGCACAATATTCAAGCTTATAAAGCGTCTCTTGCCTCGTATTCAGTTAAAGGAGAATTAAATTTATACCTGAGGAAGATTTTTCCCACAAGTTAATGGGTTTTAGAATATTTATCTATGATAATCCTCAAAGGTAACATTTTATGACGAAAATATATATAGTCGTACTAAAAATCTATTACAATGAGTGCATTCAAGCCAACAAAGAGAAAACTGTCTGAACTACGTCTGAAACAGATAGAAAAAAAATCTAACTCAAAGATGGCAATTAAGTTTAGAGATCATGTTTAAATCGTAAGCGAGAACTTGCATGTACTCACGCACACATGTATATATATACACTCATGGACAAAAAAATTGGCGCACCAAGAAGGAGTCGTCAAAATAAACGAAATTTTACATACGTAATGACTACTTTGATATAAGTAAATGATAAGAAAATCAAAGAAAAAGGATAATTTATTTCAGATAAAAAGGCAAAAGAACGGAGGAGTTAATACTCCGTTGGACCCCCTCTAGCGCGAATGCACGATGCGATACGATCGGGCATTGAGTCATACAAGTTCTGTATGATGTCTTGAGACATTTCGTTCCATATTTGCTGTAACCTTGCCTCTAGTTTGTTCAAACTCGTGGGATGCCCAACTCGTCGTCCCAAATGATCCCAGATATGCTCGATTGGAGACAAATCTGGGGATCGGGCAGACCAAAGAAGGGTAGTAACAGTGCGGAGACAGTCTTGTGACACCCTTGCCGTATGATGCCGAGCATTGTCTTGTTGAAAAATGGCTCCTAGGAGCCGTTGCATGAGTGGCAACACATGTGGTTGCAGGATTTCATGAACATACCGCTGGGCTGTCATGGTGCCACGGAACAATACTAGGGGTGACCGTGTATTGTAGGCAATGGCACCCCATACCATCACACCAGCTGTGCGAGCGATGTGTCGCTGTACAGCAAAGGCAGGATTGAAGCGTTCACCACGGGCTCTCCACACACGAAAACGATTGTCATCACTGCCGAGATTGAATCTGGATTCGTCGCTAAAGACGACCCGGTTCCATTCCGCTGCAGTCCAGTTTCCTCGTGCGCGGCAAAACTCCAAACGGAGGCGTCGATGGGTGGGCGTCAAGGGCAGCACACGTAATGGGCGCCGCGATACCAACTGTCCTTCAGCCAGGCGCCTTCGTATGGTTCGAGAAGACACAGAGGCCCCTAGTGAAGGGGCTACCTGTGCCTGGATGGCGGCCTATGAAACAGTTAGCTGTACGCGTGCATTTCTTACGATGTGGCGGTCTTCTCGACGACTGGTCTGTCGAGGGCGTCCTGAGCCTGGTCTTCGTGTACATGACATCTCTCAGGTCCACTGGTCCCAACACCTCCTCACAACACAATCAGAGCGGCCTAATTGACGAGCTACTCGCCTAGCTGACCACCCAGCTTCCATCATCCCGACGATTCTCCCCCTCTCAAACTGCGACTGCTGCTTATATTGTCTTCGAACACGGCGTAATGGCATGTCTATCTCCGCTCTTCCTTTGTACATGATTCAGCACACTCAAACAAGCTTTGGTTACCTATTTTATACTCCACAGAGTACGATGTTCAACGCCCTCTACCGGCTATACGTAATGCGCAATCACGCTGCATTTCTAATCATTTGCATATCTTCCCGACATCTACCTTCATTGCAAGTTTCGTTACGATCCCGCAATTATTTCTTGGTGCGTTAATTTTTTGTCCATGAGTGTATATATATATATATATATATATATCTATATCTATATATATATATATATATCTATATCTATATCTATATCTATATATATATATATATATATATATATATATATATATATATATATATATACATATATATATACATATATATATATATATATATATATATACATATATATATACATATATATATATATATATATATATATATATATATATATATATATATATATATATATATATATATATATATATATATATATATATATATATATATATGTATATATATATATATATATATATATATATATATACACCTATATATGTCAGAAATTAATTGGGAAATTAAGTTAAATTTAAGTGGGGGGGCTTAGGGATTAATTCATTTTCGTGGAGCGAAAATGCCACCAGAATTCATACTTCCAGACCCGCGGGTAGAAAAGTAGATTATTTTCCCCGATTTGAGATTGACCTTCGAGTCGTAGTGGAAGGGAGTCTCGTAGAAAGAAATTATTTTTAGATCATGTACATGATTTGGGCACGAAAAGAACTTCGAGAAAATTCTAATTTGGGCTCTGCGCATATGCAGGGAGAGTGGACGCGAGGTTTTGACCTCGAAATCGGCAGAGCGCGGGATAAAACTCAATGACGATGGACGTGCGGTAGCCGGGTCCCAAAATTTAAAAATGACGACCATTAAAATGGATGATCCTTGGATCAATGGTCGTGTTCGAATGAAGAAATAAATATGATTAACTCGAACTGATGCCTCTTCAATGTTTACTGGATTACTTCTTGCTACACCACCGGATGACCATGACTGCCATAAATTGTAATAAGTGGGGTGTAATATTACACTCGTCATATATACATATATATATATATATATATACACTGCTGGCCACTGTAAATGCAACACCCTGAAGGAAACATGCAAATAGCATGAAATTTACAACATGCATTAGCGTAGGTGAGATATGCAAATGATTAGAATTTCTGCGCAGATGCACATCACGCGCGCCTGTGGCGCCACTTCAAAGCGCTATTTAAGGCTTGGGGATTTCGACGATTTCAAGTTCAGCAATTGTGTTTTTCTTGAGGTTTATTCAAAAAAACGATCAATTATGCCTCGTCGAAAACAGCGATCATCTTTTAATCAAGTATCCGAGTTCGAAAGAGGAAGGATAGTGGCCTACCGAGATTGTGGATTATCTTTCAGTGAAATCGGTAGTCGTGTTGGACGAAACCGAACAACTGTAATGCGGATATGTGATCGTTGGATGCAGGAGGGTACAACGGACCGGCGTGTTCAGTCGCATCCACCTCAGCGAACCGATTCACCTGATGACAGGCAAATTGTGCGCATGACAGTGACGGATCGCTCAGTCACATCACGAACCATAGCACAACACATGCAGTCTTTAACGCATCATCCAGTGTCTGCGCGTACCATTCGACGCCGTTTACAGCAGAGTGGTGTGTCCGCAAGACGTCCATTGCTTTGTCTACCCTTGACGCAGAAACACAGACGTCTCCACCGCCAATGGTGCGATGACAGAAGGATGTGGACGTGAGAATGGAATGAAATTGTCTTTACTGACGAGTCACGCTTCTGTCTGCAACATCACGATGGTCGCATTCGAGTCTGGAGACACCGTGAAGAGAGGATGCTGAACAGCTGCGTTATGCACCGCCACACTGGTCCTGCACCGGGTATTATGGTATGGGCGGTATTGGATATCACTCTCGCACACCTCTAGTACGCATTGCCGGTACTTTAAACAGCCAGCGCTACATCTCCGAGGTGTTGGAGCCAGTTGTCCTTCCTGACCTTCAGGGCTTGCCCACAGCCAGATTTCAACAGGATAATGCCAGATTGTCAATCGCCAGATTGAATTGCTTCCCTGGCCGCCTCGCTCTCCGGATCTTTCGCCGATAGAAAACATGTGGTCCATGATTGCTCTACGATTGACCCAGATTCCATCCCCAGCTGCCACAGCAGATCAACTTTAGCAACGTGTGGAAGCTGCTTGGTCTGCTGTACCCCAAGAACTCATCCAAAGTCTCTTTGAATCAATGCCGAGGCGTGTGGCAGCGGTGATCTCCAACAATGGCGGCTACTCTGGCTACTGATTTTGACAGGAACCACACTTCACAGAAGTCTATAAATTTAATCATTTGATACTTGGTCAACATGTTATCTACAAAATAAATTTTGTTGTGATATCTCTTGTCTTTCTTGGTGTTGCAATTTAGGTGGCCCGCAGTATATATATATATATATTTATATATATATATATATATATATATATATATATATATATATATATATATATATATATATATATATATATAATTGTAAGCATTAATCATGGAGATTTTTGGCATTATCGCTACCGAAATTGAAATACAGAGGCTGTTCACACATTTTTTAGACGATGTATATTGTATTCACAAAACTAAATTACATAAAATTCTTGTGTTTTAAATGTTCTATTTGACATCCCTTATTCTGAACTATCTTTCGACACCGCAATTTCCAGGATAATAATGCCTTTTGAAGTGTCAAAAGAGGTATTCTATCCCGTTCCTCCTGAACAACTTTCCAGAGTCCTGTAAGGGTTTTGGGACGACGTTTGGATAATGCAGATTTTAAAAGTCCGAAAGCACAAAAATCCATAGGTAATACATTGAGAGATTTAGCAGGGATATCAGTGAAGGGTATGTTCTTGATACCAGTTTTTTGTTCCATTTTGTTTTAGGAAATTTACAGTGGATTTTGATGTGTGACTGCTAGCTTTGTCCCGATGGAGTCTCACAGATTGATGGCACTGTGGGTAAAGCGATGGTATTTCATTCAGAAAAATTGGCGATAAAATATGTTCCTGATAGTATTTGGAGTTAATCTTGACATTGTTTTCCACTCTATTTATTTTTAACTTGCCATTATAAGAAAAACCAGCAACAATCATGAATCCCTTAGAAAAACTTTCTTTCGATTCTTTGAACCGTGTACTTAAATTTTTTTCTTCCCTTTTATGATAATAAATGGCTCTTTTTTTTGTAATCATTGAAATACACCCATGATTCATCTATTGTGACAATTGTTTTCCATTTTTCTTTGGATAAGTGTTTCTCATATAGAATTCTGCAGCGTGTCCTGCGTTCAGCGATATGATTTGGAAGAAGACGATTCACATTGCGTTTTTTCGCTTTCTTAAGATTTAAATCAACGTTAATCATTTTGTTTACAGTGGACACCGAGCATTTTAATGATTTTGAAACTGTTCTTTGACTAGGGGGATTTTCTTTTAACATTAAACAACGTTCCTTTGCAATAGTCGAAGATGTCCGTTTTTTCATTGGATACTTGTTTGGAATTTTTGTCCCACTTGAGGGTCCAATTTGACCTTTTTTTCCTTTCTTGTTGACGATATTACCTATCGACGCTTTAGATATCACAAAACCATGACTCTCACATCGTTTTTGGATAACGGAGTATGCGTATTTCTTTTCGGAAAGAGCATAAATGTAGCCTTAGAACCACTGCTTTGTTAAAAACGCCATTTTGAATAAAAACAAAACTTTCAAGCCGTAGACGATAATTTTGACTTTTAAAAACATAGTACAATTGCAATTATTTCTTTTGCAGCAAACGCTTTTTTATTACCGCTTACCAAAATCATCTAAAAAATGTGCGAACAGCCTCTGTAGAGTTCAGATAATGCAAGAAATTTAGGTGAATAAAATTGTAAAAAATAAACTTTTCTTTTTTTTATAACACAAATCATATTAAATGTTCTTTTCATCAGATATATATATTTTTTAATTTTAGAGTAATTATATATAAAAAGAATTTCTCATTGCTTAAGTATTTCTTTAGATGGAAATATTTTTCAATTTGAAATTTGTTCTATTCGTCCATCTAATTCATTTATTACTTCTATTAAATAACTATAAAAATAACGCATTTTTATTTAGCATATTTATATATATATACAGCATAATGAATATTAATTATGGAGATTTTTGGCATCATCACTACCGAAATTGAAATAGAGTTCAGATAATGCAAGAAATTTAAGTGAACAAAATTGTAAAAAATAAACTTTTCTTTTTTTATAACACAAAACATATTTAATTTTCTTTTAATCCGATAAAGTTTCTTTTTAAAACTTTTTAGTAATTATATAAAAAAAAAGAATTTTCTCATTGCTTCAGTATTTCTTTACATGGAAATATTTTTCAATTTGTTTTATACGTCTATCTAATTCCTTTTTTACTTCTGTTAAATAACTATTAAAACAGCACATTTTTATTTAACTGAAAACATACTGAATTACTCTCTGAAAGTATGAAATATCTTCGTCAATTTTACGTTAACTAGAAAACTGAATTTTATGTTTTACATAATTTCTGATTTCCTAAAAAGGAATTTTTGTAGCTAGTGTGTATTAATGATCGTTTTACAGCTATGTAATATTGAAACTTTTCAAACCATTTTGAAAAGAACTTTACAATATTAAGTTTAACTTAAAAGTATTCGAAATATATATTGAATAAAAGTGTAAATAGCAGACTTAGTAAAAATTAAAGCTCAGTACTTTAATTTCATTACCAAAAATTACTAGTAATCAATGCCTTTTGATTAAATGCTAAGGTGGAAATTTACATTCTCCACATATTCTTTAAATAATCTATTAATTTGCTCTTAATCATATAAAGGATTTGCTCGCTTAAATAATTTACTTATAGAAAGGTTTTAATTCGTTTAGCACTAGTAAATTATCACATAATGCATTTTTTATATACGATAATGGACGTCTTATCAAGACTAAACGCTAATGCATTACTAAAGAAATAAAGTCAACAAATTCCTATTCAACTACAAAAATGCAATGACTGTAATAAATCCAGATTTAACTATAGGGTTGTCAAAGTAAGCCATTAATTTCATCTGAGCAGTGTGAGGCATGAAATCATGGAAATAACTTAATTATTTTGTGTAGGACCTCCTGTAAGGGTTATTCATTATCGGAGAGAGATGACAATAATTATTGTGAAGATTAAATTACCAAAGATGGATGATATTTTCATGTAAGAGAATATTTCAAAAATCCCAATGTAGAATACTTTCTTAAATTAACAAGGTGAATAAATTAAATATCTTTAATTTTCCTGAGACCGATGCCTGCTGCAAGTACGTAAGATGTACCACCGTATGTTATAGAGAATTTGCTACTTGTACCCTAACTTTGGGTATGTATATCTTGAAGTGGCACTCTAAATAATTTCATTCAAACACATTTCTTGCATAACAACAATGTTTATTTAAATATTTTCAATTGTAAATTTTGCTTTTCAACTTAAAGCATACGTACTACTAGTACGAGCTATATATAGCATTCATGCAAGGGAAATACAATTCAATATATTCACTTGTATAACTACTCATTAAAGAAAAATACACTTTTCAATACTCACAGATACTTTGTCAACCAGCAGTGCTGCCTTGTAAATTTTAGGCCACAGAACGCTAAATAAATTTCGTCTAATACGAACTCGCTTAGGTTAGCATCAACCTAGCTAAAACGTCTCGATCGGCTGCTCGCAAACTCTTTTCATTTCCTTTCGCTTCCTTCGACCCTTCCTTGCTCCCTTTTTTAATCTAGCTGCTTGGTATTTATACCAACCGTGTATGCCGCAATTAGCATACCCTAAGCGGCTTCTTTAGATTTATTGACTTAAAAGTTCGATTATTGTGAATCGAATCTTATGTAAACCTTACAATGTTAAATTTATAAAAGAAATTTTAGGAGGTGAAGCCTGTACCTAGGACTGAAAAACTGACAACAAGTAACTTGTAAGTAGTGATTGTTAATTTGAAACAGAAGTCGAACGTGACTCTAATAGTGGAAAATAGATTTTCCGCCACAAACGTACGCTTGCAAAACCTACTGATACCCCAGACGAAGGTCAGACTGAGGAAATAGTTAGGCAATTTGTATTTGTATTAAAACTTAAATTTAAGTAAGAAGTGCTATATTCTCGATTGAAATCTATATTTTATAGGTTAAGTCATGTCTGATTATATTTTTTTGTAATAAGTTCAGGTTCTCATTAACTCTTAACTCTGGAATCCTGAAAGAGGGAGCTAAGGTTGTAAAGTATTGAACATATCCCCCCCCCCCTCCCAAGAGCAAACATGCAGGAAGAAAATTTAAGAGGACAGTAAACCTTCAAACCTAACCTTTTTTGTTTTGAATGGATTTGCTTGAAATTTGAATATGTGATTAGCACCATAGATATGTAAAAGTTGATAAAATTTAATGATGAAGTACTAATAATTTATGAATTATGAAATATTAATTATATAAAAATTCGCCTAATTAAAAATGTCCCATTCGCATTTCTTTTGCATATAATATGGTAATTTTTATTTACAGGATACCTTATAGAAATAACAATGAAACTTATTGCTTATTTTAAGCATTCATTAAAAATATAAAGAGAAAAAAATAATAATAGTGAAAACACCCTTTTTATTAAGCAAAATACCCATAAATCATCTTTTAAAGTACAAAATTTAGAAATTCTTAGCTATGAAGCATAATTACTTTCAATAAGATTTATTTGATATACATTAAGTATATAAAACTCAAATTTCAAAGCAATACAATAATTATAAATGGGCCTGGAGCAGTTTGAATATTCGTATGATATGAACATTTTTATTTTGAGAAAAACACATTTAAAGTTATTGCTATTATTAACCACATAATATCTAAATTAAATAAAAATGCCTATAACTTCGAAAGTAATCACACAAATTAAAAATTCTTTTTGCAATGCATTCCTACTCGTCCGTAGTTTCACAATTCAATAAAATAAAAAAAATCGAATTTTTGCACAAATTTCACAATTTTGAAAGTCCACCCACCCCTTAATATGCTGTGGTACCCCTTTATGACAAGTCAGATCAATATCAGGACGTATAATTTTAATCCACTTATAGTGCATCTTACCGCCAAACTTTAAAGGTGCTTTGTGCCGTAGCTTTGAAGTCAAAAGGATATTTGTGAACTCATTTTATTCTGCCTGAAGAAACTGCCATCTCTGCTAATAATATAACGTTTTTACAGTTTTAAGGCATACTGACGTCTTATATTGCTTTAAAAAGATACCTAAAAGGGACATTTCTGTATTCCAGGACTTGATTGTAGCAAACAAAAAATGCCTAACGACGTCTCTGTAAATGTAACACTAACGCTAAGATTTAGCTCTCCATTTTCGTTGTAGCTCGATGACCGTTAAATAATTCTGTCAATAAATTCTATACACCAATAAAACATTCTTATAATAACATTGCAGCATTGTTGTATCAAGCCACTTATAAATATCACAGTTATCACAAAACTACCAGCCAATATTTCAGTCAGAATAGGGACCAGATACAAATTTTTGCACCAATTTAAGGCCAATCAGGGACATTAAAAAACACACCTTTTATTTCTAAATAAGTATATAATTAAGGCTTGATTTAGAGTGCTGTCATGACATTTCAACACAGCGCAATCTATATATTTAAGTTGCTAAGCCGATTCTTTGAGCAGTCCATGAGAGAAAACTACGTCATCAATTTCCTTCTTTTCGGTCTTAAAGGAACGATTTTAATCTAGACAGGTGTCTAATTTGGTTTTTGTAACCGCAATTTATATTAATTTGTGGTAATTTACAATTAAATAATTGCTTTCTGTGCATGCTCAGTAGCATGTTTAAATCTGGCTTTAGGTACTCACTAATCACGAGACCGCATAAACACATTTTGTTTTTGCGCATGCGCAATGACATGTTTAAATCTTGCTTTAGATACTTCCTAAGCACGAGGCCGCATATACGTTAATTTGCTTATACCGAGGAATTTCCCTAGCTCTCTCTCTGCCATTTTTATTTTTAATTATGTTAACGAGATATAGATTTAAACCTGACGGAAATTGTTTATTTCGCACTGTTGAGTAACTCCATTTTTTTCTATTGTGTTCAATAGTAATTTTTTAAAGTGTATTTCTCTATTCTTAATATTATAATTCTAAACATTTGGCAATGATGTGTTGAGTATAATTTGTGTATTAATATTTTCTATCCTGCCGTCGTGTTTCGACGGGTACCAACTAGTTTTTTTATAAAGTGACTAAAATTGGGCAAATGACTGCAGTTTGCAAATGGTTACAGCGAGGAATCAAAGTTTGGGTGACATCAGTTACACATGTTATAGCAGACTCCTGCTTAAACATATCGTTTCCATTATTAAACAATGATGTACGTGGTGTTATGTTAAAAAACAAAGATATTATGCCAACACGTACACTTGTAACTACAGAAACTGCGTAAATTCAAATAGAAGTCGAATTATATTCTTATAATTTTAAATCAAATTATTTGAATCAGAGTGTTCATGCTTATGAAAATTTAACTTGTCTGTAGTATTAAAAGTTCAAGTTTAATTATGGAGATAAGTATACCATTGTAACTTACAGATGAGGTTCGTTTCCAGCTGATCAGGTAATTTAAGGTAAAAGGACTTTTGAAGATTGCATTTAATACATTAAATCTATATGATATATTTACTTTGCTGCGATTTAAATAAACAAAATTTATCCAACGGATAAAATTCAAAGTTCTTTTTTTGAATTTGATACGTGAATTAATAGTTTAGATAAAGATACTTGAAATATACCGATTTCTAAGCTACAAAATATTTATGTAAAAATACTTTCTTTTTCATTTATAATCTAAAATTTCGATGCTATAATTCTAAAGGGCAAATTTAAATTTAAAGAGCTTGAACCATAAGAAATAAGTCAATTAATACAAATATTTGTTATGGTTAATTTAAAACATTTTTATTAATTAAACTTACTTTTATTTAGCCATAACATTACATATTTCCTAAGTAGCCATTTCGTAAGTTTACATTATATAATACAAAATGGTAAATTCAAAGTTATCCAGCTTTAGCAATAAGAAATAAGCCACTATAATATTCATTTAGAATATTTCTTTTTTAGTTTAACATGTACTTCTTTATCCATGACATTATATATTTATAAGACACTAACTTATTTTCTCTGACGTAATAATACCCAGAAAAGGGTGAAATTATATTTATTTTCTATTGATGCGATCGAAAGCTCTAAATAACTGGTTGTTGTTATCTCCTTACTCGCAGCCCACACATGCCAAATATATTCTGTGCTGTAATAATTCTACCTACGTACTATGATTAGCGTAAATGGCATCTGTCAAAACAACGGTGACTTCACTGAACGTGGTTGATAAGTTTCTTTTGCTATGTCTTGTGCGATATGGAAACATGGGAATAATAGATGTGTGTTGATAAATAAAGTTGTGCAGCCATGGAAAATTATGATATATAAATAATAAAAAAAAAGAAATTAATGCAACCGATGAAGGTTCAGATGTTGACGTTGAGGAAATATTAAATGCATAAAAGGAAATAATGCATATATTAAGTAATAGCATAGGTGAGTTTTTATATTCACCACTTTTATTACTCTTTATTCGTCAAAAATAATGCTTATGACATGAAAAAAAATACACTCTGCTTTTTACCCACTTAAAAAATGCGAATTACAAAGGATTTTTTAAAATGAAATCTTAAAATGTTTGATAATTTTAGCGAATAAACCCAATATTATTCTTTAAAAAGATAGGTCATTTTTATAAATCTCATTCGTTTTTCTATTCAAAATTTACTATGTTCATATTTTCTCTTTATGGGAGTAACCATGCGATATACCACGTGATATTATCTATATGTACTCTTTTCTGGTTACGTCTACAGATTAAGGCAATTTTTGACAATATCAAAGTTCCATTGAAGGCTAACTCCTTAAAATTCTCATATTAATTTTTTAACGTAGGATTACCACCCTCCGTAACGGTCCTTCGGAAAGAAAAATTTCAGACGCTAAAACCGTCCGTCCATCCGTCCTCACGAGTTATAATGTTGGCAGCGCGCCAAACCCATTTTATCGCTTGGACAAGTGAAACAGAAAAGTACCAGGATGCGCCAAAATTTTGACATACATATTAGGGTGGTTCGAAAGCATCGATTTTTTTTATTTCGGAATCGCGTTACCTCTCAAAAGTTGTAGTTTGGTATCCTCAATTGGAAAAAAAAATTCTAAGTTGAAATCTTCAGTTCGCGCATGAGGCTGAAAGTTTGAAAAAATATGTTAAAAATTGAAATTTTCAAAAAATAACAAAATTAGTTTTTTTGTAATTTTGTATAATGCAACAGCCATAAATTGTCAGTATATAGCGTAGTTTGAACATAAAAACATATTTTATAGCTTTTACATAATATCTTTAGTTTGCGCATATGTCTTAAATTGGGCTAAGATCGCCAAAAATTTGAAATTTACGTGTTTAATATACAATAACACATACATGATATATTTACGTTTCAAAAGTATTTTAAAAATTCTAAATTTGTTAAATATAACCTTTTATTACAGTATTATACGTACAAGTATAGTTACACACACATTTATATGTATATAATAACATTGCATGTCATAGCTAATTACAGAATAATTTATACATTTTACCTATTTTTTGTGTCTTTAAGATTCCTCAAATGTGTTGGGCATTGATTTAAATTGAGATTTATAGTCAAATGATGGCATAGTTGACCTTGAGAGCAAAGTTGTCCTTATGAAACCATCCCTGTTCTCTTCTCCACATACTTTAGTACAAAATTCTGTTACGAGCTTTACAATTCTTTCAACACTTTGCGTGTGGCAAGGAAATTTAATTAGCTCGAACTCTGGGAGAACATTAGTATTAATAAGTTCTTCTAGGCTTTGCGTTGACACATTGCTCATTATTGGAGGAGGTGTAAGTTTGCACTTGGTTTGCAATAAGTTCAATGTAATTTGAAGCTGCAAAATTGATGGTCGGTGGGTGAAAAGTTCGCACCGATTTCCCTTTTGGTTCTCGTTTTCTTGGTTTTAGCAAACTTCGAAAAGCTAGCTGTCTTACGTGCACTCTCTCATCTAGTACCATTGAAATTAAAAGATTTTCGGGATGACAAAAATACGCATTCCTCTGAATGACAGGATCAATTATTTTACGGACCCTGTCGGGAAGCTGTCTTGTCTTCTGTACTAATTTAAACACGTGAACTGCTCCAAACTTTACAGAGGGATGCACTTTAATTCCAAACCATACTGGAACGTATATCTTCATAATATAGCTCAATAGCAGTTTAATTTCGTCAGAAGGTTTTACTTCAGAAATATATAGTCTTAAGATCCTATTTGCACAAGTTAACCACCTAGAGTTACTAAGAGGACCAGGATTTTTCACAGCGAGATTTGGCGCACACTCGCCTGTCTTGACTGTTCGATAAATATTAAGTAAATACTGTTGGTCCTTGCCTAAGTCAGTTTTGGTCACATTTATCTCCTCACTATTAATCGTTTCAAAATTAGCAACAGGGAGTTTTTCACAGTCAGTCAAATTCTTTCGAATTTGTCCTGAGAAACTTGTGGATCCTGTAGTATCACAATCTACACTTTCAAACAAATGTCTGAACGGAAGTTCGTTGCAATGTAATAAACATATAAACCATTGTAAAGGACGACCAAGTTTAAGCTCAAGGTTACGAATAACACCGTTTTTCCGTCCTATGTTAGTCGCTGTTCCGTCACATCCAATTGCAACAATAACTTTGACAGGGGACACAATACCCTGTCAGAAGTTTTTTTTATTTTAAGTATTTCAATAAACATTGTAATTGTATTGCATTTTAGCAGTCATTTTAAAACATATTCTGAAAGGTAAAATTTATTTTAACAGTAAATTTAATTAAAATTTTAATTTTTTCATTTTTTTTTCAATTTTTAAAAATCCTTATAACTTTTTCAAATATCAATATTTTTGCTCCAGTTTTTTATAGAAAATGTATTTATGTCTAATATATAAAAATTGGCATGGGTTTTTTAGATACTTTTAAATCTACATTTTATATAAATTTTTTTCTATCATTTGCAGTGAAAAACGATGAAAACTGGCCCTTTGTTGTATATTTTTGAATATAAAAAAAGAAATAAGCATGTTATTGCAGAATTCCATGCCAATTTTTATGCTATACATAATAGAAAACCTGTATAAAAAGTTTAATACTTGTGTCTTAAATACAAAAAAAGTTTTAGCCCTTTTACTGCATGAATGTCAAGAAAAAACAAACATGGAGAAAAAGCCATTTAAAGTTTTCATTTGTTAAAAAAAGTCCCTTTAAATGAAATGATATACAAATTTTGTGGGTATTTATAATAGTCAATTAATATAATGTATATATAAAACATTTTATGCATCCAACTTCAATATAAAATATTTTATGCAATTTTAAAAACATGTCAGTGAACTGTAGAATATAGAGTCGACAACAACTGCTCTTGGTTTAAATTTTTTTTTTAAATTCAACAAATAAATCTTAAGGGGATGGTGGACTTTCAAATTACCAAAAATCGAGCAAAAATTGGAATTTTTTTTGGGGGTGCATTAATATTTTAAAAACATGTAAATATTGGAATGAAATGAATTTAAAATGTGTAGTGAAAAGAAAAATGAAAAATTGGTGGCTTTAGAGTAGTAAGTATTAAAGGTAGATAAAAAATTATCTTTTAAATGACTTTTTCTCAAAATGAGAAATTTCCAGATTTGCAAGTCTTTAAAATGCTCCTCGCGTCATAATTTTTGACGAAATTTTATGAAATTTATAATAAAGATTCCTGTAATACATCAAAATAAAGTTATGTATCCATTTTAGGATTCGAGGTCATTTAGGTTATAAAAGTTTAACTTTAGTGTAGAAAAGTACAAAAATTTCGCAAAAATTCAGAGTACAAGCATAAAAATATTTTCTAAAAATTAACTATTCAACGAAAGAACAACAAAATACCTAACTTTGTTCAGAAAGTATTTATAAGCAATATAAATGCAAAATTAAGGGGAAAAGTTTAAAATTGAGTCGCAAGGAGCATTTTAAAGAAGGGTAATTTAATTTAAATTTTTTAATTATAAAATATTTTTAAAAAAATATTTATAAAATTTTATAAGGTGTTTAATATTATTATACTTTAATGAATATATATACAAAATTTCATATCTCTGTGGTAAATATTTCAAAAATCGTTTTGAAAGGTCCACCATCCCCTTAATGTTAATTCCATGCGAAGTTTCATTAAGCGTATAATAAAGAATATGTAAAAAAACTTTTATATCTCTATCTGAATTATTAAAAAAATTATAACGTTCTCAATATATGACAGTTAAGAAAAGATACCATCAAGAAAAAATAAATCATGCTACTTGAGAAAGTCATACCTGAAATTTGTGTAAAATTAATGTGGAACTAGATTTGATGTACAAAGTAATGCATATGTGAAGCATTTCAACCATGTTTTAACATCAAAAATTTCCTTTAGGGTTGTAAAAGCATGAAATTTTTAAAAAAAATCAGAAAAATCGATGTAATTTTCATTCATGAAACATACCATTTACTACCACATTTTCTGAGAAAATTTTAAAAGCATGCTTATTTTACTAAATTAAAATCCCCAGATTTATAGGTAACAAATATAACGAATAGAAATATAGCGTAAAGTTCAAGTAAAAGCATAAAAATATACACTTCAGGAAGAAAAAAAATGCTGATTATAATTTTTCAAACGAAAATAAATAGCTAGGTGCAGAACTACCATTACCATGTGTAAACAATCCAAACAGTTACTTTTAACTGTTACTTCTTTCGCTCTGGTGAACAAAAAAAAAATAATTTAATTATTAATTTGAGTTTTTAGGCTAGTGGAAAATAATGCCACGCCCACTTTAAATGGTCACTTGTCCCTTTAATTTTCTGACAACATTATAAAAATCTAAATAACTTTTAAAGTATTCAAGATACAACTTTGAAATTTGGTGATCATATATAGAAAGGCTGGGACAATAATTTGAGTCAATAAAAAATAATCGATATTTTGACGATTTTTAGGGTACTGTGTCCCCTTAACATAATCAAAGTTATTGTTTTCTAAATAGCAAAAGATGCTATTAGCTATTTCACTTCCAGTGGCCCTTGGAGGTGTCAAATGTCCCAGATATTTTCCACCAGCCTCTTGAACCAAGCTGATGTACTCCTCTTTCTTTAGTCTGCGATACATTTCGTTACCATTCTTTTCCTGATAATAAGTGTTATCTTTTCTCCCGTCAAAATACAGTCCATGTAACTCTAAATTTGGAGAGTCTGATTGTAAAGAATATCGAATTTTATGTTTTTCTCGTCTGATCTTACTCTTATCTATTACTAGAGACATATCTCCTTCATTTATCATGCCTACATCTTGCAAAACACAGAAAGCAATAGCAGCATTGGCTCTCTCGGATATCCCATATCTATCGCTTATTAATGCTGTAGCAGGAAGCTTAATTCGCATTTGCGATGTTGACGGCAAACTGTCACATTTTGCTTCGTGACTCTCAAATTAGCTATTTTGGGCATAATTTATAAGAGTATCTCTTTTGCTAGCTTTAATATCAGGTTCAGCAATCTCGTTTTTCTTTTCACTTTGAATTCTTTTATTTCTTTTTGCGATATTATTTGTCTCTACTCAATCCAAAGTGCCAATAAATTTTAAACGGCCATTTCGCTGGACGTACAAAAACTCTCGCTCAATCATAGGGATCTTATTTCCTTTATCACATTTACAATCCATAATTACTTTACAGCTACAAGAGATAGGCTTCTTACCACACGAACAAGCAAAATTCATTAAACTTTTGACATTTTTTTCAAATTTTAAACCTCATGCGCGAACAGAATATATCATCCAAAAGTTATAATTTTTTTTAGGTTGAAACTACGCTATATACTAACAATTTATGGCTGTTGCATTATAAAAAAATTACAAAAAAACTAATTTTATTATTTTTTTTAATTTCAATTTTTAGCATATTTTTTCAAACTTTCAGCCTCATGCGCGAACTGAAGATGTCAACTTAGAATTTTTTTTAAATTTTTCCCCAATTGAGGATACCAAACTACAACTTTTGAGAGGTAACGCGATTCCGAAATAAGAAAATCGATTTTTTTCGAACCACCCTAATACATATATGTATATATATATATATATATATATATATATATATATATATATATATATATATATATATATATATATATATATATATATATACATACGTACATATTTATATAGATACATATATAAATGCAAAAGATGTAAGCAACGATAAGTAATCCTACTTTAATAACCCGCGGTAGTTTCGTTAGAAGAGATTACCTGCATTTTTTTATTTGTATATATTGGCTAGATTATCCTCAAACATGGGCCCGATTCACCCTTCTGCGTGTACTCGTTCCGGGTGCATTAGCAAGACGCAAAGGGAGACTAATGCCAACTGGTGCGATACATGGAAGAACACTGGTGGTCAGGGACATCATCTTAGTTTTCTGATAGAACCCAATAACTTTTGTATTTTGAAAGTGTTCCCAGAGGGATTACCACTTTCGCTACTGAAACTAGAATTGGCCATGTTGTCATGGTACCTTACTTGCACCGCTTCAACCGTGCAGCTACTTATATTTGTCCACTATGCTCTAAAGATCGGGGGGTAGGAAAATATTCTGCTTTTTCTTTTGTACCGGAAATAACTGTTTTATTAATTTACCGATTGGTATAAGTAACTCGAAATGTAGTTTTACTGTTTTTCAGATCCTTTTTTATATGTTTGTTGCTTTTGATGTTAACAGAAGACACCGTGAAATCGGCGCCTTTGCGCCCGGCTCATGAGTTAAGTTGCATCTAAACTTTCATTTGTTTATTCATTTGTTCAATAAAATTATCCTTTTCTCAGAATATTCCTTTCCAATTCCTTGTAAATAAATAGTTTTTGTTGTTGTTTCAAATGCCTCCTAGCCGGAATTATTCCAGACCAGGTCCATATTGGTTTGTGGGCTGTAGGGTGCTGTTCCTGTTAATAATGGTACCACGAGGGTTGGAGTCTGATTTTGCCACCTCAATTTAACCCGATGGGCGACACCTGGAGGGATCGTACCTTTTCCCACCGTCTCTGATATCACACATCATGATTTAACGTGCTTAAATCCGGCTTAGACAAGGAGGTATTTAACGCTCAAACGGCACAGGGGTTTGAGACGAAATAGATAGTACGGTAGGATCGGATCCGACCCGATCTCTATTTTGATGAAGTTTTTGGTAGAAATATGTATACAATAACCTTTTTTGTTGTATAATAACATTTATTGCTAATATTTTACATGAAATAAAACCTGTTTTCCAGAAAAAAGACCAATGAAGGGTAATTTTGCTAAACAAAGAAAATATCTTTGGCATTTACAAAGAATGTTGTATATATATACGTATTAGGTCTCCTATGTAATTTAGTCTAGCGAGTTTTAGAAGTTAGTGAAGCCAACTTTCCGAGCCCAAAAATGTAAAAATTGATATATACTGACTTTTTGGCCTTCAAAATCGAAAAAAAATTTAAAAATGTAAAATAAAAAAATTCAAAAATGACTAGGGATCGTGTATATTGTATATTAACAAATACACTCGTATTTACTTATTCCTATATCTAGTAGGTTGGTCTAGTAGGTCTATCTGGTAGGATTCATTGTCAATTCGATCTCTTGCAATGAGAGGGGAGAGACACACCCTTGTGTCGTTTCCGAACCCCAATGAGGGAACGACACAAGGGACGATTTGAGGGTTAATGAAGCTAGTCGGGTTTCGATCCGATCACCCACAGCACCGAAAGCTACCACTAGGCTACCTCTCTTCATAAAAAATAGTAAACACGCCAAAATTATAAAATAGTAGTTTTATTTTTGATATTAGAAAGATCTGACAGCGTCGTATATTACAATAATGAAACACTATCACTGAGGTAGAACAACGACTAAAAATAGTGCACTTACTATATCTTCATGGTTCTTTTTCAATGACACAATCAAATTTAATTAAATACGATTGTGAAAAGATGGTGCTGTTACAGAGTATAAAAGATATTTAAAAATATATTTTCATCAAATATTTGATTAAATAGAAATTTTGAGAACATTTAACCCGTAACAAGAGTAACGTGTCCCAATTATTATTAGAATTTCGAGTTAAAGTATACTTCTACAATTTTAGAAGATCTCATTAACGGCCGAAAGTGAAATAAAATCATCGAGTATATAATGATGATTACAGTGTTTTCCTACGTAGAGTGTTCATTATTACGAAATTCCAATTCAAGTAATTTCCAGTTTTGATCATAATTGATTCCTGTCATTCAACGATTATCTGGGAACAATATTAATTATGTTACTAAATTGCCATCGAGAACTTCCCTTGCAAAACCTTAAACATACATTAGCTTCCAAAATTATTCTTTTTGTATGTTTTATTAACTGAGAGAAAATATGCTACGTCCAAACCAAATTTTATAACCTGAAACATTTATTAGAGTACCTACAATTTAAATTTTTGGATACTTCATTAAATATTAGTTTTTTTTAAATTGTCTAAAAGTGCACTTTACCTAAAATTGCAATATTTAGGTTGTAATTAATACCGCCAGAAAATTTATGGAGATTACGTTACAAGTTTCTATCTGATCAAATCTAAGGAGAATAGAAAATTTACATTATTTCCTAGTATTAAATAATACTCTACGGATTTATTAATGAAACTTGGAATTCAAAATAAAGTGTAGGCTAAAACTACTACTTTATAACTCTTTAAAACTTAAGAATTTTTAGTAAGTTCAAACTAATATAAAATTAGTTTAAATTTTATTCATAAATTGACGATTATCGTAGTCTAATCCTATTTTGTTTTAGTTATTTGATGTAAAAATGACTCTATTTTCTTCCTTTAGGTAAGCGTAAAATATTCAATGTATTAAATTTTATGTGAAGTAAAACTCGATTAGCTCCAAGATGTCGGTGATTACGCAAAATTTAAAAACATTTTATTTCATATAAAATAAGTTACTTGATTCTTAATGGATGGAAGATAGATGTAATATACGTGAATAAAATATTTCGAACTTTATTTTAATTAAAAAACCTTTAAAATAATTTAACAATTTAAAACTGAAATAAATCAATAGAGATCAATTATGAATAAGTTTTCAATTTTTTTAATTACAATATTTTTTTAATAAATTATTTCATAAGCAAGAATTATAATTTTTGTTTGCTACGCAGCCGATGAGCTAGAAATTCTTGAAGGTCATTTTAATCATCAATAAGTGTTTAGAGCAGTGGTTCTTAACCTTTCGTTGAACAGGGACCACTTGTGGAAAACAAAATTCGTTGGGGGCCATCTCACAACTAACCCTTTACCTTTCGGTATTAACATGATTCATTTTCCGCTTAGTGGGAACATCTGCCTGGAAGTCAGATAAAAACGGAATATCTCTTTGCCAGGTATTCCTAACTATAAATTCAGAGGGTATTCGTGGTTTATTACATCTCATGGTAGTCACAATCTTCAAACCATTTCTCCTTAATTCTTGACCAGCTTCTATTGAACAGAACCAATTGTTATCACAGGTTCGTTTTGTACGATTCGGGCTGTTTTGTAGAAGCATTTAGTTCGACGAACGAGTGATTGGGTTGGGATTTTTAATTTTTGCTACGAATAATCTAAATTTTATCTGAACTACAGAAAGCCGGCGTCACGAATCACCCTTCCACTCTGTGCCAAGAACGATGTTTAATCGTTCAAGGCTAATCTTGAACGATGTTTAATCGTACAAGAAGACAAGATGTTGACTAAAGCATGTGTATACTCACAGTATCCAAGGTCGAAGGGTGCGGGGGGAGGGGAGTAGCGTTGAATAAACAAACCATATCTGCCTGAGAGGCAGCTGTTCCAACCGAGAGAATGTAATAAGCAAAGAATTGAGAAATCTTATTTTCACCCTCCCGAAATATTTGTTCCTTTTTTACCGCCATTTCTCAGAAACAGCTGCAAAATCGTTTAAATGTAATGAAGAAATTTGTTTAGTCTACTGAGGGTATTTCTCTAGCCTAGTAATGTTATGTTTTCAGATTGAATCCAACCGTTTTCAAATTTGCCGAGGTCCAGAAAGAATTGTTCTAAGTTTGCGAAAATTTATTAAGGCGTTTACGGGGTTTCGTCTTCTCGCAAAGGCTCAGATTCTTTTGATATTTTTACTAGTTTCACGAGTCTGATCCAAAATTACGACTATTTGAAATGTGAAATATATGAGTTTAAAACAAAATTAAGACTTTATGAAATTGCTGTTGGTGGCAAAAACGAATTGTTAGTTATATTCGTTGCCAACGCTTTACTTCTTCTATTGAAATCATTCATTGCGCAACATGTGGGACCGAAAGCAAATTGAAGCTCTCCGAGCAATTCAAAGACCATTTACATGCCAAACATCAAGCTGAAGTTTTCGCTTAGGGAGCATTCTTGCCCTATATTTTAGGCACAGGAAGAATAATTATATCACAAAGTACTGATTTCGATGAAAATTATTAATAATAAAGATGAAAAAATATTAAACATCGTACTGCAGAATACGTCAGATGTACGGATAAAAAGTAACGTTCTCTACCAGACTAAATCGCTTCAGATAACGGAAAAGCTAGTAACTCTATGTACAATGATTAACAGTATCTACAGGCGTCCAAGGTTTTATCGTGTCAAAATTGATTCGCATCTTCAAGATTGGAAAGTTTTTTTTTTATCAATGGCAAATTTAGATGGCTAATACGACTCACTAGCTAGCAGTCTACAATTATCAGTTTCTATGTAATTAACTGGAAGTGTAAAAGACTTAGGTACAAAAAATTTTACAATTTTGTAGTTTTCGTATTGCTTTCAAAGGAATGGCAATATGTTTTTTAATTAATTTTTGAGGATCTCAGTTTTATCTTTTTTCTACACATTTAATAAAATATTCAATAATAATGTATCATTCAAGTAGTAGTGTAGACGACTTCAATAATTCACTCAGTTTTCTTTTTAGGCTATTTCTGACAGCTGTTTGATTTGAAATAATGTCAGTTTCAGACAGAGAGTTGTTTTTATAAAGTTTACGCCAACTAAGTCTTTTTTATCTATATCATTATTCTGTTTTATATACTGTACATGTCAAATTTTATGTACACATTTTATGTAACTCATTTTATGTAATACACATTTTACCTAATTACACAGTTTATGTAATTTGTTAATTATTTGTTAGTAGGTGATTTATAGCAAGGTATTCAAGCTAATTAGAGACAATGATACCATGGTTTCGACGTGTTACTGTCTACGGGTCTGATAGGACAAATTAGAGTGTCTCCAGTTTAATTTGCCTACCAGTTTGCAGTAATTAAAATGAAGGCTGCATATGATAAAGTGTAGAAGATGGGTCATTACATTGCTGCCATTTAGCATCATTTCGTGTTTTTCACTAGATATTCGGCCCTATCCCTAGTCAACCTCGATAGGGAAATACTGCAACTGCAAGGCTTATCCTTATGGCCTCACAAATGAAGTTTGCGGTATTTCATGGTCAATATTGGTGACATGAAACATCTTGTTTTTGACTACAGGTCAGTGGTTTTGCATTTAACATAAGAAAACAATGATAAATATGTGTACCCAATCATAAGCAGTATATATCTTATTAATAAAAGTAAGTGTCCGTGTGTGTGTTTATATATGTGCTGCCTAGAGACGAATCTATAAAACTTACAACTGTGAAATTTGGCACACGGGTAGTGAAGAGTCTGAACATCTATACAATCGAAGCCCGAATTTTAAATTTTATTACCGTTAATTTTTAATTAATAAAAAACCAACAATTTTTGAAGGGTGAGTCCAAAAAATAGAACAGCGCCGCAGACGCCATATTTGAGATGTCAAAATCGATGCATTTTTTCCCCATGAAAGTACATAAATGTTATATATTTGGAAAGATCTTTGAATACTGATAATTTTTTCTGCTTACTTAAAAAGTTTAACAGATATATTAATTCTAAAACTCCACCGCCGAGACAAAACAATAAAATTACCCAGTATGGTGCAGCCATCTGTCGGCAGCGACGGGAATGAACTTCAAATTAATGTTTCTAATCAGTAAAATTTCAATTGTATATGATTTCCACTTTCAACAATTATATTAACGAAGTAATAATTATTTTCATTCATGATACATACTATTTAATAAGAAATATACAATAGTAATATTAAGATGGTTTTTTGAAATTTTTGATTTAAATGTATTACATATGCATTATTTTGTATACAAATTTGTGCGTGGCATTTGCTGAAAGCTCAAATTAATATTGAATTCATTATTGAATAAGATTTAAATAAAATTTATTTTATTTATAAAAGAAGTGTTTTTGCGGTGTTTTTTTATTGCATAAAATATTTTACATTTCTTATTAAATAGTATGTTTCATGAATGAAAATTACAACTTGATTTTTCTTATTTGATTTTTTTAATTTTCATGCTTTTACAACCTTACAGAAATGTTTTGATGTTAAAACATGGCTTAAATGTATTACATATGACGGCAATGCAGAATTTTTTTATTATTTATTTATTTGTTGTTGTTGTTGTTGTTGTTGTTGATGCTCATTCATCTCATCCATGAAGCTTCCATCCATCTTCATGATCTCATCTGATTAAATGCATTTGGGTACAGCTTCTTCAGATTCACCCCCGTTTGGCGATTTTGTGTGTGGCGAGGTAACCATGCGATTTTGGCGAGATTTTAATTTATTGTGTTGATTTTTTTAATAATTTTTTGTATTGGTAACTCAATTCTTTTTTATTTGCACATTCAACTACCGTTGCTTGCTATTTGCAAGCAACCATATGTGTATTGCGTGTGAGTGAAACACTGGTGTGTGGTTTTCAAATGATTTTAGCTTTTACTGGAAATTAGCAGAACATTAGCTTCCAAAACAGTGATCGTTTGGAAAGTTTTGGCGAGATTTTGTTTTAATGTGTTGATTTTTTAAATAATTTTTTGTATTGGTAACTCAATTCTTTTTTTTTTTGCATTTTCAACTACCGTTGCTTGCTATTTCATTTGTCTCTATTTTTTTATTTCATTTTCTGTAATTTTGCAGTTTTGAATTTAATCTCAGTTTCATTTCAGGGTCTTTCATTTTATTTGCTTTTATTTTGTGACTAATGTTTTATGTCCTTAGCATTTTTCTTTGAAGATGCCACAGTCTCTAGCAAACATGACAAAACGGATATCCACTTTATCGACGATGCTCATTTAATGTGTGTTTTCAAAAATTAAATATACCATGGTCTGTAAATGCCCCGAAAATATTTCTATGCTGGAGATGTAGACAGATAAAAGAATTTAAGTAAACTTTTGTGTAATTTATACATTTGTGTGTGTTTAATTATTTAAATTAATAGATTTATATTTTTTAAACGTTTTATTCTTGCATTCTTTTAAGGGTTTATAGTGTTGCGTGTGAGTGGAAGACTGGTGTGTGGTTTTCAAATGATTTTAGCTTTTACTGGAAATTAGCAGAACATTAGCTTCCGAAACAGTAATCGTTTGGAAAGTTTCTATTTATATTATTACCATTAAAATGTATATCAGTATCTGTATATTAAGTTTATAAGCTACACAACTCACTACCATAATACTCTTAAAATTTATATTTTAACACATTTCGGTTACCGCTGTTGTTTGTAAACACATGATCTTCATTGCCATGCACATTTCAGAAATTTCTCATTGAGATGATGCTCATTTAATGCGTGTTTTGAAAAGTAAAATATACCATGTTCTGTAAATGCCCCGAAAATATTTCTATACTGGAGATGTAGACAGATTAAAGAATTTAAGTAAACTTTTGTGTAATTTATACATTTGTGTGTGTTTAATTATTTAAATTAATGGATTTATATTTTTTAAACGTTTTATCCTTTCATTCTTTTAGGGGTTTATAGTGTTGCGTGTGAGTGGAACACTGGTGTGTGGTTTTCAAATGAATTTAGCTTTTACTGGAAATTAGCAAAACATTAGCTTCCAAAACAGTAATCGTTTGGAAAGTTTTGAATTTAATTTAATAAATTCT
This sequence comes from Dolomedes plantarius, assembly GCA_907164885.2. Classification (NCBI taxonomy): domain Eukaryota; kingdom Metazoa; phylum Arthropoda; class Arachnida; order Araneae; family Dolomedidae; genus Dolomedes; species Dolomedes plantarius. The sequence continues at coordinate 146,190,422 of OU015497.1, forward strand.
GATCACAAGATTTCTTTTGTTTTTGTGATACTTTAAATTAATTTTGCGTCACGTGCATAACAATGAAATTAATTGACAAAGAAAATATTAAAATACAGTAAAAGATTAAATTTAACCATTAGACTAATTGAGATGGAAATTTTTAAAAATTTAGTTCAAATTAGTATGTTTTATGGATATTAAATCAAATCTATATATAAAACTGTAATTTCCTCTCAAAATATGCTTCGCCATGACGATAAGTCCCAAGGTCAAACTTTAAAATAAGCTGGCGTACATTTACGAGAAAATTGTTTCTCCCACTCTCAGTTTTACGTAGCTTGCTCACGCGTACGTTCGCGGACGAGCCTGGTAATATTAGTTCCGCCCAATGAAGAAACAAAAAATATTGTTTATAAGAATATCCTCTAAAAAGCAATTTCATTACTCTTTCATTGTAATTATCCTAAAATGTACCCCGTAGCGAAGCACGGGTATTCAGCTAGTATATATATATATATATATTAATCAGTGGAGCCCCATTTAGGTGGTCTAGCATTGCTCCCTTTGAGGGGACAACATGGTAACAACCAAGCCTTATTCTGGATTTGAACCCGAGCCCACTGCGGAGAAGCTCAAGATGCTAACCACTACACCCTATGGGCGGCACAATGCAAAATACAAAGAAATGCAAAAATGCCTGTACAAGGAGCAAAATTTAGTTTACTTAAAGTACCAAAACAAAAAGCGTGTTATCATTAAAAGTCAAATTAAAGAATTCCTGGACAATTCACAAAGAAAACTTTCATTTGGATCAGAAAAAGTAGTTTTCCACTCGTGATTGTTTTTGTTGCCGATTCTTCAAAGACAACATGAAGTTCCTCTTACATATTGAATCTAATGAAATAATTTTTTTTATCAAATAGGTATTTAATCTCTAAATTTACTCCAGAAAAGTATCGATCTGAATCATTATAATTAATTATAAAGTTAGTCAAAATATTTTGATATTCATTCCAGAACGACTGCAAAGAAAATACAAAAGATATCTCTTACGTTTAAAGAAAACGAAAATTTTCTATTTTTAAAAATTACACAATTGAAATAAACTGCACGATATTTTCCAACAGATGAATGCAGTTCACTTCAGAAAAACTTGTTGGGGGATATCAGGAACTCCATTTTAATTGCCTCAAGGCGATCCATTCTTAAAATTTCTTTACTCTTATTTCAAACGAAAAATAAAGTGATCATACTTTCATATGAAAACTGAAGTAGAAATCGTCAAAGAATGTAGATTCGTTCATTTCCTTTCATAAATATATTCATTGTCCCCTCCTTAGGCTGTTTAATCTATTTTACCTCTTGGATCCGTTTTTTCTATAATTGGTGCCGGTGGAAAAAAGATGACATTTCTGTGTATGCCCTAAATTGGTTTGGGGAAACATGGTGAGAAATTCAATTATTTCTTAAGTAAATTGTGTAAAAATGATATGCGAGATGAAATTTTTATTTTTGGTGTTTTGATATTGTCAAAATGCTTTTAATCCAAGTTCTGTCAAAATCATATGGACTCAAAAACTACATTTTTTTTTATCCCGAAACTAAAATAGTTGAATGGGGCACAAAAGGATATCTCTTAAAAACATTTAACGGCTTGAACTTTTATATTTACAAATGAGATTGAAAATGTTTTTTACAAAACTATTTTCAAAGGAATTTCCGCAAGAAAACTAATAGTTTTCTTGACAAGTGTTAGTTATAAGAATATTTCGAGAAGAATTAAAAATGGATGTAAAGGATTACACGAGTTGAAAAATGATATTTAAAATAATATATTTTTAATTTACTCTGCAATTCAAACTTATGAGTATTAGATAGAATGAAGTGAACATATGGATCTCAGAAGTATAAAAAAAATGATGACTCCAATTTTACAGATGAACGGAAAATGAAATATATACTTCGGAAAAAAGCATGTTAATCATACAAAAATTCCTTCTTATTTAATTTTTAAATCTGCCATTGTTTGTCAACATGTGAAAGGAAGAAGAGCTCATTCTTTGCTAGATTATAACATGTTAAATTACTATAACATTTTATGGCTTGTTTCTTCATTTATAATAAAGAAAACATGTAATATTTTAAAATTTTCTCGTACTTAGATATAAATTCTGAGAAAATAAAAATAAAAAGTCTATATACATTTTAACGTATTCTCTTTTTGAGTAATTTATGAATTACATCTTTCCTTTTCAACTGAGTAAAATTAATACTAGGAAAACTTGTCTTCTGATCTAAATCTTTCCGTGTTAGAACCTGTGATACAATACTTCAGAATCTACTGAATTTCTGTTGATAAAATCCTTCTGTTACAAAATTTTTAACTCAAATATATGTATATATATATGACAGGCGTTTGGTTTGCCTGTTCTAACATTAATTTGCAGTCATCATCTTAATACTGGTGGCGAGTAGTAAGTAGTATAAATCCAATAAACAAACATCGTTCTAACGAAATGAAGTTTAATTTATTTCTTCGTTCAGCAACCACTGATCCAAGTAGCGCATATTTGAGCGCTCGCCATTTTCAAATTGTGGACCCAGTTGACACACGTTCACCAGCAACGATTAAATCCCGCGTTCTGACAAAAATTCGCGGGCATCTCCGCGCGTCAACTCTCCCTGCACATGCGCAGAGCCCAAACCAGACATCTTTCAAGGAGAATTAAATAATATTTCCTCCTCGAACGCAAAACCAACAGGCGCGCCAAGATTACATAATGAAAAGGGGAAATTCCCTTTCCCAATTCGCGTCTTGAAATGCGAACAATTAGAGGCGAATTACGCTACGAATATAATTTAATTCCCAAGCCCCCTTTAAATTTAAGGTAATCATTCTTTTCCCACTTAAATTATGACATATATATATATATATATATATATATATATAGTAAAATAATATCAACAATTCAACATGAACAAAAAAAATTAATAAGCAGGCATAGACTTCCAAACAAATTAACTTAAAACCTACCCTAGCTTTGAAAACTTATAACTTTTCAATAAAAGATTGCGCAGTTGCAGCAAACCCACATATTGAAAATGGACAAATATAACTAAAAATAAAGAATCCAACAGAGCTAGATAATTATCTAGATCTGTTGAATTATTTATTTTTAGTTATAAAGTATATATATATATATATATATATATATATATTTATTTATTTATTTATTTATTTATTTATTCATTTGTAAATGTATATTATCTTCTATATGATACAATGGCTACAATAAATTTAGTATTTTGCTAAATAGGTTTAGGAAAAAACTTTTCAATTGACTGTGAATAATATATATGTAGTAATTCCATCTAAAAAATATTAACGTTTCGTATGTGTAATTATACACATAACCTGAATCAAATACATAAAAAAGTAGAGGTAGATATGCGTTCTCACAAATGAAAATTTATGCGCTCTGCGTGACTCCGTTAAGAGTGTAAGCAAATTAAAAACATCGTAATTGCTTTTCCATCGCTTACCGTTTGTTTCACAAGTTAGTTTTCTGTTTCTTCGTAATTTATAACGAGTCATAAAGAAAGCACTCTAAATAAGACGAGAAATGCACTAATGTATGCTCTTACTTGATACGTCTAAAAGAAAAATAACTTCCAAATATTGACCACGCTTGAAACTTGAATATATCCTTTCGTGTTTGTTTGCTGCTCCTCTGCGATAGTTTGTATATTTTCGATAAAAAGTTGGCATTTTGTCAATTAAAAAGAAAAGCGTAATTAACGACTGAGAAAAGCGAAATACAATATCCTAGACTGTTTATTCGCTTATTGGAGTACATGCGTGCTGTGTGAGTGCAGAAAAGGTTACATTTGCTACAAACTTGTTCGTGCTCTGTCATTCTAGTCATTCCTTATTCATTTTAAACTGTTCTTAATAAAGTTAAACATATAAAAACAAGCGAATACGTTATATATATATATATATATATATATATATATATATATATATATATATATATATATATATATATATATATATATGTCTGGTGCTCTTATCTCGGGGAGTCTGGGGGATTTGTCTGGGTACGCGAGGATAATGCGAATCCCCACGTTTTGGAAATATTATTTTGGCTTAACTTAAAGGAAATTTAAAAAAAATTATGAATCATTTGTTGGTATAAAACAAAAAGTACTTTTTAAAAATATTCATATATGTATATTTAAATATATATGTATATATACACTGAAGTGCCACTGAATTAGGGATAGCAAAGTCTATGCAAATTGTGTAGCGCTGCGCATCATGTATGCGCAAGTGAGGGCGCTGTTGTAACTGCATATATAGCGCTTACTGTGGTTGTTCTGAATTAGTTGTTGGAATTGCCAGTATGGGTAAACTGCCAGATTTAGACGCCTTCGATCGCGGACAAATCGTAGGTGCACGACGCATGGGCCATTCAATTTCCGAAATCTTCAGACAGCTAGGATTTTCATGGTTGACAGTGTCAAGAGTATACCAAGAATACATAGATGGTGGAAAAAAAACTAGAAAACATAGGGAAAACTGCAAAGGACAATTAGCCATGACAGTGCGTGGTGAGAGACGGCTCAGGCTTATTGTACGTAGCCAGCGAAGCCAAACATTAGCTCAAATTACCACCAAGTTTAATGACGGTGCCAGTCGTACAGTCAGTAAACGGACTGTGAAACGCTCGCTTCACCGTATGGGTTTCGGGAGCCGTCGACCTACGAGAATGCCATTGCTCTATACTATCCATCGGGCTGCACGTCTTGCCTGGACAAGAGAGCACAGAGACTGGAGTGTAGAGGACTGGAAACGAGTAGCATGCAGTGATGAGTCTCGATTCCGATTACTTCACGCCGACGGGAGGCTGAGAACATGGCGTCAGGCTCATGAAGCCATGGATCCTGTATGCCTAGCTGGAACTGTACAAGGGCATGGTGGCTCATTCATGGTCTGGGGTGTTTTTTCGTGGCACAGTTTGGGATCTTTGGTGCGTATACCAACCTCCCTTAATGCAATTCGGTACGTAGAGTTGCTGGGTGATCACCGCCATCCGTTTATGCTGTTCTGTTATCCGCACGGTAATGGATTTTTCCAGCAAGACAACTGTACCTTTCATAAGTCCCGGTTAGCTACTGGCTGGATGGGTGAGAATTCCTCTGACTTCTCTGTCATGAATTGGCCACCTAGACGCCCAGACTTAAATCCTATTGAGCATCTTTGGGATGTTTTGGAACAAGACGTGAAAGGCCATCACACAGCACCAAAGAACCTTACTGAATTATGGACAGCTTTAGCCAATATTTGGCAAGCCATTCCCGTGGAACGTTTCCAGAAACTTGTTGAATCTATGTCTCGTCGTGTGGCAGCCGTTATCAAGGCCAGAGGAGGCCCAACTCGTTACTACGTAGGTATCCCTAATTCAGTGGCACTTCAGTGTATATATATATATATATATATATATATTTATATATATATATATATATATTTCAGGATATATATGCTCATATATATTTCATATATATATTTCATATATATATGCTCAGGAATTTTTAAAGTTGTTTAGAATAGTATTTGTGTTTTGGTTAAGTTGTAATGGGGGGTGGAGCTATAGTAATGTTACAATGACGTAACCATTAGGATAGAACTGGGTGCTGTTTCGCCATAACCGTCACTTACGGAATTGGGGTGTGTAGGCACCGATTATATTGCATTAGGATTTTTCTGTGCTTGCTTGTAAGGTGCGTTGAGCCCATACAGTAAGGTGTGTTTGTCTTTTCATTTTCTTCTTGACTAATTGCTTCTTTGGGGGACTCGGGGCCTTGGGATGTCTTTTGGGCTTACCTGCATCCTATTCAGAAAGTTCCCCTTGAGGTAATTGACATGGTTAGGCCCCCTGATGACGTGACCTATCGATTACCTCTGTCGTTTTATGGTTCAGTTCCGACTCTTATACAGAATCTTGCCGTTGGTGCGTGGATGCCCAGAGTGCTTGATTTATGCTTGTTTTTTGTCTATTTTAGTATAATTTTTTATCTATATCTGTTGGATTATTTATTTGTTTTTTCATTATGGGGATATGAAGCTTCTGCGCTATCCTCTATTGAAAATGTTTTCTTTGCAGGATATGTTTTATGTTATAGTGATTTAGCAGTCTATGCTTGAATTTTAATTTTGTTTATTTCTATGGTTTACTTTTTAAATTGTACTTTTCGGTATGAAGGTTTGCAGCTTTGCGCAATCTTCTATTGGAATTTCTTTATTTTTAATTTTTAAGTTAGTTTTATGTTTATGGTTAGTCTCGAGGTTCCTCATGTAGTAAGCAGGCTCTTCTAATGTATTCTTTGCTTTTCAGATAACTTTTATATAATTATGCAAACTAGTATTAAAGATTTTTTTATGGGACATGGCTCGTCGCGTTCTGTAACAAGGAGCCCTGCTGCACGTCTTGTTCAGGGGAGTGTGGTGATTAATAAGTTACCTGAACATCTGTTACGTTTATATAATATAAAACTTATAATATAATACTAAATTTGCTAAATGCAAAGATAAAAGGTGTCTCACGTACCCTATGGCGAACAGTATTCAAGTGGGGGTTGGTTCAGGCAATAATGATTTGTTCTGTAAGTGTAAGGGATTAATTTACATTATAGAGTGTCAAGAATGTAATTTATGCTATATTGGGCAAACAGGGACTGAGTTTAATAAAAGGGTTAATAGCCATAGGTCTGCAATAAAAATTTTTAAGGACAGCACTACTTTTGATTATGAACTTTTACACTTTCAAGTACATAACTTCGAGCAGGCTAAATTATATATTATTGATGAGATTAATGATTTAAATAAAAGGTTGGATTTTGAAAATTTATATATTTGTAAGCTTAAAACACTATTTCCGTATGGTTTAAACAGTAAGCTTAACGGGAAGGACCGGTGGATTTAGATAATAACTGCGTTTATAAAAAATTCATGGTTATTGATAGGTTTAATTATATACTTTCTAACTATAGGGGTAAAAGAGGGAAAGGTAGAAATAGTTTAAAAACAAAATTGAAACTGGATGATCTGCAAAGGGTTTGTAATTTATTTATTGATTTTAAGAATATTAAAATAATTAAACATTTTTTATTCAACCAAAAAAATTCTGGTTTAAGGTGGGTAATTAAACATCATTTATCTTCAATTAAATTTGTCTCGAGATTTACAAAACTAATAATTTTAGATTTAATTAAATACAAGCTTAACCTGACTAATTTGGATGATAAGAGGGGAAGGGATGTAGGGGTAGAGTACTGTACTATTAACTTTCTAGATAAAGATTTCGAGTATTTAAAACTACCTACTATTGTACATAATAATTCTAAATTATTACCATTCAAGGATTTTGGGAAAATCGTTATTGCGTTTAAATATCAAAAAACGTTAAGGGACTTAATCTGCAACTATAACTTTTATTGTCATAACTTAGGCAAAATTTCTAATTCTGATTGTAATTGTCATATTGAGGAGTTTAAAAACTTTGTAAATCCAACTTTGGGGCATATCGTAACAGGGGATCTTAATATTGTTAATGATGTTAGGTTGAGGGAAGTTCTACGTAAGGGCTCAAAATTTAGGGTAAGAAATAAGGTAAATTTAAAGCAAATTTTAAGTTCTATCACTAAAGATTTAGACTACTTTATCATAAAATTAGCAAGGAAGTACAATTGGCCTATCGAAGGTTTTTTGGAGTGGAAGGTACATATTTTACAGGATATAAAAAGGAATTATGAACAGTTTGGTATGGAGGACAACAGGAGTTTCCTTTTAAACAAAGTTCTATACAGTAAAATTAAAGGTTTAAAAAATAAGTTTATTATTACGGTTGTTGATACGGCGGCAAATAACTTTGGTTTTATGTGTAAAGATTATTTTAAGCAGTTAATTTCTAGGGAATACAACTCAAATAATACCTATCAAAAAATTAACCTTACTAAAAAAGAAATACATAATAGGATTTTAGATTTCAGCAAAAAATTTAAGTTTAAGATTAATAGCATAAAATACCCTTACCTGTTTCCTACAATAAAATTCCAAAAAGTACCTACTAAATTTAGGTTTGTTACTTGTAGTACAAATTGTTATAACACTTTGTTCAGTAAAAAGTTCTTTAGCTATTTAAAAATTATTCTAAATAAAATTAAGATTACCGAAAAAAGCTTTATTATAAATAATAACCAGGATATTCTACATTTTTTAATAAGTAAGAATATAGATAGCATTTACACGTTTGATTTTGAAAACCTGTTTACCAGTATTCCTCATGATAATTTAATGATTATATGTTCAGAAATCTATGATGCTTATTTAGATAGTATTTTAATCTTAAAATGTGACTGGATTGATTTATGTAAATTTAATATTTTTGAAAACTATCTCTTTAACGGCTTATGTTTCTTTAAACAGATAAAGGTTATACCTATGGGAAATAGCTACTCTAGTGCATTTGCCAACCTATTCTTACATTTTTACGAAACTAAATTTCTTAACTCAAATAATATTACCGGATTTAGATATATTGATGCCCTCATAATTTTTAACTGTAACGATTTGGAGTTTCTTAATCAAATCTACCCAAAGGAACTTACTTTAAACCGGACTAACGAAAATAATCTTTGTGCGACTTATCTGGATTTAAAAATTAAAATTCAAAATAGGGAAATAAAAATAGGAATTTATGATAAAAGGTTAGATTTTAACTTCGAGGTTATTACTTTTACCAATTTCCATAGCAACTTAAACTATAAAATTTATTATAATATTTTTTACTCACAACTTTACAGAATAAAAAACATATGTAACAATGCTGGGGATTTTTTGGAGGCATGTAGCATTTTCGAGGAAAACTTAAGAAAAACGATTTCCCTAAAAATTTCGGTAATTTAAAAGTTTAAAAAAAATGGCATTTAGACTCAGGAATTTTTAAAGTTTTTTAGAATAGTATTTGTGTTTTGGTTAAGTTGTAATGGGGGTTGGAGCTATAGTAATGTTACAATGACGTAACCATTAGGATAGAACTGGCTGCTGTTTCGCCATAACCGTCACTTACGGAATTAGGGTGTGTAGGCACCGATTATATTGCATTAGGATTTTTCTGTGCTTGCTTGTAACGTGCGTTGAGCCCATACAGTAAGTTGTGTTTGTCTTTTCATTTTCTTCTTGACTAATTGCTTCTTTGGGGGACTCGGGGCCTTGGGATGTCTTTTGGGCTTACCTGCATCCTATTCAGAAAGTTCCCCTTGAGGTAATTGACATGGTTAGGCCCCCTGATGACGTGACCTGTCGATTACCTCTGTCGTTTTATGGTTCAGTTCCGGCTCTTATACAGAATCTTGCCGTTGGTGCGTGGATGCCCAGAGTGCTTGATTTATGCTTGTTTTTTGTCTATTTTAGTATAATTTTTTATCTATATCTGTTGGATTATTTATATATATATTTAAATATATATATATATATATATATATATATATATATATATATATATATATATAAAGAGTGAGAGAGAGATAGAGTATATATATATAGATAGATAGACAGTTAAAGCATCATATAGCGTATATAATGTAATATAAATACATTTTGTTATTGGAAAACCATGTAAAAACTGTGTATTTAATGATAATAAAGTCATCAGTGTAATTGGTACTGCGTATGTATTTTTCGTAAATTGAGTATTCTGTAATTAATTTCTGGTTTGTATAATTTTATTTTGTAAAGGAATTATGTTATCCTGTATTAGGAAATTCTTTATTTTTAGCCACATCAAATGGAAATTCAATACAAATTTCAAATATGAATATTCTGATTGCATTTTCTGTTCCTTTTGAAACCACCTGAAAAGTTTGTCTTCTCAGTAATAAAATAGAAAGAAAATTTAAATTTAGTATAATTTATAGTCTTCTAATTTAAAAAAATAATTTATTATCTTTAAGATATATTTTGAGCACTGAAAATTTCTATTTTTCAACTGTTTTCTTTTTAGTATTTAATTTTGTATATTATAGAAATTTATATAGTTTCATGTATAGAAGTCAGGTATTTTAACTTAAATAAAATGAGAAGGAATATATTTTGCATTTCTTTCCTAAGCTCTTCCTGGTAATACCTTATCATTTTGCATTTTAAATGGGATCGAAATAAACATTCTTCAGTTAATAAAATGCTGAAGGATTTTTAAAATACTTGGTTTGTTTCATAACTACTTCTGATTGCAGAATGATAAATGTGACGAAGTTTTTATTTAATTCGGTCTATTCGTATGTTAGAGTTAGAACTGTATTTTTTTTTAGTAAAGCATTTGATTAAGTATTTTCTCCCTTTAAATCGCATTTATTTTACTGTCTTACCTTTGGGTGTGCAACTTAAATAATTTATTTTACCTAAATTTTTTACCAAATATGTATTTTATCTCTATTTATTTAATAAAATTTAGTAAAAATAAAATGGTTTTACATGTCGTAATTAATCATTTTCATAATTTTCATGAGGTGATAATCTATAATTTCTATGGAAAAAGTTTAAAAGACTGCAATTTTTACTCTCCATATTTTTTCTATGTGGCATAATTTAAAACATTCTAAACATGTTCTAATGTATGAGCTAATGCTTTCAGACTCAGATTCACTATTGTTATATGACACATTGAGTCTTATTTTTAAAATGATATATAATTGTATGGATTTGTAGAGTTAAAACCACTATGTTTATCAAATGAATGTAAGGTATAAACAGACCCAGATTTTCATAAAAAAGGCCAATTGAAATTAAACTGCACCACATAACAACGAAAAAATAATTGTACAATTTTACAAGAATTTACACCTGAAATTTATAACATCATATCATAAGACATGTAATTATACATACAGTAACATACATATAATATATATATATATATATATATATATAAACTATGCCAAAATGTTCCATGAATCATAATAAAGACCCTGCTTTTACTTATGAGATACCAATTCTGCTTATGAGCCAATCACTCTTATCAATTACTCTTGCCAATCAACATTATGAGCAAATGCTTTCGGACTCGCAATCAGTATCATTATATGACACATTGAGTCATATTTTCAAAATGATAAATAATTATATAGAATTGTAGAACTAAAATCATTTTGTTTATCAAATAAATTTATGCTCTAAATAGACTCAGATCCTATTACAAAATGCCAATTGAAATTAAACTAGCCAGCATAAGAACGAAAAAATATTAGCCCAATTTTACAAGAATTTTCATCTCAAATTCAATAATAACACACTGACATGTATTTCCGTGACATTGTAAATAGTGTTATAATTATACATTTTATTGATAGATTTATCAATTAAGTTATTGAATAAACCATACCAAAACGTTAATCGTAATAAACATTCTGACTTAAGATATCAAAAGCCAATTTTACATGTAATTCAGCTCTTATCATCAGTACCACTACTTAAAAAACGTTTTCAATTTGTTAATATTTATCCCATATGTTTAGATTATAATTTCTATTAATTCTAAATGAATTAACTTTAAGTATATTTTTAATTTTTTAATATTGTTTAAGATATTTAAAACATTTTTTAAGTATGCTTAGATAGTATATTATTTATTATTATGAAACGTATATTGTCATGCTTATTTTCGTTTATATCAAACATTTTTGTATAAATAATTCAATCCTTAATAAATTCGGAGAACTTTTCCTTGCATATAACCCTTTTTATACTAATTTGTCACTCTTAAGTAGAATTGTTCCCACTACAGACCGAATTATTAGGCATTACATGTTATCAGTATCCTATGCTTTGAAATAATTTGAATCTGCATAGTGCACTTCGGCGTATACATAACATATTATATTCTTGTTACATTTAATAGAACGTAAGATTAAATTCGGAAATCGTGTGTTTCCTAAACCATGTGCAGCAGCTCACACAGATATTTTACCATGCCCGTTTAGGGATAATAGATTATACAAGTTTATTATTATGATTGATGATTGATTAAAGGAAATGACAAGCATTGCAAGAGATTTCACTTCGATAACTCTTGGTTTACTTCATACTCCGGCCGATTAAAGCAGCTTCCTTTAATGAGGGCGCGGCGTTTTTGATATATATATATATATATATATATAATATGTGTGTGTGTGTGTGTGTGTGTGTGTGTGTGAAACTTGGAGTTAAATAATTTGTAAAGAAAAATTAATTGAAACTTTTTTCTCAGTTTGAAGTATAAAGCAAATTTTTTTATTGGGCACAAATTAGCTCTTTGCATTTTTTTTTCTATCATCTCTGTTGATAAATTGGAACTAGTATGATATACTGATATACCCCCCCCCCCCCAATGGCAATTTAGGTTTTTTTTTTTGTCGCCAAGGAGAACGCGTGTCTTTGAAACGGGAAATTCCGGAAAGTCCCAAAAATACGCATTTTTTATACTGTACAACCACAGAAAAGCACAATAAACACATAAATACAAAAAATAAAAGCTGAAAAATAATAAGAAATTTGTTAAGTGGGGGGGGGGGACTGCCGCCCCCCAACTCCCCGCGACAAAAAGTCAGTATAGTGCAACTAATAATAATTTATTTAAATAAACATAAAATACATCTTGGTTAAATATATATTTCTTTATTAAACATAAATTACAGCACAATTACAATAGAAAAAATACATGTTGGCAATAGAATTTTAAAAAAAAGTATCTATACCGAAATTTTGTGCTCCTCCCAGTTAATTTTTGAAACGATTTCAATAAATTTATTAAAACAATCTACATTTGCCGCTAAACAAGATTTCCGAAACATGTACATCGCTAGGTAGATTTTAAATTCTGCCTCACGATTGTAACCACGAACCATGCCGAATAGATTTCTCAGTGTTACATTGCTCCCCCCCCTCTACAATAACATTCCTACAAACAAATGTAAAACCATCAGAATAAGAACTTTTAACTTTAGTCCTCATCTCTGACCCACATTTTTTGCAATTCGTGCTCTTTAACAACCCAACCTCCGGCAAAAAATTAAAAAGCAACTGTTATTTAATATTTTGAAGGAGCATTACACCAAAGCATTACACCAAAGTAAAAACCGGCAACATAACAACCAAAACAAGCCACCCGCATTCCACTGCAAAATCTCAAGTATCATAGCAAGGGAGTATGCCGTAGGCTGTAGATCATTTAGCCGCAGAGCGTTGCCTAGGGTGCACCACGAGGAGGTAGATCTACGTTGCTCCCCGTTGCAAAAAAAAAATAAATGAGATCCTCTTTAAGATCTTTGCTCTATATATCCCCCCTAATAGTAAACCAGACTTATCGAGGATTGTGATATCTTCTAAGACAATCATAATTGGAGAAACAAACGCAAATTCAAGTAGATGGGGATATAGTCATCCAAATGCTGCTGGATTGGAATTTGAAGATCTCCTGAATTCCAACCCTCTCGAGCTTATTTATAAACCTGATGAACCACCTACTTACATCCATTATAACCGATCTGGTAGTTCCCCAGACCTGTTGTGTATTTCATCAGATATCAGTACTTGCACAAAGAGAAAGGTTGTGGAGGATCTTGGCTCAGGTCATAGACAAGTCATAGCTCCAGTTGATGTCCACCAACCAGAAGCCCGTTTTAAGAAATCAGTTTCCAAGATATCGTGGAATTTCAAAAAGGCAAATTGGGACAGGTTTGAAAAAATGACTGATCAGGAATTAGGAGGAAAGAAATTCAATCTTTCACTACCTCCGAAAAGCCTAGTTCATAATCTTACAAAGACAATCCTTTACTGTGCGAGGATTTGCGTACCAAGAGGCAAAGTCCGAGGCTACAAATGTTTTTGGACCCCTGAATTGGAGGAACATAAAAAGGAGCGGGACCGTCTTAGAAAAAAAGCTGATCTCACTAAAAGGCAAACTGATGTGGTTGCTTGGAGAAAACAAGATGGCGTACTAAATAAAGCTATTTTACAAGCTAAACGTAAATCATTCGATGTTTTTATCTCAAGTATTGACTATAAGAAAGATAGCTTAAAAGTTTTTAAATTCATTTCTAACATACAAAATTACAAATCTAGGTGTAAAAAGAATCCGATTTCTTTTGGAAATAAACTATTAACTTCGGATAAAACTATTACGAATGCTTTTGGACAATCCTATTCGCAATCCCAGAAAAAGGGAAAATATGCAAAAAAGATGTCGAAAGTGGTGAATACTGAATGGAAAATGTTATTTAAGTACCAGAAAGATTCAGGGCGGCCGATTGGGGAGGCTATCTTTGATACTCTACAGAGGATGTTCACACATTCTTTAGACGATGTATATTGTATTCACAAAACTAAATTACATGAAATCCTTGTGTTTTAAATGTTCTATTTGACATCCCTTAATCTGAACTATCTTTCGACACCGCAATTTCCATGATAATAATGCCTTTTGAAGTGTCAGAAGAGGTATTCTATCCCATTCCTCCTGAACAGCTTTCCAGAGTCCTGTAAGGGTTTTGGGACGACGTTTGGATAATGCAGATTTTAAAAGTCCGAAAGCACAAAAATCCATAGGTGATACATCGGGAGATTTAGTAGGGATATCAGTGAAGTGTATGGCCTTGATACCAGTTTTTTGTTCCATTTCTTTTAGGAAATTTACAGTGGATTTTGATGTGTGACTGCTAGCTTTGTCCTGATGGAGTCTCACAGATTGATAGCACTGTGGGTAAAGCGATGGTATTTCCTTCAGAAAAATTGGCGATAAAATATGTTCCTGATAGTATTTGGAGTTAATCTTGACATTTTTTCCACTCTCTTTATTTTTAACTTGCCATTATAAGAAAAACCAGCAACAATTATTAATCCCTTAGAAAAACTTTCTTTCGATTCTTTGAACCATATACTTAAATTCTTTTCTCCCCTTTTATGATAATAAATGGCTTTTTTTTGTTGCAATCATTTAAATACACCCATGATTCATCTATTGTGACAATTGTTTTCCGTTTTTCTTTGGATAAGTGTTTCTCATATAGAATTCTGCAGCGTGTCCTGTGTTCAGCGATATGATTTGGAAGAAGACGATGCACATTGCGTTTTTTCGCTTTCTTAAGATTTAAATCAACGTTTATCATTTTGTTTACAGTGGACACCGAGCATTTTAATGATTTTGCAACTGTCCTTTGACTAGGGGGATTTTCTTTTAACATTAAACAACGTACAATAGTCGACTTGCAATAGTCGAAGATGTCCGTTTTTTCCTTGGATACATGTTTGGAATTTTTGTCCCACTTGAGGCTCCAATTTGACGTTTTTTTTTCCTTTCTTGTTGACGATATTACCTATCGACGCTTTAGATATCACAAAACCATGACTCTCACATCGTTTTTGGATAACAGAGTATGCATATATTTCTTCGGAAAGAGCATAAATATAGCCTTCGAACCACTGCTTTGTTAAAAACGCCATTTTGAATAAAAACAAAACTTTCAACCCGCAGACGATAATTTTGACTTTTAAAAACATAGTACAATTGCAATTATTTATTTTGCAGCAAACGATTTTTTATTACCCCTTACCAAAATCGTCTAAAAAATGTGCGAACAGCCTCTGTATTCAGTACTTTCGAATTGGAACTTACAATAAAACGCCTTAAAATGAAAAAATCCCCTGGTGTGGACCACATCCATGCAGAATTTCTTGGACATTTGGGCACGGAGGCAAAGAAAACAATGTTAAATATATTTAACCGAATTAGGGAATCTGCCCGGATCCCGGCACATTGGAGAAGAGATATTATAGTCCCCGTCTTAAAGAAAAACAAGGATCCTGGGCAGTTAAATAGCTATAGGCCCATCTCGCTCACGAGTATACTTGCAAAAACCATGGAAAGACTTGTAGTTAACCGTTTGAATTGGTATCTTGAAGAATATGGTATCTTAGCAGTAAAGCAAGCTGGTTTTCTTAACAACAGGTCAACGTGTGATCAAGTGACACAATTTAGCCAGTTTGTTAAGGACGCTCGTGACGAAAGAAACATCTTGACAGCCATCTATGTTGACTTTAAAGGGGCATATGATTCCATCTGGAGGGAAAAGCTCTACCAGAAGCTCCTGAGCATCGGTATCACTTCAAACTTATTTAATTGGTTAGATCTTTTACAAGTCAGAGAACCTGCAGGGTTAAGTTTGGAGATTTTTTCTCCAAATGTGTTAATCTACAAACTGGTCTTCCACAGGGAGCGGTTAGCAGCTGTACTCTGTTCAATATCTATATTAACGATCTTGTCTCAGCTCTTAAATCAATACCTGGTATTAAATGCCCATTCTTTGCTGATGATTTCGTAATATGGACTAAAGCACCAAAACGTTGTGCAAAAGACCTTATTGAAAATCGATTAAACAAGGCACTACAGGCCCTCTCAGATTGGAGTGATGAAAATAATATGACTGTTAATCTGGATAAGACAGCTTCACAGTCCTTTTTGTCTATCTCATAAGACTTTTCGCCCAGAGCTTCAGTACAAGAGTAGTTTGATTGCCAATACAGATAGTTTCACCTACCTGGGACTGACTTTTGATAATAAGTTAAGTTGGAATCTCCAGGTGGAACGGCTCATCGAGCGCGTTACACATAAATTTAATGTCCTTAAGCGTCTGGCAGGTTGTAAATGGGAGAGTGCCCGGTCTACCCTTAACACTACATATAATACATTTATCCTCCCTTTAATGACTTATTGCTGTGAGGTCCTCATCACAGCCCCACATCCGGTGATCAACAAACTCGAAGTTCTGCAAAATCAAGCTCTCCGCTTGATTACAGGTGCTGTGAAGTCTACACCGATCCATGCGATGCTAATCCTGACAGAAAATAAACCTTTCCAAGATATTATGAAGGAGACGGCTTTGGTCCTCTATGAAAAGCTTCTGAGAATCGATGACTCCTACTGGAGGGACTATGTGGTCAAGCCTAGACAACTTAAAACCCAGAATGGGTTTATCCAGAAAGTTCTAGACATTAGAAAGGATATTGTTCTCCCGGGTCATGTTCAGCTTCTTGTGAAACCTAGAAACCCCTTGGAAATAACTAATGTTGAAACAAAATTGGATCTAGTTGAAACCATCTATAGGAAAAGAGATGTCGCACCAAGTATCCTAAGAAATCTTACCCTGGAGACCATTGCGGTTAGATACCCACCTAAAAATTGGCTGCATATTTTTACTGATAGATCTCAATTTGACTGCCATTTTATTGTAGGTGCTGGTGTCTTTTCGGAACTTTTTCCTTTCTACGCCCCACCAGGCTACATTGGTACAGCCTTCGATGATGAAGTGGTTGCCGTGAGCATAGCCTTACAGCAGCTGCTGCTGGCTCTTCAACACAAATTTGAAAATGCAGTCCTCCTTTCGGACTCACAGGCAGCCATTCAATCAATTAGCTCTGTTGAACTCCCCCTGACACCTGAGATTTCTCGATGTCAAGAGCTTTTGAGAAGTTTGAGTTTGAAGGGAAAACGTATCGTTCTCCAATGGGTGCCTGCTCATTGTGGCGTCTGGGGTAATGAACAAGCAGATTCCCTTACAAAAAAGGGTGCGAATATACTACAACATCAAAATACATCAACTTCCTCTTGGAAAATAAAACTGTTCCTGAAAAATCTATGTAAAACTAACTCATTGCGGGATCTTCGGACTCGCACGACCCTAAAAAGTTGGGGGATTGTAAGCCTTTCTTTAATTCCCGACAAACCCAGACGTGATGCAGTTGCGGCCTTCCGTTTATCTACGGGCCATGATTGTCTCTCTGCTCACCTACACCGTATAGGCCTTTACACCACGCCTTTTTGTCCACTTTGTGATACTGGAGTTGGGCAGGGGTACCCGTTGAACAGTTGGGCAGGGACCACTTGCTTCGAAGTGGGGCCCTCCGCGAACACACTGTGTTCTCGAGGTATTGGGAAGCAAGAGAACTTTTATGGCAATGACTTCGGTCTTATACCCTGTTTTCAGTTTCGCTTTCTCATGTACATGTTTATATCTTTGTACTGTCATTTTATCTGTTTATATGTATTGGTATTTTGCCTTGCCATTGGAAATAAAAAAGAATTAAAAAAACAACCAAAACAAAGGGCGCCAGATTTGGCGAGAAATATCTTGGGGGGGGAGATATCATACTTGTACCGAGAAATTTATGAATCAATAATATTAAACTGATGCAATTATTAACTGCCAAATTTATTTCAAATATGCGTTTTTGAATATATATTTGAAGGATATGGAAGTGAAATCCAGTTTTTGCTTCCAAGCAATATTTTTTAAAAATCTTTTCAAATGTATGCATGTTTATATATATATATATATATATATATATATATATATATATATATATATATATATATATATATATATATATATATATATATGTATGTATATGTATATATATGTGTGTGTGTGTGTCTGTGTGACATGGAACTGGACTTTGTAATTATTTTGATTAATATACTGTTTTATCTCTAAAAAAATATAGTTTCTGATTTCATAATTTCGATACAACTTTAATTCGGTTCCATGCATATTTATAACTGTATCTTTTTTTTTGTAAATCTTAAAGTATATATATTCTCAAAATCATTCGTGTGGTTTTTCGTACCGGTTTTCAGGGAAGAAGGGAATGTACCTCCCGTAGGCAATTTAGGGTGACCTATAATAGTATGAATAGTACGCAAGGTCATGTGCACAGAAGGGAGAATTACTTGCCACCCTCTCGGTCATTAAGGGGATAGTTTCCCCATACCAACGGCCGAGCAACCACCTTTTAACCAATGATATATCTGAAAGGTTTTAATTGTTCGAGATTTTTTTCTGACCTCTGCTTTTCCTGTGCTGGACAGTTTTTAACGGTGTTTTGGGCAGTTGAAGAAAAGGCCGCTACTGTTAGTCATCTCTAGGTTTTCCGCTCTTCAGCCAGTCGCCATTTATATGAAGATTTTTCTGGTCTGCTTTTTTGACCGAGTTTTGGATACGAGATATAATCTTCAGTCTCCAATGAGGGTGGTGGTGAGTAATAATAATTTGTAATATATTTTTTCAGGCGAGAACATAGAATAATCAATATATGTAACTAGGATTTATTATGTGTTCGAATAATTTTTTATGTATGTAGATAATTATTATGATGTTTTCTCTGCAAATTTGTAATTAATGATAAAATTAATTTTAAGTATGAAGAAGAGAAACTAAAATGTTAACATTACTATTAAATTTGAGTTTGTTTTTTTAGTTATCTCAGACATGTGTCAGAATGTGTTTTCTCAAATTAGCAATTTTAAAAAAAAGTGCCACAATACGATTTTCTATTTTATTACATGTTCTAATTTTTCATAATAATATATAACGTGTGAAACTTGGAGTTAAATAATATGTAAAGAAAAATTAATTCAAACTTTTTTCTCTGTTTGAAGTATATATAAAGCGCTTTTTTTAATTTGGCTCTAAATAAGCCCTTTGTAATTTTTCTCTCAGCTCTGTTGAGAAATTTATTAATCACTAATATTAACTGATGAAATTATTAACTTCAAAATTTATTTCAAATATGCTGATTTTTCTCAAAAACAATCAACAATAATATATGGTTTTCTTCCTTTTTATTTAAATACCTTTTATTTGCTCTTTAGTTTAACGCATACTTGTCGATCAATTTACAATATTATATTGAGGAAATACATCCATAACGAAATGCACTGAAATATAAGTAGTAGTAAAGTAACCTGAAAGCAGAGGTATTTTCAATTTCACACATAATTCGGATAACATATGGCGAAGAATTCATAACACAATTAACAAATATTCATTACTGGAATAGTAAATGAATGAACCTTTTTGTAATATAAACAAGAGCGTCTAAATTTCATTGTTATTGTTGCAAAAATTTTTTAACGAGAATAATACATCCATTGTAAAGTACTAGCCAAATCATTAATTAGTTACTAGGCATTATGAAGGTTACTAGGCATTAAGAGGGTCCGGGACACATTTAAATATTTTTTTTTTTATTCAGTTAAAATTTTGAATTTTTTTGTGATTATTAACCACATAATTTTTAAATAAAATTACATCATAAAACTTCTCATAAATTTTTTAAATTCTTTTAATTTAAAAAATTTAAATATAGGAGGGTAATTTAAAATCGTTATAACTCGAAATATTATTTGTCGAATTTCAAATTTTTTTCGTTTAATTAAACAGAAATACATAAGTTTTAATTTTTATTCAGCGTTTTTTAAAATATTAATTTCAAAAAAATTAAAATATTTAGAGTAAAAATTTAAAAAAAATTATGCAACTTATTTTTAAAAAAATTATAATTTCAAAAGTAAATATTTTTTTCAAATTTGCTGAATCAAAATTAAAGTAAAATAATTGAAAAGGACATGTTCCATGTTTCTATTTGTCTTTAACGGTTCTTGACTTATAACAATTTAAAGACGAGAAACGGTAAAAAACCCATTATGCAGAAAAGCGCATTTCAGGTTTAAACACAGATTTATTAGTATTAGAATGTTGCAAAATAAAAATTAATACCTCCTGTTCTAATTAAGATAGAAACATGATTTAAAGATCATTTTAAGCGAAAAAGTACATACAATTTTTTAATGCAGTAAAATTGTTTTCGAAAATTTGAAGAATTTTGTGTTCTGGACCACTAATACTTTGAACTAATCTAATTACCTGTTTTATATTTAGATGTAAAAAAGGTATATTGATCTTGTACGAGTCATTTTAACTTACTTTGAAAGAGATCTTTCGTAATTTTAATGCTTTTCAAAGAAATTGTTTTTTAGCTATAAAGATATATAACTTTGAATTATATTTAAAATATATTTGGCTTACAGTAAGCTAATCATAATAAAGTCCCAGTAGTATCATTTGTAGTTTTATCAATTTATAAATATTCGTAAATGAGATTTAAAATACTCGCATGTATTTAACTGACCGAAGGTAATAAAACAGGATAAAATATTTACATCAGAAAAAGATACTTGTTGAATTAGAAACGATCAAGATTTAATGCTATAGCGTTTAGCCTATAGTTTCCCTGCCCTTATAAATATTTGTTAAAGGAGCTTCTAGCTGTGCATTAAGGAGTCTGGTGATTAAGATGGACTTCCTAATGCACCCCTTGAAGCACTTCCCAGCCCGTTTATTATTTTGCGCAATAACCCGGATTTTTATTTCCTACTTAAAGTATAAATGGCTAAGAAGCTCTTTATCGGCAATTACAGCGTGACAGGCAAATTTTCTATACTTCGTTAAGGTGAAGGCAATATTTTTATTCTTGCCCTGTTCTTCGAGGCTTGCTTTTATTATGTTTACTGCTGTTAGGAGAGCATGATATGAAATGCGGCATCACATTAACTTCCTTTATTTAATGTAAACGCATATGATCTGTTCCTTTCTTTTACTTTAATACGCAGATGATGTCATTATGTAAGTAAATGAATTATTTTCTTTTATCCGTTGAAATTTATGTCATTTTATGAAGCTTAACCATTTTCATGAAAACGAAAATCCTGTCATGTTATTAACACAAGTTGCAGAGGGAAAATCTTATAATTTCGTTTACTATTAATGTTAGTACATGACGATTGGTTAAAAATGGAACATGTTTTTTGCTACTTCATAAAAGAATGTTCTGTGTCTTTCATTTTTAATATACTAACTCTTATATAAGATTTTAAAGACGAATTTTCGATAAATATTCTTATTAGATATATATCGAAAGCTTCGATAAATATTCTTATTAGATATTTATGATTCAATTGCAAAATAATGAAACAAATCATAAGCATGTCCAAATAAATATTAGAAACAACAGAAACGTTATTTATGGAACAAGCAGGAAATAATTCCTTCATCTACTATAAAGAACACAATATATTTATTCTAGTCGTAATAAAACAACTGACATAAATATAGAAAGGTGTGAAGCATATAAAATTATTTAAAATAGGAAGAATTACTAGATATTTGTAATTAGTAGTACTGTAATCTCGTTGACAGAATTGTATTCTTCCTTTTATCACCATATAAAACAAATATATAGTATTATAAATTGCTATATTATAAAACAAGTAACATAGCATTATCTTGGAGACGTTTATCAAAGAAATAAAGAAATACATAAATAATATTACACTGTCTTAGTTTTGTTTAACAGAAAAATAAATATAATGGATTTAATTATTAACACCTTGGTGCGTGTATTTAAAATGTGGAATCCAGTTTTTTATAGATTTATTTTGTTTGTTTCCAATGTCAAGTAAGTGGTGGATTATTTTCACAACTTATATATACCTTTTTGACTTTTTAAAAGGAAATTTAAATTTGTCTGTTGTTTGACATATAGGGTGGTCATAAAAACACTTTTCCGATATATAGACCACTAGCGGCTGTTCCGTTCAACCGATCAAGATGAGATTTCAGATATAGTTATTCGGAGGTATGAGCTCGGGATTCTGTGAACAGCAACAAATTGGCGCTCACGGTTACGGTTATAGGTATAGAAACACGAAATTTTCGAATGGCAACGCCCACTTTTCCCGAAGCAAAATGCTCAGCGCATGCGAAAACCTAAAGTACGTTGGAACCGTATAACAAAAAACGGACTTGTTATGCACGCCCAAAAAACAGCTCTGTGAACGGCTGACAAAAACACGTTCGGGGCGAAAGGAGGAAATTTGCATAAAACAGATGCAAGACACCATTCACAACACAGACCGGACAAAAGAAAACTTTTATTTGGATTGCACATTTTCCACATGGGTGCCATCATCGTGTTTTTGTTGGCTGTTCGCAGAGCTGTTTTTTGGGGCGTGCATAACGCGTCAATTTTTGTGATACACATACCGTTCCAACGGTCTTTAGGGTTTTCGCATGGGCTGAACATTTTGCGATGGGAAAAAGTGGGTGTTGCTATTCGAAAATTTCGAGTTTCTATACCTATAACCGTAACGGGGAGCGCCACTTGGTTGCCGTGCACAGAATCCCGACGTCATACATCCGAATAACTATATCTGAAATCTAATCTCGATCGGTTAAACAGTACAGCCACCAGGGGTCCATATATTGGCAAAGTTTTTTTATGACCACCCTGTATTCTTCGTTAAATGATTTACCCCTAAGTTACACCCTTCGGCACCATAATTTACACCCTTCAGGATCTTTATGATAAGTAATCGAGCAGTGGAACTGTCTCTGATTTTAGAGGAGTGTCCCGAGAAACTTAATATCTTCTCCAGTATAACAGCAAGGTAGGTGACAGATCCTGTTTCATACGAACTCCTACCTCTGAGGCTTAAACTAACAACGTGTTTCATTGTAGACATTGAAGAAAGTTGTAAACATTTTCATCTAATTTCTATCTGACCAGTTAGACTTCAGGACCTTATTTAACATCTCTAGTGCAGATCTATATTTTTATATCAGCAGCCCATAACATCACATCATCCACATTTAGAAAAATCTTGCCGTGATGTCATTTCAGCCTCTAAATAATTAATCATGATGTTAAAAATGGTAGGATTTTACTGTATCTTAACTCTAGTCTCTTAGATAGAAATGACTTAATCATTTAAAGTAGGTTTTCATGGATTCCATATTCTGTAACTTTTTTGATCAGAGGTTTTCTCCAGACTCTATCTGTACAGCCAGGTTACTCTCTCTAAGATTGAATCCATCTTTTATTAGTATTTAGAAAAAAGGCAACTTGTTCTAAGGTGAATCAATTTCTTTTAAAGTCTGCTTCGCTATCTGATAAAATTATATCAGTATCAATAAAATAGTGCAATTGAAATAATCAATCTTTCCATTTGTTTGAAAAAATACTAGTCAGAGAAATGTCTTTATTATTTTCAAAGTTTCCAGCTGGTTTGAAATTTTTATGAACTGGAATCATCTTTACCTTTATCCACTCTACCTGCATGTGCGTCTCCCTGACCCTATTCATAAACCACAAAGCAATAAGTTTGACCTTATCTCCTAATGTAGGAGAAATTCTGTTAGAATATCATCAGAACCGGTACTTTTTACAACCATAAACTTATATAAGCTAAACTCTAGTTCACTCAAGGAGAAATGTTGACTGAAGAGAGACATTATGTTTAGGGAGATTAATAGCAGAAAGTGAGTTCTTCAGTCGCCCACTTTGGTGTTGAATATATATTCCTCGATCTGATTTTTTAAAAAATCTTTAAAAGTTTTAATACAACTTGCGGAGGTTTTTTGAGGATTCGGAACTGCAGCTTATAAAATAAATAAAACACTTACATGGGACATAAAAGCCTTTCAAAAAAACCCTTAATTTTGTCGCTAGTGGCTATTGCATCCATCAGCACATTGCAATGCCTGCGCTTCGAGTTCTAGAAGTAAGAAAAATTATCTATTCACATTTACGAATATATTGATGTTATTATATTAAGTTATTTTACATTATAAGAATGTACGAAGAGAAATATTACGGAATATTCGATAATGTACCCATAAACAGACTTTATAGTAAACTTTCACCACTTATAATAAACGAGAAAAATTCGCCATATTAATCACAAAAGTTATGATTGTAACTAATGGATTTTAGTTGAAGCTCAAACAAATAAACTCACATTCTTCCATTTCTGATCTTTACTGTTTGGGATATTTTTCGTGTGGGGTCATATTGTAGATAGAAACGATTTCTTGAAATGCAGAAAAAATTGTAACCTAATATAGGTAAAAAGGTTTCATTGAGCTATTGGGAGGCATTCGTGAATGACTTTCTTTCTTTATATTTTAAATCCGTTAGTAGAAAAAAGCATTGCGGAGGTCGTGATTTAAAATTCAATTATAGACGGAAAACATTTCCATTCTATTTATAATTTCCTGACCTCTTCCATCTGTAAAACACGGTGAGATGAGATCTCAAATCATCTGTGATATCTATAACAGAGTGCTGCTAGAATCTATAGTAACAAATTTGCTTGCTTCAGAAAGAAATTTATTTCCAGTATAACAGGAATGTTGTTCAACATGTGACAATTTTTGTTGACAGCTGTCATAATCAGTTTTCAAATTTAATATGTAACTCATAATTATGAACATTTTTATCGAAATATTTTCTGTTAGTTTAAGATACTGTGTATACAAAATACTTTTTGCAAACTTTCTCGACAGGTCTTGCTGGACATTATTTTTCATTCTAAGAACTGGGATATATTTTTTTGAATAAAGAGAGAATTCTCAGAAGGAAAGTAGTTTTAAATTTTCTCACACGAAATTACTCTAACTATGTATAAGCAACAATATGGAACAATCAGTTTAATGCTTTTACGTACATCATGTCCAAATTAAAAACAAAGAATGAAATGCTTTCAAATCAACGCTATGTATCAAAATTCAAAACCTTAAATCTAAATTCACATACAAAACACCTCTAATTATTCATAAAAAATCCTAAATTTTCACGAACACTCTTCATTCACACATATGTTCACAGCTGCCTTTGTGTCAAAAGGTAGAAAGTCGTGCACGAAATTGTATTTAAGAAGATAAGGGACCTTATTCCCTTAAATACAATTCTCGAATTGTAATTAAGGGAAATTCGAGAATTTTTAAATTTTCAGTTATTAACTCTATATACAAAATGAGAATAATTTATATTCTTTTTTACCAAATTGAAGACCCTTGGAATTCAAATTAAAGATTTTGGGGACAGAATAATGCTTGTTTTCAAAAATTTTTTCAAAAATTCTAGCACTTTTCAAAATGCTCCATGTGCATTCTAAATCCTTTAAAAATCTTAAATATTTTAATATAAATTTTCCGTACGTATATAAAAATAGCTGTGCAATGATTTGTTTTTTAGGAATCTAAAGCCATAAATAACCATTTTTTTTTAAATTTGCCTGTAGTGCTTTTAATATTTTTGCTTTATTTCATAGTCCACAAATATGCAAAATATTTGTGGTTTCAATGTATTATGCAGAGGTTTGTGGAAAATGCTAGCAATTTTGAAGAATATTTTGAAAGACAGGACTTATTCTTCCACAAAATACTTATTTGTGGATTCTGCCTTTAACGTATAAAAAACAATAATAATTATTCTCATTTTGCAGATGAGAACAAAATATTGAAAGTAGGGAAAGTCCCGTGACCAATATTTTCATTGTTTTCCTGAAGGCACAGCTTCTATCACATAGAAAAAAATAATACCCACTATATTATAGTCTACAAACATACACTTTTCATTTATTAAAATTAAACATTTGCGAAGAAATTATGATCACTTATTTGGAAAGAGGTAAATACATTGAAATTATACTTTCAATAAAATTTTTTCGTTAAATCTACCTAAAATATTTTAAGAAAATTATTAAAAAAGTATGTTTTGCCTTCGGCTTTAATCAAGATACGCAACATAAAATAACTTAAACCAATTGCTAATACATGTAGAACAATCTAATTCTTGAAAAAAAGTAACTTCATTGATTTTTTCGTTTAAATATGTGTAAAATATTCTTTTAAGGTTTCGATAAGTTAATGTATCCTCCCAACAAACTGCATTTAATTTTCACATTTGTGTAAAGATTCAATAAATGTCTCTGAAACACGAAAGAGATTATAAGTTACTCGAAAAAAATCCTCTTAACATTGATTTGTATCTAATAAAATCTCTCTTCTATTAAAAGAAGAAAATTTCATTTCTTTCGAAGAACTTGTGACAGTTGAGAGGAAAGTTCAGGTTTTTTTATATATTTTTCTGCATATCTCATTTATAAAAAAATCATTTAATTCTACTTTTTGCTCCAAAAATGTCATATGTTTTCGAAGGGATAAAGGGGAGAACCTGTATTACTTTAAGTATTATCCAATTACTTTTCTACAGAGATATTTCGGAAAGTACTTTTCTTTTAACAATTTTTTTTCCTTCCGAAATTCATTCTTAAAGTTCGGAGTTCGGGCATAATTCTATTTCAGCATTTCCTTTGGTGATTTAAAGGAACTTGTTTGTTATTTAACTCATGCATGAGCTATTAAACTCTCACGCACTAAATTTATTTTTAGCTTTGCTTTTTTCTTCTAGTACATACTTTCCTTACAAAATTCTTTCGAGATGTTAAATTTCTATTTAAGAATATTGAGATTTAGATCAAATTTGCTGGTCGATTATAGAGTCTAGATGAAACCTTCTGGATAAGATCCAATTCCTATCAATAACGGGTTACTATTTCAGTGTATTTTTCCACATCTTCGGTAAAACAGGAATATTTGCAATTAGAAAAATCTAAAATTATAATGTTCTAGCTTGAAAATTTGTTTAACTTATCGTTGTCCTAATTAAAAATCACGGGACTGACATTTCCCACTTCTTAGAGGATGAACAAAAAGCTGATTTATTCGACAGTGAAAAGAAAAATTATTATAGATTATTATTAAAAATAAATGTTAAAGCGCTCTGATATAGATATATATATATATATATATATATATATATATATAGGCCGCATTGTTATGTAATTAAACATCTTCATAATTGAAGTGGAACTACAAGGTTAGCAACAGTTAAGTTAAGGGGTTACGTAGTATGCGTTGTTTTACACTTTTTTTGGATGCCTTAAATGTTTTGTAGTTATGAGGTTTGACAGAGTTGCACGGGGACCATAAGCCAATGTAATAGCATGGAAATCCAAAAAAAATGTACTGTTTTACTTTCGTGGCTTTTTGATTGTCAAAATTATGCAGCCATTGTCAAATTTGGGACGAATCATCTAAGCTACATATTCTTATTCACCCCCCGATTACATTCGTGTTTAAAGAGTTATGATGCAGTGCGGATGAACTGCCTTTAAACTGTGTTGACTACTCTTTACCTTCGGAAAATATTTTCGAACGATTGCAATGTGGGCGAATAACATATGCTAACGTATATTGCGGTAGAATTAAAATAGATTTTCATGTAACAGACTTCAATGCATATTTCGAGTTCCTAAAGCTAAAACAGATTTGAAGGCTTTGAATTACCCTACATGGACCCTTGTGATTACTTGTGAATTACTTAGAGAGGTCAGGAGTAAGCTCCCGAAAAATAGTGAAAACTGGGACAAACATAGATTTTACTGTGATTATTATTGTAGAAAAGTCATAAAAAATATTATGAACATTCTGATGGAATTGCTATTGCCATGTGTGCCTGGGTCTTCATGACATGGGGACATTGGGTAATTAAGTTGTTTCTTGCATTTCTTTTTATTGTTGTTTTTGTATCTTCTAAGCTACTGGTCCTGGAATTGAGAATTGTGTATTTCGACAGTGTGTTGAGTAAATTGTTAATTTCATGTCCATTTGTGTATATTCTATTTGGAAATGTGATGGGTATTATTTATTAATATCGTGTGTTAGTGTTGATGTAATGGGCTTCAAAACAGTAGAATAATATATTTAAACCGAGCTTCATTGTGTTTACTTTGTTATAATAAGCGACTAAAAGGAGTTGTATCGCTTCTTAACTGCACACCAATGTGTTTTATCTTCAATGGCGTATTGTATTATTATTAAATTAGTAAAGTGTCCATAAAAGGTAGCGTAGTGCAAATTGATTGTAGTACTGAAATATAAAACTGTAGCATTGAATATCCAGATTATGTTGCATTGTGAATCTAAATGGTTGTATTGTGTACTTAAATAGTGTTGCATTATAAATCAAGTTGCTATGTGCATGTAATTTGTGTTCTAATGTAGTAATATTTATGTAATAGATACTGCTGCTGTGTCACCGTGACGGTACTACTATATATATTGTCGTATATCTGTTGCTACATATGCATCGGTATATAATATATTTGTATTAACAGTATTATTGTTACTGTATTGTATTATTGTATATTATGGATAGTTGTATTATTGCAATGTATATTGTGTATAATTGTTTTAGTGTACACTATGTGTAATTGTATTATTGTAAAAGAAAAGGAAAAAGAAAAAAGGGGGTAATGTGAGGAAGGAAAAAGAGGAAAAAAATGAAAGGAAAATATAATTCGGCCAAAGCTGGGTGCAACCAGGAACAAGGGCTAGGATATTTGGGATATAATGCTTTACAAAGTATAATGATACAATTAATTTAGCTTAATCATTATTTAGCTATGGTATTGCGAGCGCTAATTTTTCTACAGTGTTGTTGAATGAAATAGATTCTTAATTAGGAATTAATTAAATGTCTACTTGGTGGCTGGTTGGGGGCAGATTTGTTCCCTGCGGGCTGCCTGTGGGCCACGACTGGAAGATTACTGTGGGGTCGATGTGTCTAGCGGATTTTTACCGTATAACCTTCGGGTGTGGACGGTTAAACATATTCATTTTACCCTACATGGTCTATAAAGACTGGGCAACGAGCGGCATTCGTGTTTAAGTGCTAAGTATGGGTACTTTAAATCCATGAGCCGAAAACTCCCTTCATGTGGTGGCCACGATGATAACTCAGTCCAGTTTTTCCTCATCCATGTGGACTATAACAAATTTCAACAGACTTAATTTTGAATGCCAATTACTTTATTTTCGTCTCCTTCAAGACACTAAATTACAAACACTTCATCTTGGGAATTAAGCATATCTTTGTACTCTCACATTGAATTACACATACATCCTTCCTGGGAGTCACGCAGTACACTGAATATTTTTGGTTCTTTGATGCCAGATAGCGCTGCTAAATATTTAAGCTTCGACATGTGGTACTTGGGTATGAGCCCACCAGGTGTCGTCCATGGGATTGTTCGGTCAAAATCGTGGTGGTACCCTGCTAATACGGACTTAGGGTGCCATTAAAAACGGAACCGCATTTCTCTGCCCACAACCATCTAGGGACCTGGTCTGCAGTTGTCTGACCAGTGGGAACAAATAACAACAACACTACAAAGACTGAAGATTACGCTGATAATAAAATAAAATATTTGTTACATTTAAGAAAGAAATATATTAAACGGTAACTAAGTAAATATGTTTCAAGATATCGAAACGCTCTAAAAGAAACGAGGGAAACAGAAATGTGGTCAACACTCAACAACAATAAATATATCCCATGTAACACTGATGGTTGGCCCCAAAGCAAATTTTCGTTATATCTTTGGGGAATGTTTACCTTTGGCAGAACTTTCAGAAACGAATATGGGGAAACTGCAAAATGTTTATGTTGGTCCAGCAATTATAAAAGGCTATTGCACCTTCTGCACATGAGAGTTAAAGTGCTCTCCCAATGGTTGGTCCAACTGCCAGTCAACCGTTGGGTGAACTGCAATGCCAACAGTTGTTTCAACATAACCTCAACGGCCAATGCCAACTGTTAGCCAACATAGCTAAATATGGACGCCCAACCATTTCCCGACGGTCTTGAGTTACTTGGGATAGTAGCTGTTTCTGGAAACATAAAAAGGGATACGTTCCATTCTGTGACATGATTAGCTTAAACAGATGAAAGTAATACAAAAATCCCAGATCATTAATGATTGAAATTAAAAAATCTTCACCAGAACATGATAGCCATTGTCAACCTTACATAAAATACTGAAAAGATAGCCCAGATTCAGTTGTAAACTAGTCACAGAATTATAATAAAAACATAAATTTATAAAAGATCTCTTTCTCATAAATAAAATTGATCTTAGAAAACAGAATATCTTTATAGAAGAGCTAAACATTGAAAGATAGGGAATGCAAATAACACGAATAAATTGAAAGATTATAATATTTACCACTACTGACAGCTTCCTCTTTTGAGTGTTAACATATCGTTTCGTTAAATATTTATGAAAAGAGAAAATTAATTTTGAGAAAAGCATATAAAATTTACATGGGGCAAATACAGACACGTATGACGATGCTAAAACTAGTAGGAAGACAATAAAATTCTAACAATGTAAAAAAATAGCATTTACAGGTAATAAATGTTCTTTTGAATGATCTGAACGAACAATACGTTTTATATACAAATAGTTATTGGAAAGTACCTGAGAGCATTGCTTTGCACATGCTTTTTTTCCCCATGGAGCAAATACAGACATGTCTGACTATGCTAAAATTAGTAAGAAGCGAGTAAAATTCTAATAGTGTATAAAGGATGCATTTACGAATAATAAATATTCATTAAAATGTTCTGAACGAACAATAAGTTTTACATACAAAGGGTCTATGGAAAGTGCATGAGAATATTGCTTTGCACATCTCGTTTCCCATGGAGCAATTACAGACATGCCTGACGATGCTAAAAATAGTAAGAAGCGATATAACATCGTAAAAAAGATGCATTTAGATATAATAAATGTTGTTTAAAATGATATGAATGAGCAATGTTTTGCATACAAAGAGTCATTGGAGAGTACCTGAGAACATTACTGCAATAAATTTCATGTTAAAAAAGTTTTCTTTTGATTCCCTAAAATTTTGATGCTTGCAAGATATTATAGTTTGAAATGTAGTCTTAATTTAATTAATTGCATTTAATTGTATTCCTATTATGTATATTTTAATTTCTAATTGATACCTCAAATTAAGTTTCATTTGAAATTTCCAAACTGGAAACGAGGCAAAAATTTATAGGCATTGAATAAAGATCGTAAGAGGTCTAAAAAAACAGGAATTGAAAGGGATGATTGAGGACAGACAGAGATTATACACATTCATATACATTTAAAAATTTTTACCTTATTTATATTAAAAAGTTTACTCATATTTTTAAATATATGTTGAATTAAATAAAGTATGAACATACGTCATTCACAAGAGTCATTTACAGTCAAATAAATAAAACTCTTGATAAAATTTAAAATTAAAACAGTAACTCTGTAGGATATAAATCTCTTCCTTAAGAATTCATATTAAATTATTGAGAGTATATAATGTGGTTTTAAGTAATATAAAATCCACTATAAAGTGTAGTATAAATTTAAAGGAATTTTAAAATTAGTAAATTTGCTATTTACTGTGTTATAGAAAATAAAGTCGAACAGTATTTGACAATGTGCTTTAGAATTCTAAAAATTAAGGGGTTTTATCAAAGATAATAACAAATATTTTCAATCAGCTAATACTGCTAACTTGCTGGAAAAAAATTCACTTTCTAGAGAGATGTCAAATAAATTAAAAATATAGGAAAATAATGAATTAAGAAATATAACACATAATACTTTGCATTAAAATAAAGAGAAATTCCTTTGTAGGAGAAGGTTAAGTCAAATTTTAACAAAACGTTAATATAGTTCATAAAATATTTCTATACTTAATAGTATTTAAATATAAATAAGTTATAGACGTTAATGGTAAACACATTTAAATTTAATATGTAAAAGTAATGCAGATTTACAAAAAAAAAATATCTATTACCTAGTGAGGAGAGAAAATTTTCTCAAACAATCATTGAAAGAATAATTTAGTTGCACATCAAAATGTATATTGATAATTCATTATAAATTCTAGAACATGTGCTTTGAAAATGCGGGGAATTAGAATTATAATGAAATGTATCGTGAGTCAAAGTTGTGAAATTTATGTCCTTTTTAATTTTTTTATTTTTTATTTCGTAAGATAAAACGTCATTTCAATATTACATAAATGCAAATAAATGTAAATGAAATTTTTTCTGTTTATTACTTTTCGCATTATATAGCAACAGATTTCTATCATTACATTCCGTTTACAGCCGAGGATGCTTATTTACCTATTCGTAATTGAATTCCACAAAAGATTTAACCAGAATTCGCTTGTCTTCCATTGCGGATTCAATGACATAGTTATTATGTTCACCCAGCCAACTGTTAATCATTACTATTTCCTTATAATTTGAGACTGATAAATTATTATTGACGATGTTATTCGAAGTTAGCAATTACGATTTGAGTCCTTGCCATGCGGTAAGTGATTTATCGTATTTTAGATACATGCGGCTTTATAATGGAGAGAAATGCTCATTCTGGGCCAAGAAATATTCCTGAGGAGCAAATAATAAATATTAACAGGGCTGGAATTGGTATAAATGTGGGGAAGAAACAGACTGTGGAATATTAAAATGTGTTAAGTGTCAATTCATTTGAAATGCAAGTTGGAATTGTAACAAAGGGTGGTAAATCAATAGATCGAGTCGTATGTTAGAAAGAATACTTTTATAATGGGAGAAATAAATATTTTATCAATTTCACAATTATTCGTTATGTGCAACAAGACATTCTTATTTGGAGTCATAGCAAATTTTATTATAAAAGATAAAACTTAACGTTCAGCGATCAGAATAAATAAACATTATGTTTGAAAGACAATGAGGAATTCTATGTAATAATTTCAATATACAGGATGTTTCAAACAGAATCATCCGATTTAGAAAAATCATAACTTTTCATCTTTTAATCCGTTTTATATTAATACCGGAAATGGACTGGCCTGCCCAGACCCCATACCTGAAATCTATCTAGAACCTCTGGCACAAGTTGGATCTCCGAATTAAGGGGTGCAACCGTCCAAAATCGGTGAAGGAACTTACATGTGTTCTACAAGCCGAGTGGAAGAAAATACCACTAGACGCATAGAAGGACTTGTGGAAAGCATGCCCCGGAGGGTTGAGGCTGTAATTGCCTCCCGTGGAGGATCTACCAACTATTGAATATGAATAAATTTTGTTTTTCTTTTCTATCAAATACATATATATATATATATATATATATATTTATTTATATATATATGTTCCTACATTGCCATATATGAATAAAGGAAATATAGAAAATTCAAAAACAATATTGTATTGATAAGGATTATTTTAATAAAATGCATCTAGTCATTTTTTTATCGTTCCTGTAGTTTTTTATAATATATAAATTGTTTTGATTGAAGTAATCTGTTTTAATCGAAAAATGCGATCACAAATAAGTACTGTTTCAGCAGAATACTTTTCAGACACGAAATTCCAAGAAATAAAGACCATTATTTTTTTAGGCTTATAAACCAAGAAGTAAATTATCATTCTTGTCCATTGCGAATGCAATTAATTTGACTCTAATTAAATTATGAAGCTTTAAAATAAAAGAAATAATGTTATTTCTAATTTAAATTTGTTTTTAATTTTTGTGCTTCAGCTGTCCAATCACGTGGGCTTTTCTCATTTAACCGATTGTGTATTTCATCATAAATAGGATACTATTAATAAAGATTACATTAAAGATTTACAAGAACGTTTAAAATGTAGTTTATTACAGACAAAAAAATCTCTTGGGATATTTGCAATATAATTGTATTGAAAATTGCCATTAAATTATTTTTTTCATTATAAATTGTGTAAGAAATGAAGGATTGCTTAAACTTCCATCTGCATTTCATCGAATTTTAATTTCTATAAATTTAATTATAAATTTCAGGTACTCACAGATTTTATGCTTTATCTTCTAATGGTTTTTTTACCTATCCATGGACTTTTTTTCATGTTAGTGTCAATTTTTCTCGCATTGGAAAACGACTAACAGGTATAATTTCCAATCTACTAATGAATATTTCTTTTAAATTTATAATTCAAATACTTGTTTACATCCATTTATGTGACCGTCGTAAACATTTACTACCACTGACTTGCCGATATAAATAGCTCATAGTTTTTCTTTTGAAATTATTAGAATCTAAGAAGTGCATTATGTGTTTAATAACGGTGATAGACATACTCTTATAGCAGTCTATTATTAATCTCTTCGAGCGTGGGTAGAGAAAGCTAAATCATAACATCTTTTTTTATCATCAGTTGGTTTCTATGTAGGTAAATTAAGATATAAGATTTGAAGGATATAGAAAATATTAATTTAACTTTGTATATATATATATATATATATATATATATATATATATATATATATATATATATATATATATATATATATTTCATGCTTTGGCCTGGGTTCCTTAGTTCCCGTGGTTGGAAATATGAACTCTGAGATGTATGGGGACATTCTGGACAATGCTGCTCCCCTAACTCTACGGTAATATTACGGGGAAGGCCCATTTCTCTTCCAGCAGGATAACTGCTCCATTCACACATCGAGACTTGCGCAGGCATGGTTTGACGAAATGGGTGTTAAAAAACTGGAGTGGCCTTCTCAGAGCCCCGATCTAAATCCCATTGAACACGTTTGGAATGAATTAGAACGCAGATTAAGTAGCTAGCCAAATCGACCCTCCTCATTGCGAGCACTCACTTCAGCTGTGAGATGGGCGTCTGAAAGTCAATTCGTATGGACACCTATCAAAAACTGGTGGAAAGTCTCCCCAGACGTGTGCAGGCTGTCATCGATGCAAATGGAGGACCAACATCATATTAATACATGCCTCAGGACTCTCCGAGTCCGTACCATAAGGCGTCCGGATACCTTTGGCCAGATAGTGCATAACATTGTCTGTTGATGTCAAGGTAATAAGTTTTCCTTAGTGATCATTTCCGCTGACGTGAAAATTTCCTTTTTTTTTTAATTTTATTCCTCGCCACTTTGTACCCATTCGTTTAACGGGCTATTGAAAATATATCGCTGGAGCAAGTTTAAAACTTTATATGATTGAAACACACTTACTTTACTTTCTTCAGTATATTTTATGAACCACATATTTATATCCACCTCAAACTGGGCAACTGAAGATTCATATATCTAAACTCCAGCTAAGGAGGGATTTTTTTTCATATATGCTTTCATCTGACCTTGTTTTAGCACTTTATTTTATAAACTTCATTAAAAAATATGTGATGCATGCGCAGTAATCTAATCACTAAGTTAAAATATTAACTTATGTAAACTGCTATATTGACATCTTTAAACTTCAGGTTATAAGGCATGGATTTGTAGTGGCGGTATCACACAAATCTCCTCTCTCCAAATCATTGCGATCTGGTCAAAAATTATGGAAAAAGTCCTATACAAAATCAAGTGCTTCTTTTTTTACTTAATAGTCCGCAATGAATGGAGACGCTACACAACATTCGGCTTATTGTTTCTAACCCTGACATAATTTAAATAGAAGCGCTGTCCTTTCAATATTATAAATATCCTGTATTTATAGGCAGTAACATCTAGAGTTTCTACCAATGAATATTACTTCCCCAAAACTTTTAGATAATGCATTACTGGAATACACAACTTCTTAAGGCTGCTGTGTACTAACCCTTTTAGATTCACTCCCTTCAGTGCTAACCTAAGGAGAAAATATGTCTACTATTTAAAGCTACATAAATATTGATAATCATATAAAAGTGGTATTTTCAGATAGTCTGAACATTTCCGCACTTTGCAACAGGATTTATTTTATAATTTTCGGCCACCAAAGGAATTGATGAGCGTTTTTAGCACACTATACACAATTTACCAATAAGTATTCGGACACCCATGCAAAGGACGATATCTGCAGTTCTGATATATGTCAAGCCCTCCGCCTTTAAATATCATGTAGGAAAAAACATTGGCAATAGTTGCATGCAAGATACCACGAAATGCAGAGTTATTTGCTTTCGTGAAAAGTATAATCGTCGGGTAACACAGAAATGACCGATCCTTGACATATGTAGTGAGCTGAATTATCCAAACTCGATAGTGGCCTATGCGATTTAGAAGTGAAAGGTGGGCGGAGATTGTCGGAATGTGCACCGAGTCGGCACACCCACGAAACTGGGAGATACAGACCGGCAAGTACTGTCCAGAGAAATTCGGAAGAACCCTACCCAACCGATGGCCCACATACTCCAGGAGTTTCAACAGGCATCCGGGAGTGGGGTTCCGATGAATACCATCTTAAGGAAGCACATCTGCTTCGTTTTCATGGTCGTACTGCCGCCCATAAACCTTTGATTACAAAGTCCAACCCCGCTGCTCGGTTATTGTGGGGCAAAGTACGTCGAAAGTGGACCGTAGATCAGTGGAAACGGGTTCTCTGGAGCGACGAATCAAAGTTCATCCTGTACCGTCCGAATGGTAGGGTATGGGTATGGCATCTGCCCGGAGAATGCCTCATTACAGAATGCATTGTGCCGACAGTAAAGTTTGGCCGAGGTAGAATTATGGTCTGGGAGTATTTCTCCTGGTATGGACTGGGACCCTTTGTCCCAATTCATGTCACGCTCAACGCCGACGCCTTACTGCACTGTTTTGGATGACAGTGTGATTCCTATGTTGTGGAAATTTCAAGGGTTGGACCGATGTTACTTTCAGGACGAGAACGCCAGCTGTCATGTTGCGAGGTCCACCATGGATTGGTATGATGGCAGTGGGGTTAACCGAATGGACTAGTCTGTCTTAGCCCAGACCTGGACCCTATGGAGAATCTCTAGGACCAGTTGTCTCGCCGAATTAAGGGGTGCAACAACCGTCTAAAATCGGGGAAGTAACTTGCATGTCTTCTCCAAGCCGAGTGGAAGAAATTACCACTAGCGGTCAAACAAGGACTTGTGGAAAGCATGCCCTGGTGGGTTCAGGCTCTAATTGCCTCTCGTGGAGGCTCTACCAATGACTGAGTATAAATAAATTTTCTTTTTCTTTTCTATCACAAGTGCCCAAGTACTTATTGGTAGATATTGTATTAGATTTTTATCCGAATAATTTAAATATAAAAATATTACTTGCATTTTTATTTTAAAAAGTTATCTTTGTGGTGCCATTATAAAACGAAGCGGCATGTCCCAGTCCGATAGCCTACATGGTCCTGGTCTGGAATAAATTCTGGCCAGAGTAATTAGAATCAACAACAACAACAACAGATACCTAGCTTGCGGAGCAGAGTAAATCTTTATATTCCCTATAAGGAAGTCGGAGGATGGCCGAATGGCTAGGGCGCTAGATTTCGGTACTAGAGTCTGTGGGTTCGAATCCCACTCTTGACATGGTCGTTTGTAGCCATTTTGGATTCGGCTTTAAGCAGTAGGTACCGGTTAAATTACCCCTCTTGTAGCAAAAAATGACCGTAGCGCTCTAAACTAAACCTAAAACCGAATAAGGAAAATTAGTTGAACTGAAAATGATAATAAACCAGGTACAATTAAGATATATATATATACACATGATATAAGGGGTAATGCTAGCAAAGGTATTTTATGCTTTCGGTTCAGTGGGGTTAAAACAAGTACTTTACAGAAAGGAATTTTTCACTTGGAAAATATAAGTTTCTTTGAGGTGGAAGTGAAATGTTTAATAGCGACTGATAGATACAGAGGCTGTTCACACATTTTTTAGACGATGTATATTGTATTCACAAAACTAAATGACATAAAATTCTTGTGTTTTAAATGTTCTATTTGACATCCCTTATTCTGAACTATCTTTCGACACCGCAATTTCCACGATAATAATGCCTTTTGAAGTGTCAGAAGAGGTATTCTATCCCATTCCTACTGAACTGCTTTCCAGAGTCCTGGAAGGGTTTTGGGACGACGTTTGGATAATGCAGATTTTAAAAGTCCGAAAGCACAAAAATCCATAGATAATACATCGGGAGATTTAGTAGGGATATCAGTGAAGGGTATGGCCTCGATACCAGTTTTTTGTTCCATTTCTTTTAGGAAATTTGCAATGGATTTTGATGTGTGACTGCTAGCTTTGTCCTGATGGAGTTTCACAGATTGATGGCACTGTGGGTAAAGCGATGGTATTTCATTCAGAAAAATTGGCGATAAAATATGTTCCTGATAGTATTTGGAGTTAATCTTGACATTTTTTCCACTCTCTTTATTTTTAACTTGCCATTATAAGAAAAACCAGCAACAATCATGAATCGCTTAGAAAAACTTTCTTTCGATTCTTTGAACCATGTACTTAAATTTTTTTCTCAGCTTTTATGATAATAAATGGCTCTTTTTTGTTGCAATCATTTAAATACACCCATGATTCATCTATTGTGACAATTGTTTTCCATTTTTCTTTGGATAAGTGTTTCTCATATAGAATTCTGCAGCGTGTCCTGCGTTCAGCGATATGATTTGGAAGAAGACGATGCACATTGCGTTTTTTCGCTTTCTTAAGATTTAAATCAACGTTTAACATTTTGTTTACAGTGGACACCGAGCATTTTAATGATTTTGCAACTGTCCTTTGACTAGGGGGATTTTCTTTTAACATTAAACAACGTACCTTTGCAATAGTCGAAGATGTCCGTTTTTTCCTTGGATACTTGTTTGGAATTTTTGTCCCACTTGAGGCTCCAATTTGACGTTTTTTTCCTTTCTTGTTGACGATATTACCTATCGACGCTTTAGATATCACAAAACCATGACTCTCACATCGTTTTACGATAACGGAGTATGCATATTTCTCTTCGGAAAGAGCATAAATGTAGCCTTTGAACCACTGCTTTGTTAAAAACGCCATTTTGAATAAAAACAAAACTTTCAAGCCGCAGACGATAATTTTGACTTTTAAAAACATAGTACAATTGCAATTATTTCTTTTGCAGCAAACGATTTTTTATTACCGCTTACCAAAATCGTCTAAAAAATGTGTGAACAGCCTCTGTAAGTGAAATTATCTTACAGATGACAATGAAGATACTTTAATCTTAATTTGCTCAAGAAAAAACGAGCTTCTAACCAAATAAAAATGACCTATGAGTAGGGAGATTGAAAGACATTTTCTGACTATTTAGCACAGAAAATCAGAGATTAAATTTAAATAAAAGAGAATAAATTGAAAAAAAATACTATAAATTCTTACTATACTTTCTAAATCTAAATAAAAATTTAACACTTGAAATTTTGTTAACTGCATTGCCTGATTACTTGGTCATATATTTCTCAATCCAAAATATGTTAACAATTATAATAAAAAGTAACCTAATACATTTGACATAATTATAACACATACTTTTCAATTTCGTACCCATCCCAAAACGCCGGTCCATTGCCTAGCCATTTTCTGCAGTTTACAAAAAAAAAAAAAAAAATAACGTTATATGTTTAACATGCATTGTTGTGTATATTGGTTTAAAGGGAATTATGCTGAAGTATTACAGATGGTTTAGAGATAATTTATGACACAAGCTACTAATAGCAAATGTGTACACACAATAATTTGCTTCCTTACAATGTCATGATTAATATACATATTTAAGCTGTTAATTTGTGATAATAAATGAACATATATACGATGTTCAATTATCAGAAGTTACACAAATCTCTATTGCAAATTTATCACAGGAATAACCAAGCTCGTGAGGTTAAGTTTACATAATGTTTGAGAAAAATACACGTATTCTTTTTATGAACTTTGTAAATTTTATGCATCTTTTCATTTGTCAATGCGCAAAGGGGTAGATGCAATAAATGGGTAGATTTTTTAGTTTATATGAATTAAACTTGTCTGGGTAAAATGCTAATAGTTTGAGTATTAAAAGATTCCATTTAAATAGAAATGTAGTAAAAATCGACCCCAAAACCAAAGTCAACCACACAATATTTGCCTAATCTCATAATGATGCTCAGATAAATCCTCTGAATTAGACGAACAACTGAGACTTGAAGAAAAGTGTTTTAACAGTAGAAATACAAAGGTTGATTACATACATACACACAATTATATATATATATATATATATATATATATATATATATATATATATATATATATATATATATATATATATATATATATATATATATATATATATATATATATATATATATATATATATAATGAGAATATTGAGATAGTTACGAAACAACATAGAGCTCCAATTCATATGTGTACCAGTGATTCTGAAATTACATAACTCTCAGATATAGCATCTATTCACCAATATATCAATAAATGCGGGAATATTCTTGGTTAAATCAGTGCATATCTATGTTGCTGTTTTATGATGGTAAATATGCCTAAAAATCTCTCCATGCCCTCTTAAAAGTAGCCAACATTAAAATGGTGAATAAATATCAAAACAACTGAATATATGTTTATTTCCTTAATTAAATTCTCCTTTGCAACATTACAGTGATAAGTTGAAAAGGGTTTCTTAGCCGTAAAGCACATTAATGAGCTATTAAGCACATAATAACTGCGCGGAATCGCTACTGCTCTTTTTGCAGACTATTAAGTCATTAAATTTATTATTTTAGGACTAAGCCATCTGCAAGAGATGTAAGTAACCGCTTAAAGTGGGTTCTGAATAATGATTCTGATATTCGATTATTTTGAGGGGTTGCTTTGTTATTGAGTGCCACGAAGGTACGTATGAGTTTTTAAGCGTGAGTATGCGTTTCTTGTTGTGCTTGGAGTATAAATCAAATTTAATATTTTACGTTCCTATAGGAAGATATTGGATTTCTGTTGCAATTCAGCACACAGTTCGCTCCCTTTAGTAATGAACATAACAGATACATCTTTTGTATGAAATTTGACGTTTGTTTCCCACAGAGTTACTCAATAATGGAACTAGGGCATATTTAAAGGTTAGACCGTTTATCTATGACAGGTGCATCTTAAAACAATGGGCGATTCAAATATTTTACTGTATTTTGAAATTTTTTCTAAGACAATTAGACCCCTGTTCTGTTTTGGGATATATATATATAATTCAGTTCAATGTAAATGCAACTATTTGGGATGTAATATCAAATATATATATATATATATATATATATATATATATATATATATATATATATATATATATATATAAAGAATATTTTCAGACAAAGAAAATAGTTAAATAATTTAAGGGGGCTTGGATTTAAATCTAATTTCTAACGTTAAATGTCACTGTTTTTGTACTTCGAAACGCGCTACGGGAAAAGGGGAACCCCTGTTTAGAAAGTTGAACTAATTCACGAGGCGTTAGAGAAGAACCAACGGGGAAAATCTATTAACAGTATCGCGCTTAGCCACGCCCCTTCCCCATCTTCGGTGTAATCGTCGCGAATTGCGTCACGCGTACATTAAGAAAAAGAGTAGGTTAGTTTTTAGACCGGGAATTAAGATTCGATGATGACAGACGCGCCTTAGGGTTTCTCCGCGTTTTGAGAAGGGCAAGTGCTAAGATGTACGCGACTGGTGAGTGGTTCTACTTTGAATAAAACTAATAAAGATATCGAACGGATTACTGTGTGTTTTTTGATCTTGAACTGCCTTCCACTACACTGCAAAAGAACTAAAGGATTTTATGTCGGCAACAACTTACATTATAACAGGCGTATTACGATAGGTCGTCATATCTATCTATCGTCATATCTATCTATCTGTCGTCATATCTCTCTCTCTCTCTCTATATATATATATATATATATATATATATATATGACAGGCGTGTGGTTTGCCTGTTCTCACATTAATTTGCAGTCATCATGTTAATACTGGTGGCGAGTGGTAAGTAGTCTAAATCCAATAAACAAACATAGTTCCAACTAAATCAAGTCAATTTATTTCACCTTCCAGCAACCACTGATCCAAGTAGCTCATATTTGAGCACTCGCCATTTTCAAATTGTGGACCCAGCTGACACGCATCCACTAGCAACGATTAAATCCGGCGTTCTGACAAAAATTCGCGGGCATCTCCGCGCGTCAACTCTCCCTGCACATGCGCAGAGCCCAAACCAGACATCTTTCAAGGATAAATGTAATGTTTCCTCCTCGACCGCAGACCCCACAGGCGCGCCGACATTACATAATGAAAAGGGGAATTTCCCTTTCCCAATTCGAGTCTTGAAATACGAACAATTAGAGGCGAATTACGCCACAAATATAATTTAATTCCCAAGCCCCCTTTAATTTTAAGTTAATCATTCTTTTTCCACTTAAATTCTGACAGACATATATATATATATATATATATATATATATATATATATATATATATATATATATACATTTATACATGGATTTTTTTCCATGTAAAATAAAGAAGTATCCAAAATTAACCGAAAGAGGGCACTCACACGTCATACTGAGACGTTTTATGCAAATCAGGCAAACTCAAACAGAAAATCAAACAGATCACAATAACATGAGACTGTGCATTTATTTTAAAGTAACAGATGTTCAACAATACTACCAGCACAAGGTAATATGCAAGTGAGGTGCGTCACTAAGCCCATTACAGCGGATTCCAGCATCGATGGCAGCGACTGTCTGTCGAATGACATTTTTCAGTTCCACCAAAGTGGATGGGTAGCCGAAATACACATGAAACTTTAAGTATCCCCCCCCCCCAACTAAAAATCAAGTCTGGTGATCGTGAGGTCCACCGAACCTTATAACTGCGACTTATAGAACGCGGTCTTCAGTGAAAGATTCCAACAGTAACGTCTTGATATCACGTGAAATGTAGGGCGGGGCACCACCCTGCATGAAGGTGACAATTGTTAACGCATGTCTTTCCTGCAATGCAGAATTAACGTAGTCACGCAATTGTGCCCTATTTCGGTTACTTTTGGAAACATTTTTTTTAACATGGAAAACAAATCCAATGTCCCTCTGATCCTATTCGCGCAAACAGAAATTTTTTCCGAGCATTATTTCTTTTATTACGAATTTTTGAACTTTGCACGAATTTATGACGCACCCGGTATATATATATATATATATATATATATATATATATATATATATATATATATATATATATATATATATATATATATATATATATATATATATATATATATATATATATAAGTC
Source organism: Dolomedes plantarius (assembly GCA_907164885.2). Taxonomy (NCBI): domain Eukaryota; kingdom Metazoa; phylum Arthropoda; class Arachnida; order Araneae; family Dolomedidae; genus Dolomedes; species Dolomedes plantarius. The sequence continues at coordinate 146,234,154 of OU015497.1, forward strand.
TAAAGTAATTTCCACTAGATTTAATCACTTATGTTACGACATTTTGTATGCACAAAAATTAGTGCACTTGCTCTTGCTTTGATTTTTCACTGTACCGATGAAATTCCTTAAACATTTATTACTGCCTGACGAACGTTTGGCCTGTTTTGACGTCTTTCATGAAAGAAGGAATACACAATGTCTTAAATTTACAATATAAATACATTGAAACGGTATAAATGGTCTACAGCGGAAAGTAATAGTTCCAAAAATAAGTGGCATTTTTTAGGTGTGGCCTTCGAATAGGGGTGGATTTCTCTACAGAGGCCGATAATGGTTACGAAAAAATGTGTCCGCTTTTTAGGTCGAATAGAGGTTCGATTTCTCAATGTCGGCCAGAATCGGAACGAATAAAAGTGGCCGGTTTGAGGGGTGGCCGGGTGGAGAAGTTTCACTGCATAGATATTCATTGTTGAATTTAAAAAGATGTGTTTTCATATTTGTGTTTTCCACAATCTTCTAAGTCGTGTTTCATGAATTTATTATTTTTGTTAATTTCAAAGCAAACAAAATTTAAAAGTTTTTATATAAAGCATATGTTGATTTCATAAGTTTTTTTTTCCTAAATAACTAGCCATGCGCGACCAGCATGGTCGCTTTTAGTTTTATATTTTCTTTTGCAAAATAACGTAACTGAAGTAACACATGTAAGGAAAGTTACAATTACCTCATCAGAGATATATGTTGTTAAAGGGTATTTATTCTATATAAATCTGATTCTTTAACATCGTGATTAAAAAATGGGAATTTCTATTACTTCAGAACAGAGTTAAAGATAAGACTGAGAAGCAGAACACCAATGATTTTATAAATTACATCCCTCTGTGTATGTGTTATTTTCCAAAATTAAGCTATATGCATTTTATCATTACATCTAATAAGAAAAAGTTGGGGAAATTTTTTTCACTTAAAAAAATGGAGTAAAAATTCAGCAAGTACTAAAATATAGCGTAGATTACATCACTCTCTTTATGTACTATTGTTCACAATTCAGATATCTACACCAAATCACATCAAATAATAAATTGTTAGGAAAATTTCTTGGCTTATAAAATGGAGTAAAAATTTAGCAAGTCGAGTAAAAAGTGTAGAAAATAAACTATTAGTGGATGTCGGTTGCTATGCCAGCGACGGTTAAACCTAACCTCGCGATCATTTATGCTCCCTTTTACGCCGCTCTCTTAATGAATCATTTCTTCTTCGCTTTCTTTCTTGAGACTGTTCCGAATTTTCACTTGATCGTGTTTCTCGCTTTCGAGCATTCCCGATTTCATTGCGTAAATCCATGTTGACACGCGCTTGAAAATTGCGGCCAGGCGCTAATGTTTACATCATAATGTTTGCAGCCGTTGCCATTCGGGGTGTAGAAATATCGTCGATTTTTTTGCCGCATACCTACGCGTTTTATATATATAGATTATCAGAGGATCTTTAATTTCTGTTACTCTTCGATAGCTTTTTTTCCAGTGAGATTCTGAATCATAAAAGGTTTTACAAAGAAAAAACATTCCTTTTAAGAAAGAAATTGCATGCTAATTTATCCCTATTTTTACTCCTTTAAAATAACAATTTTCATGAAAAACTATAAACGAAAAATTGACATTAAATACCAAATTTAAAACTTTAGAAGGTAATTAAACTATAAACCACGCAAGTCCTTTACTGAGAGTATGACAATACAAAGAGTCCTTCACTTTTATCTTAGTAGACCATTCTTTCAATAAAATAGCAAATTCGACGATTTTCAGGTATTTACCCTAAGTCTTTGTTTGGGCTAAGTGAGGAAGTCACAACTTGTTTAATGTTTTTTTAGGTACTAATAACTTGAATTTGGTTCTGTATTATCAATAATGATTGTAATTTTAGGGTATTTGTATTTCTATTGGCTCATGTATTGTGTTTTAATACACTTGTATATGAGATTAAATAAGCATCTGAAAAGTTAGTATGTCATAGATTAATAATATTTAAGAAGTGCTATATTACTTTCAACGCAATTCTTTATAGCACATTGGTTAGAATCAATGTTCTATAGAGATTGTAGCTAGAGCAATCTCTACATGCTATAGATATTGTATCTAAAGCAATCTCTATATGCTATAGATATTGTATCTAGAACAATCTCTATATGCTATAAAGATTGCATATCTGATATTGTATCGCTTTTATTTTATAAAGGGAAAAAATATATTTAAGTTCCTATGTTTGATTGAGAGAATCGGTGTATGCTATATGAACTACGTGATTAAAAAAAGTATTAAAAATAAACTAGTAAAAAGTATCTCACCATTATTTAAATGATGTATTTCTACTGCGATGAAACTTTAATCCATTAAATAAATTCGAATTACCCGAAACATTATCTGTATAAAATATTTATAGATTCCGAAATTTCAAAGTAATTTAAAATCCAATACTTTGATCAATTCCTGTTAATTTTTTTCTTACGAAGCCTAATAGTTTTAAATTAAATCTCCCGGAAGACTGTTCCAGTTTATTAAATTTATTATTTTGTTTTGGGGGGGAATATTCAAAATCAATTAATCTCTTTTTTCCTATCCGCAACCAAATTACGGAATATATCAGTCATCTTCCAAGCATCATCCTGAATATAATATTAAAACTGCAGTACCACATCGTCTTTCGCCTTTGGAAATTAATAAATAGATTGTGTTAACCCCCGAACTAACCTTCATCTTTCATTTTTCTTCTCTGTACGAATCTTTAAATATGCTTCATTTATCATGTTGTAACTAAATGTGCTCACACACAAAATAAGTTTCAGTTCGAAAAAAAAAATAATACAACGATAAAATAAAGCCGAAGTCGAGAGAGTAAAACGTTTTTTCCTCCTAGATTGGATGCAGTAAATTAATTATGAATACTAGGTTTCTTTTGAATACTCTCCGAAAAGTTATAGATCAACTTAAGTATACTCTCATTAATTATGTTTTGATTATTTTTAAAATTTTTCATAAAACTTACAGCGACGTAAAATTATACTCGCCCCTATTTTTCGCCATGCTGTTTTGAAACAATTTCGTTCCTAAGAATACATTCTATCAGACTGAATTTTCTCAACAGAAATGCTGTGAACTTATATGTTCTTCTATATCCTCCATGTTAATACTTTTCATGCATGGATATTTCATACCATTACTCAGTATCATATGATATTAATATACATGGCGTTTAATTCTTTCATTCACAATAATTAACTATATATCTCTTAAAATGAATGTGCTAATTCTAATACCAATGAGGTAAATTATTGTCTACAGCAGATAGCTACTGATGCACTGTCATTTAAATCAGTTTTGCTTTAGTTCAGAGTTAGGGTTTTAGGTGCTAGTGAATTCAGGAGAAATTTGAAAGAAAGTCTTTCCTTGTTGTTTGTAGCAGTGAAGGAGGGTGCAAGGCACCCACATGTCACCCCTGAGATGTTTCCATAATGAACAACTAAGGAATTAGCTGAGTATGAAAGGCGACTAGCTCTGGCCAAGTGCCTACGGCATTGGAAATAAAAATATTTAATCACTAAGTGATAGTACTTCTATAGGAACATAAACACGCGTATTTAAAGGGAAAGGTAATCCTTGAGGACACCGGCAAACTTCTTATTACCTTTTTATATCCAAAGCCGTTTTTTCAGCACCAAGGTTTCTGTTAATATGTCGTTCGTATGCCTCAGGATAGCAGTTGTTCTTAAGGAGACAATGGACTTTCAACATCGTTCTTTTAGATTTTCAATATTTTACGCTATATATAAAACGATAATAATTAATATTTTTTTCACTACACTGGAGACACTTAGAATTCACAAATAAGAATTTTGTGGATGAAAAAGACCTATTTTTCAAAATTTTTTTCAAAAATGCTAGAATTTTTAAAATGTTCCATGCGCATTCATTTTCCCTTGATGGAATTCTGAAACCAATTTTAAGAACCACCTCATTGTGTGTATTAGATGAAAAATACCCTGAGTCTGAATGGACAAGAATTTACACAGATGGTTCCAGACTTCAAGATAAGACTGGTGCCGGGTATATAGCAAACTATTTTCTCATTCTGCTTGTTTAAACTATCTGTTCTAAACTATCTGATTGTTTATTGAAGCATTTGTCACAAAACTCTGTATAATTCTTTGAAACCACAAATATTCTTCTTATTTATAGAACTTCAAATAAAGGAAAAGACATGCAAAAAAGAAAAAATAACAAGTAGATTTTAAAAAATATATATTTATAGCTTTAGATTCACACACACACACAAAACAATGCATGATTATGCATGATTATTCCGAGGGTCTTAGAGTCTTAGATGTAGTAAAAAAACAATATCAATTATTACCATACTCTATACAGAGTTAAAATTTGAAAATTAAAATGTTCGAGGTTGAGTGTTCCTTGTCCCCTTAAGAGAAATAATAACTCGCTTATTATTTGGAATCAGTATTTTCCTATGTGAGTAAATTTTATTTTTTTTTCTTGTATAAAACAGCTTTGCATCTACGGATTCGCACCAATAGATCACAAGAGGTAGTATAAACTTCTGATAGCTAGTTTTAAACACTATGGTCGAGTTAACAGTGTTTTCTACTTGGATTTTCAAATGTGTTTACATTAGTTTATGCTCAAAAGTATCCTCGAAAGGAATTCCTTACAAAGATGCAGGGTTCCTTGTTTAAACTGTATTCCAGAGATAACACTGTGTTCCAAAAATTAAAAATTATTCACCGTTTAATTATTTGAATGTGTCCAAAATGATATTTTTATCGACACTGAATCTCGTCTCAACGCAAGTAATTCTTGTATCGTTTCAAATTTCGTAACAACATTTCGCTTTCAAGTTTTAGTCTAAATGACCATTCCTTGTGCTAAGACAAATCATTTTGAGCACAGGATAAAAAAGAGGGTTTCTCATTTATGTCATATATATCAAAATTAACTTATAAATGACTTTAAACAGTACTTATAGATTGTCCACTGGCAGCTGTTTGTAGTTAGGAAACCAACATCAACTTTGGGCTAAACTTAATCAGTGAAAGATAATACAAGGCAACTAATTAAACTTTTTTTGAATAAAATCTCAGAATGCTTAGATTAAAAATAAATTTTCTGTTATATTGTAGTATTCTCGGTGTAGTATTGCCAAGGATAGTGTTCAATTGTATGTGTATATGTGTGTGATATGAAATGTATGTGTCGCATGTTATGTTACGCTAAATGTCACGAGAAACATTCTGTTACATGTTTCGTAAAATGTTGCTCAACACCACGCGAAATTTTGCATGTTGTGTTTGTTGAAAATAGGCACGAGCAAAACCATGAACACAAAGCATTCAATTTAGAAAAATCATATATTCATTGCCGATTTGGCAGGTTAAGATTCAAGTAAAATTATACTAAGTTAATGGTACCACAAGTGGACCATTTAAGGGAAGTGCTCCATATAAACTGTGATACAACTAATGGATTGCACTGAATCACAAAAAAAGCATGTTTTAACCTTATCATAGACTCTTCCCGAATGAGTATATAAACTGTAATTTTTTGTGAATGAATATTTTGAGTTTTTTTAATTCATTTCTCGAAACTCAGTTTCTGCGTTAGAAGTTCACCTTCAAAATTTAGTGGTTGACCATTGTTAAAAAATAACAATTAAAAGATTTGCGTGATTAAAACTACAGTACTTAAGTAGTATTAATATTTTATTTTAATAATTAATTTTAATATAACTTATACAGTTCACAATAAAATTTAAATGTGTAACAATGCATTTAGTTATTAAGATGTATTCCAGATAAAATATATTTCAGGCACAGCATATATATTTCGAGTTTTATATTTTGCATTTATATTTTGATCTTCTTGATTGCCTGTCCAAATGTCGGATGAGGATCAAAATTTGTTCAGTTTTTCAGTAGGAATTTGTTCATTAAGGAAATAAAAAACATGTTAAAAAATTCCTTGCGGCGGGATTCATTAATTCATGATTTTCAGATTAGGTTACTTCTTTTCCTGGTATTTTAAATGCCTGTAGATTCCACGGAAATATTCCACATTTCTAAATCTGTTGTTTAGAACATAATAATAAGTTCAATTTATAAATACAAAGAGTGTAGTTGAGTAGATTGTTTTATACAAGACCTTTAACCAATGCTATGTAGATCTATTCTTATTGAAAGCAGCATGTTAGTTTGCAGATAAGCTCTAGTTCTTCAGAAAAAAATCGATGAACTTATTAAAACTATTGACACTATTACCTTCCCCGAAATAAAAATTAAAGAGTTTGGTCTGCTGCAATCAAGAGGATATTTAATTTGCAAAATTATAATAAATGGAGAAAGTACCTTACCTCATTTAAAGGATTAATCAAATTTTTAAAAATTGACCGCACTGCATTCAGTTTAACATGCTTCAAGAGTATATTATGGTTTCGAGGATGCCTCTTTTAATTTGACCACGAGAAAAGCAGAAATCAACCATTTAAGAAGCTCATGTAAATGATCTTAGTAAATAGTCTTCTCGAAAGTATGGCATGAAATTTTAAAGCTATATATATATATATATATATATATATATATATATATATATATATATATATATATATATATATATATATATATATACGTAAGAACTTTAACGGAATTTCTGAGAAAAATTGTATTTCCTTTGGATCTTAGCCAGTTTGGACAAATGCCTTTGGACTATTACTATAAGAAGTTAAAAACTTTTTATTACAGCCGGATGGATAGAAATATATAAATTTCATGTATCCGGTAGTCGCGATATCTTATGTTGTATCATTATAGTTTTCTTTTTTTAAATAGGAATTGTATTACTATTTTTAAAATGTTCATGTTCGGGAATAATATCACTACCTGCTTACCGTATATTAATATATGTTTTTATACTCGATGAACGAAGACCACAGCTTTTGGGTGACATGACTTTCAGCAACGTAACTGCAATCGCAATCTTAAACTTGTAAAGCCCACTTACTGAAATATGTAGCATTAAGCCATGACATTAAGCATCACTATATAAGTAAAGAGTATGTACGACGTTCAATCCTAATTTCTATAAAAAAAATAAACTATGATACAAAATTTAAAAGTAAATACCAGTGCTTCATCGACGTATACATGTCTAATTTATTCGCCTCTGGTATCATTTGTTTTTTATTATATATGTTAAAGATAACTGCAATTGACACAGGAAAATCTTATTAAATAGGAAACTTTTTTAAAATTTCTAATGGCAAAACTTGCAGGACAACATATATCAAAAAGACAAAAATACACTGCTGGCCACCCAAATTGCAACACCAAGAAAGAGAAGAGATATCACAACAAAATTTATTTTGTAGATAACAAGTTGACCAAGTATCAAATGATTAAATTTATAGACTTCTGTGAAGTGTGGTTCCTGCCAAAATCAGTAGCCAGAGTAGCCGCCATTGTTGGAGATCACCGCTGCCACACGCCTCGGCATTGATTCAAAGAGACTTTGGATGAGTTCTTGGGGTACAGCAGACCAAGCAGCTTCCACACGTTGCCAAAGTTGATCTGCTGTGGCAGCTGGGGATGGAATCTGGGTCAATCGTAGAGCAACCATGGACCACATGTTTTCTATCGGCGAAAGATCCGGAGAGCGAGGCGGCCAGGGAAGCAATTCAATCTGGCGATTGACGAAGAACCGTTGGACAATGCGTGCCACGTGTGATCGCGCATTATCCTGTTGAAATATGGCTGTGGGAAAGTCCTGAAAGTAAGGAAGGACAACTGGCTCCAACACCTCGGAGATGTAGCGCTGGCTGTTTAAAGTACCGGCAATGCATACTAGAGGTGAGTGAGAGTGATATCCAATACCGCCCCATACCATAATACCCGGTGCAGGACCAGTGTGGCGGTGCATAACGCAGCTGTTCAGCATCCTCTCTTCACAGTGTCTCCAGACTCGAATGCGACCATCGTGGTGTTGCAGACAGAAGCGTGACTCGTCAGTAAAGACAATTTCATTCCATTCTGCGGTCCACATCCTTCTGTCATCGCACCATTGGCGGCGGAGACGTCTGTGGTTCTGCGTCAAGGGTAGACAAAGCAATGGACGTCTTGCGGACAGACCACTCTGCTGTAAACGGCGTCGAATGGTACGCGCAGACACTGGATGATGCGTTACAGACTGCATGTGCTGTGCTATGCTTCGTGATGTGACTGAGCGATCCGTCACTGCCATGCGCACAATTTGCCTGTCATCACGTGAAGTGGTGAGCTGAGGTGGATGCGATCGAACACGCCGGTCCGTCGTACCCTCCTGCATCCAACGATCACATATCCGCATTACAGTTGTTTGGTTTCGTCCAACACGACTACCGATTTCCCTGAAAGATAATCCACAATCTCGGTAGGTCACTATCCTTCCTCTGTCGAACTCGGATACTTGATCAAAAGATGATCGCTGTTTTCGTCGAGGCATAATTGATCGTTTTTTTTTGAAAAAACCACAAGAAAAACACAATTGCCGAACTTGAAATCGTCGAAAACTCCATGCCTTAAATTGCGCTTTGAAGTGGCGCCACAGGCACGCGTGATGTGCGTCTGCGCTGAAATTCTAATCATTTGCATATCTCACCTCCGCTAATGCATGTTGTAAATTTCATGTTATTTGCATGTTTCCTTCAGAGCGTTGCATTTACAGTGGCGAGCAGCGTACAAGAACAAGATAGAAAAATGACATCAGTTAATCCATCAACTTATGTCTGGCAATCCAATAGCGCTCCCATGAAGAAACGGGAGAGGTAGAGTAGGGCAAAATGCAAGGTGAAGCATGTCCATTTCTTCCTGGTTATCACACTGGAGACAAAGAGGGTCGGGAGCCAAGTTAATTCTGTGGAGGTGTTTGCGAAGGCAATCATAGCCAGAAAAACGCCGTAGCATTGTCACAGATTTACCTCTATTGCACTCAGGGATGTCATGGACATGGACATACCAGTTAAATAGGAAACTTATGCTTCAAATTTTATATTTTAAATACAGCATAGATTCAAATACTATGTCTGAAAATATAGTTGATCTATGGAGGTTTTATTTCAAAAGTCTTCATTGATAGATCGGTGCAATATCGGTGATAAAAATTTTAGGTTTTTAAAAAATGAATTAATTGTTAATATTTGTGTGTCGCAGAATACAATACTTCTGCATGAGATTATAAAAAGGATTTGGCAGCTATTTTATTCTTAAATAATATTATGAATGACTAATTAATGCATATCTTAAATGCCATTATATTATCTTTAAGAAAAAGTGCTATTTAAAACAAATAATTACTGAAAATGGTAATAATGAAAGCTATCATCCAACTTTTTATATACAATCAAATACGAAGATTAAGACATGAAAAATTTTGAATTTTTATTTACTTTACTTAAAGTAACGAGTAATAGTAGACAAATCATTTTAACTGTAAAAATTATTGTACATTATTTAATAAATACATTTTTATTTATATAAAGATATTTTTTTAAAACGCATATTTACTGTAGTACATGATATTATTGTCTGTATTTATCTTAGATATATATCTATATAACTATGATAAAGTATAAAATGTTATTTTTTTCACTCAATGTCAAGCTTAATTCTATCTCGTAAAAAATGTTTTGATTCATTCTGGTAATGGCAAACGTGACTGTACGATTCAAACTTGCTGAACAGAAGTCAAAAATCGTCTTCATTGATGAACGCTTCAGCAGAAGATATACGATATATGATTGAAGTAGATCACATTTTTCGAAAAAGCGGTGTGCTTTTCTTTATATATCGGATCCTTCAATATTTCTTAGAAGTCGAATTCCTTAATACGTATTTTTCAGACATAAAAAGATAAGAGTCATCTAAAGAAAAAATCCATGTTCTTCATCGAAAGAGAGCCATTCTGTCCAGAGTACAAGCACTTAAGATTATTAATGTTTAAAAATTCAAACGAAAAATAATATATTGATCTTTTATAAACTGTTATAAGTACGTACGAGAATATTTTCTGCCTTCTTTGTATTACATACACACACACACACATATATATATATATATATATATATATATATATATATATATATATCAACATTAAACAATATAAGTTACATAATTCCAAAAATTATTTTCGAGTTGTAGATATTCCTTTTAGGTAATTTAATTATAAAATATTTCTCTTAATTACTGTCGGTATTAGTAAGATAATTCTTATTAAAAATTTAATATTAAACAAATGTTCGGATCCAATTCAACAAAAAAAGCTATCATTGTCCTAAATTATAAATCAGGAAAAATAACTTTAATGAAACATATTTCATTTTAAAAATAAAATTGAAGTATTTTGATTACGAATACACAATTCAAATTAAATAAAGTATGGAACTTTAAGCGAATTTTTATTTAATTTTTGTCATGAAGATCTGAAGACAAAATTTCTCTACTCTTTGAAATCTAATTATTTCAACAATATAATTTACATTTAACAATATATTTGAAAATTCATTTTTTGAAAATTTAGCTCTAGTTTTTTATGTTATAGTTAAAAATAAAATGCAGTGGATAAACTTAAAAGCAATGTCTATTAAACTAACAAAAATTTATAAGTCTTAAAATCCCAAGTAACACAAGACCGTTGGGGAATTGTTGGGCAACAGTATTTAGCAAAGTTGTCCAATTGTTAGATTTGGCCCTTGGGGTTATGTTGAAACAACGATTGGCATTACAGCTCACCCAAGAGTTGGTTGTTAGTTGGCCCATCGTTGGGACAGCAGATTAACTACTATTTGCAGTTGGGACAACGACATTTTATAACTGTTGGCCCAGCAAAAACCTTTTGCATTGGGCCCATATTTGTTTCCTGAAGTTCTGCCAAAGAAGATGCAACGAAAATTTGGACAATTGTTTTAGATTCTACAGAGATGATAAAAGCATTTAAGCCATTAAAATAGAAAATTTGAATAAAATTATGATTTGTATTATCATCAGAATATTCACTGAATTTTAGTTTGTGTCTCATCATACATAAGCCAATATAGTAACACGAATATTGCAAAATACGTGTTAATAGTACTAACATATCACATTAGATTGACATGAAAGTTTTCAAATTTATTTCAACTTTTGAGCTAAGAAAACGAGCTGTACATCGTCTAAGGTATTTTCGTGCTGGTAAATAACTGATTTTAAAATACAGCATTAAAACACTCCGAATGAGATATTTCCTAGATAAAAACATACGTCATCATATATATGAAATTCACGTGTGATAAATTGGAGAATTATATATTAATTTTAACTGGACTACTAAGGAGGTGTTAATAATGCCCTTATATATCAAAATGACATTATTGTTCAGCACTAAGAAAAATGGTCTAAAAAGACATCATTTATTCCTGCAACAATTCGAAACAACATCCGGTATAAACTATCCTATAAGATGGGAACTGAAATATTTCTATCCCTGTAGAAAATAATTTCAAGTTTTGAAATGGAATTATTTATATCACCACGTATTAGATATTTATGTGAAAGGAATCAGGGATAAAATATAAATTATATAATAAATGTGTAAATAATACTATATATAATAAAATACAAATAGCATAGTAACAAAAAATCGGAAATATTGCGGGCAGTAATGAAGGGGAAAATATCTAATAATTTACATACTACGGGTTAATTTTAATGAACATAGATTCCGCTTCTCCATTCTGGAAAAAAAGGGAATCAGTAAAAAGTTTGAAACAAATTTTAATAGGGTTCAGTCTGTTAAGCTGAATAACATGTCATTCATATTTTATTTAATATTTCCATATATATGTATACACACACAAGAACACACACGCCACATGTGTAACATTAATACATTCTTTGACAGCAATACAAAGGCTGTAAAATTTTATCAGATTAGGTACAATCTAATTTTCGTATGTTAAAATTAAGAACATATTAGTTTTCACTATCTTTTTCGTATTCGATAATCCCATTTCAAAAATTTTAATGATGTTAATCTGGTAAAAAAATTGCATGTTCTTTAAAACAACGTTAGAATCATAAAGAAGTAAAAGGTAGTGTTATTTTTTAAAATGGATTTTTCGGTAACAAGCAGATAAAATATAATTCTAGTTATAAATGAAATGAACAATTCCCTTTATATAAAAAACTTTAATTTTTTTAGCCGTTTTGCTTTAAATGCACCACAATATCTTAGAATAATTTTTTATTCATATTTAATACTCCCATAGCATACCTAATCTAATTTATGTATTATGCAATGCATTAATACATAAATTAGATTAGGTATGCTTTTTGTATCTTAAAATTTTTTGATATATCCACATCCAGGTTCATATATATATATATATATATATATATATATATATATTTACAGTCCAGTCATATTAATGTGTCCACCGCTTACTTTTGACATCAACGTTAAATAACCAATCGCAGAAGGCACGTGTCATCAGTAAATTTGGTGGATAAGTGCAGAGGTGAACGACGGCTGCGGAGATGCGTTCGGGCGAATAGACGTGCAACCGTTGAGCAACTGATCGTCCAGATGAACCAAGGGACTACCAACAGTGTCTCCACAGCGACGGTTCAGCGAACGTTGCTGCGTATGGGCCTCCGCAGCAGACGCCTGGTTAATGCATCTATGCTGACTGCTGTTCATCAGCGACGAAGGCTGGAATTTGCACGCCAGTACCGCAACTGGCCTTCCACTGAATGGAGACAGGTGGCTTTTTCCGATGAATCACGTGTTATGCTCCATCGGGCAGATGCACGTTGGCGTATACGGCGTGACACGTCTGAAAGCAAACACCCTGCAACAATTGCCGGAAGGTTTCAAGCTGGAGGAAGGAGCTATGGTCTGGGGAATGTTTTCATGGTATTCTCTGGTTTCACTCATCATTGTGGAAGGCATAATGGACCAACACAAGTATGCATTTATTCTTGCGGACCATCTTCACCCCTACATGCGAATTGTTTTTCCTCAGGATGATGGCATCTACCAGCAGGACAATGCGACGTGTCATAAAGCTCGCAGTGTACGTGCGTGGTTCGAAGAGCACCAGGATGAGTTTACCGTACTCCCTTGGCCAGCAAATTTCCCGGACTTGAACCCAATCGAGAATCTGTGGGACCACCTCGATAGGGTTGTTCGCACCATGGATCCTCACCCGCGTAACCTAGTGCAGATGTCCACGACACTGGAATCGGCATGGCTCAACATCCCAGTGAACACCTTAGGAACCCAATTGACTCTCTTCCTGCACGTTTCGCAGCGGTCCGCTCTGCGAAAGGTGGTTATTCTGGATTTTGACATGTTGTCACATTAATGTGATTGGACTGGGTATATATGAAATAATTCATTTTATTCTGAAAGAAATACACACGTAACTTTCTTTTAGCTTTTCAATAATGTTTATATAACATAGAAAATTTGTATATGCACTCATGAGAATAATATTCAGTATGTATGTCCTTTTATCCTAGTATCTTTCTATTATTTGCCCAGTTTCTATAATCAAGGAAAGAAAGAAATCAAGTCTTGTCTTTCTAATGACATCTCAGTTATTGCGTCTCCTTAAAAAAAATCCAAATGTGTTAATAATAAATGTAATTAGCACTATCTTTATATTACATGTGTAGAGAGTATCTATCTGTATTCACATTTTGAAATCTTGAATTATGAGTCACTACCAGTATACAATGGGAATAATAAAACCTACTTTTAAATTGAAGAATGATGCATTTTTCATTTTAATGCTTGAAACATAGTAAAATATGTGTAATTTCGGATTAATAAATATTTTCTTCAAGTAATCCTAAAGTCTTTTTTTTATTTCAAACTGCTCTCCTTCCGTTACGCTCCATTTTATTTCTGAACATTTGACAGTTTTTGAAAGCAAAAACAATTTAGCCTAACCATCTCCTTTCCGTCGCTTTGGACCAAAAATTCTTTTGTTTTTGTTAATGGAGCTATTGTGTGGAATACAAATGGTTTTTATGATGTCTACGCAGTATAACAATGTTACATTTCATATACAATCGAAGTCTCAAAACCATTTCCTTATACGCAGAACCCTATTACACCATTTGAAATTGACTTTATTTTCAAAGCATTAAAGGTTCGTTATTTCTGGCTTAGTTTATCTAGTATACTATATAATAATTCATAAGTTTTGATACGGAGAAAAACACTTTATTGTTCATTTTTAGAATCATCATTTTCTTGGTTTTCCCAAATTTGTTTGGATTCAGATTTACAACTCCAGGGTCCCTCCCTTCTCCTGATTTTTTCTACATGGCCAAGATATTTTGCTTGCAACAGAGAAAATATATGTTTTCCCACATTTGCTGAAAAGATATTTGCAAGATCTTCAGAAACTATATAAAACATTTCTCTTCCCCTTGTCCTGAATAATTCTATGAATCGGTGAAGCTTTCTGCGTACTCACAGATTTTCTTATAGTATTAGCACAACAAATGACTACTAATACTATATAAATTTTAAACAGTGTACTACCGATTTCTCAGCGGAATATGAAATTGTTGTCCTTACTAGCGTATTTTTGTCCTTGTGTAGCCATTTGTCGGAGCTGGATAATAAGACGTGATTAATTTAGAATTGAAAGTGGGTCATCATGTTTTGATTTGTGAATTTTACGTTCTATGTTCTCCAATGGATAATTTACGTCATTCTGTAGCAGGTTATGTGTTTATCGGCGAGTTCTTTCTGAATGTTTCATAAAAGTAAAAAATTAGCTAAAAATTAGAAAGCTTGCCATGCCAGAACTGACACTTCATAAGAATAAAGCTATGAGTGGCATTAGCATGTCTTATATGACTGAGTTACAATTATTGCAATCAGTAATTGTAACTCAGTTGTAAAAAATCAGTTAAAAATTAGAAAGCTTGTTATATCAAAACTAACATTTCATAAGGATAAAGCTATGAGTGATATTAGCAAGCCTCGGCTAATATCACTGACTCATTCATTGATATGACTGAGTTACAATTATTGCATTAGACCCTGTTACAAATTTCAAATGAGTGTGTACAAGGGAAATTAATCAACGAGATATATTTCATTTAAGAAACAGTTGATGATTTAAATTTAAAAACAAATCATGCTATAGTTCCTTTTTCTTTGAAAACTGTACCTACTGCTACAAACTCTATCTACTTTTCATACTCCTATCGCTATGTGAAATTAATTTGTATTTCAGCTTTCAACGGATTCACTGAAGAATGAATAGCATTTAAAGATTTTTTGCAACTAATGTACACTTGAATAAGACTCTTTCTGATGCAAATGAATTGCAGTATTTAAGAGAAGATGTAAAAATGATGCTTTAAAAATCATACAATAAATTTTCATTTCGGATACAAATTAAGATTGCTTTAAGAAATATTAAAAAAAAATTAATGCATACAATGAATAGAAAGCTGATTGATCAACTAAACTTTAACCAACGAATCTGTACGTTATTTAGCTGTTATTTATCATATAATTTCAGGATTTTATGTTACAATGATTGTGTATATTACTGTAGATAAATTAGGTAAAAATACTGTAAGACGTTGGTAACAGGAAGATAAATAAAAGATTTATTAGGTACTTTGATACAGTGATTAGATTTTCTGCAATTCCATGCTTATACACTCATGGACAAAAAAATTAGCGCAGCAAGAAATAATTGCGGGATCGTAACGAAACTTGCAATGAAGGTACATGTCGGGGAGATATGCAAATGATTAGAAATGCAGCGTGATTGCGCATTACGTATAGCCGGTAGAGGGCGTGGAACGTCGTACTCTGTGGAGTATAAAACAGGTAACCAAAGCTTGTTTGAGTGTGCTGAATCATTTACAAAGGAAGAGCTGAGATAGACATGCCATTACGCCGTGTTCGAAGACAATATAAGCAGTTGTCGCAGTTTGAGAGGGGGAGAATCGTCCGGATGATGGAAGCTGGGTGGTCAGCTAGGCGAGTAGCTCGTCAATTAGGTCGCTCTGACTGTGTTGTGAGAAGGTGTTGGGACCAGTGGCCCCAGACAGATGTCATGTACACGAAGACCAGGCTCAGGATGCCCTCGACAGTCCAGTCGTCGAAAAGACCGCCACATCGTAAGAAATGCACGCGTACAGCCAACTGCTTCATCGGCCGCCATCCAGGCACAGGTAGCACATTCACTAGGGGTCTCTGTGTCTTCTCGAACCATACGAAGGCGCCTGGCTGAAGGACAGTTGGTATCGCGGCGCCCATTACGTGTGCTGCCCTTGACGCCCACCCATCGACGCCTCCGTTTGGAGTTTTGCCGCGCACGAGGAAACTGGACTGCAGCGGAATGGAACCAGGTCGTCTTTAGCGACGAATCCAGATTCAATCTCGGCAGTGATGACAATCGTGTTCGTGTGTGGAGAGCCCGTGGTGAACGCTTCAATCCTGCCTTTGCTGTACAGCGACACATCGCTCCCACAGCTGGTGTGATGGTATGGGGTGTCATTGCCTACAATACACGGTCACCCCTAGTATTGTTCCGTGGCACCATGACAGCCGAGCGGTATGTTCATGAAATCCTGCAACCACATGTGTTGCCACTCATGCAACGGCTCCCAGGAGCCATTTTTCAACAAGACAATGCTCGTCCTCATACGGCAAGGGTGTCACAAGACTGTCTCCGCACTGTTACTACCCTTCCTTGGCCTGCCCGATCCCCGGATTTGTCTCCAATCGAGCATATCTGGGATCATTTGGGACGACGTGTTGGGCATCCCACGAGTTTGAACGAACTAGAGGCAAGGTTACAGCAAATACGGAACGAAATGTCTCAAGATATCATACAGAACGTGTATGACTCAATGCCCGATCGTATCGCATCGTGCATTCGCGCTAGAGGGGGTCCAACGGAGTATTAACTCCTCCGTTCTTTTGCCTTTTTCTCTGAAATAAATTATCCATTTTCTTTGATTTTCTTATCATTTACTTATATGAAAGTAGTCATTACGTATGTAAAATTTCGTTTCATTTTGACGACTCCTTCTTGGTGCGCTAATTTTTTTGTCCATGAGTGTAAATTGACGAATAGTTTGAGAATTCAGTGAGGTCAAAAGTCAGATTAAAATCATTAGCTTCAGAAACAAATGGTATTGCAGTTTGTCAACGTGCCCTTTCGTTTATAAAGAGTTCTAAATTGTGTAGTGTATCGGTACATCAAAGAATAAACTTTGAGAAATTTAACCCTTTTGCAACATAAAACCACAGAAAACCTTGTTGGACATTGATAGTGGTAAAACATCAATTCATATTCAGCTAAAAAAGTAACATACGTGCAGAACTTAGCTCTCTTTCTGTTCAAGCGAGACTATTTCATTCAAGAGAAATTACTTGAATACAAACTAATTAATATTAAGTCACCCTTCCTTGTAAAAGAGAGACTCGAAGTGGGAAGAACATTTCTAGAGAACACATTCTAGAAATGAAAATGGTAGACACATTTCGAGATTAACATGACATACACCCTATTCTAGAATGACTAACTGATTGGAAATGCCTTTACGATGGTTTTATGCTCTTTAGGGATCTCTCATGTGTAATTTTAACTATATGCATCATATGGACTTCTTATATTTATGAATTATATAGAGTCCACGTAACGCTCAGCTAACTCCAAATATCCAATATATGGAGTTCATTAATGAATATTTGAAGCTTTATCGCATATAATCAGTTTCAGAGTCAGTAATGATTGGTAATGACTCTTTCTACTTGTCTCGTCATGCAGTCCTACAGGGTATCAGCAAAACTAAAATTCTTCGTCTCGTGTTTAATGCTTCAGATAAATACTCTTCTGGTTTTTCCCTTTATTATATATTAGGTCTAGAGAAAAAATTATTTGTCTAATATTTTTCTACAATTTAGGACATTTTCCATCGCACTATATTCTGACTTGGAAAACATGTCCAAACAATTTAAGATGCATCGAGATGAGGGTAATTTGCAACGTATTTATTTTTTGTAACACGTCTGATGATCCAATATCTAAGTATAAATTGATGATTGTGACATAAACAACTAAAAGTGCTCTATTTCTTGTCATTCGAATCATGAAATAGCAAACAACTGAGGAAAAAAAGGAATCCCCCTTAACAACAGAGGTTACATAAACATTTCTATGTTGATGAGCACTTATCAGAAACAGAAACTGTCACTAAGGCTCAGATACTAGTCAAACAACTATGAAATATACTTAAAAAACATGTTTTGGTTTAATAAAGTGAATAAATATTAACCCGGGGGCTTAAGCCTCTTGCCTGACAGCCTTAAGTACATGCAGAACTTTCGGATTATTAATACTGATGATGTAGTAACAGTATTAGGACTACAGTGTAACCGACTGAGTGATATTTTGAGGATTTTTTTCTCACACAAAAATACGAGACCATTTCCTTCAATTTCATATATTTGATAAATTTATGCAATTACTAGCTGAAAACCCGCGCTTCGCTACGGAGTACATTCAAATTAAATGCAACGGTCAATGTATGCAATTAATGCCAAAAAAAGTAAATAAATATATATATATATAATAAATACGACGATCAATGTATACAATTTATGTAAAAAAAACATATTTATAAAAAAATCGTAAGGGATATTTTTATAGACAAAATAAAGTCGAATAGCAAGAAAAAAAATTTTTTTGTCTATTTTTTTTTGCACGTGACGATAAATTTATTTAAAGTACCAGAAAAAGAAATCACGTGATCAGCAATTAATAAATTGAATTAAAAAAATGAATCTTTAAAAAATTCACCAAAAATCAGAAAAGGGAGGTAAAGATTCGAAAAAAAATCTCATTTTGAAGAAATTTTTATGATCTTTCTTGTAATATAAATTTTATAACCCTCAAATTATTATTTTAAATGCAAACGATTATTATTTTAAATGCAAACAATTCAAAAAAGTTACAAAAACAGCTTAAAAATTTAATTTAAAAAAATCTAAGAAGAATTTTTGAAAAATCTTTCTTAGTGCACCCCTACACTATAAGAAGAATCGCCATGCAAAATTTCAGCTCTTTAGGTCCAGCGGTTTGGTCTGTGCGTTGTATGTCAGTCAGTGAATGAGTCAGTTACGGAACTGTTTTACATATATAGATTGTGAAATCAATGAGTAGGTTGTTGTCCAATATTTTGTTATTGCTCGTATTACGTTTTTCATAAAGTAAATCTGGCAACGGCCAATTTGTATGCCGACTTCTTTTGGAAGTTTTGTTTCTGAACGTGTATTTTGTTCCAAATGTAACTAAAAATTAGATTTTTCTTGTTTAAGTTCTCTTAAGTCTCTGAAAAAAATGTTTTATGCCGCGCATTTTCGTGATTGCATGTTCACATTAATTATGAATTATTATAAGATACCATGTTTAGCCATTTATATTTTGTAAATTTATAATATTGTATTCATCCATAAATAAAATAACATTATTGGTTAAAATACCAATTTACAAAACTTTATCGCATGCAGATTACGTTTTTCACTTGAGAATAAAATGCCTCTAAATGATAACTTTCCCCAATAATTTTTTTTTTTTTTTTTTAGTAAAATTATGAATACAGGGGGTTAACTTTAGTAGACACGTATGAAACTTTGCTTAAAATAAAAGTCTTAGAACATACTATATGCATAAAGTAGAAAGCTAGCTATAAATTCTGAAGAAATTTGTTAATTAGTATCGTTTTTAATGAGAGAATATTTTCGTAAGAAGTAGAATAATCTGCTTATTTTTAAAATCTCATAAAACAGTCATTCTGTAAGCAGTTTACCGATAAAAACGATAAATAGATGTGCTGTATAAGTACCTTTTTTCTTTACAGTCATTCAAATTTTTATAAGGAAATATTTGCTATCATCAAAAGAAAAATCTTGAATGACCGTATTCAAAACTTTCCTTCGTTATAGCGTAAGTAATTTTTGTTATTAGGCTGAGAGCTTTGTCATAAATGAGACTTATCTGCCCAATAATGCTTCAAAAGAAGTCACGTTCGCTCTTTAACACGGCAGATATTAAATATCATCAAGGCTTCTAGTCTCTGAACATTCAGCTACACTAGAGATTCATCTTTACTGCAAGGCAGATTCTATAAAGAATGATAATGTGATGTTTAAATGCAGTGCCATCCGTGTCTCATAAATTTTTATATATACCTGAACGAGGACAGAACAAAAATTGTACACATTTGTACTAGTAAAACATTCATAACCAGTAGGGTTATCTAATAACTTTGCATAATATGCATGTGTCAATATAGTATATTAAAGTTTGTGTACTTCTCTTTCTGATTTAGTTCTTCAATTTCAAATTCAGGGTTCTTTCACAAAAAAATTCATTTTTCTTTTGTATGGGGGAAATTTGACTGAAAAAAAACTAAATGATTTTTCCTTATAGGTTTTATTATTTACAAATCCTCAAACCATATAAAAAGTTATTAAAGAATTTAAAATTTTCTATTATAAAAATTAAAAATTAAAAATTTAGCATGTTTAATTTTTGATATATCTGCTGAACCAACAGCTTCATTTGCTTAATGTTTTCACTCTTTCCTGTTATAAATGGTTATTATCCTGTTATAAACATTTGTCTGCAGGATTCATAGAAAACTTGTTTATAGAATTTTTTATTCGTTTGAAAAGGCAAAAAAAATCGTCAATGGAATTTTCCATTTAGCGAAAACAGTTTAAGATTTTAACCATATATCAAAAATCATAAAAGGAATTTAATAAAAATAAAATAAAACACTGTCCAAAATTTAATAGATATAACCTCCAAGGAATTTTATACATAGTTATATATCCTTTTCCAGTTGGTATATAATGAAAAATTCCATTCCAGAATAAATCGGCTTTAAAAAAATCACTGTATTGATATCCACGATTACTTTAATATCTCATGATATAATTGTCATACCACAGATAGAGTGGTACCAAATGGATTCAGAATAAATCTAGGTTTTAGTTGATATAAAAAAATCTGTTTTCTGACCATTTGAAAGGTGTACTGTCCACTTGAAGTAAAAATCTATACCTCAGTACTTACAGTCAGTGCAGCAGGAAAATGCTGTACTTAGCAATATGATAATGATAGAAATATAAGTTTTCGTTACACGATTCTAAAAACTCAGTAGTATGTATTTGTAGAAGAATATAAAAATATTATATTTCGAGAACTTTATGTTCCTAACCTCCCCAGCATTTTTTTGTTTAAAATAAACGCTACGAAAAGAATATTGTACATCAGAATGCAGGGCCTTTTTATTAAATAGTTTTGACATCAGTAATTTCGTCCATAATACTTAGAAATTTAACATTAGTTAATTTTTAAATATGACTATTTTTTTCTTATTTACATTTCTGTCGTTTGTAATGACAGAGCGAAGACACCTTTTTAAGCTAGTTTGAAAGATTATTGGCCTTTTAAGTCAGTAGTTCTCAACCTTCTTAATAGTCAACACCGCCTTAAATCTGAAAATAAGGTCTCGCACCCCCTTGAAAAACATGTTTCTATTTTTTTATTTAGGGAAAGTCATTTATTGCACAAAAAATTAATACATTTATAATACATAATATATTATTACATATAAAAAATCTACATTTTTAATGGCTACGTTGTTGTTGTTTCTTCATAATTTTCTCATTTAACCTCAAGTACACTGACGCATGCGCTTTAATGTACAAATATTTGTCTCACAACACGCAAAGGAGAAAATAGAGGTAGTATTTTGTCTGGTTTCAGCCGTAGGAGTGGGGGAGAAGGTATGTTTCTCATAAGTGGTACGCCGGTAATTTTCATTAAAAATTTAGAACCTTCTCTCGCACTCCTAGAAATGGTCTCTCGCACTCCCGGTAAAGAACCACTATTTTAAGCGATAACTCCCCATTTTTTAGTTTAGCTTAGTAATGCATACCTCATCTCAATATCTTGATCTATTATTTTATATCTTGATACTTTATAACTTGATCTATTCGTTCCTTTTTACAGCTGCTTATTATGCTTTAAATATATATTTTGTTATAAAGATTTCTGAGGCAAACATTGTAATTGAAAAAAAATACTAAAGTTTAAAAGCTTATCCTTTATTAGTTTGTCTAAAATATAAGTAGCATGTACTTTTTATTTTGCGAATAGATAATTTTTGATTTCAATATAAAATATTTTTGTACGTTAGCTGGTTACACAGAGTATCCCAAAAGTCAGGAGATCATTTTAAAATTGGAATAATCCTTTTATTTATTAAAAATTCCCGTTTGTTAATTTATAATCAATAAATATAAGTCTTGCAAATCATTTCTAACTTGTCAGCTCCTTCACTAGTTGCATTTTATACGGGAATAAATTCAGTATCCCTTGAATACTCTGTTTAGTGAACTTCGGACTATGTTCAGTTGCTGGAACCGCCGACGAGTTGATGTTGAACGCTTTTCTTCAATGCTCCTCCGTACGCACTGAATATTGTCCTGAAACCTCCCTGAACGTGGCCTCTAGCACGAAGTAAAGGACTCAAAGACTTCCGTTCTTCAAACCACCGGAATAAAGAGGGTATTACTTGTTTAGATGGTGGTTTTCGGATCCCAAAATAACGAATGTAAGCTCTTTGGGTTAGTTCCACTGATCGTTTATTTTCCATATACAATTTGACAATTTTTATTTGTTGTTTTGTGGTGAATTTCTCCATAATTATTCTACAAGGATTACAGATGAATAAACTGAAACAAAGTATTTCCTTAAAGTTAACTGTGAAAAATAATTATACTCTAGAATGGTGTAAGGGACTTTAGGGCCACACTGTGTTACTCTCCACATAACAACAACTTTAGAATATTCAAGACTGTAGCCTCCTATGCTCCTTTAGTTATTGGTTTCTAGATTGTTAACCAAGTTTTCCGTTTTGAGAGAGGTTTGTTTTAACAATTGGAGAAAATAATCCCCAAATAATAATGATTTAGAATAATTTATACTTATGGTAGAAAGAAACTGTTGCTACACTCTTTAACAAATCCAAATCTTCCAAAATCATCATCAAACTTTCTTAACCACTTTTAAAAACTTGAGGAATATAGAAGATTATTCTCCTTAACTTAGTGAACTTTGTCACGAGTTTAAATATCTTTACATTACTTGTTTGCAGGAAGTAAAATAAGGATGCTGGGAATTATTCAAAAATAGAATAATAACAGAATCATTGTTGCATTTAACCCTTTAGTTTATTTAGCAGTATTTACTTTAATCATTAAAGTTGAAATCCAATCTGTTTATTTTCCCACGTCAGGCTGACCACTTGACAGAGACATATGCTTTATGGCACCTCAAGTCCACGGTCGTGAAAGCGGAGATGGGCACCGCAGGTCTTAGTGCACAGTGCTGAAAAGCAATTCGGACTGTTCTACAATGAGTTAGTTTATCGGTGGATTCACAGACAACGTTTGTGAGATTGTACATTTATAAGTTTAAGGGAAAATGTGACTGGTTTATTATTATGTTTTTTCGGACGAATTCTTCTCCTCTGGTAAGAAACTTAATATTGTTAATTTTGACTGCATCCCAAGAATATAAGTCAACAGCAAGATTATTTTTTGTCCGGGATCTATTGTAAAATTAAATTTTTCACTAGTATCCCTATTTCAAACACTCTAAATATTTTATTTTGCAATTTCATTGCAGTTTTATTTTTATATCAATGTATATTATTACATATGTCTATTCCACTTCGATTTTATTTACTTATTTTCAATATCCATACAATCTGTTCATCTTTAAGTAACCAAAATTCTTTCTCCTTCCGCAGTGCTAGTCAAACATTTCAGGTAATTTGTGTAGATCAGCGATACTCAAATTGCGCCCCACTAAGCTTTTATGTGAAGCTCAAAACACTTACGCCCCTTATCATGTAGGCACTTTTGTAAACATCTTGTAATCTAAGTTTTTAAAACCTTGAGATGCGCTGGAAAAATCCTAAGTATTTTCAAATTATTTAACCGCTTTATCCATGAAATTTAAGAGCAGATTTCAGGATTTATGAAGCCTTAAGATTTGTTTGTTTCTTGTAGAAAACCACTGTCATTTAGAAATGGCACATACTATAGAACTAGTTGCATTGTGATGCGATTATGCAAAGCTGTTTTACGAGTTTATCGAATTTAAAAAAGATACGAAAATGGAAGCTATTTTTTAAAGGAGAGAGAGAAAGAAAGAGTATGTCGAAATTTCGAAATAAGTGTCTGAAAAATATAAGACTGTACAAAAATGTGTCCACCTGCTTCTCGCGTTGTTCGCATCAACGTATCTTTGTTAATCATCTTATAACAAAATGAAATATGCGAAATCAGCTTACTGATTCTTTATGATATATGGAGTGTCGCAAATAGTATTTATATACATGATTTGTCTAAAATAGTCAAAATTTTGTCTCAAAATAAAATATCATATTAGTTTTTAAACAAACACTTGGAAAAATTTAGATTTTTTGAACATTATCATATCATGTAATATAGTGCAGCGTAGTGCAAATTTTTTCCACACACTTGCTTTAAATAAAAAATAACTCGACCTCGAATGATATTTTTTTCGCAGTAGCAAATATTCCTCAAAAAATTAGGAAAATGAATGAATTTTGTTTTTTGGTAAATATTTACTTTGCATAATAGTGATGAAAAAAATGTCTAGCTTACCTTCTACACTTGCTTTTGATAAATCTCATGAGATAAAAACTTCATAATTAATTAATCCATATAAAGTAAGAATTAATCCATATTTAGTGTTCATTTAGGTAAATATGAATGAAAATTAAAAAGAGAGCATGGTTTTAAAAGCTTCCTATCAAAACACTGAAAAGTATAAACATCATTTATTTACATAAAAAGGAAATATAATAAATTAGTGGGAAGGATGAGTCTGGAACTCACATATTTTTGCTCAGTATTTTGTGAAATATTTAAGAGTGTTATTCTCGTAACATCTTTCGGTCGTGATCATTGTATCTTTTTAGTTGTTACACATTTTGTAAAACCCAGTCTCACAATCATAGATAGAAGCGAATGAAGCAGTGCAAGTACAGCTTTCTAAGACTGTGTGACTCCATATTTTACAATATCTTATCATATAAATTTTTTAACATACAAAGCAAATGAATAAAAATATGTAACAATAGAAAATTTAGGGCATATCTTTTAATGAAATTTTTCAGCATGGTGAAAATTTTTCTTTAAACTGTCCTCGACCCCTCAAATGCCTTTAGCAACCCAAAATGTGATCACATCTGATATAGTGTGCTATGTTGCTGCCCGCGCAACGTAGCGAACATACACGTTCTGTCCCAGAATTAATGAGAAAACATTTTCTGCACATTTCTCGCAAACTGCCAAGGAAAACAGGTGGCTAAGAAATGTGAATTGGAATGTCAGTGTCGTATTCCAAAGGTCGCGCAACTGCTCCTAATTCACAGCACATGCCCAGTGGCTTAACAGTGAGTATTTGTGAACGTGGCTCGTTGTGTTCAAGATGTAGCAATTAAACTCGATAAAAGTGGCAATGAAACCTTGCAAATCTTAAAGGAGGATTTACAAAGATGAAGTTTTTTCACAATCGCAAGTCTACAAGTGGCACACTGCGTTTACGAACAGCCGACAGAACGTTGAAGACATTTTGACGCCATTTTGACACACTCGAAGATGTCCAAAGAGCCGTGACCATAATGCTTCACGGTATATCACAAAATGAATTCCCAAAATGCTACAACCACTGGCAGCAACGCTAGACCCTTTGTATTGCTGCCCAAGGCGCATATTTTGAAGATTATTAAATGTTGTTCTTTGTAAGAACGATTATTTAATATATGTAATATTTTTCTCATTACTTTTGGCACAGACCTTGTATGCATGTGACCCGGGGGAAAAAAGATTGGCTATGACTGCTATAGATGATTTTATTTTAAGCGTAATATCAGATAAGAAAAATTTACGAACATTAAACCTCAAACAGTTTTTTTTTTTAATATTGAGAAAAATATATTTTTCATTTGTAGATCGGAATCCTATTTGAATACTGGTGATAAAAGTGTTTTTCAATTTATCAGTTGTAGATAACTACTCATTAATTATATGTAGGGAAATACCTTTAAACACATATCCCACCCTTGCAAAAAAAGTGACACAACTCAAAAATGCAGAATTTGAGAAAAAACTCAAAGAATACTATAAATCTT
The DNA here is from genome assembly GCA_907164885.2 of Dolomedes plantarius. NCBI lineage: Eukaryota > Metazoa > Arthropoda > Arachnida > Araneae > Dolomedidae > Dolomedes > Dolomedes plantarius. The sequence continues at coordinate 146,260,495 of OU015497.1, forward strand.
GAACTAGCATTACAATAAAACTGATACAACTGCCCTCAGGTGGAAAAATTGCGAGATAGAAATGTGTCGCTTTTCGTGCACGATGGGGCACTTCATACATTTTTTTCAAGGACATGACCTCAAAATTGCCATTTTTCGACTTGTTTAACTTTTCCTGCCCGGTTACAAAATGTGAATATAAATAAAGGCATATTCAAACAGATTATTAAAATATTATTGATTGGCATGGCATAATTTATAATTATGTTAATTTATAAAGTGAAAAAATGATTATAATATCCTTTTCAATTCAGATTTCACTTTAAACATACACATTTGTAAATAACGCGTAATTTTAATTCTTTACATAAGATGAAGAAATTTCTTTTTTAACTAACGAACACAGACATTCATTTATCATTGCTAATAGAAGGCGTTAGCATTTATAACAGAACTAAATATTTGAAAACCGTACAAATGTGAAGGATAAAATATCTATGTTTTGTTATGTGACTGCTATTTCAACAATTCTGTCACTATTGACAAATGACTGTAAGAAAAGAATAGAGCTTTTCCACCATACTTATATTTTCTTTTTCGAAAACATCAGGCAGAGGGAATGTTTTCCTTTCAAATTCATGTATTCAATATGGTGGCTTACTTTATTTACACTGTGCGAGAAGGAGACCGTAGTGTATGGGTATTCAACAAGGATGTTTGGATCTAAAATAAACGAGTGGAGAGAGAAATATTACGAAATATATAATAAACAAGAATATATTTTCAATATATATTGATATTGAAAATACGTAAAATATAAATATCCATTAATCCTTAATAGATTAGTAATTTAATTACATCATTGTGTTCAGTATTTTTTTCAGTAAAGGCAACACAAAAACTTACTTTAGAAAATTAATACTAAGTGCAAAAATGTCGAAAAATTCTGTAAAAATAGAACGTGGAAGTATTTTCTTTTTACATCATTAATTTGTTAATTTGCATATGAATTGAGAAGAAAACATAAGAGAAGGACAAGACAAAATAGAAATGCTCTGAAAAAGTTTAGTCTTTGTAGTTAAAAAAAGGGAAAAAATATAAAAGATAGATTCTATGGTTGGTTAAAGGTGGGTAGCTTAAACCATTTATTTAATACAAGGCAGATGGAATAAAAACGATAAATTTAGTTTGTCGATTAAAACATTTAAATAACTTTTCTGATAACAAATTTAGTTGTTGTACATAACTGTGTAATTAGTACTGTGAAATCCTACATATTAAACAATAATAGTACAATTTCATGTAGACATTCAGAGTCATAAAAGTGATACCTACCTTAATGGAAATCAATAATGTTCTCACAATTATTTATCATTATTTTATGTTATACATACTTATTTTTCTAAGGATAAAATTCTAACAATAAGTAGTAATGGGGTTTGTCTGGCATAACCGTAAACATGGCTTCTATTGTCTCTGCGAAATTATTTTCGTGAATTGACTTGAGATATATTACTCCTAACATCTACTATTAAGTTCTATTAACGGTATTTGACTAAATTACCTTTTGAGTGGATATGAGAAACTAAAGTCCATGCTGATATAGAAGGATTAGGAGAATTTCTCACGCTCGAAGCATCTTTTACAGGAATCATATGTCTAAAGCCTTTCATCAAAATCGAAGTCTGTTGAAGCATTATAACCGTGTGGGTCGGTATTAAAACAGGTCCTTCGGAGGCAGCAGAATTCAGCAACGATCTTTAGAATGCGAACATTAGAGAAAGTAGTAATTGAACAGCTCATCTCAATGGGAGGTCTTTATTGAATGATCGGAGGTAGAAGCAGTTGTTTTGCCATCTCAAATCGAAGTTAGAAGACTGTTTAAGAGGCACTTCTTGAGAAGTCTGAAAATTTGCTTTTTTTCTTTTCTTTTCCTGTCGAAAAGCTTAAGTCCGTTGAGTAATTGGGCTACTTCCAAATTCGAGTGACTGCCTCTGCATATTGATTTTATCAAATGTCTAGCATCGTTAATCCATTTACTGCATACTTTTACTAATACTTCCAAGTTGTATATGACTGTAGTTGGAGCATAGATCCTAAATATCAGAGGGCAAATTATTTTTCAACAACATGAGAGGCCCTTTCCGATTTCCTATAAAACCTGGTTCCATAAATTATGTTAAAACTTCATTTGTGACTTTGTATGGAGCTCAATTTTATGTATTGACCTTTTCTATTCGATTTTAAAGCATCATCATTCCCTCGTTTACTTATTCTCAGACCTAATGTCAATGATGAAATCAAAATACCCTTAAGTTTGCAATTTCATAAAATCTAATGATTCCTACCCTGTTTCTTTTATTGATGTTCATAGAGTGACAGAGTGGTTTAATGTCTATAACTGTAATATGACATAATTCTAAATTTTGATTATAGTTAAGTGAATTCGACAGCCCGAACGTATTTCATCAAAAACCTTACGTTTTGATTAAAACAATTTTTCGCCCATGTTCAAGAAAATTATTAGTTTGAAGAAATGGTAAATTTAGTTGTTTCAATTCATTCCCGGAAATTAGTGTCCCGGAATATGGACTCCGACCTTTCTTTGTCTTAAAATAATCTCACGTGACCATGACGTCTTTTTGGTGTATGTAACATATGAAGCCTTTATGTAAACCACGTATGAGGGACATTTTGTGACCCATAGTATATTCTAACGGTACATTAAAAGACTAGTTCCCAAAGTTTGAGCGTGTTGACATCACACTATTATACTACGTACAGCTGGGCGTGTAAAACTTGAATTAACGATTATCGAGCTTTTCGAAGATTTAATACTTGTCGTTTTAAGAAGAGATGAAAATAAGACATCGACAGTTGGATAAAATATTTTTAGTTAAAATACAGGGTGTCCGGGCTAAAAGTATCCAAACGTTATAGATTGTTTTTACGGAACTACCCATTAGAATTTGAAAAAAAATTAAATAGATAGAACATCTCACCAAGTTTTAATATCAATAGATTTCGAAGTATGCAACTTTTGTAGCACGATAAACGTCTATACGGTAATCCAGTTCTCTCCAATAGACGAATTAATCTCCAAGTTATCAGACTCCAAGTTATTAGATGAATTACTTGAATGCTACGCTTTTTCAACTCATCCACAGTTTAACTTTTTTGTTTATACACTAATAACTCCTGATATGCTATTAAACACTTGGAGAGACCTGTATTACCATTTAGATGTTTGTCGTGCTACAAAAGGTGCTCGCATCGAAATCTATTGATATTAAAACTTAGTGAGATGTTCTTTCTATTTAAATGTATTTTTTTACAATTATAATGGATATTTCCGTAAAAATAGGCCATAACTTTTGAATACTTTTAGCCCGGACTCCCTGTATAATGTCACCAAAGAATAATGTAAATATTTCGATCTTACTTATAAACATACTTTCAAATACCTATACGGTTTATAGACAAATGTGAATCTTTTGAGCATAAGCCTTTTGTGCCTGCTTATAAAAACAATGCTGTTGACTACTCACATTTAACAGAACTATCATGTTCAAAACGAATTTTGACTGATATAATTTCAGAAAATGTTGAATAAGTTCGTGTCACTACTTTCATTTTTTTCGAGCACAGAAGTTCAGTCCAGTCACCTGGAAAAAAATAGTCAATTCCATAAAAATTTTTCTTTTAAAATTCTTCATTTATGATGCTGAGGTGGTTAAAAATAAAGAAACTGCCAGTTATTTAAAAAAGAAAACAGAAGCGAGAATTTCAAGTTTTGATATCACAATACGTCATATTATTCCTACAACAATATAACCCGATCTCAACCATAGAAATTCAGCATTCACTCTAACTTCCCGTAAAAAAAATTAAATTCCCTACAATTTTCATTTTGAATCAAACAAAAGATAAGGTTTGTAATTTTCTGCGAATGGAAATAGTCGTTGGAATACAAACGACTATTTCCATTCGCAGAGATCAGAGATGGATGAATGAATAGAAAATACGTTTAGATCCTCATCATATAGGGCAGTGGTCCCCAACAGTCGGGCCGCTGACCGGTACCGGTCCGTGGATCAAATGGTACCGGGCCGCCCTAGGAACATTAAATTATTTCCATTTTATTTACTGCAGTGTATTTCTCTCGGGTTTGTGCGACTTTGTCGGGTTTGTGCTAATTTATACCTTTGTAACAGAAGAAATCTTGTAACTATTTTAAATTAGTTTATTGCATATTAAACTTTTCAAGATTGTGAATTAAAATTGCAGTCATAAAATTGAAAATAAATGCGCTTTCCTGAAAGAAAGAAAAAAAAAAACGAACCACGAACTGGTAAGGAATGGATCCGCGACCCATTTGCCTACAAATCAAGCGGATCTAGCATGTCTATTCAAGAAGATCAACTGCTGGAGATTGCAAATGACAGCGGTCTTAAAACTACGTTCGAGACAACAACTCTGCCGGTGTTCTGGATTAAATTCATGGCGGAATACCCTGAGATTTCCACCTCAGCACTTAAATACCTATTGTCATATCCGACAACCTATCTGTCTGAAGCTGGATTTTCTGCAGTGACAGCAACCAAAACAAAACAACGAAATAAAATGGACATAAGCAACACACTTCGGGTGTCATTGTCTCCTATTACCCCAAGATGGAACCGTAACCATCTCGTTGCAAAGGAACAAGCTCAGGGTTCTTATTGATTTAGCGTTCTAGTGAGCTAAAATGTTAAATCACTTTATAACTTTTTTTGGGGGTAACTGTATTTTATTTTGAAGGCATGTTTAAATACAATTAAATTAAAATTATTAAATCAAAACAGTCTAAAATATAAACAATCTACGCCCACCCCCCTCAGCGGGCCGTGGTAAATGTTGACCGGTCCACGACGATAAAAAGGTTGGGGAGCACTGATATAGGGGACTCATAGGATTAGGAGAAAGGTATACATGTTATGCAGTACTACAAACATAGTATTTCGAGTAGGAGTAAAATTGCCTATTTTTGAAGCCAGATGTTGACCGGATGGCTTGAGCATTGGATCTACTTACCAGAATCTGTGGGTTCGTGTTCCGCTATTGGTATGATGTTTGTAACTGTCCGGAATCAGCTTTAAGGCTGTTGTGTACTAACCCTATTGGATTCGCTCACCTCAATGTCAAACTACGGAGAAAATTTGTCCGCTATTTACAGCTACATAAATGCTGATAATGAAATTAAAATGGCAATTTTAGATAGTTTGAACTTTTCTGTACCTTGCAACAGGATTCGTTTTATAACTTTTGTTCACTAATGGAAATTTTGTACGTTTAAACCACACTATAACCGATTTTTCGCCCGAATAATTTAAATTTTAAAATATTGTTTCCATTTTTTTCAAACGAAAAACGCTCCAAGGTGTAAAATTTCTTTCTATATTACTGAGTACAATTTCTTTTAAAAACTCTTTAAATCCAAGTTAGCAATCATTGGAATTTCCCCCATAGGTTAACATTAAGGTGAGTGAATCCTATAGGGTTAGTACACAGCAGCCTTAAGTAGGAGGTACCGGTCTAATTAGCTCTCGCATAGCAAAAAATTACCATAGCGCTCTCAACCACCCAAACTTTGAAAACACTGTTATATATAGTGCCCTGTTCATTTTTTGTACTATAGGGAGGGTTGTTAGCATTGCAGCAATTTCAAAATCGTTAAAATATTTTTCTCAGTTAAACATACAGAAAACTTAGCAAACAATCGAATGCGCGAATGTGCAACTCGCAACCGTCGGAATCGACTGTACTTCCAAATTCGATTACAAGAAAGGTATCAACATCATAAAGGAGTAAACAATTCTTGACTCTCCTTTGAATTTTACGATTCTGTCTTATACTGGCATTCACAGCACTGAAAAACTACACGGATAAAGTCATAAAATTCTAGTGTTTTCCGCTTAATCCTAATTCTGACAGGAAATTCCCGCAAAGGTAGCTTGCATAAAGTTAAATATGCACAAATGTTGTTTTCTAATAGGAGCAATAAAAATAAAAAATCTTTTTTCTATCTGACAAGTTAATTGCTTTATTTTATTATTGACAAAAGTCAATGCAGTAAATATTCTAAACAAAAAATATAAATTGTCGTATCTCATTTTTTGTAGAACCAGAGTGTTCAAAAAAGGAAATTTGGCACCTTTGACTGATAATGGGAAAGGTATATAGAGAATTTGCATTTAAAATTTGCATTTTTGCCAGTTAATCTATTGATTTTTTGAAAATGTTAGAAATTTAGTGCCCGCCTCCTGCTTGTGTCGCATATGAAACCTTAATTAAAAAACTGAATATATTATCTAATAGTAACATATGGTGATGTACATTGAATTCACTAGATGTCATAATTTTTTAAACAGAAATTACAATAATAGACAAAACCATTGTAATATTTTCACCGACTAGGACTCGGGTATAGAGACACAAACATGTATATTTTTATAACCACTTACTCAATTAAAAATAAAAGTTGTTGACATAAATGTGCTTTTACCATATCTGTTATCGTTTGGTTTCATTTTTTAATAGATTTTTTCCCGATATTTCAACACATCTGTTAATCTTTCTCGTCGGTTTCACATCTTAAGGTAATAAGGCGCTGCCAAGGTATTTTAAACCTCCTTCTTCTGATACGTGCGTCTTTTATACACATTTACAAACACGTAAATCTGTAGGAAAATTCTAGTACGTATATCAAAGAGTTTAATCAGTCGTCATTTAGGCGTCATTTGGTCAATTCGTCATTTAGGCGGCGTATTGAAGGACTAATCCTAATGCGCAAACTAGCTGCTATTTATATCGTCTTTTGGCAGTCCAAATAAGCTTTCATTCACAAAATTACTGTTCTGCACAATTTCACTGCAAACCTAAAACGAAGGAAAATTGCCTGTAAGGATTACCTCATCATATAGGTCATCCTTTTCTGTATATTGTTACATTGATACAAATGTATATAAGTAGTAATTACCTATTTTTATTTAGAAAAAACTCATCATTAATCCATTGTTATACATGCGTGTCTTACAGCTGAGTTCATCCCCGACCAATTTGATTCTACACAGACACACACACAAAAAAAAAAAAAAACGCGATACCCGTAAGGAAAAGGATATAAATAGAACAGCCTCTAACCATCTTGTAGAACTCAGGATAAAAAGGGCTGAATATGCAATGAAACACGATAAAATCAATAAACATTCCATGTTTGAGTTTATACATAACCGGAAAAAAAGGAAGACTTTCAGAGTTCCCGTCAAAAGAGATGTTTTGCATGAAATGAGTTAAATAGTTCTTGCACTGGAACTTTATGTTATATGAGTATCAAGTCAACGAAAAATCACAAATCATGAAATTTCGTAGACGGTATGATAGGAGAAAGTTACCATATTAATTTTAATATTTTATCTTATTTTGCGGATAGATAAACCTACTGACGGCAGAACCTGTTTAAAAATGAACATAACAACATAATATAAAGAAATAAATGGGAAAAAAATATAAAGATACCAAATGCAGGTAAGCTGATATGTCTATGGAACATTGCTGTTATTATTTGCTAGAGGAAGGATAAAATGACTTAGTAGACACAAACCAACAACCTTTGAATACCAATTCCAAAACCGTGTTTGGTCACAAAAGAATAAACAGGAATATGCAAAAAACAGAGGTTGTTACAGGAAGTAGTTAAACTCTATTGATTAATAGTAATTCGTTAATGGTGTCAGTTTGGAACTTAAATAACTGATGGCCATAAATTTCAATTTGGTAGAAGTAGAGTGGTAAAACTAACTGAAGTAAATGAGGAATAAAAATGTTTAACTGTAAGCAGGAAATATTGAATGCTTCCGTTACTGAATCAGTTATGAGCATGAATCTTCACTGTATCAATATTTACTAACTATATTATAAGTACAGCATATGTCATTTTTATAACCATTTCATAAATATATTTCATATTTATAGCCACTATTAAGGCCACCTATTTGAAATTGATTTTTTTTGGTAATAAGCACGATTATACTAGAAGCCATGGATGGGTCATGTATATTAGGGAAATATTATGCAACTAAAAATCTATAAATCACCCCTAATGCAAAATACAATAGAGAAATATTTAAAAATTAAGGCGACAATGGACCTTCAGATTGACAAAAATATGTCCCCAAAACGATTTTTTTTTCTTTCAGAAAATGCTTTTGCAACTCATCAGCTTTAAATTTTAACAAAAGTATGTTGATCCGATCATTATTAACTGAGTTATAAGTATTTTTTTTAAACGTATACAATGGAAATGTTAGTCAAATTAAAACTTTAAATGTCATTTTCTCAAAATAAGTTTTCATGTCTTTCTGTAAGTTCAAAATATTCCATGCGTCATAGTTTTTCTTGAATTTTCATAAAATTTCATAAAGTGATTATTTTTATATGTTAGAATAAAACTTAGTAATCAATTAATTATACTATTTTAAAACAACTTAAAATTTATACAATAAAAAATTTTTTTTGATAAAATTTTGCGTAAAATGACCTATTTTTATCGATTTCTTTTCTAGATTTTATAAATATGACTGTATATCAAATATTGCTACTAACTTTTATTATAACTATATAAAGCTAGCTTAAGAGAGACAAAAATTAATGCGCATGTAGCATATTTAAATAGAGTAATTAACAAACTGGTTTTAATTAATATCTTAATTACATTCTGATTTTATTTTTAAATTTATAATTTCCATCTCAAACAACACTGCATAAGTATACAAAATTTCCTAGCAATTGGTTAATAAATAAAAAAAAGTTCTTCATGGTCCATTGTCGCCTTAAAGGAATATGCAAATGCAGGTAATGTTTGAAATTCTGAAAAATAGTACTTCTTTTCTTTCCTTCTGTTAAAAGTAATTGAGATATATATTTTCTTCTTCCTTTTTATACACAATTTTTTACTGGTCAAAAATACAAAAGAATTATTTTTTATCAAAGTGAATACAAATATTTGTTTCTTTGACTCAAAATCTCATAACTGCTCTTTCATCATAGTATCAAATTCATTATATCTACATGTTTCTGTTAATCTGTTTGCTTAGTTCATATATGAATTGGAACATTAATTTAAGAGGGAAGATATCAGTTGATTTATTGAGTAAAATCTACATCATAATGAAGTGGAGGGGGAATGTTAAACCAATTTAAAACATTAAATAATTTAAATGAAAGTACTATATTTGAAAGGGAAATATTTTTAAAAATTTTAGCATAACCCGTACAAAAAAACTCAACATGTAAAAGGACATAATTAGTAATTTGATTCGCGTCTCGTCTTCAAAGCTGTCGTTTTGTACGACTCTAGTTCAGCCTTACAAGCCTTATCAAACAATAGAGGCCACAACTAATTATTTTTAGCTAATCATGTGTAGTAAGATACTTGTACTTAATGGCCAATAACATATTAAAGGAAAAGAGAAAGTTTAAAGAAAATTACACTGATAATATCGCTAAACGCTCATAATGGTGCTAACAGAATAATAGCAATATTATTTTCCAAGCTATAAAGTTTATATATCTAATTTATAAAACCATTTTAAAAAAATCTTCTGGAGAACCACACTTTTACAACACAAAATTTTATGTATTGTTTCATAAAATAATTGATATTTGTTTTATTGCGTTCCTTCATTTTATAACAAGAATACTAAGTATAAATAATGTAAATTTATATACTGTACAATGAGAACTCCTAACGGGTGAATAAATTCTCGTTTTAAGCTTATTTCCTTACAATCCTAAAATTTGACAGAATGGATGGATAAAGATAGATTGCCGATGCTTTGAATGACAAAATATAGATATTTTTCATATTTTAAGATAACATCTAAAGAGTTTTTGTAGATAATATGATGCCCGAATAAAAATATCTTCGATGTAAGACAGAAAAATTATTTATCAAGATACTGGATCACTCATCAGTTTTTTTAAGCACTCTTTACTTTACATTTTGTTGTCTATATACTCAAAATATATTTATGAAACTTAATATTAATTCCTAAATGTAGATAGTTGAAAAAAATATGAGGGAAGGGGGCAAATACGTAAACTTTGAGTTCTTGAATCCCGAAAGTAAGCATGGGTGTTCATATTATTTACATGAAAATTGCGAAAAATGCGTAATGGAACACACAATAGATTGAAATTCACTATAAAAAAAGAATGTCTACCTGCATTGATCTAATTTATATATTTCTTCTACAAGCCAAGAAACTTCAGGTATGATTTTCAATGGAAGCAACTATCTGACATAAAATTTTGATATAATTAATCTTATTCCTTCTAAAACTGCAAATATTCTATCCAGTTATTAAAATGTAGAAGTGATTTGTGATAATAACTGGGATATTATGGGATTAGCACAAATGACATTAACTATAAAGGGATATTAAAAGACTTAAAATGGTATAAATGTCAAACTCAACGATCTAAATAACGTGGCAGCAACTGACTGCTTAAGAGAACATCATCTTCAAAGGAGGATGATAAGGTAAACACTAAACGCGTTGTCAAACCCTTGGTATTATCGAAGGTGAACAGAACATAATAACTGAAAAAACTGAGGAGATTTGACAATTGAATACGTATCTCTCGAAAGTTAACAAACATTCAAATACAAGATTATTGATTTTAGTTAATAACCCTTACGGCTGAATTATTAAGACAGCTGTTAATGGTGCTGTGTACTAACCATATGGTTTCGCTCAATGTTAACCTATGTTGAAAATGTGTCTACTATTTACAGCTACATAAATGCTGATAATCAAATAAAAATTGCAATATAAGATTTCCTGAGCTTTTCTGCATCATACAACAGATATCATTTTATAAATTTCGCCCACCAAAGGAAATAATGAGCGTTTAAAACACACTATACCAGACTTATTCCCCGAAATAAATTAAACTTTAAAATATTATTTGTATTTTAAAAAAAAATTGAAAAATCCCCCAAGGTGAAAAATAAATTTTTCTATTACGAAGTACATTTAAAAAAAGAAAGTTTAAATCTTTAAATCCAAGTCGGCAATCGTTGGACAAATTTTCTCCATAGGTTAACATTGAGGTAGGCGAATCAATAGGGTTAGTACACAGCAGCTTTAAAGTGAATGCACTTGGAACTAAACTTAAATTTGAAGAGAACTGTGTAAAATTTGTTTTTTGATTCACAATAATTGTAAGAATTGTTTTGACATAGGTGTGACCAGAAAACGTTTATAGTCTCTCGACCATTCCATGGTAAATAAAATCATTTCCTAAAAGAAATCTCTGGTTTATAATTTCAGAGGCACTCTTTGGAACTACACAGTGCTCCGTTAAGCGACATAAAATTCTAACACCATTTAGCGACATAAAAACGAGGAGGTGAAAAAAAAGACATAAAAAAAGGCTAGTGTTACTGTCCTCTAACAGGTCAATATTTAGGATGTTTTGACCAACAGGTATAAAATTAAACATTTCTTATCGAAAGGAAATCTACAAAATTATTTTCTTTGAAAATATTCTTGTTTAATTAAAGCTAATGAAGTTCACAGCTAAAATTAATCGAGTATAATATATATATATATATATATATATATATATATATATATATATATATATATATATATATATACACACAATGCTACAAAAATGACTCAGACTTGTTTTTGAACGATTTTATATCGTTTATTAGCACTAAACATTCCTCTGTTATAACTATTTACATATGTGCCATTGAGGCTAATGTAGAGAGGCTTGCTGCAGCATATTGTGTTATATACCTAACGTCAGATAAAGTTTGCTACGTATAGTATAATTATGACAATCATTGACGTTACGCTGTCCTATAATACTGTATAACGGTTTACGCATCATACTTTGTCTATATTAATTGATTGCAGATAGTTGAATAATTAAAACAGCTTGTATATATATATATATATATATATATATATATATATATATATATATATATATATATATAATATATATATATTACATTTCACAAATGTCTCGCTACTGGGATTAAAAATATATTACAATCGGTTTAATTTTGTTTTTCTATATCATGTTATACAAGAATCGTTTTATGATGTGCACCATCTCTTCACTACGTGTTTCCAAAAATTACAAAAAAGGGCTCCAAAAAAAAAAAAAAGGAATATATTGCAGAGCCGCCGCAGACATTAATCGCTATAAAGCTTCATGGCATTGCCATGAGCGGTCGGCCTAGAGCGGTTGCATACTCCGGATCAGACACCGTATTGTGTTTGGATGGGTTGCGTTAATGCAGCCCATAAACAAGTAGAACAAGAAAATCAGTATGCTTCAACATTAAGGGGCATATGTCATTCTTAATGCACTCATTCTTTATTATATGATGATTCCGAATTTATTGCTCACTTAAGTTACTAAAGGAAAGTGTTCCGCTTTATGGCTCGTTAAAAGGAACTGAAGGAAGAGTTTCTCCGGTTTTTTTATTTATTGGTTTTTCCTCCTCAACAAATGAAAAAGGACAAGAAAAAAAGAAAAATGCCTCGGACGGTTATCCATTTGCTTTCCCCACTTTTGAAATTAGAAATATTCATTTTTTGGCTGCAGATGGGGATTCATTTTTTTTTTTCACTTTAGTTTGTGATAAGTGTGTCGTTCTTAAAAATTAAACAACTGTTATTTGTACATGCAATAAAAAATAATCTTTGTAAAAACTTCCTTTAAGACAATCAAATGATTAAGGTTTATAATCAAATTAATGAAATGCGCAAAAAGTTGTTCTTCCACGTTATCTATTTACCGTAAATCTATTTTTCCCTTCTTAGTTTTCTTTTATTATCCACGGGTATGTATGTATAAAATAAATGGAGAAGATTCTTTTAACGTGATAATTTAAGATAAATTTCGCCAATCGATTTTCAATGAATTTGAATTTTCTATCTGTTTTTAAAAGTGAAAAAGCAAATTATATTGACTTCTGAATCATAGTTATTTAATTTCCATTAAAGTCTAAAATATTGTCAAAAGTTAAAAAAAAAACACTGATAAAATTGAATTTAAAACAATTCAGGGCAAAAATTAATAAGTAAAATTTAAATTGAAAAAGATGAGGATTTAAATTTAAAAATTATAAAATGCATATGATCTTATATTGGATATATATGTTAATAAATCGAATTTTGTGCAACCCAATTTTCACACCTGATTTCATTTTTTCGGTCGAAAATATTAGATATTTTAGTCATAGATATTTCAATAAAAATTATTCTATAAATGTATTATGTTTTAACAAGATGCAGAAATAAGAATTGATTTCCCTCGTCTGTACAAATAATGAAGATAGAGAGCAATATAGCTGTAAAACGATATTTTGAATATGAATCTTCGGTCATATTTTTGCAGGAACCTGTTTCTTAAATCTAATGGAGTGTTTTTAACACTAATATATATGATAATGGCATAGAATCACAACAGGGATTAGGGAATTAGAACAGCACGGATTAAGAAAATAGAATCACAACACGGTTTACACACACACACACACACATATATATATATATATATATATACAGTGGAATCTCGATCGATCGTTTTCAGATCCATCGTTTTTCCGTATGTTTCGTTCATTTTATCCAGTCCCAACGATCATATTGCTTTGTTATGTGTCCGCATTTATCGTTCATTTCAATCCGTCCCTTGAAAAACGATAGATCGAGAATCCACTGTATATATATATATATATATATATATATATATCGTAGTCAAAAACAATCCGATTCGAATGCAAGAACAAAGAAGTTTCTTCCAGCAATAACATGACCTTACAAAGTGACGTCCAGCTCTCATCTTGCGAGCGTTTAAGTGTATATATATATATATATATATATTATTTTCTAATGTATATATTTTTTAATTATATATATTATTTACTTATATATATTATTTACTTTAGAATCCATTGTATATCTATCAACCCATGTACTCAATTTTAGTTAGCTTTTTATAAGGGTAACCAAAAAAAATAATTCTTCCTGAAGTACAAAGATATTTATACTTTCAGGAAGTTTCGTAGCTCCTCTCTTCACAAAGCGGTTACAGCACTATCTTTAACCATTTTAGCAATTCTTGCAAGTGAGACACGTCAGTAAGGTTTCAGAATTTAATTATTACAACTATTATCTATGTTGGTGTTGGAAGTTTTACAGAAGTTTTTTCCCCTTCTTTGCTTATTTTCTTTGCTTAAAAATTTTTGAATAGATGAAGATATGCTCAAAAATACTCTTCATGTAATTTTAAGAAGCAAAAATGAGGACTCTTGTAAGCTCAGGGAATGATAGTGACTATGTGAAATGCATAATTGCATTAATTAGCGATAATCGTAACCAACAGCAATTACGTACAGCACTTATTGCTTTTGATTATTTCAAATAGCTTTTATCTTCAAATATCATTTTATGTAAACATGTTTTTGAAAATTAATTTAAATGGTGCATACTTTTTTCAGGATTAAAATTGTAAAAAAAAATGTAATGTTTTAATTTTAACATAGTTTGATATCGTTAATATTGTTTAACAAATTGTGATATTTGGACGGGATCCAACTGAGTTTTACGAAACTCATGGATTTATTTCATATGAAATTTGAATGCAAAAATTCTATCATTCTTAAGGCAGATTTTAGCAGATATTAATATTAAGATTTGATAACAAATTCTGCACAATGTCAGTAACATACATATAAAGTGAAAAGTTTCATTTATATTTTATTTTATTTCATTAGGGGCTTCGCCTCTAGGCTCGCTACTCTCGCTCCTCTGTTATGGCTAATAGCGAGATACATAGGGGTGATTCTCGGGCAATGTAACAGCTTCCATCCTTTTACTGTTGTCACCCGTAATGCGAAGTGCGTTTCATCACTGTTGAATTATCAGCTTTAAAATTCAATTGAAAATCGAAAATTTAAGATATAGACTTGAAATGAGGTTTATATGAATAAGAAAGCTTTCAGCTTCCAGATGATGTAAATATTTCCTTTGTAGGATAAAAACTCGAGGAGCATCGATATTACATCCACATAGAGGACGATATTTCTTGAAAAACTGTGTTTAATTTTTTGATGATAATATTAATTTGTTTTAAAATATTTTTAAACAAATGAGGTCTAGTTTGAAAGAGAAATGTCGTTGTCTTATATTGTAAAAAGATCAAAATTCTATGATAACTTTTTTGCGAGTTATCATAATGTGACGATGAAAAAGTCAATATTTTACAACAAAACTTAAATTTAAAAAAAAATTAAAGTCCGACGAAGATGAGACATGTCTTACTTTGGTCCCCCCATTTTTCTGCATCCATTGGTATCGCTCTCGACGCCATACCCCCAAAGGTTTCGGATGAGATAGCGTGACAAGCTTTTGACAGCGGCAGGGGGAGTTGCTTTTTTTTAGAATAAAGAGATATCTGGGAGTTAATATTAGGATAGATAGATATTTATGTAGTGTAAAGTTTACTATTTCATTATCTATAATCGGTGCGCATTTACGTTCATAACGGTAAGATTATGACATCGTATCAAGACGTGTCTAATCCACGCTTCATATATAATGCAAACCCTTTAAAAATGTTCATGATCAGATATATCCCAGATACATAGTATTATTTGCATATATATATATATATATATATATATATATATATATATATATATATATATATAATACAGGGTGATTCAAAAAGAATCATAATGTATATATTTTAAAAAAAAATCATAACAATTCATCTTTTAAACCGTTTTGATCGAATAAAATATAGGCAGAAAGAGGGAAATCTCGAATTTCACGCAATTGTCGATAAGTAGCGCCAACGCTCTTCCTTCGCTCTCCACTTCAGTGTTTGTAAAGATGACGACTGCACAACATAAATCATTTTGTATTCTACGCTTTGCGAAGTGTGTGTCCGTAACAACTGTTCAGCGTGATTTTCGTCGATAAAACCATGGCAGATTGAAGTTTCTACCTCTCAGAGCATTAGGCGATGGCATAAACAATTCCAAGACACGTGTGGTCTGTGTACGCTTAACAGCCGTGAAAGCAGTGTATGCAGACATACTCGCAGAAGTGGGGGGCTAATTTGCCTACGAGACAGACATATGTCGTGCATCCAAAGGTGGGCATATTGAGCACCTTTGATTTTGTTTGTAAAAAAAAACTTTAGGATTAGCCATGTAATATAAAATTAATTTTAAGTTTCTACGTTCAATATTTTTCATAATATACTCATTTCAAATCGGATGATTCTTTTTGAAACACCCTGTATATTATATATGTGTTATATATAATTAATTTCTAATGTATATCTTTTTTAATCATATATCTTATTTACATTAGAATCCATTGTATCTCTATCAACCCATGTATTCCGTTTTAGTTAGTTTTCTTATAAGAGAAACAAATAAAAAACAACCATTCTTCCTGAAGTACAAAGATATTTAAATTTTCAGCAAATTTTGTAGCTACTTTTTTCACAAAAGCAATTTTAGCATTACCTTTAACCATTTTAGCATTCTTACAAGGGAGATATGTCAGTAAAATTTCAAACTTTAATTATTAAAACGATTATCTGTGTTGGTGTTGGAAGTTTTACAGAAGTTTTCTTCTCTTCTTTTCTTCATTTCTTTGTTTAAAAAATTTTAAATTGGTGAAGATATACTCGAAAATGCTCATCTTCATGTAATTTTGAGAGATGAGGATTCCTGTAAACTCAGGGCATGATAGTGAATATGTTAAGTGCATAATTGTATTAATTAGTGATAATCATAAGCAACAGCAATTACGTACAGCACATATAATTCATTTCCTTTTTATTATTTCAAATAGCTTTTAGCTTCAAATATCATTTTATATAAACATGCATTTGAAAATTAATGTAAAAGAAACATATTTTTTTAATGATAAAAATTGGAAAAAAAATATATAATGCTTTAATTTTAATATATTTTAATATTGTTAATATTGTTAAACATACTGTGATATTTGGACGGGATCAAATGAAACTTGAATGCAAGTATTCTATCATTCTAAAGGCAAATTTTAACAGATATTAATATTAAGATTTAATAACATACTCTGCACAATCTCATTAACATACATATAAAGTTAACATTTTACTTTATTTTTTATTTTATTACATATCTGTGTTATTGTTAGGAGGGATAGTTATTTATATAGTGTAAAGTTTAATATTTCCATTATCTATAACGGATGTGTGTGAACGTTCATAATGGTAAGATAATGACATCGTATCAAGACATGACTAAATGACTAATCCATGCTTCACATAAAGTGCAAGTCCATTAAAAAAGTTTATGAGCACATACATATATATATATATATATATATATATATATATATATATATATATATATATATATATATATATATATATATATATATATATATATATATATATATATATATATATATATATATATATATATATATATATATATATATATATATATATATATATTTATATATATATATATATATATATATATATATATATATATATATATATATATATGAGCTTGAAACACAGCTGCGTGTTTTTCAAGGAAAATGTTAAACCCGTTTCCACCCGTTTTTGAACTCGTAGGGAGATTAAAAAACGTTTTCCGACAGATGCAGCCAGTAAAGCTGTCGTCCTAACGATTCTGGAATGCAATAAAGTTACGAAGGAACTGTCAACAGCGATTGACGACCCCCGATCTGGGAGAGAGACGCTAGTTAGAACGCGACCTGTACGGGCGTGTGGTTTTTAGGCTCCGTACGTTGTAAATCTACACGGAGTTTAATTGAATATGTTGCACTGTTTTAATGTTAATTTTTTTTTGTAAATAAATTTCCTTGTTAAGTTTCTGTTTTAAAAATTGGCCTTCCCTTTTAATTAGGACTCTGTCTTTCTTTGTTATGGATCCCATAGTAGTAATTTTTAGCAACGCCTCAGAGAATCGCCTTAACCATTCATCTTGACGCTACAGTATATATATATATATATATATATATATATATATATATATGTAGGTCAGGAATCAGCTGGCTGAGCAGGATAATATAAAACCACAACATTTATTTAAAACAAATGGACGACACATGTACACATTTAAAAATAGATCAATACAGCATTACGCATGGAAGCTTGTTCTCTTTAAAACAGTAAAACCCGTCATTTAAACCTGCACCTGACATTACACTTAAGTATGTCCTAGTAGCACCTGTTCTGCACTGAGTCTGCTGGCTCTGGCCCTGGCCATTCGGCTCGCTCTGCTCACGATCTACCTTCGTTCCGCCGCCCCTGCTTGCCACTTCTTCTTCTAACCGACGTTTCTTCTTCTGGCCGACAGTTCTTCTTCTGTCTCGTCATGAATAAAGCTAAGTCTTAAATGGAGCGAAAGCTTCACATCAGTATGACGTCACGGGCGAAAAGATTATGCATAATGAGGAGGGGAAAATGTAGCTCACTCTACACTCGGCCATTCCTGCTTCTCCACAGGTCCTCCTGACGACGGGAAAACATCTAAAAAAACACAAAAAGAAACAAAGCAAACAAAGAACACAAATGAATGCCACTATAATCATACAGTTTTTGGATCTCAAAACGCAGCTGGTACAGTTTCTTTCTTCTTTCTCTCTTCTGTCTTTAAGGTCAAACCAATTCAAAATTTTACGTTGTTTCCAGGTAGCCATGGCTTGATGAATTCAGCACAGATGGTAGACTTTTTTTTCTTCCTGAATTTTAAAGATCTATTTTTTCGCGTGCTTTCTAAAGGTCCTAGGTGATCTATATGGTAGGTATATAGCGGCAGTTTGTCTTTACGCAACGGGTGTAGGAACCTATCCTTCTTTCCTTCTTTACGGTTAAAGAGAATGCAATGGACACAATTAGCTATAATTTTCTCGACTTTCTGCTTCACTCTTGGAATGAAATAGTATTCCTCTAGGTATTTCTCCGTGTAGTTCACTCCTTTGTGGTCTTTCTCACGTGCGTCTCTGATTATTTCTGTCTGCATACTTTCAGGTACTACAATAACTTCCTTTCCGTCAATAAATTTATACAGAATTCCGTTTCGCTGAATGTAGTCTTCATAATTAGAAGTTTTAAGCATTTCCTTTATTGCTTTGATTTCAGTGTCATTGTCTTGTTCTGATTTCAACCTTGGGTAAATACTTTCAGATAAAACGAACATCGAGCTTATCGGAGCTCTACTCAAGGCTTCCACGTGAGGCATTTTAGATCCTGCACGGTGTTCCACAACATAATCAAATTCTTCTAGCAATAGTACCCATCGAGCTACTCGCGTACAAAGGTCGCGCATGTCCATCGTTTTCTGAAATGATGCGCAATCGGTGACGATCTTGAAGGGAATACCAAGTAAGTAAATTCCGAATCTCTTCAATGCTTCAATTACGGCAAGGACTTCAAGCTCATAACTGGAGTATTTTTTTTCTGCTTCGATAGTTTTGCTGCTCATGTAATACGTCGGATGAAAATGTTTATCGTCCGGTGACTTTTGCAGCAGAATTGCACCTTACCCCTGAAGGCTAGCGTCCGTATGGACTTCTGTTTCATAATTGGGGTTATAAATTCTTAAGACAGGCATCTCCGATAATACAATTTTAAGTTGATTGAAAGCGTTTCGTTCGTCTTCATTAAATCTAAATTTACCGTCCTTTCTCAAAAGGTCGCTTAGAGGTCTAGATATTATGGAGTATTTATTTATATATTTTCTAAAGTATCCTGTGAGCCCGAGGAAGCTCTGAATTTGTTTCAAGTTTCTAGGCTCTGGAAAATTTATGACAGCTTTGGTTTTCGAAGGAGATGGGGAAATTGTACCTCCCTCTATCACATGGCCCAGGAACTCAATTCGTCGTTTTAAAAACTGAGACTTCTTGAATTTATCTCTAAACCGTATTCTTTAGGCAAATCCAAAACCCGTTTCAACCGTTTAGTTCCTTCTTCTTCTTTGGCAGATAGAATGATCAAGTTAGCCATGTAAGGTAAAACAATGCCGTCATTAACTAAGGGTTGGAAAATAGTGTTAATAAATCTTTGAAATACTGCCGGTGAGTTACAAAAGCCAAAGGGTACCTTTAAGAATTGATACTGACCCTCGTGGGTCACAAATTATGTGTACCTTTTACTATACCGATGCACGTCAACGTGAAAAAATCCGTTCTTCAGATCGATAGTACTGAACACCCGGGCTTCCTGCAAGCGGTCTAGGACGTCCTCGATCAACGGTAGAGGGAATCTGTCCTTAACAACAACTTTATTTAATTTCCGATAGTCTATACAAATACGCGGCGATCCATCCTTCTTCTTGACAATAACTATTGGACTAGCATATTCCGAGGAACTTGGTTCTACTATTCCCTGCGCCAACCACTCGGCCACTTGTGTTTCAACTACCTTCTTTTCCGAAAAAGGGAGTCTATGTGGGTGGTGGAATAAGGGCTCTTGATTCTTAACTAAAATTTTCAGGTCAATATTCGTTGATTTAGTTTTACTTGGCACATAGTTGAGAACTAATTTGCGTACCGTATCCCTAAAGGCTATAGGAACTTTTAGTTCAATATCAATTTCAAAAACATCATCATTTAAGATTGGTAGAACAGATATGATATTTACAGGTACATTATCTTGAGGTCTATTTTGAACTATAACTCCATTTTCATTAATTAAAACTTAACCCTGCATGAGCACATTTAAACCAATTATTACATCATAAGGTAGACAATAATCGTTTACTACACATATATCAGCTGTACACATAAAATCATCAATAACTATTTCACCAGAAAAAGATCCCAATGGTTTAACTAAACATTTCCCAAGGCCAGTTAAAGTTGAATTTACCGGATATAATTTCTTAACTTTTAATTCTATGTAAATCGACTTTCGAATTAATGTAACTTGACTTCCAGTGTCAATCAGGCCAACTACTTTTGTATTATTGATTTCAACTGTTTTGTTCATGTTCGACACGACACATAAAGAGTTTGCTTCGGGTTTAGTTTCTGATGTGATTTCGTTTCTGGGTTTAATTTCTGATGTGCATTCTGACGCCCGATGTCCAAACAGAAAACACCTATGGCACTGTAGCTCCTTAAATCTATGTTCACAAAACTTTGCTATATGGTTTCCAGATCCACAGTTAAAACAAGTTTTACGCTTGCGAAATTGAGGATGATCAGAATTAAATTTCACTTCTTTAACATTACCATATTTCGGCTTAACTCCTTCAAAATCAGACCTAACAATGGAAATAACATGGTTTTTATCAAATTGTGTTCTCGTTTTTTCAAAATTACCTCTATTTTGCATAAAACCAACATTCGTCCTTGTTCTTTCATTTAATTCTGAGTGGCTTTTAATTCGTTGCCTATCCTCACACACTTTCTGATACAAAGCAAGATTTTCTTTAAGTTCAGCTAAATTTCTAGATTTATAGAGCACGTACTTATGTGTTGGTGAATCCTGAATACCATTTATTATATAATGAATTAAAGCTACATCTTCGACGTTACCTTTAATAGCGATTTCTTTCATAACATAAAAATATTCTTGAAACGATTCATTAAATTTCATCTTTCTGTTATTTAACATCATATGTATATCCGCACTATTAGGTTTATTTCCAAACTCTTTTATTAACAGTACTTTTAATTTATCCCATGAGTTAACATTACGTTCACTCTGTAAAAATAATTTTGCAATGCCACTTAAAGTTTTTTTAGCAGAAATGAGTTTCTGAATATCATTCCAAGATAATAATGTAGCGGTTTCCTAAAAATCAGAAATCCAATTTTCTACGGAGTAATTATTATCAGCACCAAAATGTTTAATCGTACCTTCTACATCACGGAAACTAACCATTGCTTCTTTAAAGTTTGGAACTAACCCGACGTTTGAAAAATTTAATTCATCAGTAATTTCTGTTTTACCAATGGCTTCTTCGTCAGTTTCGTCAATGTCAACAGAACTAGAGCTTAGCAGTCCCAAATCATTTAAATTTGTAACAATACACTCGACAAGTTCGTTTGGTTTGCCTTCATCCTTTAAATTTAGTAAATTACAAACAGTAACGAGGTTATTCACAGTAAAATTATCAGTTACATATTTAATTTTATCTTTATACTCTTTTGAATTAACCTTGCAATTAAATCCTGGGAATTTTCTAAGTCTTTCCTTATTCTTTCTGTCACACGGATCATTCTCAAAATCAATTCTATGCAATAATTTTAAGGCGTTGGCAGAAAATAAAGTTAAATTGTTCTTCATACGCGGCACTTCGCCTAACGTAGCCATCTTAAAATCACAAGTAAAAATTAGTTAATAAAACAGCGTTACTCACGTTTAAAATCAGCAAATTCGGGAGCACAATAATCCTATGGAACACAACGCTGAAAAATCAATCTTCATTCAACTTCTTCGAACGCATTTAAACACATGAGAGCAATTGCAGAACTACCAATCTATCTCGTTTCTAATATAATTGTGGAACTACAAATCCATCCGGCTTCTAATATAATTGTAGGGCTTCAAATCGATCCCACTTCTGATATAATTGTAGATCAGGAATCAGCTGGCTGAGCAGGTTAATATAAAACCACAACATTTATTTAAAACAAATGGACGATACGTGTACACATTTAAAAATAGATCAATACAGCATTACACATGGAAGCTTGTTCTCTTTAAAACAGTAAAACACGTCGTTTAAACCTGCACCTGACATTACACTTAAGTATGTCCTAGTAGCACCTGTTCTGCACTGAGTCTGCTGGCTCTGGCCCTGGCCATTCGGCGCTCTGCTCACGATCTACCTTCGTTCCGCCGCCCCTGCTTGCCACTTCTTCTTCTAGCCGACGTTTCTTCTTCTGGCCGACACTTCTTCTCCTGTCTCGTCATGAATAAAGCTCAGTCTTAAATGGAGCGAAAGCTTCACATCAGTATGACGTCACGGGCGAAAAGATTATGCATAATGAGGAAGGGAAAATGTAGCTCACTCTACACACACACACACACACACACACACACACACATATATATATATATATATATATATATATATATATATATATATATACTAGCTGTACCCGTCCCGGCGTTGCTCGGGTAATGTAATTACCAAATTTTAGTAGCCTTAACCCTTTGTTAATGGGCGTCGCTGTCATCCTTTTCCTCACCACGATACATTATTTTACCCATATAAATTTAATCCTTTCTGGCACATTTTGGCACATAGGATTACTTAAAACGTACAAATTCCTGTTCAATAAAATAAAATTATTAAACAAATCAAAACTACTAAACAAATGAAGTCATTGTTTAAATTCTTCACATATTTTTTTCAAACAACAAAGCGCAGGTTATATGACTTTGCCTTATTTTTTTTGGCAATAAGTAACTGTTGTCAAAAAAAATAAGGCATTAGGAAATTGGATTTTTTAATCGAATATCACTCCAATAGTGATCGATTTCCTTGAAACCGAATATGTCACATCCTCCACATGCTGAAATTCTTTGAAATCTTCATAGATTTTTTCCACAAACACACCACAAATTATATGATATTAACTAAGTGTTGGCCAAAAAAATTACGGCATTACTAAATGCGATTTTTAATCGATTATCACTGCAATAGTAATCGATTTCCTTTAACCACCCAATCCCTCATAGAAAACAAACGCCCCAACACATCACGTGCTTGACGTCGAAAAAGGCACGCCCATTTTCCCCCTCTTTACCTTCGTCCGGAAATGAAGAACGAAATCTCCAAAATGAGATTTCTCGCAAGAGTTTCCGAATCATAAAATAAATTATTAAAAAATAACTACAATTTGTAAATTAATTTTGGTTCTGGCTTTCGCAACTGTGATGTCTAGGGTCTCTGAGATAAAAATTTCGTAAAAATGTAATGACATTTACGTATCGATTCGACAATTTGGAAAAAAGGGTCGCGGCCAAAATAGCGTTTTTTTTCCGAAAAACGGGTGCGTACAGGCTATCGAAAAAAAATCACAATTAATCGATAAATTAAGACAGACAATTTTAATTGTGAATTCCGTATAGTGTCATATTTCCCGTATAGGCTCGTCTGAAAAAAAAATTTTGGGGACGGATACGTTAGGATTTACGGAGCTTTTACTCGTCCGGGAGCTCCAAATCGCGACTAAATATTTAATTACGGAAAATCTAATTAAAAAATCGAAAAAAGGGCTTCGAGGTGCATAATGAGACCTCGGGGAGCATCTTCGTGTCGAATCTCAAGACTGTCCGACCTGCCGTCTTTGCGCCGTGCCGCGAGCAGACAAAAACTTGGTGACACACACACAGACTTTGCCTTTTATATATAAAGATATATATATATATATATATATACATACAGGGTGGTTATAATTAAAGTTCCACTTTGAAATGGTCATAAAATGAAAACCACTAGACGAAATGTTACCAAAATTGGTAATAGTTTAAAGAAGAGCATGGGAATTTCTTTTCCACCAAAAAAACAAGTTGAAATCTCACCACCAGAGGATAAATGGCGCTGTATGAAATATTGTTAAACGAAATAAGGGTCGGAATCTAACTTATCCTTTTGTTACACGGGTTTAACATTTTGTATACCCATAAGAAACATTGACCAAAGCAAAATTACCATTTAAAGTTTGCGTATTCCGGAAATCGTTTTCTTACAGAACGATAATTTGTGAATTTTGAAGCCGGATTTCTTCCCTAATACATGAAGATATCTGTTTAAAACGTTTTTAATCGTTTCTAAAACGAAGCTGTTTGAGGGAGTTATGCAAAACCGCAATGGCTTGTAATTGGCTAACGGCAGGAAGAAGCAAATGATTTATGCAAATATGATTTACAAGTCATTTGATTTTACAGATAAAAGTGAGCCTGTTTGTTAGAGTTCTCATTGTTACGAATCGACAATGTATCTAACCATGCAAGACAGTGTTTTTCTCGTTAAATATTATTATAAATGCGATAGCAATGATCGGCGTGCTTTGCAAAGGTATCCTTCAGTAAGAGGAATACGCCGAGGTTCAATGATACCGCAGGGTTTGAGGAAAATGATGGCAAAGTTTGAAGCCACGGGTTTGTTATCTGTTGCACTTGAGAGAGGAAAGAAACCTGCCTCTGTGGAAACCGAGGAGACTGTTGCTTTAGCAGTGGAGGAAGGAACAATGGAAAGGACACACAGTACGTGCAGCGTACGTGCTGTTGCACGTCGTATGGACGTACCATGGAGTACGGTGTACAAAATTGTCCATAAAGTGCTGCAGTTCTACCCATACAAAATCAAACATGTTCAAGATCTTAAACGTAACGATCCTGCAGCGAGAGACTTTGGCTTTGGAATTCCTTGCACGGATGGAAATGGACGAACATTTGCCATGGAACATTTTGTGGACGGATGAGACCCGTTTTTACCAAAATGGCGATGTCAACACCCATAACTGCAGGATTTGGGCCAAACAATCCCATCATCAATTATCTACCTAGTTCCACTGTTTTCTCCTAAATTCACCGTTTGGTGTGGTATGGCAGCTAGTTTCAAAATTGGACCATTTCTTTTTTGAAGAGCAGTCTACAGGTGGACCTGTTACATGCACTGTGACTGCAGCTCATTTCGAGTCAATGTTAAGATGTTTCGTGTTACCTGAAACATCTTAACTCCAGCAACTTGGCATTTTAGACACCGCGATTTTTATGCAGGATGGGGTCCCACCGCACATTGGTACATGTGTCACACTGTTACTTAAGCAACATTTCACGAATGAATGGATTATAGGCCGAAACTTTCCCACAAAATGGCCACCCCGGTCACCAGACCTCAACTCTTGTGACTTCTGGCTATGGGGTTATTTCGAAAGCACTGTTTATGGTGATAATCTAAAGAATTTGGCGGAATTGAAAGATGCGATACACTGACATTTCCGTAACATTCCTCCTGATATGCTAAGAGCTACTGTTGAGAATGCAGTAATGCGATATAACTTGATTTTGGAAAGCGGTGGACGCCACATTGAACATGCTTTGTAACACGTTACAGAAACGATTAAATACATTTTAAACTGATGTGTTCATGTGTTATTTTGTTTAACAATATTGTGTACAGCGCCATTTCCCTCTTGGTGTTTTTGAATTTTTATTTTAGCAGAAAATAAATTCCCATGACCTCCTTTAAACTTTTACCAAGTTTGATAACATTTGGTCCAGTAGTTTTCCTTTTATGACCATTTCAAATTGGAACTTTAATTATAACCACTCTGTATATATATATATATATATATATATATATATATATATATATATATATATATATATATATATATATATATATGTGTGTGTGTGTGTGTGTGTGTGTGTGTGTGTGTGTAATGATTACGGTGGCGATGCACTTCAGGCCGGTGAACTCGTGATATTTTAGGGTGTTAGTCGTGACGGAGCACTAGGCAATAGAAGTGGTCGTCGAGTGTAGGCAGGCACTTTTAATTCACATCCAGAACGACGAGGAGTCAGCCACATTTTCAATATGATTTTTATTTGGAAACTTCAGGGTGTCGGAAAACACTGCATACAACTGTGATGAAGACATCTGGGTATGTTGGAAGCTTTCACAGTACAATCACACAATTATAAGTCAAGAACTTGTTCGATCATCCCAGGACAAAGGGGACGTAGCGTACTAAAAGTTACATCTTGACAACACCGTGGCAAACACCCAAAAACCCCACAGAAAAGGACGCCAGGCTCCTAGGTAGAGGCATATTGAACCTTTAATTGGCCAGAAGTGGACACATGAGTATAGCACGCCATATCGGCTGATGATCGCACCATGTCGTTATATATTGCTTATATAAGACTCTCCGTCCGCACGTGACATTTAGGGGAAAAATATTTATATTGGTTGGATATAGGTCGCAATACAAGATTAAGGGACGGTGTTCTGTTGCAATAAGATAAACGAATTTGGAAAAAGCGTGTTAGGGATAATTAAAAGGATTGAAATTTGTTTCATATATATATATATATATATATATATATATACAGAGAGAGAGAGAGAGCGAGAGAGAGAGAGTGATAGAGTGTAACTACCCCCACCACCCCAAATTAAGATATTTTGTTCAGACCCGATTCTTAAAATGTTTGTCTTTATCCGAACCATTACTTGTCGCCATAAAGAAGTTGTAATGTATATATAAACATGTGTGTATGTGAGTGTGCGCATGTGTAGAGGTTTATATATATAGCAATATATTGATCAAGATATGAAGATCAAGATATGTAGATATTTCTTTTAATTTTTTTTCAATCAGTGATAAAACAAGCATATGGATCCTAGTTTTGAAATTACGTTTATACACACATTGAAATGTATGCAATGAAATCAAATCTCACAGCATGATGACGTGTGTGCATATTATCTCCATAATACACAACTACTTATGATTCATAGATGGATAACGCTGTTTAAGAGAATTATACCTTAACCGATGTAATTTATTAAACATTTTATATTGCTCCCGTCGCATTTTCAAAAGATTGAAATTCTAAATTATGACCTAGCTTTTCTCATTATAGTCTGCGATAAATATTTCAATTTTTTTTTTGTAAAATTAATACAAATATTTCAAACGGTAATTTAGTCAAGATATTTAAAACGATACGCTATTTTGATTAACATAAAGCTACTGATATGGATAAACAAAGTTTTATGTAAAGGATTTTGAATTTCTTCCAGGATTTCTGTTCATTTTATTATCTGACTGGTTTTTCTAGCGTTCAATGCACTCAAAAATATTTATTTATATTCAACGATACTATGACACTTTTTTGAGACAGTTATTTTTGAAACATACAACATTTTTGTTTGTACTTTCTTAATGCTTGTAAAATACAGCAAGTCTATTGACCACTTTCACGAAAATGGCAACTTTCCAATGAAAACAAATAGCGTTTGTTGATTGAAAACTCGAAATATGAAAAATTCAGGATGGCTAAATAAAAATCAACACTGGATGTGTGTTGTTCTATATTTAGACACACATGTAAGACTACAATCATCAGAACTATTTTGGCAGCAAACTGAATTTTAAAATATTACTTCCCCTGATATCCACTATATCCACTGATTTTGAAGCTATTGAAGCTAGTTTCAGCAGAGTAATAAACATAAAATAGAAAAAGCAGACTGAAAGTGGGCAACTATATATATTCTCAGAAGTAAGTGGGCATGATCAGGAAATCACAACAGTTAATAGATTATATAATTAACAAATCTCAAACAGAGAAGTCTGATTTGGTTCAGATGAAACAAGGTTGTCTTTTCGCTACATGATGGCCAAATAAGGCATGACCTTCACACACACACACACGTATATATATAATATATATATATATATATATATATATATATATATATATATATATATATATATATGTGTGTGTGTGTGTGTGTGTTTCCCCATATATTTATTTCATTTCACTCATTAATAGCGTATGTTGATCTGATAAATATATTATTTATTTACTTATTTATTTACTATCAGTCAGTTCACTTCTTTTTCCGTGGGGAATTTTTGGCGTGTGTTCCCATGACTAACCACAATCATTCTTCCTAGCAATTGTACGACCAATATTACTCGACTATAACAACAAAATGAGAACATGTGGACATAAACACTTAATAATCATTCTATAAGCTGAATCCAGGCATTGTATTTCATTTACTTTCACTGTGCGTATTCTAACTTTGAAGATTCAGCTCACATAACACTTTTACTCTTTGTTCTCACTGAAATTGTTTAGAAATCTTTATATTAATTGAGGCATAAATTCAATCGTTTATCTCAGAATTTTTTTAAAGATAATTAATGTTTAGCGGAATTCCTTTCGATACTTAACATACAAATTTTATTTGCTAAGTTTATGATGAAAACTGTAAAATATGTAATAATGAACTAATAGAAAATATAAAAATTTATTTCCTAATCATAATGCAGAAGCCAATATTCTCTATTCAATGATTTACTCTCAATGCTTTTAATGCTGTTTTCATAGAATTTCCTAAAAGCAATTATGAATCTGTAAATACATTCCTAAATTCAAAAACCCTTTCCAATATCTGCTGTTTGTGTAAATAGTGATTTAATATACATAAAAAACGTAAAATTGATTAGCGGGAAATATATGAAACTTTAATTAAATTCTTAATACCCAGTTAAATACTATTCGTACATCAATGAAATTGTTTTTTTTAATAGTAAATTATAAGTTCAGTATTTATTGTAATTATGTTTTGAGAAATTATTTAAGAAAAACAGTTGTTTATGAATGAGAGTTTTCAGGAACAGTAAGAAAAT
Organism: Dolomedes plantarius; assembly: GCA_907164885.2. Taxonomy (NCBI): domain Eukaryota; kingdom Metazoa; phylum Arthropoda; class Arachnida; order Araneae; family Dolomedidae; genus Dolomedes; species Dolomedes plantarius. The sequence continues at coordinate 146,289,975 of OU015497.1, forward strand.
TCTTTATATGGGAAGACAATCTACATTGATCACGACATTCGTTTTATTTCAGGGAAATCGCAGATAAATAAAAGAAAAGGATGCGGTCGCATTTTTCAATAGTTTTAGATTTTCTTTCCATTCTATCTTTTTTTTCTTCTTTAAAGTTCATTTCTTTCCTGGCAACTAAGAGTATTTTCTTTTGAACGATCCACCATTTGAAGGTGCTAAAGTAGTAGGGAAATCGATTTCGCTATCTCTAAATGAATGTAAAAATAACAGATTATTTTTCATGTCGCATTAGGCTGTTGTTGGAACTGATGGCCATGGGTTGATTTCAACGATTTTCCTTCCTTCGGTTGTAGAATGCAAAAATACTTTCTCAAATTTCATTTTGAATAAAAATTCGTAGAAAAAAGGGCATAGGATTTTCTACATAAAACAGTATTTTTTTGCATTAATGCAGTGGATTTAACATAATAATAGCAATCTCTTAAAAATTATTTAAATTAATTTATGTTAATCAAATTATACAACAAATCTAGTTAATTACATATCCAAGGGATTACAACATGTGAGATTATGTGATGATTATAATTTCTGAAATATCGTAAAACTGTTAAATGAACTTAAAATTTAAAATTATTTAAATTTTTTATTCCTAAGCCAAAACATGAAGCACTTATAAAGTAAAAGAAACAGAAAACTTAAACCTTTTTTGGCTATTAAACAACTAAAAAAATGTCTAAAATTATCGATTCCTCATTATTTAGTTAGATGAATTTTCAAAAAATTAAGTTTTTTTAAAAATGATTCAACAGCATCGTGCAAAATAAATGCAGCATATACAGTTATATATTTTGTTTTTAAATTAGTGCATTTATTATGCATTTTCAAAAGAATAGACTGTTGATGAGTAATATATTTCATTACTCATAGTGCAACGTGATTTTTAAATGAAAACATACCATGTTCATATAATATAATATATTACATTTATCAACTATAAAATTAATGACACAGAAGGCATTAATATCCCTAGTGCTATAATAATATGGTTTAGCTGCTTCATGATGATACTTTTTGTCAATGTGAAATAAATCCTGCTATTATAATAAATTTCTCCCGTAACATAAATAAAATATTTGACACTTGTTTTTATATCAACTGCACACAGCTAATTTATCTGTATTATTATTCATAGTTATAAAGCTGCCATTTATACATTGATGTTCCTTAATTCAATCTAATTATAATTTTAACTTAGCCTCTGTCTGACTGAAGATGATCCAACACAAAGAAAACCTATTAACATTACTTAATAAAGCCAAGTCCTCCAGTGATAATTTATGCAACATACGGATATGCTTTTTCGTCATGGAATTTTATTATATTTTATAATGCATTGTTGAGATGTAAAAGAGGAGAGTAACTAGAATTAAATGATTAATAAAGTGCACCTGAAAACCATTGAGATTTTCCAGTTATCAAAGTTAAACTAAAGTCAGCATTGTGGAAAGAAAAAGTAGTGGACAAACATGCCACTGGACACCAAATCTTTAAAATCATTTTATCATTAATTGGGATGATTTGACATGAAAATTACAAAGTAATCAAATCTTAGGTTAAAGTTTAAGTTTGAAAAAAATGGATACGGGTACCTTCATCTTAATTAGCTTAGTGAATTAACATATTTTACGGTGCGTGTCAAAGATCAGTTGTTTTCAAAAGACACATAAGTAGTATCCTTTATTTAGCTTTAGATATACCACGCACGTACATTAAACGCACATCTTTTTAGAATTTTTTTATGTTAGGCAGAGGAGTTGCAAAATTTGTGAATAAATGGGTAGAAGTAGATCAGTTATTTATAACATTTTATCAAAAATGAATACGCAACTAGGGAACCAAGGAAAACAACGGAAATATACGGTTACGGAATTTCAAATCCTGTGCCTTCTCACTTTCATCTTGTTGAGAGCGCTATGGATATTTTTGGCGACAAAAGGGTTAATTTGACCTGGATCTACTGCTTAAAGCCGATTCCAACGGGTTATAAACATCCATGCCAGTAGTGGGACTCGATCCCACAGAATCTGGGACCGAACGTCAGCCCTCTAGTCATTCGACCAATGCCCGGCTGTGCCTTCTCAAAATTTTATGTAGAGCGTAGGGCGCAGCGTCTTGAAGGATACAGTTTATCGTTGAATTAGAAAAAAAACGCTAACAGTGTTTTTGGAAAAATACGCCCTGTGCCAACACTCAAACAGCACATAATTTAGCTGGATTGCATTGGGATTAGATGTCACATACAATGGAAAGACGAAAGAATAAACATTTACTAATTGGATGAGAAGTTCTACTAAGATGATACAGATGGTTAAATGTGCTTCTGTCATGATTTGAAGCACAAGCCTCGATTTTCTTCCTCAGACATAGTAGGGAATATCTTATGGTTTAGAGCATCTTTAAGTAAACTATTGATAATTCTTCCGTAAATCAAACACAAAATTCTGAATTCTATAAAGACTTACTCAGTAAACACCTCCTTCCGAGTGCAAAGACTCTTGTATTGGAAGACTGCGAGATATTGAGGATAATGCAATAATTTATACTTAAGATTCTACCAAAGATTGGTTTAACACCAACGATACTACAGTATTCGTTTGGGCATCGATCACGCCCGATGTTAACTTATTAGGGAACATTTGGAGTATATTAACCTGAGACATATACTCGTTTGGAGTACAGATTTAAAGTGCAATAATAATAAAGAAACAGACTGCACAAAGATTGTTTAGAATAAAATCATAACATGTGAAGAATTTGGTAAGCAAAACGCCGCTTAGAATTTTCAAAGGCATTCGAAAAAGTTGGTTAGATTACATAAATGTAAGCTGAATGTTTTTAAATGTTTATACTTTTGAGACACATTACTTCTTTATTGTAATTGTAGATGCAGTTGAAATTGTTAATTCCTGCATTTTATTTGAAAATCGAGTTCAAATTGTATCATTCAAAAAATAAACCAGATTCAGCTTAATAATTATGTGTTAAATTGGTCTTCGATGTTGTTTTATTTAACTTATGTTTAGGAAAATTTGATGTCTCTATACTTTTGCGGTGCCCAGACAATCAAGATATTTAACTAAGCAATTGTATAGAGCAAAACACAAATATCGAAAACAAACAAACTCACACACACACCCACACACACACATATAGTATATATATAAAAAATTACAGCAATTTTAAACGAAACTCTTTCCTTGAAGGGTTACGCAAAATGTGGATTATTTTTTAATTCAACATTCTTAATATTTTATTATTATTTTATTATATCTAATTGTAGTGCAGTAAAGTTAAGTGGATGGATTTGAATAAGTGCCAGCAAATAACATTATATTTTTATGTTTTTGAATAGATATAGGAATAACTAAAAATGATCTCATCAAATTTTAAATATTAATGAAAAAATTTTATTTATCAACAGATATTAATCAAATTTAGGAAATTTATTAGTTTCAACGCAGTGACACTGATTGTAAAGAAGGGAAAATGTGTTCGAAATATCAAATATATTTACTTACTTTCATCCATGTCCTAAAACTGATATTTTAAAATTTACATAAAAAGAAATGTTAACGCTTTGAACTACTGCGTTGAGTTTATCTGCGCAGCTGTTTTCTCAACAGGTTAACTTTCAAGCGTGGCTGGACATTTCTTTTGGTGGCATTTATTAAAAAATGTCTAGCAAAATCCTCACTGGCTTATCACTTTCCTTAGATGATTTCAAAAAGTTAGAACCCAGTCTCAAACTAAAGAAAAAATATATAAGGCAAAAATGTTGGTTGGTGACATGGTATTATTAAAAATACATGAAAACATGCATATTAATCTGTTTATTTAAAAAAATATGTCACAAAAATGCTACAAAAAAATTTATTCAGTTGATGATTACGTTTTATTCAACTCAGTGTCATTTTGCTCTTTAAGTTTTACTCAATCTGGGAATATTTTACTCATCAAATTTATATACTCCCTGTGAACTGATCTTTTTAATTTTTAACATTATAGAGAACATATAAATGCCTAAAGCTATGTCTATCCAATTCATTTATACTTTAATAAATTGTGTGTATAATTGAAAAGTAAGGAATTTAGCTATAAATATGTAACCTATACTATAATTTTGAGGATATATAATAAAAATCTACAGTTGTGGTTTTTGATAAAGCTCTGTTATTATCAACATGCATTCAGTGTTTTCAAATTTTATAATAAGTTATTATTTTAGTATGCATTTATTCATTCTTTAAGAAATTTTAAGAATAAAAATTTAAAAGAGACAATTGTAGAGAGAATATAAGAATTATTTAACACATGTAAAGAGAATATAAAAAATCGTAAACATTTTGAAATTAGATATAATTAAAAGTCAAAATATAGATAAGGCCGATGATATTTCTTTGACAGTTTTAATGATATAAATAAGCAAGTAACAGCTTAAAAACTTAATTTGATGATTATAGTTAAAATTGGAATAAAATAACTTTTACTTACAGAAATGAATTTAATGTATTGCGTGAGTCTGAAACAAATTCTCTATTTGATAAAATTTACTATTTATTTCAAAATAATTTTGCGTCAATTCATCTTTTGTCCAATCACAAAGGTTATCATGATACGGTCAGCAATTTCAAATGGCATACAATTTCCTCTAATAAAACTCTATGCCGAGGTATTTGCGGTCGAAATTTGTATAGAGTGTCCAGACTGGGCTATTATAATGTAGACGTTTATGTATCTCATCATGTCTCTCGTATATTTAAACATTTTTCTTATGATACAGAGTAGTTCGAGTGAGTTTTTTTAAAATGTTGGTAAAATGTAATAAGGGTACATTTCTTACAATTCGACAGATGACAAAACATCGATTTAAATTTCCCTTCAGTTTTTTAACTTTACAGAATTTATGACGATATTAGATGAACTACTTCACTGAGGATACTTTTTTTCAAAGCCTCCAAACCACAAAGTATTATCTAACACGTGTACGTAGACAAATCTCCTTTCAAACAGCTTTGAGAATTCGTATTCAAACGTCTACGTGTACTTAGAATTAATTAGTTCCTTCTTACACTCGTACAGACAGGGAAAATTGTAGCATAAAAATACAGTAATATTTCAAGGAATGACTCCCTTTTTTGGTATCTATCTGTCTATAAAACAGAACTTTCCATTCCTTATGTGTGTGCTGCGAAATCCGTAAATATACGTTGCCTGCACTATTCCCGCCTTTGTATTCTTGATATCTGGACCGAGCCAACAGCCTTTTCTAAACAAACACAAATCCTACAAACGTGATTCATAAGACACTGAGTAATTGGAATTTAACTCATCATAGAAACCATTTTCTAACTCAGTTTCAGTTAAACTTTTAATCTGAGTTACTCCCTATTAGTGTTTATGTAAAATAATAAAGTATTCTAAGGACAAAGAGGTTGGCCAGTTTTCGAACTTTGTGGTCATTTTTTGCTATAGGAAGGTTAAACAAATCAGTATCTTTAATATACATAGAGGGAAATACTCAAAATGTGTTTTAAAGTTCTGATTAGTTTTATGTAATTTTAGTAATTAACCCTCTACGATAAGCAACTTTGAACTCAAAAATTTCCTTCATATACAGCATTTTTTTAATTCAATCAAATGTATATTCGAATAGCAAACTGTATGCTTCCATGAGTGAATATCTTTCTAAAGAATCACTTATCTCTTTCTTTTAAGAGCTATTTTGGTAAATGAAGAAGATAACTACAATTGAAAAGTACGATAAAGAATCCCGTTATAAAAAAAGATTCCCTTAGAATTTAAAAAAAAATTCTGTTTGATTTTAAAGCAAATCCAGTTAAACAAGCAAGTCCTGAACTTGCCTATATAATTTTTCTCATGATAGGGTTAGACAGAAATTTAAAGGATGATGAATAATTGTTTCTTTGAAAAGCGAAGTGTACCGTGAAATGGGTAAGTGATAGAGACATAACAGTGACCGGTGCTGATAAATCATCTTTCTAAATCACATCAAATTCATACCGTAGACTTAAGGAAGAGTGATGAGGGGCGCATATTCCAGACGTGGAATCGATTTTCAGCGATAAAGCTGAGCAAACGTAGGTAATGTTAGCAATCAGAATGCACCCATCAAGGGATGTGGGAAGCTTACTTAAATCTACAGGTAAAATCGGCATACTTGTTCATATATTTCACGATTAGTTTCCAGGAAATGTGTTGCCGATTGTAAATAGCAGAAACATTAGAAAAAGAAAAATCGCAATATATAACTATAGTTTATATAACCTTGTACGATGTGTATTAGATGCGATTACTTTATGAATTTGAATGATCTATGTAACAACAAAAGTATTGTTTCAAGTTTCAGAAATTTCCTCATTATTCCATAATTTAAAAAAAGCATAAATCCTTTTACAAGTCTTGACTTTTTAATAAGTACCAAACTCACAATTGGGTAGTTCAAAACTGACTGGCGCTGAAATATTTCATGTTCTGGAGGGAAAATATTGATTAATAAAAATATACAAGAATGAACAACTAATCGCTTAAGAAATAGATTAAAAATTTATTTTTAATTTAAGAGTGCCATGTAAGTGATTGGTGTTTTAGAAAGCTTTGGGTTTATGCACCTTTTATCTTATTCTGAAAGTAAAATCTGAATGAAAAATCAGCCCACAATTATGTTTAGTGAGACCGGATCAAATCAAGAATTCAGTATCTCTCCTAACATCATGAAAATTATAAATATATCAACATATCAATTGTTCATTATTAAAGAAAATTGGACATTTTATCAATTTAAATTTCTCGTTAAAGTAAGATAACAATAGCAAAATATATTATGCGTTTTCGAAAGACATCTAGCTCAAAGATAAAGTCAAGCATTTTTAAATCCCATTCGACTAAATTTATTTTTTACTAATTATGCTGATCTGAAAACTTTTTTTTCTAGCCCTGACACCATTCCTGCTGATTCTTATGAAAAATGACCTCCTGAATCCGAATATGACCCCACTTTTCTCCCATCACTCACCGTTTTCGGGGGAGTCCAACCACCTATTTTTATCACTTTTTGATAATTTGGAGGGATGAAAAGGAATTTTTTCGCCTTTAAATTTCTTCTTAGGGGTTAGAAAGGTGAAAAGGTCTAAAACATGAACATCTGTAGTAAGGAGGTATATTTGGGGGGGGGGGGTTTGCCTACTTAAATTGTAAAAATATCATTAAAAATGATCGATTTTTCCGGTTTTTTCGCAATTTTTTCACTTATTTTCTACATTTTCCACCTTCCATCCCCCCTCCCCCTCCCCCAAACACATCCTAAATAATAAAAATATGTAGAAACAATATATAGAATAATAATAAAAATATAGCAAGAATAATAAAAATATACAGCAATAGATCGGGAGATTCACTATACCACGCTGGCGCTCTTAAGATCTCGCGCTCACAGTTTAGCACAGAAATTGTCCTTCTTTGACAAGTTTAAATTTGCTCTTGTCACTATAGTCCTGCACTGTAATCCTTATCTCTCTTCAGTACATCCCTCAGTTTTCGTATGTCTCCTTCATATCTACAGAGTATACAACCGGGACTGATGGTAACTCATTCCCAAAACTTTCAATCTTGTCTTTGATAAGGCTATAAACAGTCTCCATTTGTCTGGATCACATGACATCTTCAGTTCTATCATCAATACATTTTAATTACGGCAGAACACTAAGCATTCATCTTCCGAAAAAAGTAATTTCAGGGTTGACTGCCTGGTCCTGTAAGAAGAGATTTTTGCGCCCTTTTCTTAGAGATTCCACTGCTGAAGTCGAGATCCAAGATGGTGAGATTTACTCTTAGACAACTACAAATCCCTGATGAGATCCGTCAATACTGACTGAGTAACGAGGTGAGGTTGTCAATGAGCTGAATCAGCTGAACACTCTTCATCATCGGTAGACATATCATTTGATGTTCCAGGCTGTGGCTCAAAGTCTTTCAAATCTGTTTCTGGCTCTAGTGCAGTGGTTCTTAACCGAGGTTGCAGGCACCCCTGGGGATGCGAGAAACCCTTTCTAGGGGTGCGAGAGAAGGTTCTAAATTTTTAAGGAAAATTACCAATTGAGTGAACCATTTGGTGGATACTTTTCCTAGGTAATTGTAATCAAAATTAATAGATGGATACTCAATCCATATTTGTTTGGCCTAAATTCAATGGACGACAACATTTCATTAAAAGACGATCTTATAGCAATACGAGATAATGAACATATTTGCAATGGAATTTGAAAACCTGGACTTAGAAAAGTTCTGGTGTACGCTGTTAGAACTTTATCGAGAATTGGTAAAAGCAGCATTAGAGACACTTTTACCATTTGCCATCACTTACCTTTGTGAAATGAGTTTTTCATCACTTTTGCACATCAAAACAAAAGCTAAAGATTGCTTAAATGCATCTGATAATTTACGTGTGGCTCTATGAAAAATAGAGCCTCGTTTTAAATTGATAATTATGAACAAACAACAGCAACGTATCCTTTAAAAATGTAGATTTTTTTTATATGTAATGATTATAGTATGTATTGTAAATGCATTCATTTTTTATCCAATAATTAAATTTTCTTGCAATAAATGTAATCTTGCAATAAATCTTTTCCTAAATAAATAAATAGAAACACATTTTTAAAGGGGTGCGAGAGCTTATTTTGAGATTCAAAGGAGTGTTGACTAATAAAAAGGTTAAGAACCACCGCTCTAGTGTATAGGTTTTTAGGGGCACTGGGATTGACAAAGATTCGTTGTGAGGAACTGGTATTCGAGTTGAAGGGATATTAGGATACTAAATGTTAACCTTACTTTTGCTAGAACTCGACAGTGGAAGTCATATAAAAGTAACAATCTGTGAGAAGACAGAGAGGTTCGGGCCAAACTATGGGCACAGCAAATGACATTGATTTACGGATAACTTTACAGTGCAGGACTATAGAGACAAGAGCAAAGCAAGTTTAAACTTGTCAAATCATGAAAATTCCTGTGCAAACCTGTGCGCGCGAGGTATTCAGCGAGCCAGCGTGATACAGTGTATCTTCCGAACTGTTGCTATATTTTTTTTATTATTGTTGCTATATATTTTATTATTGTTGCTATAAATTTTTGTTATTGTTGCTATATATTGTTGCTATATATTTTGTTATTGTTGCTATATATTGTTGCTATACATTGTAATTGTTCGGGGGAGGGTGCAGGGAGCTGGAAGCTGGAATATGTAGAAAATAAGTGAAAAAATTGCGAAAAAAACGAAAAAATCGATCATTTTTAAGGATTTTTTTTTACAATTTTAGAGGGCAAATCCCCCCCCCAAAAAAACATCTACCTCCTTTCTACAAATGTTCATGTTTTAGAAATTTTCACTTCTCTAGCCCCTAAGAAGAAATGTAAAGGCGAAAATAATCATTTTCATCCCACCAAATTATCGAAAAGTGATAAAAATAGCCCCCCCCCCAAAAAAAACGGTGAGGGATGGGGGAAAACGGGGGTCATATTCGATTTCAGGAGGTCAATTTACATAAGAATCAGCTGGAATGGTGTCAGGGCTAGAAAAAAAATTGCAGACCAGTGTTACATTTTTGTGCAGCGTGTCATCAAGCAAATACTTCTAACGTTAGGCATTTATTTGTGTCTAGATTCATATTACTCTGCTAACAAAATGTTTTATTGCCTTGTTTTGACAGGAGGTTTAGATAAAAGGCTACAAACTGCTCCCTAATTCCTCCTTACACCGGTTAATCAAATTTATATCAAAACTCTGGACTTTTCAGTTCACTTGAAAAAATTTGTTTCTGAAACATCCTGAGCTAATCTTTCTCTGAATGAGGCTTAACAAATTTGACATCATCTTTCTATGATATGCCAATGCACAGTAGGGAGATTAAAAATACACTGATTGTATTACACACCAAATCAGAAGTATATAATCAGAAAGAGCTTAGTGTTTTATAACTGCCTCTAGAGATGTCAATGGTAGGAATGGTCGAGATGGTGGCTACATAGAATGTCCATAGATTTGTATTGCTTATTCCTGCCTCTTAGTCAGATTGCTGAGGAAAAAGTTGATAACATCTCCAAATGACATTTTTCCATTCCTCCTCAGACTTATAATACTGTCAAATTCTCTAAAAACTGGGTTTTTTAAATCAAATTGTCTTGCTTTAACACTAACTGGAAAAATTAGCCAAAAATTGTAATGCTAGTAATTTTCTTTAATGTCTTAATTGTCATGTAGGCTGATAAATTGGGGCTACAGAAACTCAGTAACATAATTTTCGTGAAGACATGTAGTTCCACGTATTTTCTACCAATGCAATTCATCGAGTAGTAAACGACATATTGTAGAAATCCTGTTAAGTAAAGCTTTCATATCAAAGCCATAGATATTACATTTTTTATTAACCTTCTTTTTTAGAACCACATGCACTTACAAGCGTCATTACCATGTTTTCAGACACATTAATTCTATTTTTGACCATTTCGGGGGAACTCATATAGCTTTGAATACAGCGAAAGAGATCAAAATTTCGTTTCCAGTAAACAAGCATGTAGTGGAGGAAGCCAAAATTACAACATAAACCTTTTTGCTTTTTCTCCTATACAATAACTGATTATGTTACGGTTTCCATACTTAGTTTTTTACAGATTAAACTATCCCATCGATGTGGGGAGGGAATGTTTTCAACAACTTCCTTCATAACTTGATACTGACAAGTCTACTATTAGTCGGATGCTGTTTTTTACGTAGGGACGGTACAATAATTCCATCAGATCAAAAAGCTGTCTGAATCCGCACCGTTAGTTAAATCAAACTCCATTAGAATTAATACACGTCATTAAACCAGTTTCAGTACCACTTAGATGGACGATTTTGTTCTTTAGATTATTAAATGTTGAATAAAACGTTACAAAAGCAAAAAAAGTGGAACAAACATGTATAGGCAATCTCAAAACCTGCTTTTTGCAGTTATTCAATAAGCAATACTGCCTGATTCCTTGCTGGTAATATCGCCACAAAATAGTTGAATTACAATATTTCCTAAACAGTATATCCCAATTACATTACAATACATTTCTAAGCATTTTCACAACGAAAGTGAAAAATGTTTTTAACACCTTAAAAACATTCGAAAAATCAATATCAAGGCCTATTTGCCTAATACGTAATTTTTTATCGCTTGTAACTCAATTTTCAATATTGTGTATTTGTTGTGTAGGTCATAGAAATATATATACTATCTGAAAACCCGCACTTCGCTACGGAGTACATTCAAATTAAATATAACGGACAATGTATGCAATTAATGGCAAAGAAAATATTTATACACACACACACACACATACACACACACACACACACACACACACACACACACATATATATATATATATATATATATATATATATATAATAAATACGACGATCAGTGCTTACAATTGATGTAAATATATATATATATATATATATTTATAAAAAGATCGTAAGGGATAAATTTATAGACAAAATAATGTAGAAGAAAGTATTCAAATTAAATCTAATAGGACATACTAAAGAATATAGTACAGTTTGAGGAACACATCTTTTACAGTATTTTAATATTTTTTTGGATAATGTCCAACCGTCTGCCGCATTAGGAAGAAAAAAAATATTTTTTTGTCTACTTCGTTGTTATGCATGTGACGATAAATTTATTTAAAGTACTAGAAAAAGAAATCACGTGATCGGCATTTAATAAATTAAATTCTAAAATTAATATTTAAAAATTCACCAAAAATCAGAAAATGGATGTAAAGATTTGAAAAAGATTTCGTTTTAAAGGAATTTTTATGACTTTTCTCGTGATATAAATTTTATAACCCTAAAATTATTCTTTTAAATGCAAACTTGAAAAAAGTTACAAAATCAGCTTAAAGATTTAATTTTAAAAAATCTAAGGAGAATTTTTCTAAAATCTTTCTTAGTGCACCCCTACACTATAAGAAGAATCGCCATGCAAAATTCCAGCCCTTTAGGTCCAGCGGTTTGGTCTGAACGTTGTATGACAGTCAGTCAGTCAGTTACGGAACTGTTTTATATTTATAGATATATGAAAAAAGGGTAGAATCCATTCTACAAGACTCCTCATTAAACAGTTTTTCGGATAATCTATGTATTCGGGGAATTCCCAATTCATATTTTCAAAATTCATATTTAGCAGATTTTAGCCATATACGAAATTTCACCCACAGTGCGTTTACCTCTGACTATCTTAAGAAATAAGTGACTGTTAGTCTGTTAACTATTATATATTTTTTCTTATACCAACTATTATGTTTTTGGACTATCTGTTATAGAAATGTTTGAATTCTTTTCAAAACGCTTTGAAACATGAACATATAATGTCGGAATGCAATATATAAAAACAAACTATTGCTTTAACAATTAAACCAGTTTGATAAAACATATACAAACAAATGATTACTTAATAAGTAATTCTTATTCAATAAATCTACTTCGTCACCAGATGATATAGAAAAATGTATATTCTCACACACATATTCAAAACTCTTTGAAATGTTGCCATAGAAAATCTATTGCTGTACCAATTACCTCATTTTGATATAACGTACGTAAATAAATGACTAATTTTCATTGGTATTTTTTTAGCTTCATATTAGAGAAATATTATTTTCATTTATCTTATTTTTTATCTCAAACATAACTCTTCATCTAATCTCCGGAAGGCATTACTCTTGAAATCTATACTCAGACAGAAGGGCGACAATGTTTACATCCAAAGATGCCATGCTGCAGAATGAAGGCGTTGTTAAAATTTCACTTGCATATGAGTCCCAAAAGTGTGCCACTTATGGTCTTAAAAGCAGAGCGACGTGGAAACTTTCACGCCGGCAACTTTCCTCCAGTAGCGATCCGCGAAACTTCTCCCGTCTCCGCCACTAGGGGTCGGCGGGGTCTGTGGAAAAGATAACGCGCGGACCAGTCAGTCCATTTGAAATCGAGACTCAAGCGGATGTTCCGAGACACGGACGTTCAGATGCGGAGGAGGATACCTCGCTGCTGAAAGCCATGCTGGGAGCCGTCACCGTTGTCTTTTGGAGTCATGTGCTTCTGCAAGGTAAATTACGCATGCCTGCGCGCTCTTCCGATAACATGAGGATCCTTATCAATCATCTCGACCGCGTTTAAATACGAGCGTTATGCAGTGAGAGGAATTCAAAGTCACGCATTTAAATTCCCTTAGATTTTTTTTATACTCGTATTCAGGGTGGGATGTATTTTTTTAAAGATTATTTTTCCTTCCATAACATGGGGAATGAGAAATATGAATAACCTTTAAAATGCTGTTAATTTATGAAAGGATATTCAGATTTATTTAATCTGTTATATAATGGCTGTTATTCACATTGGTAAATGTGTTATTCATCAACTTAGAGTAACTTTAAATGAAGTTTGTAAATGGGTAAATGGTATTCACGTAATATTTCCTTGATGCGAATAATATATATGAATAAATAAGCCCGTTTTGAATATTTCAATTTTTTCTTTGTTTCCTCGTTGTTTATTTATTTATTTTGTTTTCCTTTGATATAATATTTAAAAAAACTAATTATTTCATTTCATTACAAATGGGGGAGGCCAAATGGGAATAAATTTTAATGAGCTTTTTATTTAATAGAGTATATTCAAATTTTTTTATCAACTTTATAATTACTATTATTCATATAGTTTTAAGTGTTATTCGTCAACTAACGATAACTTTGAATGTAATTCGTTATTCGGTGAATGGTATTCATGTAATATTTTTTTATTCGGATAATGCATATATAAATATATAAACTTGTTATGAATATTTCTATATTTTCTATGTCTCCAAATATCGGAATTAATTTGAAGGGATTTATATAAATATTTTAAAAAACTTAAAGCAACTTTTTATCATTTAATAGCAAATGGGAGATCACATACCATAAATAACCTTTCAAAAAGATTTTCTTTTAATAATGGATATTCAGATTTATATAATCTGCTTTGTCATCACTATTATTAACATTGGTTAATGTGTTATTCATCAACAATGAATGACTTTGAACTAAATTTGTTATTCGGTAAATGGTATTCACGTAATATCTTGTTAATGCGAATAATATCCTTTACAAACAACATTTTTATATATATATTTTTTCTGTGCATCCGATATCGACTAAATTACAAAATTTATTTTCTGCTCTTTTTAAGCAAATGCAACATTCTGAAAAGTCTGTGTAAAAAAAGTAAATAAATGAACATAATTAGCATGTGACTCCACGATAAAAATGTTTTTTACTTAATATAAGTAAATAAAATAGTTTTCTTCATAAAAAAAAGTTTATATAATTACATGTTAGTTTAAAATAAAAATAATGAAATTGTTATATTTAGCTCTATTGCGACATTTAATAAAATTCTATTAGCGTTTTAATAGTAAAATTTTTAACATGTTGACTATACATTTTGTTGTTAGTCAAACTTTGACTGGGCTGTGTAAATACTGATACAACTATATCGATGCAATAAGTTTTTATTTATAAAAATAACATTTTGATAATTTATTTTTGATATTAATTTCTCTTGACTTCCAAGGAGTTTTGAAAATATAAAAGGAATTAATTATCCAGTTAATGATAATTACCTAAATATTATTTATTATCTTAAAAATCTTACTTGCTTTAAACAAATTCAGATAAATCAGTTAATAAAATACAATAATCAAGTTTTTGTTCAAAAAGTATGATAATTGTATATTCGGAATCAGTTTTACAAAACGATCATTTCTTTTAAATTGTCTTTAATTTTCTAAACTGTTTTTTAATATAAATTTATAGTTGTTTAAAAATAGCTTTATGTAAAATATTAATCATCCAAACAGTTTTGACACATTAGACAACAAAGATGTATTATGATATCAAAGTAATTACTCTCTGAACTTTATTTTCATAAAAAATATATATTAAATGAATCTCATAAGACAATTTAAGCGTTTGATTAATAAAAATATTACAGTATCGCAATTTTCTCCATACGGAATATTCTTCCTAAACATCTCCTTACACCGTGATTTAGTATAAAAATTATGAAAGAATTTCAATCTGTCCATTTCAGTTTTGACATTATGTCTTGTGATTATTACATATTGTTTCATAATATTAATAAACTAAGCGTTATTTAATAAACTATTATGAAGTATATATATTTTTTATATCGTGATATTGTAAAACTCTCTTAGAAGTTGAGTCGGATTTCTCGCTTCAGTTAGATAAATAAGTTTAAAAAATTTTTTTTAATAAAATGAAGAATATCTTTTTGGAGTTGACTCAAAGTTTGTCTTTCCTCCATTTAAATATCATTCAATAAAGTTTTCAAATATTTTTTAATAAATAAAAAATATATTTTGGAATATATGTGTTTATTTTATTTAATAGAAATATTTTTTAGTGAATTTTATTTCATAGAAATATTATTTTAATGATGTATTCAATATTCGAAATTTCACAAAAACGCAACCATTATAAACGAAATGATACTAATTTCTTTTCATCATTTATTTAAAAAGGTATAGTATACAGATTTTATATAATACTTTTTCTATATTACATTTAATTTAAAATTATTCCAGATATTGGGTATTTTTCATTTTATGTATAGTTCCTTGTTACCTGCATGAATTTATATCAAAATGATATAAAAAATTTAATCTTAAACAGTTTAATAAATTATTATAAACAGGTAAAATTGTCAAGAGTAATAAATTATAAGTTTTGAAAATTTTAACTTCATTAACTACATTTTTAATAACATAAAATACATAATTTGAAAAAAATAAAACTATAATTTTATTTGTTATCCATTCTCTAGACGAAATTTCCAGAATAAATCGTGTGCTAACAAATATTTCTAGAATTATTAGATTAACTAGTCAACTAGTAGTGGAGAAAAGGATTAAAAAATAACTAAAGTTGATCGCAAAATAATTTTCATTCATAAATAATATATTTATTCATAAACAGTTACTATAAGATTAATAAACGATAATCAAGAGCTGTTTAGTAGCATTTTCAAATTTAAATTACAAAGATTTATTTTAATGCTGCTTCAGAACACAAAGAAACGACTGAATTTGTTTACTGCAAATTGAGAAGGAATTCAATGTATTCTCAAACTTACGTAAGCTTTACATTAGCAAATTTTACGATAATAAATATAAATACATGAAGAATAAACTTAAGAAATTAATTAATGAATGGTTTAAGAGGGTTAAAGACGAAACAACAATTAACGATTCTTAAATGAATTTTCTATCGCGCTGATAGAATGAACTTATGTACATTTAACACCTATTTAATTACGCTGAATGTGTAAAAGAATTCAGATAAGACGCGAGATAAGACTCCAGGAAGTGTTTAAAAGAAAGTGCAATCTGTAAATGTTTTACTGTTTTTGGAAATTATTAGAAACTTTTGTTGAAATTATTTGAAATATTCATCTATAGTATTAAGACAAAAGTTGCTGACTGAGATATGAAATGTAATGAAATGATGAAAACAAAATTTAAATTCAAAAATAAATATTTTATGTAATTATACTCAAAGTATATATAATATTTTTACTAAGCATATAATACATCAAGAGAAGGTTGAACCGGGAACTGGACATGAGAGGAATTCAAACCTCGCGCCTTTGGATTTCGAAACCAGTATGACCGTTGCCATCCACTAGACCAGGGAATCCCGAGCTATTTGTCTTACTATCCCCATTTTAGAAAGAAAACTACCCAGCGCTTCTTAAGTGAACAAAATGAGATGCAGTGGAAAATTTGTGTATACATAGTAAAGAAAGGTGTTCTAAATAAGACCCAGTGAAGCTTGAATTTCTCTCTAAGAAAAGTAACTCCCGCTGTCGCCACTGTCAAAAGCTTGTCAAGCCATCTCCTCCGAAACCGCTGGGGGTATGGGGTCGAGAGCGATACCAATGAATGCAGAAAAATGGGGGGACAAAAGTAAGACATGTCTCATTTTCGTAGGACTTTAAGTTTTTTTTTTATTTTATGTTTTGTGGGAAAATATTGACTTTCTCATCGTCAGATTACGATAACTCGCCAAAAAATCATCGTAGAATTTTGCTCTTTTTGAGACTGAATTTTTCAGTCAACAGACAACAGACAATTTTTCAGTTCAGACAACAGACATTTTTCTTTCAAACTAGACCTCATTTGTTTAAAAATATTTTAATTCATATAAACCTCATTTCATGTCTCTATCTTAAAATCTCTATTTTAAAGCTGATAATTCAACAGTGATGAAAAGCCGTTCGCATAAGGGTGACAACAGTAAATGGATGGAAGCTGTTACATTGCCCGAGAATCACCCCTATGTATCTTGCTATTAGCGATAGCAGACGAAAGATGCAAAAATAATTTTAAATAAGCTAAAATCAAATTTAGTTTATATTATATTTCTTTTAGTACGAAAAGCGAGCGTAGCGAGTCTACGGGCGAAGCCACTAGTGTATATTAAAATAACATTCACATTAGACACGAAAAAACAAGATAAGGAAGGCTGATATTAAAGTAAAAAATACGAAAAACATCAAAACTTATCCTAATGAGAAAAATGAACTCGGTGCATTCCTATTAATTTATTATCGTTCGGCTCTATTTTTGTGACTAGCATCTTTAAATCATCGTCATTAGCTTTGTCGTCGGTTTCTGTTTTTATTAAGCAGATTTGTGACTACACCGAACCCATGTTCCACTAAATAGCATGAAGTAAATGCGATAAAGAACTTTTTTACTATAGCGTATATAGAGAAAATAGCTCACTTCTACCCAGACTTGGGTGTATATAATTTGAAGTGGCACTCTAAATGAATTTGATACAAACACAGTTTATACATGAAACAATGTTTATTGAATATTCTTGCACATGTAGGCTTCGCTTTTAACAACAAGATTCATACGTACTACTTGTACAGATATATAAATACACCTTTCAAGAACAATATATTTTTCAATACTCACGAACAGTAAGTCAACCAGCAATTCTGCCACGTAAACTTTGGGCCCCCTAAGCACTAGCGCAGGATAGTACTGGAGCTGCATCCCTCGTAGCTCCCTATCGCTTATCTATCAACTTTAACAACCTTCTTCAACCCTAACGACCTTTTTCATTAATGACGCTGCATGGTATTTATACTAAGCGCGTATGCCGAAATTAGCATATCTCAAGCAGCTCCTTTAATTCATTCACTCAAAAGTTCGATTCCTGTGAATCGAATCTTGTGTATACCTTACACGTATAATCCAGGATAAAGTATCGGTATCTGTTTTTGAAGCCAGAGCTGTTGGTAGCTAAGTTTGAATTTAGATTTACCGTTTCCCTGTATTGTCCCAGTACCCCCCCCCCCCCAGCGAGTAGTATCACCCACTTTGGGAAACCCTTCACTAGACAAAAGCTCTCTATTCAGGAATAGTCATACTCAGGTTTTCTGTCACCACCCTTTACGATCAACAAACAACACTAAAATTTTTACATCAAATACATTGGGTTTTGGCTATGTATATTTATGTGTATATTTTCTTTTTTTTCTGAAGTGTTGATTTTTTTCTCTGATGCCTAGTTATTATTCAATTTCTAATGGTTCACAAATATTCTTTTCAAAGGTCAACTGTCATCGTTATGGCAGCTGGCAAGGTAGAAATTTCAAAAATCGCGCCAATGTATATTTAAAAAGTCAGTATTTTGATCCCTAGTTCATACTAGAGTTAGAAGTAAATAGGAAATTCTGTAGAAACATTCGTTATGAAATTCAAAACGTATATTTTTAATGTGCTTCTAAAAAGCTGAATATATTTTAGAGTAATCTCTCCAAATACAACAATCAATTTGATCTGCAGTTGTATTATAATTGAATCTGTACATACAAATAATTTGAATATATAAATTTGTTTTATTTTTATTTAAACTGTACAACAGTTATTTCAAATACAGTGAAACTCCTCTATTCGACTACCACTCTAATCGACCATATCTTCTTCAGCACGAATTAAAAACCCTAGAAAGCCAATGGTATGTAAAAAACCTTTCTTTGACGCTCACCACTCGAAATGGCCAATATTTTTCACATCCATTACTGCTCATATATTGCTGTATATATGGTTTTTGAAATATATCGGAAATCCTGCATTTTTAAAATAATATCTTAAATTATAAATTATACATTCTATTCATCTGCAATATAATTTTATTCCAATTTTTAGTTAATAAAAATATAATAATAATATTATGTTTTAGTAACGAATAGACTGCTAAAATAATGTTATAAATGCTTCAAGAAGAAATGTCTCATTTTTCTAATTTTATTTTGTGAAATTATGATCATTTAGACTTTTAAATATTTTTATTTTATTTAAATAAAAAATATAGCTATAAATTTTATTTTTTAACCTTTCTCGGAAAGACATTTTCAGAATAAATCGTGTGCCAACAAATATTTAAAAAAACTATTATATAAACTAATCAAACTGAATCCAATACAGGAAAAAATTATAGAAATATAAACACAGTTAAAAGTAAAATAATTTTTATTCATAAGTAATATGTTTATTCATAAGCAGTAAATATAACATTAAAAAATAATAATTGTGAACAGTTTAGTAGCATTTTGAAAATTAAATTTTAAAAAAAAATATTTTAATGCTGCTTTAGAGTACAATAAAAAACTGATTTCAATTTCTCTATAATTTGAGAAGGAATTTCATGTACGTATTTTAAAACTTACGTAAGCTTTACATTAGCAAATACTACTATAATAAATACAAATATATGAACAATAAAGTAGACAAAGTATAAAGAAACAGAGACAAAATGAAAGTACATGAAACAAAAACATAAACAGACTACAATGAAATAACTTAATTTAGCATAAGACGTTCCTTATCGAAAATATTACAGGGATCATAAAAACTCTCATCATCTAGAGTTTTTCTTAAAGGTATTAGATAATTTGTTTATGCATATGAACTGATTACACTATGCAAAAATAAATAAATAAATAATCATAACAGTTACATCCTGTAAAATCTCGCAGCAAATTGCAATAACATTTAATTATATTTTAGTATCATTTTAAAAGGAGAATTTTGTGTCACACGTATAACTTTCCTGATATGTAACGTGAATACAGTGCAATTTTACTACTGCAATTTTAACTGAAAGAAACCCTTCTTTTAAAATTTTACTAAGGAGGTATTATACTTCATTCATCATTATTGTTACGAAGTCAATAAATTAAACTTAATTATAAAATAATTGTGTTTACAAACAATATCTTGAAATAAAGGATATATTATTTTAAGAGACATTCAAGTATTTTTAATTGACTTCTAATTAAATGGGGTACAATTAATTGTAAATGAGTAATTTTAAATTCCTTAGAAGTTAATGAAAGAACATGTAAATGTGAAACTCTTTCAGTAATTTACAATTGCATTTCTACAAAAGAATTTGTTAGTTAACAGTTCTATTTCAGATCAGGAGTTATATGAAAATGCGGAGAAACTCAGTTTTATTAATCTTTTACAATTTTTTTTTTGTGAATTTTCGTATTAAACTTTAATGTTTCAAAGATATACTTACTCGAGTAATGCAAGATTACAAGATAAAATTCTCAACTTTTCATATTTAACTATACACCCTAATATCGAAATTTTATCTAAAATGTGCTCAAACATCATTAAGAATTTTCTGTAAAATTTAATTAATTTATGTATTACATTCTCTACTTCGTAGGTGGGGAACACTTTTAGAGAGGATTTATAAGCTTTTAGAAAAATTCAAAAGAGTTTTTTAAATTTTATATAGCTTTCAGATTAAAATATTATTAAGTTTTTAAAAGTTTGTAACATTTTACGAAGTGTGTTATCACAAAACACTTTAAAAGATTTAAATACCTTAGTAAACACTTAAGCCCGTGCATATTCCCTGCTAAGTAATTGATGAAATGTACAGGAATTTTAATAATTTCGTATCTTCTCCAGATACCAAAAATTAAAATGGCATAAACAACTTTTTGAAACCTAAAAGGGAATTTTAGATTTTACTTAAATAGAAACAAAAAGTTAAATTCATTGTAATTGTGTTGTTGAAAATTGTTCTGATTTCTAAACTAGTAACCATTTAAAAAATCAAAAATGTAATTTTTTTATCATATTTTTGATTTTTAAACATTTTACCATTAAAAATGTTTATCTAATGGTTAGCCTGACTTTTAATAGTATAAAGTGACCCAGAATATTTGAGAACTTATAGTACTGTTAGATAATATTTTGTATTTCTTTGTCATAAATCTTCCCCACCAATCCGTTGTAAGATGTTTGACTGTGTCCTTAAGTTTTTCATCAGTCTGCTATTAAAATAGTTCATACAAAGCTAAAAGGCTTTAAGTATTATGTCTGGACATACCCGTGGAGAGTCTTAACGTGTTGTTTACTCTTCTCAAGCCCGTGACTAGAGAGATAACACCATGGTAGGTGACAGGCTTTACCCAGTGATTTTAATAGCCCAGACGCAATCAATATAGTGAGTGTTTCTCTATGTATGCCTCAAAGTCTATTGGCCTGTGGGGCATGATGTATGAAACGTAGATATTTTGAATGGTATAAGACATTAGTTGTAACTTTAAGCTCAAAGGAAACTTTAGCTCAGTTGGTAATGGCATTTGACGTGGTTGTATTTTCTATTTCTTTGTAAATTTTATCGGAAGAACAGGGATTTGATGAAAAAAAATTAAGACAGCTGATGTTTAAATATGTCGATTCATATATCCGAGAATCGTCAATGTTCAAATGATTACACTTATTTGAACATCCTGTGTACTTACAAGAATTTGGGTATTAAAATATTTTATGCACGTATCTTAAAGCATTTTATCAGATTCCATAATATTGATTGCATAGTGAAACTATTAATATGCACTAAGGGGACTAGTTAAACTTATTATGAAAATGTATTTTAGACCGATGATTTATAATGTTGTGGAGCTTGTTACTGCTTTTTTACTTCTCAGAGATTTATCTAGAAAATTTTATAATTAATCTAATATATTATTTTCCTGCAATAAATTAGCCGACACACTGAAGAGTTGGATTTGATATAAACTGAGTAAAAATACATAGAAAACAATAATAAGATAGATCCATTGACTATACGACTCTTAAACTATTGAGCAGTAGGTAAATGGCACAGAACAGAATATTCCAAAATTATGAAAGTTTATTAAAGAATGAGTTAAAATGGACTCATTACAGAATCCTACTGTGTATGCCATAATCCTACCATGTATGCATATGGGTATATATTTTATTATTTAATTTTTCAAATAAACGGTGCAAAAATTGTCGCTCTAATTATACATAAATTTAATTAATGAATAAAGCAAAACGTTAAGCTATGTAAATCTTAAAGTGTCAAATATAGGGTGAATTTAATTATATGAACTAGAATGGACTTATAGTAAATTAATTAGCAATACCTTTAAAAATAGGAATGGTTTGAATTATCCTTTTATAATACTCAAGTTACGAGTAAAATAATTGTTAGTATAATTACTGGGTAAAAGTCATTTAAGCATTACTTGAATGAAGTACAAAAACAGCGAACTGTTTTTATGAAACATGAATTATCTTCATCAGCCTGATCCCCTACAACCTAAGTGTTAATGTGCTTTTTTCCTTCTACCGACGCTAGCATCTGTGATGATAATAGCATGCTCTATCAAAACGACTTTTTCCTTCTTCCAAGGCATTTATGACATAATTTTGTTCTTGCTGCTAATGGCTTATATTCCTTTTCTTTTCTACTTTACTATCCATTCTTTGAAATCTGTAAATATTGAAACTGTGAAATAAATTAATATATAAATAAATAAATAAATAAATAAATAAATAAATATATATATATATATATATATATATATATATATATATATATATATATATATATATATATATATATATATATATATATATATAAATGTTTGTATGTATACATGCAATCCATTTAATCCATGCAGTTCTTTCCTTTAACATATAAATTACATTTTGCCTTAACTCAAAACGATTACATTTCTATAGTTATCATCTTTCCAAAAAATAATACCAGAAAAATTGTTTTCCAGTTTTTTATACAAAAATGACATTAGAAATCATTTTAACCAATAAAATAAACGTCAGTATTATCTAACAGGCTTACTTTCGCAAGTTGTCGAATGGTGATACCAGGTAAAACATGCTATACATCGTAAATTCCATATTATACATAGCAACACACAGTTGAACAGAAATCTAAATAAATAACATAAATGTCTTTCATTATCTACAAAAGTAAATCTGAAAACACTCTTTTAACCAATTTTACTCTGTACGGTAAACAACTTATGAATAAAACAAATGCATCTATTGTGAAATTTGAACAGACAAAATCTGAAGGTTTGATTTCAAGCATTTTTACCCCAAACCTCATTTTATTTTAAACAGCGAGATAAAAGTTTTACAGTTTCTGGTTACGAACCCATTATCCATTTGGTACTGCGTGTATTTGTTTCTAATGCTAAACATTATTCCATAATATAAAAGGTATTTTAAATTAGGATGATTTTGTCGTCTATAGCAGTAGTACTTCCTCGCTATGGCTGAATAATAAATATCTAGAGCAGTGACTTCCCACTGTGGAGACGTGAGGGATATTCGGGAGGTGGAGTGGGGAAAAATACGTGTAGAAAGGGATATATGTAGAAAGTATACGAGAAAAAATATGTATTGAACATAGGAAGTATTTTATTAATGTTCACTTATCCGGTGCATGATTTCTTTAAAGAAAAAGCTTATTGAAGTGAAACCATTTTTCATCTGCCCTATCAACTAAAGCCAATACATATCCCAGCTAGGCCCGAGGTAGCTTAGTGATAGTGCGTTGGCTTTCGGTCCTGAGGTTGCTTGGATCGAATTCCGTAAAGCTCCATTATATACGTCAGTGTCTAGGCCGGATATGGACATGTTAAATCTGTAGACTGGAAAGTCCCTCTATGGGGTTGGACTGGGTACGATCCCCCCCCCCCCACACACACACACTCCATGTCGTCCCTCGGGTGCTAGGCCGAAACAAACGCTGCTTATGTGACTAAAGTTACTTATGTTTCTAAAAGTCTCGAGGGAGGTGTAGGATCTGAAGATAATCCAAAAGGGCGGGCGTGGGCACACATAAAAACATTGACGATCATGTAAAGTATCCGTTTCAACATGAAAAGATTTGGATTCGGTCCTCGTTTTCATAGAGATTGTTATTGTAGAACCTAATGAATGGGTTGAATACTGATGGACCATTTCATATATGTGGCGTAACATGTAATCAACGGTTCTTTAATTCCACAATAAATTGACAAGGACGGTTACATGTTTCGAGCATTTGTGAATTATTCAAAGCGACAACTCCACCTAATGTCCCTCGTCCTGACGATGAAAGATGAAGTAGTTCGAAACATGTAGCCATTCTTTTCAATTTATTGAGGGACTGAAGAAGTGTTGATTACGTGCGAGTTTTTCATAGTTTTCTGTAAGACGGGGAATAAGTTGAAGTGTGAAAATTATGAATAATCAAGCGTGAGATTTAAAAAAATACATGGTCGTAATTCCATGGCAAACGTCCTATGATTTTTATAGCTTGTGTAGGACGATCGCATGTAATTCTCTAAGTGTATTTATCCGGAAGAAATTGAAGGACCTATTTTATCAATAATTAATTGACAGAAATCCATATAAGTTAACGGTTGTTAATATTGCATACATTCCTGATTTTCCAAGGAAGGATTCGGTAGCCATGATCTATCTTTCAACTAATCATGATTGTGTAGCTAAACATCTGAGCAGCTTGAAAATTCTAGAAAGTCCTTTCTGTAATATTTGTGAATAACCACAAATTATGGACATATCCCACCTCTAGACTGAGAGGCACTACCGGCTCGAGATCTCTGCAGCCGATATTGGGAGGCAAGAGCATTAAGAAATTGATACTTCCTGTTTCCTTCTTCGTTTTACTTTAGGTTCTTGTTGTAGTCCATTTTCTTGTGATTTTTGCCGTGTTATTTTTGTTTATTGATTGCCTTTAGGTTGAAAAAGTCCTACGTTTTTGCTTACAACTAAATGAAGAGAGGTGAACAACAATAGCAAAATATGGCTTCATAAGAACACCTTGACTCCCTATGAAAGCATAGCAGTTATCCCGAGATGAGAACAAACTGCAAAATCCTCGATTGTGACAAACGATTATCGTAATTTTTTACGGAAGTATATTTTCGTCATGATTATGAAGATATGGGGATATACATAAATCTACAAAATTTAAACTTTCTGCTGCCCAGTGATATACGCTCATAGATAATCAATATGATAAATAAAAAGTTAAGCAGGATTTCTTACAGCTATAAAAATAATTTTCTAATCAGATTTAATGATAAGTTTACAAAATATTCACCAAATTTTACAACAGCTTGTAAAACCTTTAGTCGTTGTGTAACATGCAAATAACATGAAATTTACAACATGCATTAGCGGAGGTGAGATATGCAAATGATTAGAAATTCAGTGCAGACGCACATCACGCGCGCCTGTGGCGCCACTTCAAAGCGCTATTTAAGGCTTGGAGATTTTGACGATTTCAAGTTCGGCAATTGTGCTTTTCTTGTGGTTTTTTCAAAAAAACGATCAATTATGCCTCGTCGAAAACAGCGATCATCTTTCGATCAAGTATCCGAGTTCTACAGAGGAAGGATAGTGGCCTACCGAGATTGTGGATTATCTTTCAGAGAAATCGGTAGTCGTGTTGGACGAAACCAAACAACTGTAATGCGGATATGTGAACGTTGGATGCAGGAGGGTACAACCGGCGTGTTCGATCGCATCCCCCTCAGCGCACCACTTCACGTGATGACAGGCAAATGGTGCGCATGGCAGTGACGGATCGCTCAGTCACATCACGAACCATAGCACAGCACATGCAGTCTGTAACGCATCATCCAGTGTCTGCGCGTACCTTTCGACGCCGTTTACAGCAGAGTGGTCTGTCTGCAAGACGTCCATTGCTTTGTCTACCCTTGACGCAGAACCACAGACGTCTCCGCCGCCAATGTTGCTATGACAGAAGGATGTGGACGGCATAATGGAATGAAATTGTCTTTACTGACGAGTCACGCTTCTGTCTGCAACACCACGATGGTCGCATTCGAGTCTGGAGACACCGTGAAGAGAGGATGCTGAACAGCTGCGTTATGTACCGCCACACTGGTCCTGCACCGGGTATTATGGTATGGGGTGGTATTGGATATCACTCTTGAACACCTCTAGTACGCATTGACGGTACTTTAAACAGCCAGCGCTATATCTCCGAGATGTTGGAGCCAGTTGTCCTTCCTTACCTTCAGGGCTTGCCCACAGCCATATTTCAACAGGATAATGCTCGACCACACGTGGCATGCATTGTCCAACGGTTCTTCGTCAATCGCCAGATTGAATTCCTTCCCTGGCCGCCTCGCTCTCCGGATCTTTCGCCGATAGAAAACATGTGGTCCATGGTTGCTCTATGATTCACCCAGATTCCATCCCCAGATGCCACAGAAGATCAACTTTGGCAACGTGTGGAAGCTGCTTGGTCTGCTGTACCCCAAGAACTTATCCAAAGTCTCTTTGAACCAATGCCGAGGCGTGTGGCAGCGGTGATCTCCAACAATGGCGGCTACTCTGGCTACTGATTTTGGCAGGAACCACACTTCACAGAAGTCTATAAATTTAATCATTTGGTACTTGGTCAACATGTTATCTACAAAATAAATTTTGTTGTGATATCTCTTGTCTTTCTTGATGTTGCAATTTGGGTGGCCAGCAGTGTATATATATATATATGTATATACACTGCTGGATATATATATATATATATATACCTTTCGAATTTTCCATGAAAGTAAATTTTTGCTTAGTAATGTTATGTCAGTTTTACCTCATTCCTGTTATACCGTTTTCCAAAGTCCGTTCAGTGTTCATGGATGCCGTTTTCCCAAGGCTCGTATTAAAAAACCGAAATCGCAAAAGTACATTGGAGAAGAGTCATGTAATTTTACAGGTATTTCATTAAATTGGATACATTTTATTCCTGTTTCTGATTATTTCTTTGCTAAATAAGCGACATTTGATTTAGACGTCTTAGGATGAGGTTTGGTAGTTATATTTTCATTTTTACTTTCAGTTAGACGCTTTTTCCCTTTCAAATTTAATATACTATAAGTACCTATTTTTGAAATGCCATAACCACAATTTTTATACTGCTTTATAATTTGTTGATACACATATTTCTGCCCGGAAAGTGGAGTTACGTATCCCTCGAGCCATCTATCAAATTTAGGATCCATTTTCAAAATAATTCTTTTATTTTACATTCCAATCAAAGCAAAACAATAGCAGACGATTAATCTGAAGTTGCCAAATTTTTACCTCAAAATGCAAACGCCAAAAAGAAATTACAATATTGTTTCCTTAATGTGCGAACGACCTTCTGTATATATATATATATATATATATATATATATATATATATATATATATATATATATATATATATATATCTTAAATATTATTTATCGCACGACAGTTGTTTTTAACATATCTGAGAACAAAACGATGGGTAAAAAACTGTATAAACCTTGGTAGGCAAAGAAGTATTTTATGAACAGAAAATAAATTATTAACTGACAAGGATGATAAATAGAAAACTTAGACTCGACGGAAACTTTTGACATTTTGTCAACATTAGTTATCTTTAAACTGCTACTCTTACTTCCTCTCAACATTTTACATGCACAAAAATAGAAAATCTCATTTTTAAAAACATTTTTTTTCCTAAAATATTGTATACCGTACTACTCCTTATGTATATAACCAAAGAGTGTGGAAAATTATAGGGTAATGTATTTTATATCATTCTAGCTATTTTATAACATTCTAGTGGAGGGGATAGATTTAGTCTTTGTAGCAAGTCTTTTATAAAACGTTCACTTCTGTGGTGCATGATTTTTTAAATGGAAAATCCTACTGATGCGAAAATACTTTTCATATGCACTATTAACTAAAGCCCATTCATACAAGCTAGGCCTGAGGTAGCATAGTGGTAGCGCGTCGGCTTTCGGTGATGAGGGTGTTTTGATCGAATTCAGACAAGCTCCATTAAATACCTACTTTTCTAGACCGGATATGAGAACGTTAAATCCGGAGAGTCCCTTTATGGGGTGGAAGAGGGTACTATCCTCCAAGTCTCCCCTGGTTATTCTCGGGCAAAATGTAGGTAGCATCTGGCTAAATCGGATTACGTCCCTTGTGGTGCCCTTATAAACCATAGCGACACCTCTGAGCCTATATGGACCCGGTCTGAAAAATTTCCGGTAAGGAGGCGTTAAGGACAATAACAACAGCAACAGATCCAACCTCCTACAACAGAGAGCACTTTGCCTAAATTCGTCAGACGAGGTTGATGAAGTAATTCCAATTTTTATTAAGGATCGTTATAGCTGATTTGAAACGTTTATTCAATAATCCATTTTTTGAAATTTTATATATTTTAGAAGTTTCTAAACTTAAAATGGTTGAGAAATTTTAAACAGCGTTTAACCGCACAGATTCGAATTAAAAATTAATGTACGGAATAAATCTTTATTACGACAAAATAATGTACTGAGTTAATCTATATTACGGTTAAATAAAGTTCACTTGAAGCGTTTTTTACATTGATGAAGTAATTCCAATTCTTATTAAGGATCGTTATAGCTGTTTTCAAACGTTTATTCAATGATCCATTTTTGAAATTTTATATATTTTAGAAGTTTCTAAACTTAAAATGGTTGAGAAATTTTAAACAGCGTTTAACCACACAGATTCGAATTAAAAATTAATGTACGGAATAAATCTTTATTACGACAAAATAATGTACTGAGTAAATCTATATTACGGTTAAATAAAGTTCACTTGAAGCGTATTTTACATTGATGAAGTAATTCCAATTCTTATTAAGGATCGTTATAGCTGTTTTCAAACGTTTATTCAATGATCCATTTTTGAAATTTTATATATTTTAGAAGTTTCTAAACTTAAAATGGTTGAGAAATTTTAAACAGCGTTTAACCGCACAGATTCGAATTAAAAATTAATGTACCGAATAAATATTTATTACGATAAAATAATGTACCGAGTAAATCTTTATTACGGTTAAATAAAGTTCACTCGAAACGTTTTTTACATTGATTAAAATTTGTGCAGTTATACAGGGTGTCTCAAAAGTCTCCGAACAACTTAAAAACTTTATTACAGAAAAAATAATAGGTCTACAGCAACAATAATTATAACAGTACATATAGTACCTTTAAAAGTTTTTTTTTCTGTTCATAGATGGCACTGCATGCACATGTAGATTGTGCAGGCATTACACACGGATGATTATGCGAAACGCTTTGAATTTGTAGTTGAAATGCTGCATCGCCAGGAATCCGATGAACTGTTCCTGAATTGGATTTTGTTTTCTGACGAATCAACATTTCATGTTTCCGGACAGGTAAATAAACATAACGTTCGAATTTGGGGCTCAGAAAAGCCCCATGTCGTACGGGAAATGGGATGGAGCAGTGAAAATGTGAATGTGTGGTGCGGACTGCTTCACGATCGTGTCATTGGACCATTGTTTTTCTCCGAAAACACAGTAACTTCGAGTAGCTACTTAGATATGCTGGATATTTATGCATTTCCACAACTGCAAGAACTTCAACCGAATATCCTATTCCAGCAGGGCGGTGCCACTCCTCACTGGAGATTGATAATTCGTGAGTCGCTGAATAATTCATTCCCGCAGCGTTGGATTGGGAGGGATGGCCCCGTAGCTTGGCCTCCACGGTCTCCTGACATCACTCCACTGGACTTTTTCTTTAGGGGTTATGTAAAAGATGCCGTGTACAGAACGAAAGTGAACAGTCTCGTGGAATTGAAACAAAAGATCCAAACAGCTGTAATTACTGTTGATGTTAGCATGCTGAAACGTTCGTGGGTGGAATTGGAATATCGACTTGATATTCTTCATGTTACGAAAGGATCTCATGTAGGAGTATACTAAGGTAGTAGAAAAAAACTTTTTACGTTACTCTATGTACTGTTGTAAATATTTTTGCTGTATTCCTATTATTTTTTCTGTAATAAATTCTTAAAGTTGCACGGAGACTTTTGGGACACCCTATATATGCTATAAATTATATGCTATAAAAGATAATCGATTTGTTAAAGAAGTTAAAATAGGAAGTTTTAAACTGGTGTTTTTGTAAATTAGAAACTAAGGTAATTATATAAGCAGCTAAGGTATTTTTTCTTTTATGGCTGACTACATTAGGAAACAATGAGTCAAATGTATATTTAAGAGTTTCTGCTCCTGGCATCAATTTTTGCTTATATTACCACAAATTGATATTTACGAAGTTAAAATTTTGGGTCCTATATTGCACGCATTCAAAAATATGTCATTACCATTTCAGGTACGATTTCAGAATTGGATGGACTATATATTTTTATTGAATCTTCGGATAATCAGAAAGTAAATGGATAACAGGAAAATAGAACACATTTTTCATGATTCCTACCTATCATGAAACAATTTAAAAGTCTAACAAGCATTAAATATTACCTTTAATAACTGCAAAATTTAAACATAATCGCTGAATTTTCACATGAACGGAATTAATACAAGAATTTTATATATATATATATATATATATATATATATATATATATATATATATATATATATATATATATATATATATATATATATATATATATATATATATATATATATATATAAATTTAGTCTTGGCAGTCTTCTTAATTTACAGTCCGTGGCACCGAAGTAAGGCAGACGCAAGAAACGATGACATATTACTATCCAATACGTTTAAGGTTTATTTCTTCAACTTCGTGAAAACCATCACTCCAACGTTCGCACACCTAAACGCGGAGCCTCCGAACGCCTGTCCACTGTCAATGAATTCTCATCCCGATCTAAAATCTAACCTACCGTTTGTCTTAAGGTACGCGTGACGCAATATAATCCGTGACGCTTACACCGAACATGAAGCATGGGTGTGGCTAAGCGCGACACTATTTATAGATTTTCCCCTTCAGTTTTTCTCAAACACCTCGTGAATTAATTCTAACTTTCTAAACGGGGATTCTCCTTCCCGTAGCGCGTCTTGAAGTACAAAAACGGATGAAGGGTGAAAAATAAAATGTCCCAAATGACCGAGAGTAGTGTCAAAACCATAGTTTTCGGGGTCGCTGAGATGAAAAGGGAAAACTAAATATGTTGTTTATAGTCAAGTTTTGAGTTAAATTAATATTATAGTGAATTTATAATTTTACATTATAATTTGCATACTGTACATATACAGTTTTAAATACCTGTAAATAAAATTACATAAATTTTACACTATAGGTAGAATTCATTCCGTTTCCTGTCTTATAAAACACTGGGATAAATAATTGAGGGCATGGCCTGTCAGATAAGCATCATTCCAGTATTGTAATATTGGTTCAAGCAGTTGCAGAATTACCATAAATACCATTAGATACCCTGTGTAGTTTTATTGACGAATGATCTTAAAGATAAAAGGACTGTGTATAGACTAATGGTAGCCATTTTGAAAAATGATTGGCGCTTGACGTTCTCAGGTATTACATCTTCAATTTATATATCATAGGATAATTCCGTGAATCCTATGATATATGATAGGATTATTAAAATATCTTTCAAAATACTTTTGTAATTCCTACTGAAAGTTGTAACAGAATTTATACGAAGAGTATTATTTATTGTGGTAAATATTGATGACACAATCCATAAATGAGTATCTTCATGAAAAGCCAACTTTCTAGTCATAAACCTAATTTTTACTATTGTTATGCGCTTCTTAGCATGACCTATTCATACCAGTATTGTAATATTGGTTCAAGCAGTTGCAGAATTTCCATAATTACCATTAGATACCCTGTGTAGTTTTATTGACGAATGATCTTAAGGATAAAATGACTGTGTATAGACTAATGGTAGCCATTTTGAAAAATGATTGTCCCTTGATGTTCTCAGGTATTACATCTTCATTTATATATCATAGGATAATTCTGTGAATCCCATGATATATCATAGGATGTTATATCATAGGATTATTAAAATATCTTTCAAAATACTTTTGTAATTCCTGCTGAAAGTTGTAACAGAAATTATACGAAGAGTATTATTTATTGTGGGAAATTTGATGACACAATCCATAAATGAGTATCTTTATGAAAAGCCCACTTTCTAGTCATAAACCTAATTTTTACTATTGTTATGCAGTTCTTAGCATGACCTAGCCGACAAAGAAGCCTCCAGAACCTTCAAGAAGAGTAGTGGAAACTACAGTAAATGGGTCAGGCCCTCCACTGTAGGATGATATAGCAATGCATAAAACTTCAATGATCAGTAAAAAACGACAGTAGGAAGTAAAATAGAAAGTGGAGGAAACAAAAAAGCTTCGATATTACAAGAAAAAGTAAAACATGGGGAAAAATATATAATTTTATACGGAACGAAGCTCCAGGCAAGAAATTGGTTCCGTACACTAAAGGCAAATGACTAGCAATCAAGATGGAAGATCCGTCAAAGAAGCTGGAGAGAAAGAGATCCAAAAGTGTCTAAATTATCCAGGACTAAATTATCCAGGTCTAAATTATCCAGGACCATTTACTTAAAATGACTTATAAGAGGAAAAAAAGGAAAAATATGTATATTCTGCCTATAGGCAATGGATAAAAGAGTGTCAAACATGAAAAAATTCTTGCAGGTTCTTTACTAATCTTCTATCACATATTTTGGCCCAAATGTGATGGGAAATTTTAAAGTACTAATGGGCAGGCTTGAAGCACACATTTTTTCATCTCCAAATGCTATAAATTATGTACCGCAATACGTGATAGAATATAATTCTTTATGTTGTACACTGAACGGCTGCACATCATCAGTCACCATCAAGGGTTTAGTAAAATCCCACGTTAAAAATGCGCTCTCTCCAACATATTTGTTCGCTATGACATGCTGACGCGACTATAATAAGGGTGAAACATAGTTCCATAGCGACTCGGTAGTCTGGAGACGTAAATATTTGCATATCTGGCTCCTACCTCGAGCGAGTATTCCAGCCATTTTTTTTCGCAGAAATGACGGTGTGAGAATTTCCTCGGTACCTTCTAACTATACTTTTCTACTGTTTACGAATTTAAAAACCAAGTTTATTAAAAGAATACCACCTTCTTCAACTAAATTTTAGGAAAAATACGATAAATTATATTTGGTAAAAATATATACTTGGTAATTAATTTCTTTAATCTTTGTGCATCACACTGAAAAAAATTACGATACATTGTAGGGATTTTGCCTATTAAAAAAAACACTATGAAAAATATACCAAAATAGAGTAAAATGGGTCTCTAGGTAAGCAGTCTGTAGTAGGTAAAGTAGCAGAAAAGTGAATCTTATTAAAAGGTTCATAATTTATATCAGTTACCACATTGTTCATAATAATGAGTTAATTTGTTATTCCATCAATGAAATTTTTTTATAAAACAAGTTTTTTTACTTTACGACCCATAGTAGATTATAATTAGAGAGTGGAGAAACAGTGTAATAGCCTCCAGCCAAATGGTTAGTAAAGGATATAACAAGCAACTGTAAAGCAATATTTAAGGAAGCTTTTTTTTTGCCAAATGCATTCAAATGTACTGAAATGTTGTAATGTATAAGATATTTTATTTATTATACAGCACTAAAGGAGAAATTCCATCGGAAAGAGAGAAATTCGTTACTTTACTTAAAATGACTTATAAGAGGAAAGAAGGAAAATTATGCATATTTTGCATATAGGCAATGGATAAAAGAGTGTTTAACAGAAAAAAAGTATAGCAGGCTCTTTGCCATATGCAGTTTCTAATGGATTTGTCATGACTTTAGGCCGAATAAATTTACTTTGTGCAATAAAAAACAGCAACAAGAAGCGAAATTTTCCTGGATAATTTAGACAATTTATTTAATACAAATGGTTATAAATATATCAATACTGAAAAAAATGAGAGGGAAGTGATAAGTGCAAACTCTAGAACTAATATTACTAGTACTTATATAATATTACTAGAACTTAACTAACTAGAACTTATATTACCAAAAGATTTCCTACGGCATGTTTTAATATAATGTACTTAAAATGGTAAAAAAAATAGTTTTTACTATAAGCGACGGTTTAATGCATTGCTTTGCACTAAAGTTGACAAAATATTTTTTTTCAGTACATATTGACAAAAATACATCGATGTAAATTTTTTTCTTTGAATCAGAAATTAATTGCAACTGTATCCGGATAACTGACGGTAATTTATATTTTGAACAAAACAATAACTCTTGAACTAAAAATTCCCAACCAAAAAAATTCTTTTTTAAACGTTAATTGAGTCTGCATTAATTGTTAAGTTATTAAACCAAATAAGTGTCATTTCTTTGTGCTCCAGAAACCGAATGTTGAAACTAAACAATGTCGTCTAACATTTAAACTATAAATATAATTGATACTACTTATTCAATACTACTTTTTTAATTTAAGTTACCTTAAATCTTTTAAAACATAAGTTTGATACAAATTCTTACGAAAAGTTTAGTGGTAATACACAAAACACTGAGGAAATGGATTTCCTTACTCGACAAAATGCTATTCCTGTCCTAGTTTCTGGAGATTAAAGGGAGAAAATTATTTCTACAATCTTTAAAATTGACCGATAACAACGTCCTTTGTAGCTGAAATCTAATTATCTCTTTGAATTAAATTTAAGTTATTCATTCAAAAGTATAGTTTGAAATTATCAGGTGTACTTAATTATCAGCCGTTACTAATATAATTAAAATAGCCAAAGTTTCATACTTTGTAAATAATCTTTGCTTTAAAATACATCAATAGTTTGTGTTAAACGAAACTAGGGTAAACGTGCCGTTCAACGGTAGAAAAATATCTTTTAATTAAAAAATTAATTAATTCTTTGGGGATAAATTCTGCCTCACGTCAAATGTAAATAAATACTTGATTTTTATAAAACACTAACAAAATATCTTGTCTAATTTTTTATATCAATTTGAATAGATTTCTTAAATCTATACGCGCATTAAATATTTTATTTTAAAATTAAAATTTTATGTTTTCACTTGTTACTGACAAATTTAGAAATACATTTTCACATGCAGACTGATGTTATTCGTTTCCGACACAATTATATTTTATTTGTGAAAAGAGTTATACATCAGATTTTGAAAATTAATTCCAGAAGAAATTAATTAAATTACATATTTCCCTTGAAATATTACATTTCAATGATGTTAATAAGTATTTTTAAATTTCTCAAATTCAGTCTTTTTTTTACCTTATTAGAAAACAAATTTGTATCTATATTTTGGCCTTTTTTCTCAGATACGATTCATTACTAAACATATAAAAATAAATTAAATTGGTCGGATTTAAATGAGAGCAGACGAGGTGGTATTACATAGCATTACTTTTAAATGCTACCTATATTTTTATTATCACCGTATCTAAATGACTGAATCCGGACTTCCTCATTCCTACACAAGGTTAGAGAGATAATTACATTGAAACACTAAATACAACACTGTTTGATATTGTAGTGCAATTGTGGTGCCCAGTGGTCTTTGCCGTTCTTTCACTCAAATAAGCAATGCAGCTGTCACGAAAATGTTTATTTAACTTGACACACGACTCTTAAACACAAAGAATAAAAATAAATGAAATTTATACACAGATGAAGCTTTATGACACTCTAGATTACTAGCTGAAAGTTTTTCTGCTTCGCTGAAAATCTTCACAGAAAGCCGTTGCAACGTCTCTAGCCTAACTCTCTAAGCGTGCAACGTCTGGCGCCTAACTCTCTAAACGTTCCAAATCTCAACTGATCCTATTTCTTGTCTTGGCCTTCAACAATCTTTGGGGGTAACATTTGTCTTCTTGGAATTTCCGGCTAGGGCACCGCGATGTCATACAATCGCTTGCCTTCGAGGCACACTTAACTCTCCCCTTTTGTCTTCTAGGGACAAATCGCTCCAGTGTAGCATCTACTGTTCACCAACTCTGTCTATACCTTAGTATCACTCACAGCCTCTAACTAAAGGCGTCTGATAGTTCAGATATATAAAACTACCTCCATCATAAATTTTATTTGCTCCCTTTAACAGATGAAATGATCTACCAGACGCAAAAACATTTTTCAATTTCTTGTTTTCTCTTTCAGTAATGACAGTACACTGCGTAAATGTTTTTTTAGCTTTTCGAAAATTCTATCAATTAAACTTGTAACAATTTACGTAAAATGTACGTTGAAAAATATTAAATGCCTACCATCATTACCTGCCTGCTTCTTTTTCTAACGCTTAAAATATTACATAAATGACTGATCAGTAGAAATCTGTCTACCATGCATCGTCATACACCGATTCCTCGACATAAGTTGATACACTGATTCCTCGACATAATTTGATATCGTATAAAAATGTTGTAAGAAATGATACACGATCATGTCGCTTTATTCCTTAACATTTTCGTGTGTTATACTCATTTTTTATGCAAGCTAATTTTTCAAAACGTACGACAATTTTGTATTATTATATTTTATATTTATACATACGAAAACATATACACACGCATATATATTCATTTTTTATCTACTAATACCAAAAAAGTGTTATAAATTATCCTAATTTGATGTTTTTCATAAGTTTCTTCTGTCGAAAAAAAATACTTTGCTTGCGTAATTTACGAAAAGAAAGTAATTATGCAAATAAAAAGGATGGTAAATAAAAAAAGCATTTTTTTAGATATGAACAATTTCTGTCCCTATCACAGCATACATGGAATTCACTGTATCCTCAAATAAAGTCATTCTTGAAGTCAGGAGAGAGAGGCTACCTGGCAGGTGGAGTCAGTTGTAAGGCATTTTAAATTTGCCTTTATTGGGTTAAAGGTAAAGTAAAGTTTAATAAAATATCACAAAGAAATATTGAGATAGGGTAACCTTTTTACAGGATCGTCCTTTGATCTTTGTTAGTACTTAATATTACAAATTACCAAATTGAAGCTTTCTATTATTTAACAATTATTATGCATTTTTCCTCTCGCATATTGTTACAAAAACCTGGATAGGAATTGGAAATTACCTTTTAATTAATCTACGCTTTTAGATCACCAATTAATGCCATTCCATTTCAGTTCATATTCTTTGTTCCGGATGTGCATGTAACAGACTAAACAACGTTCTACAGAAAATAAATCGATGCCATTCATTTTCCTTTGATCACTTTGCAAGTAGTGAGGTAATTTTTCCCTTCTTCATATGATATTTTAGTCGGTGTTTTTAATTGATATTTGTTTGTCAATGGACACCGAAGAATGAAATACACAGAATCTCCCTGACTCCAACAAATTCTGTTGGACCATCTGGCATTCTCTATTCTCAACAATGCTTATACATTATCTATTGCTGACATCTACTGAGGTAATTGGACACATTAATATGCTTGAATTTTTACATGGGATAACATGAGTTTGGTTTAAAAATATTCTACCTTCATTCTTAAACATTTAGCCCTCTGATCAAGCTTTGATTTTAGGAAAGTCTAAATCGTTGACCAACTAAAAGGTAATTCCATGTGGAATGGCAGTGGCTGAAGCCGTGCTGATTCATCAGCTTTTTTAGAAGGCTGTTCTCCTATATAAATTCTGCATGGTTTTATCTATTCGAGCTTCATCTGATTTTCTCTGTCTTACAAGAAAATAGTTCTCGAATTTAGTATGAGAGTACATAAGTTAAAACTAGGAAACCTGTAATTTCTGTAAAACTATAATTTCTTATCAGCCAACTTCATGCCCAGAGGAGCTAACTAATTTTTAGTTTTCAACAGTTATCTCACTTCATTCATACATGTTTGTATTATTATAAGTATATATGCTGATATCGATATTTAATTTCTATAAATTTGCTTTCATCATAAAGTGATCTGAAATGTGTTCAGTAACATAAAAATTGTTAAAACTAATGTCATTTGAAACTCTTTCTCTTTATCAGTTGGTTATTAAGAAATTAGAGAACCTCAGAAATTACAGATATGATTATTTCCATATCTGATAATTGTCCATCTTCTCATAAACCAAATTCAAAAATGGCCTTTATTGATATAATTGACTATGATAAATAAAAATTCCATCTTTAAGTTTTAGAAAAATATAAAAAATAATTTGTTTGACTTCTAATGAAGATTCTTTACTCAACACGGTTCCATTATTTATAAATGTATTTTGTCCTGATTCAGTCCACAGACTACATGGGAAAACGACAGAGTGTGAAATTTTAACGGTAATCAATAGCCTTACCTTGCTAATATTAAACTATATATCTTAAAGTTTCATGTATTTTTTAAAAAATGTATATATAGACATACAATAAGCAGAATCTTGTTTACAAATATACCTAATAAAATACAAAATATCTTCAGTGTATCAAGATATACAAATATTAAGTAGAATCTAAAAGCATGAACAAACATTCTTTAAGATGAAAGATATTTCCTCTCGGTATATAGATCATAACATTTTTCCTTTCCGAAACAAATGTTACAATACTTCAAAGAACAAATGCTGACATGTGCGGTCAGGAGAGCCTTTCATAGCTTGAATGTCTGAACAACATTGAAAGAGAAATGATTCATGGCAGTAAAATAATAGGGGCTATCTATTAATAAAGCGATAGCTGCTAGGGCAAGATATATGTCGATTACGTCCTTCAACATTTAATTATATGTTACAGAAACATTTACATCATGTCTATTACATAGCAATTTGATGCAGAAATTGCTAATGAATAAAGGGATTGAGTTTACTGGCGACTAGAATTTATTTGTTGATTTATTTATGCGCTGTGTCTATTAAAAGAGTTCTATAAAATACTCCCTTAAGTATTTGATAATATAAGGTTCAGTATAATAAAGACAAAGGAAACAGCATTAATATTACAGAATAAAATTATTGATATATACTAGAAATTTCAACAACCGCATTTTCTTCTGATTGGGTACTCATCCATCAAGTCTTATTATTTTCATGTCGTTATTATGATAAACCCAGTTAATTTCTAGTTTCTTTTTATATGAACCGTATCTGTCCAATGTGACTTTTAGATTTTTAAAGATATTTATATTTAAATTAAAATGCAGTTATTAAAACAAAAACGTAAAGATTTAAATTACAGAGATAACATCATCAAATTATAATTCGCAGTTTTATAATTTTAAATTCTGGGCCTTAATATTAATTAAATGTGCATCCTTTGTATTATATTTATAACTATGTAACTATTTAAGCAAGTTTAAGAATGAAATCCACCTTATTTTCAATTTTCACAAGCTTTATCAGATAAAAGATATTACCTCACGCAATGTAACAAAAATTTACAGACTATCAAAATATTCTTTCATTTGCCGATTAATGTAACTTTTTTTAAATAATTCCATTTATGCATACATATTAGCTTGGAAAAAATACGATACTCTGATCTCCATCTATATCGAGAAGGATTGTATATCCCACACCTTTGAATATTTGATCATTTTGTAAAATAATATTAGTTACGTTGTTAAATATAGTACCTTATAATGAAATATATTCAATATCGCAAGATTATATTAGAAAGCAATTACTAAGGGTCGTCGAGTAGAAAATGTTTCTTTTTTCATAAATGCTTATCTAAAAAGCTGAAAACAGATGTATCCATATGCAGCCACTAGTCATTCTTTCGGAAAGACCATAATAATCTTGCATTCATTATGAAACATTTTTCTTAGAAAAAAAATTTTTTTTGAAGGATTTAAAATATTTACTAAATATTTTTACTGAACGATAATCTAAGCAAGAATCCTTGTTTTATCAGAATATAAGAACTAAATAGTTGAACTTCATAAACCAATAAAAATTTGTTTCGCTTACTGCTGTTTTATAACTTTTGAAATGGAAATTGAATATTAACAGCAAAATATTCGAAAGCAATGGATTATTTCTAATTATTTTTTATCAATCACGATTTTAAAATTATAAATTCTGGACAATAATCTGCCTTCTCTGATTCATATTCATAACGTCTGTTACTATTTATGATGTTATTATGTGCGAAAATATTATTTTCATCTGAATATAAGAATTAGTTTATTATACCTCTCGAATCTAACAAAATCTTGATAATGCTATCTTCATTATTACAGCTTCTTGGTTTTTATTATTAAAAGAGTTTTTGGTATTAAAAGATAATGTTAAACATTAAATGGTCAAAATGAAATGATTACTGCTGATTATGTTTCTAAATGGAAGCAATGCTGAGTAGATAAAAGTTGTGCTAAAAAAGATTCCACATACAGGCTTCGATTTTTGATGTATTTTACGGGAAACGCCTTATGATGCAAAAGCGATTTTGCCGAAAAATGTATTGTTATGAAAGAGTATGAATAAAATTTTAGGTTAAACAGAAAAAAATGATATAAAACGGCATTAATAGTATTCAGTGTGACAAAGAGTAAACTAAACAAATAAAAGGCATCAAACTATTGAGGAAATGTATTCCGTTTTAAGAATTTTTGGAATTAATAAGTTTTATTATACCATTACATGAAATTATTAAGGCCGGAATTCATAAAAAAAAACTATTTAAGGTTTTTAAAATGCATCTAAATTTTTATGTCTTGATTAAAATAATGTTATTTAAAATGGAAATGTTCTATAAGATTTTTTAAACATTATTTGTTGTAATTAGGTAGAGTTGGCTTTCTTTAACTTCTTAAAAACTCTCAGCTATATGAAACAAATTTATTTATTTTTGTTCTGCATTATTAGGGCCGTTTTTACGTTCTGAATTAAAATTTCTTAATTTAAGTACAATGATGAAAAAACTATTATAACTGTAAAAATAATATGCAACAGAACTAGACTACTACTTTTATTATTTTAACTTCTTTTATATGATTCTCTACCTACTTTTAGCTCTTTGTTTTCTATAATAACATCAGAAGTTTTGATTCACCTTTTACATAAGCTATAAATATCCTACCATCGTGTTTTATTTAGTATGCTTCTTTTCGAATTTGATTAGAGCAGTTCATCTTCAAGAAGACCAGGCATATCAGAAATATTAAATTTTAATGCTTTTCCAATAAGAAAAAAGTTTTAAATAACATGTAGACTGATCTGAATAACGTTTAACTTAAATTATTTAGCATTAATTTTAGTTCAAGTGTTCGGAAAAAAAAATTAATATACACTCAAACCTGTTTTTGTGCGGTCTTTTTTGTGCGATTTTTTTTTTGTGTGGTATATGAAAATGTCAATCAAATTAGAACATAATCGACGAAGTTATCAATAAAAAAAATTAGTAGGTTTGATCGGATATTTAGTTTTTCCGATTTTTGATATTTCACCACTTTACATATACTGATACTGATTTGCAAATAAAATGCATTATTGCGTCACCCAATTACGTTACATATGTATTGAATTATATACAGATGTCTGTAATCGCATTATTCAACTGACGTCCTTCAAAGTGCTTGCATATTCCTGGACCATTAAGATAAGATTAATTTCAAAGCGTAAATTGGAGGTAAATTTATTATTTTTTTCTATTTAGATATAAATTTTTAGGATTTTTATTTTACTTTTAGACATAATCCCTGAAAATGAATAAGGGCAAAAACAAAGCGAAGAGAAGGGCAATTTCTTTAGAAACTAAGAATACGATTTTAAAATGAATAGTAGAAGATGAAGGATCCACAGCTCTTGGTAAAGAATTTGGATTAGGTGAATCCACTATAAGAGGCATACAAAAACGTGCAGGTGAAATAAATAAATCTAGTAATTGTGCATGAACAAAAGCGCTAAACGAGCACATGAAACATTTTTATAGAGAACATTTCAAGAAACATTTTTATAGAGAAAACGGAAAAGGCGCTCATATTGTGGATTCAAGAATTTACTCAAAAACGAATCCCCATTCACGGAGAATTAATTAAAGAGAAATCTATAGGGTTTTATAATCAGCTGAAGGATTTAGAGCCGTCTAGTTCATCGTCTCAGATTGGAAGCCCGAAATTTTCTGCAAACGATGGCTGGTTAGTCGGGTTTCTACAACGACACGCACTTCACAATCTGGAGATAAAGGGCGAAGATGGATCCGCTGATGAAACATCCGCTAAAAAATATTCTAAATTGTTAGCAAAAATTATTGAAGTTGGTGGATATTGCCCGGATCAAGTATTTAATACTGAGTATTTAATTCCTAGTTACTTCGTAAGGTTTTGAGTTATTTTCTACGTGAGACTTTTTTAATGCGGTCCCTATTCACCGCATAAAAAAATACTTTTTAAATGTGTTGCGAAAAATATTTTTTATAACTACTCTTAAAGTTTTGTGCGTTTTTTTATGCTATTTTTTTTGTGCGGTCCCTATCCACCGCACAAAAACAGGTTTGAGTGTATACAATGATATTTAACTCTGGAAAATGCATACGAAAAGCTAATATAACTGATACCCTATAATGTATTATTATCTCTACTATAAATTTCCAGACAAATCTGGAATTCCACAGCTTCCAGAAATAGAAACTCTATCAAATAACGCAGACGGATTCGTGAGAAACTTAACATTAACTAACGCGTCATTCCTTACGATTTTTTTCAGAGTCGAGTTCAGACGTGTTCTGCGATCAATCCTTTTTTGCTCAACTAGATATTGTTTTGATAATGATTATGATTTTATTATACATAGATTGTGTATTGTTTGGTATTATTTGCACTTTTTTCGATTTTACACCTACTTACAATTATATAAAAGAGTTATGTTGAGAGATTCTTAATTTTACATTTTTAGAAAAAAAAATATTCTTTATGGTCCCGGAAAATTTATTTAGAGTGATCTTAATTTGCAACTCTCTGTCACTCGGCAAATAAAAATAACATTCTCTTGTGGTGTGTATTCTTCACAGTCATACTTAATGGATTGGAGAATAAAATGTGAAGTTTATTCGTTCAGTTTAATATCTACAAATCATGCTGCTGAAAATAAAAATAAAACATTTCAAAATCTTAAAAGACAGCTTTATAAATCTGCAACTGAATATTACATTCGCTGTTAGTTTCAGACTTTTAAATTTAGTCTTTTACCGGTATAAGATGTGATTTTCTCTATGGACTGATTCTGGGAAATGCATTTTTGCTATTTTCTTTGATGCAAACTCCCCGTAAGTCCTTTTAACAATTTTTTTTTAAATTATAATATATTTCACTATAACAATATACCTAATGCTTTCTTAAACATAAAAAAGTCTACTACTAGGCTTTCAATATTTTTTCAGACTATTTATTAGTTAATATTTGCATGTATTATTTCGTAATCATTTTCAACTAAAAAAGTAGAAATAGCATAAGAATACCATAATATTGAAGCAGTAAACACTGTTTGAGACAAAAAAATAATTTTATCTGTGGTTGTAAAAATAAAGGAAATATGTTATCTAGATGTCTGTTTCAGAAAAATTGTTTTAAATAATGAACTATTTGAAATAATTAGGTATATTTTGGTCTAAATATTGAAATCCAAAGTACTTATTATTTGTTTTGAATCAACCATCGATAAATTAAAGAGATTCATCGATAAATTCAAGAGTTACTGATAACGAAAATTGTATCACCAGTTTTTTCATGATATTAAGTAACGCTAAATAATCCTAAAAACATAACATACTTTAACTATTTCGTTGCTGGGCGATGGCTGAACTGCTAGGGCTCTAACAATCGATACCAAGTTTGTGGGTTCGAGTTCTAGAATTGGCATGGATGTTTGTAACCATTCGGAATCGGCTTTAAGCAGTAGGTCCTGGTCTAATTATCCCTAGTATAGCAAAAAATTACCGTAGCGCTCTAAACCAAACCAAACCATTAATTAGTTCTTTTATAAAATGCATAGCAAAGTTAAAGTAGACTTTGTATTTATGATATTTTAACAATCTATACTTATATATAAAGAGAGAGCGATTTTGTACGTGGAAGGTAATCTTCAGAACCACTGTACCTATTTTAAAAATTCTTTCACTGTTTGAAAGGTACATTATTCCAGATGGACATAGGCTATATATTATGCATATCTGATCAGTAGAAATAAAGTTAGGGGCTTAATCCTAACAATCTCCATTGTTTCCCTTACTGTCTTCTACCGCTTTTTGTTCCGAAGATTTCAACGATCCTTGTCGTGGTGCTATCGCGGTGGGCTTCTGTTCTGACGCTAGCGGTTCGAACCTAGCCGTTCTCCGGCACACCTTTTTTAAAAAAAAATTATTTTAATTATT
Source organism: Dolomedes plantarius (assembly GCA_907164885.2). NCBI lineage: Eukaryota > Metazoa > Arthropoda > Arachnida > Araneae > Dolomedidae > Dolomedes > Dolomedes plantarius. Next base: position 146,334,686 of record OU015497.1, read on the forward strand.
AACTAACATAAAATTAATTTAAGGTATTATTTAGGTTATTATTAAGGTAAAAAAAGATTTACAATTTATTGGCTATCAACTGGAAATTTATTGGTATAATATTTTGTTCAACCCGGACACAGTCGGGACGGGCCGCTAGTATAAAAATAATGTAATCTCTGATAGTTACATTTTTTTAATAATTGATTTATATAACATTATCAAAACGAAGAAAGATGATATTACTAAGTGATATTTGCTTCAAAGAAATAATTTCATATTTTCTTTTGACAAGTAAAAGACATTAATTTTTCATGCATCTTTAAGGCATTCGTTTGTAAGATATAAACCTTTTAAGGACAATTTTTTTTTTCTATTCAATTTAATGCTTCATTTTAATGCTCCTTTTGATCTAATATTTCCAGACGGCTGTATAAAGTTATCAGGTCAGAACATTGAATAAGTAAAATATCTTTTCAATTTTCATGTAAGCATAATGTTTTCTAAATTTTCTGCTCTGTTTTGGAAAGCTATTAAAAAAAAGCTTTGTTAAATGAAGGAAATTTGGAGAAAATAAAAAATGCGTATCATATGTCTTAATGTACACAAATGTATGAATCTTTTACATAATAATTAAGTGGTTACGACCAATGTTTTTAAATTTCTGCTGATTCGCAAAAACATAAAATATTGAAGACTTTCATAGGTATAAGCTTATGTTAGTCACCAACTATCGGTAGAGTATAAACAATCAGCTAGAATCTCGGAATCAGTTTTGGATAAATAATATAAATGATGTAGATAATGTAACCTATTTTAGCATCTATCTTTCCAGTTATATAAATATTTTTCGTACTACTATAATTATAAAATAGTCCGGTGCCGTAGTGGTTAAAAGCATCAAGCTGCCAGCCCACAGGTCCAGGGTTCAACCCTGCGACTGGGCAAGGTCGACTCAGCGTTTCATCCCTTGAGTGGGTCGATAAAATGAAGACCAAGCATGCTTGGGAAATAAACTCTGGGGTCCCACGTCAGGATGACCACCTGACTGAGACATATGCTGTATGGCACCCCAAGCCCCAAGGTCAAGAAAATGGAGATGGGAACCGCCGACCCTGGTCCACATCGAACTCTTGCGCCGTGATATTAGTTTATAATTACAAAATATTAAAATCAAGAAATGCCATACATTATATGATATAATTAATATAATTCAAAATATCTTTTCCATATGTACAATATATAGACATTCATGAAAGAAAATTGTATATACTAAATGTATTAAGAATCTCAAAAAATATCTTTTATTCTTGGCCTAGAACTTTAATGTAAAAGTTTAGTAAACCTAATGATTATATCTAAGTATGTTGTTGTTGTTGTTGTTTGTGCTCCTTGACCGACAACAACATGAGATAAAGGCCATTTAGGCTATTGGGCTGAGTGATGCGGCTCCGGTTTTTAAGTTAGCACCACAAGTGTCGGAGTCCGACTTGGCTAACGGACCGATCCCGTAATTTTGAACCGAGTCAAGTGACGAGACCAGTACACTTGACCTCGCACCTCCAGAGATAAATTTTGGAAACTTGGTGGACATTGCAGCCACGGCAGATTTTACATGCACCAGCCGCCATTAGCCTACATGGCGGTGGATTTTGTCAGCCACGAGCATCGAACCAGAGACGTTCAGATCACTGGTCCCCTGCTCTTGCCAAATACCGAATTTAAAAGAAATACTCTTTGCCACTTATTTATCTATAACTATTTTTCATTTCAAAAATAAAATGCAATTAGGGCATACTTGTTCCGTTCTAAAATATATCTTAGTATGTATAATGGAATAAAAATGAAAATTAACATTTATCTTCGGAAAAAATTACAAAGAGTTGGCACGAAGAAAACACACAAATTATATATTATAATTTTTGAGCTTTTCTTCAAAATACATTGATCCAATTTAAAAATCTATGACAAATATCCATTCATCTGCTTGAGATTTCATATAATAGAAAACACTTGGTAAAGTGTGATTTTAAAACATCTAAATATAATTTTTTGATATTATATTTCCCTTAAATCCCTTTATTAACAGAAATAGAAGCAATTTTCACACATGATAATTGTGACGTAAAAAAAGCAACTTAAATACAATAAAATATTACATACTTCTCGGACTATACTGAGTGCAAACATTTCGAGCTCAGTATATATTTCAGTTAATAGACGGTCCCTGCGAAAAATATATTTCCTGTTCCGGATTATATTTCTTTGACCTTCGTAATATATTCCATTATGAAAAGCCTGATGTTGACTGCGCATCTAAATATCTGTTCTACAATTCTGATGTACATTTCTATGAAAGAAACATAATTTAATGTTTATTATGATACGGCGAGATTCATCTGTAATTTGATAGTTATATGAATATTTATAACATTGTTTTTACCTTCATCTTACATCATACTGACACTTATCCCATTTCCGAGGAATATAAAGAGATAAATTTAGGGTTATCTACAAGGTGAAGCTTATATATATCCTATTGGGTCATTTTTAAAGTTTTATAATTTTATTTCGCTTGATACATTTAAATAATATTTATTTACAAAGCAAATACAGTTGGCGGGAAAATTTAATTCTATATATCTAGTATTATTACTTATTTAATATAAAGAAGTATAGAAAGATAAATATACGTAATTTTTCTATCATTAATATTATTTTTAAAAAGTCTTCATATTATTCTAAGTGATCAGATGAGGTGCATCTATTCGAGAATTTTAAATGACTGTTGAATTTGTATCATGGATTTAGCTAGCTATTTTATGATATTTTGCAAGATTTAATGCATCTTTGAAGAAGCATTTTTCAATTGTTATATTACAGACGAAATGTGTAACAGTAGAAAAACAACTGCTTCTTTACCAAAAGCAGATTTCATGACGTTGAAACATTATGAAATCCACTTTCTACGAACTATAGAATTAGAAACATATTCTACTTGGTTGGTTGGAACAAACATATTTTATGTAGTTAAACAAAATGTTTAGTTTTATATCAAATACGAAATACATATTAAAGTAAATTTATTAAAAAGTGGTTTTCCTATAATTTTCTCAAACAAAGTATGGGGACCCTAAATTAGCGTGTTCTTATTATTTTTTTTCTAGAAAAGTACACATGAAGGAATAAGCAATGCATCTATTTTAATGCGATTAACGTGTAAGTCGGACAATATTGCAGGGAAATCTTATAAATGCCTTTCAAGTTACTGAGAAAATACGTCTTTACCCCCCGCACGTATGTAAATGTAAAAAAAACGTAATTTTTACATACTTTTATCCAAATTCATATGCTTTCCAATGCATATTTTTAATTCTCTTTTTTTTTAAAGTCTGTTGGATATTCGAGTGCCGCAATTTCTCTAACTTTGAAAGATTATAAAACCCAGAATTTGAAATTCTTCATTCTATGCTTTATAAATTGATGATTTTAAGCCCCATTGTGTATACTCTTAGTACTGTTAATATATATATATATATATATATATATATATATATAAAACAGTTCCGTAACTGACTGACTCACTGACTGACATACAACGTACAGACCAAACCGCTGGACCTAAAGGGCTGAAATATTGCATGGCAATTCTGCTTATTGTGCAGGGGTGCACTAAGAAAGATTTTTGAAAAATTCTCTTAGATTGTTTTAAAATAAAATTTTTAAGCTGTTTTAGTAATTCTTTTTAAGTTTGCATTTAAAATAATAATTTGAGGGTTATAAAATTTATATCAAAAGAAAGACCATAAAATTTCCTTTAAAAGGAGACCTTTTTCGAATCTTTACCTCGAATTTCTGATTTTTGGTAAATTTTTAATGATTAATTTTTAGAATTTAATTTATTAAATGCTGATGACTTGATTTCTTTTGTATACTTTAAATAAATTTATCGTCACGTGCATAATAAATAGACAATTTGTTTTTTCTTCCTAATGCGGCAGACGATTGAACATAATGCAATTATTTATTAAAATACAATAATAGATATTATGTTCCTCAAACTGTACTATATTAATTGTACTATATTCTTTAGTATGTCCAATTACATTTAATTTGAATATTTTCTTTTACATTATTTTGTCTATAAAAATATCCCTTATGATTTTTTTAAAAATATATTTTTTTGTGTTTTTTTAATCAATTGTATACATTGATCGTCGTATTTGTTAAACATATATATATATATATATATATATATATATATATATATATATCATTTATTTTTTGGCATTAATTGCATACATTGACTGTTGTATTTAATTTGAATGTACTCCGTAGCGAAGTGTGGGTTTTCAGCTAGTTTATATATATATATATATATATATATATATATATATATATATATACTAGTATATACATACAGAGGGAGAGGGAGAGAGAGAGAGTAATTAGCTTTAATGGGAAAGCAAGCTTTTCACGGATTGTTCTGATTAATATTTAGAATTTGAAATTATCATACGCCGTGCTAGACCATGATTTTCTGTTGCATAGACAATAAAATAAACAAACATCAGTACGTAATCTTTTAAATTTACGCATAATAATAAGGTATATTTCCTTAACAATGTTATAACAGCTCATCCAAAAAACATTAGTTCTTTTTTATAATCTATAATGAAATACTATGACGTAAATGGGAGTTTGATTGAATTTTCTCATTCGTGCATACTGATGCAGCACTTAGACACAAAAAATGACACTTTTTTCGAGAAATACTTACTGTCTATTTACGTTCAAACTGGAATGCTATTTAAATGAAAATTTCCTGCATGAATTACGATGAGACTTTTTATGAAAACATTTGCCTTTTGAAATCTTGCGTATTTATAACCATCAGTAAAGTACATAAAACGTTTGAAAACTCACAGGTTGTTAGTATAGCTCTTGAAACATCTCTTTGAAAGGAACGTATAAGAATCGAGACATAAAAGTATCTTTAGAGACTATTTTTTTTATTTTGAATATCTCCCATAAAGAGTATTCAATCATATTTTAAAATATTTTCTCTATCTATACTACAGAAGGATTTTTAAGGGTTCTCACATCCGTTACCTTTTTCCGATATGATACGATTGGCTCATTCTTTTTTAAAATGCTTATCTACGTCTAAGTAAATTGACTGGACAAACCTATCGAGGGGGAGGGGAGTAAAACCACACCACGTTTTTATTCGTTTATACGCATTTTTCTGTATGATACATCTGCAATACATTATAGATTCCTTTATAATTTTTTAAATTGGTTTTCCGTCTTTGCTATATTTATATTCAATATGTGCATTTGATACAACTTAAGATCTTTTACGACACTGAAGACTATGGTGCGCTTTCAAGATGTGACAACTGAAAATGTGTCTGACACAGCTATAAAAACTTGAGGTATTGTGACTAGAGATGCCTCTCAGACGTAACCGAGGTCAGTAAGAAAAAATGTCGGATTTTGTGAGTGGGCTTATAGTAGGACTCAGAGAAGCAGGTTGGTCGAAAATGCGTATTGGCCGCCACCTCGGTCGGAGCGATATGGCAGTTGCTCGGTGTTGGCAACAATGGATCACAGAAGGGATCGTATACCGTCGCGGAGGGTCAGGGCGTCCCAGGAACACAAATGCGCACAGGGCCTACGTCGGCCAGTCGTATCCGAATGGTTTCCCTTGATACCACTGGATGTCTAGAAGGTGGTATATGGCGTCGAACCGATTCTAGCGACGTTATTGGTGCGGATGTGGCCGATCTTATGATTACGCGATCCTTACGCGCATTTGTGTTCCTGGGACGCCCTGACCCTCCGCGACGGTAGTCTATCCCTTCCGTGATCGATTGTTGCCAACACCGAGCAACTACCATATCGCTTCGACCGACGTAGCGGCCGATATGCCTGTTCGAACAACCTGCTTCTCTGAGGCCTACTATACGCCCCCTCTCAAAGTCCGACAATTGTTCATGCTGTAGCCAGTTACGTCTCAGAGGCATCTCTAGTCATAATACCGTCCATCCAAGTCGATAGATTTGTTTGAATAACCCTATGCCAAGAGCAAGCATGCTTTCAAACTCTCCCAGCTGCACATCTCATATGCGTATAGCGCGCTTACCCTTCTTATTGGCGTCGAAATTTTAAATATTTGCATATCTTTTACCAGACTACATTCCTGCCAAGTTTCGTGATAGTAGCTCGATTTCTTCTGTGTGCATATACATTTTTGTGACAGAGTGTGTGTATATACATATATATATATATATATATATCTTATATATATATTTCTTCTGTCCGTGTGTATGTAACTGAACTCTTTCTAAACGACTGGACTGATGTTTATGAAATTTTGTGTGTGCGATTAAGTTGATTCGAGAATGGTTTAGATTCACAATTTGATCCGATAGAAAATGTTTTTATATTTTTAATTAATTAATAAAAAACCAACAATTTATAAGGGGGTGCGTCCGGTAAATGGAAGCTGTTACAGTTTGTGGAATCACCCGTCTGGATAATGGCGTCCACGTTAGGTTTAGTTAGCAAACAGCGAACGAAAAGATAAAAATAAATAAAATCAAAAAGTTTCAAGTCATATATTAAACCAGAATAATAAATGAAAATAATTATCTTTCAATTCAGATTTTATACTCTAAAATACATCAGATCCAACGCCATATTCATACTCTCGACACGTGATGGAAAGTTCGAATCAACCACGCTAAGTGACACGAGATCTTTTTTAATCGCTACTGCAATCCCCCTCGCCTATATATTTGTGTCTATTGAAGAGCTAAAGACTAAGCTTCTATCCTGCTAACTTATTTCGGACTAAAAACTCCTCTGACATGTATAATCACCAGCCCACAACTTTCGAATGACGAATAAGTTTCACTTTACTCAGTAGAATACCGTGTCATCGTGGCGTATTTGGAAGGTCGCGCAAGTACAATGCTATTGACCCGGGTTCGAATGCACACTCGTGTAAATTTTGCTAGATCTGTTATTTCAGCATTTTTTAAGGCTTTTTTATTGCAGCTTTTATTTTATTATTTTTTTAATTATTATTTTATTTTATTTTTTAAATTTAAATTTAAATTTAATTTTATTATATTTTAAAACTATTATTTTTATTTATTTATATTTTTTTTCAGCTTTTTTATGATGAAATACCGAATATAGCTGAAATCTGAGGAGTTATTATACATTTATATATTTTTAATTGGGTTTGCATAAGGTTTCATAAGATTTTCAACAGGACAACGTCTGTCGGGTCTGCTAGTATATATATATATATATATATATATATATATATGTGTGTGTGTGTGTGTGTGTGTTACCGGCAAATTATGAAACGCCGGCATTGTATAGAATGCTAGGCATTGTATATAATGCCGGACGTTTTTAGGCAAAGTATGAAATATGAGAATTATTACATACTTTCCATGGGCATTGTATATAATACCTAGGCATTCTATAGAATGACAAATGCTATTTAGGCAAAGTAGTATTAAAAAAGGTTCTAATAAGGCTACTATATTATAAATGACTTGCATTCCTGAAAAATACAAATGTTATTCTGAAAAAATAATGAGAGTGTCATTAAAAAAGTTATTCAAAATACGTAAAGAAAAATGAAAGTTGCACAGAAAAAAAATTATGCCTTTCTTATTAAGGGAAACAAAATTTTCTTATAAAAAAATAAGAAATTGAAATTAACCTACTTGTTGCAACATGGTAGGCTTGAATGACATATTGAATTACATTTCATTACATTTTTCACGCAAAGACATTTCATATTTTGGCACTTTGTTTTACACATACATTTGACGAATGGGGTGCCATCTTTCCAGTCCATCTTTCCACTGGACTGAACATTTGCAACTGTCCGAAGAGGAATTTCGTGGTCAGGATTATCTTCAATTCGAAGCAAGTTCTTGGGGTATAAAGGGAATTGTGATCTCGCATATACTTGTTATAAAATTCCTTCAGAAGTACCAAGTCGGTAGAAACCATCCTCTATCACACTCATTACAACTGCGAATATATTGCGCGAACCACGTCGCCCCTTGTCAACGTCAGAAATAGGAAATCTCTCATTAGTTTCCAAAGAAGGACAGGGAAATTTTTTTCCATATTCATTTTAATTTTTTGGGCTTGTATTTCAAGATTGATTTTATAATTTATTTTACCTTCAATAGCATTTTCAGTTTTGAAAGAAAGGGTGCACAAAATATCAATTTCATCATCTTTACTAGCAGAAGAACCACAGAAAGTATGCATTTTTTGACGACACTTTTTGCATGCATGTTTTCACTCGTTTCTTTCAAACACACACAACAGGTATCATAAACATAAATTTCTTCGGTAAGCATATCTTCATCATGTTGGTTTAATCCACTATCGACTATAATCTCATCCATGTTTTTATAAACAAGCTCTTTTTCTTGCATAATCTTATTAGTTTCACCTTTTTCCATTGTTTGGACGCTTTCTATTACTTTCCTAGCTGCACCTCTGTATTTATGTCTTTTAAAACATCTTCGGGTAGAAAAGACGTTGTAAGCCCTACTTTAGGTTTGCAGCCAAAAAGAGCTTCGAATGGTGTTTTTTTTTATTCCACAATGATAAGCTCTATTTTTCATAAATTGAACGAAACGCAGTCCTTTACTCCAGCGGTCAGATTTGTTGTCCTGCATCCAAGTACAGAGCATATTTTCGATATTTTGATTAGCTCTTTCGACACTACCCTGACTTTGTGGATGGCGAGTCTTCCTATGGACGATCTTCAGTGCTGGCCAAAACTCCTTCAAGCTGGTCACCACATTATTGACAAATTCCCTACCATTGTCAGACTTTAATATAGATGGCGCTCCACGCAATGATAATATGTCCACTAGGTTGTAGGCTACTTCTTCAGCTCTTTTGAACGTTACAGACTTGAGAATCACAAATTTTGTGAGATGATCTTGGTACACCATAACAAATTTGTATTCTCTATCTGGCTGAGACTGAAAGTCAATAAGATCTACCTGACAGCGGCAATAAAATTCGGAAAAAAATCATAGGTTTCACAACAAAGTCCTTTTTAATACCTTTCTTTTTTTCTGACAGGGTTTACAAAGGCGGATGTACAGTTCAATATCATAACGTGTAACGTTTTTGCATGTGGTTGAAAGTTCTTTCAAGATTTTATCACGTCCGTGTCCAATATCCAAACGACAAATAACTCAGAGTCCGTGACGTAATACTGTATAGTACTGACGCCTTTTTTAATACGATAAAGGAGTTTACTTTTGTTTTCCACAATCATCACATCATAGCAATTCAGCAAACAATAGTCCCTGGGTTCCTTCTTAGTAGTCATTTTGGCTTTTTGTACATCATTTATTAACTTCTGGTAAGTAGTTTCGGTTAAGAAATAACTGTTTTTTGCAGCATTAACTCGAATTTTGGACAGTTCATTGTCGAATCGTTGTTTCATGTTTATAGACCATGACTTCTTCTCCAACACTACAGCTTGCTCCTCCATTTTCATGCAGCACAGTAAAAAGTTAATTTTTTGTTGAACAAAATAAAGTCAAATTGCGTATTTTGACACTTCCGAACAGACCACAAAGTGCAACTGCCAAATTCTGAGCCCGACGCGCGCGATAAAAGTCACGTGCCTTGCCACGTAATATTCGAAACGAATAGGAGATGTATTTCATACATAGCCGGTTTCTCATTTGGCATTCTATAGAATGCCTTGGAAATGTGTGAAATAAGAATCATTTCATACATTGCCGGCTAGTTTTAGGCATTATATACAATGCCTAGGCATTAAATAGAATGTCGAATTTCATACTTTGCCGGTAACATATATATATATATATATATATATATATATATATATATATATATATATATATATATATATATATATATATATATATATATATATATATATATATATATATATATATATATATATATATATATATATATATATATATATATATATATATATATATATATATATATATATATATTTTTTTTTTTTTTAATACAATCTTGAACTTTTAAGTATGTTAATAAAATGTTAATATGTAACTCTACGGAATCTGTCGATTTGAAAAGAAATCGTAAATAAGCTGAGTATTTATGAAAACTGAGTTTCAGAAAATTAAGAGTTACTTTCAAATATATTCCGGTCCCATAAACACACAAAATATTTTTCACCATAACAAATGTGATAAAACTGATATTTTTCACAATAAGAAATGTGATTCGCCTGAAATAAAGTTTATTGTCATTTATTTATTTATGCACCTGTATGTGTCCTGTATGCACCACATTGTAATATTACTTACTGATGTTTAGCTTCTTTTAATAACACAAGGAACACACTTTAAGAGACAGCAAAATAAACCCGAATACCTTTATTATTATTTCAATATAGGATTTCGGAATTTTTTTTCTTTAATTTTAATTTTTTAGTATAATTAATATACATTCCACGTGATGTTAGTAATTTCATGATTAAATTTAATTCCTTTATGGCATATGTTAAAACATTCGGCTAAGCTCTTAACAAATACCATTATTGAATTAATTTTCTTAATTTAACATCAAATGCCTATTGACATTTTTAAAACTCTAAACAATAGTTTTTCTCAGTTATGCTAATATATTTTAAATTTATCACTTAAGGTTTTTAATCTTTTTTCTTAATCCTCATTTTTATATGTTTTAAAATAAAGCAAAATATACAGGGTGAAAAGGTATTTAAAAGTCATGACTTATTTTTACGCAATTACCCATTAGAATTTTAAAAAAATTATTTCAATAGAAAGAACATTTCACTAAGTTTTAATATCAATCATAGATTTCGATGTGAGCACTTTTTGTAGCACGACAAATGTGCAATTTGTAATCAAGTTATCTCCAAGGGTTTCGTAGTATATCAGGAGTTATTACTTTAATTGCTTGAAAGATGCGCTTCTTAAACTAATCCACACTTTCAACTTTTTGTTTATACACAACGGATTTAAGGAATCGCTAAGCAAAAAAAGTCTAATAACGCCTGATATGACACGAAACACATGGAGAGAACTAGATTACCATTTAGACGTTTGTAGTGCTACGAAAGTTGCACACATCGAAATCTATGATACTATGATCAAAATCTATGACTGATATTAAAACTTGGTTAGATGGTATTTCTATTTAAAGAAAAAATTAAATTCTAATGGGCAGTTCCGTAAAAATAAGTCATGACTTTTGGATACCTTTAGCCCGAACACTCTGTACATATTTCAATTATGGTGCTAAATTATGGTGTAAATTTATGAATAATAAATAATCTAAAATCTAAATTTAAATGTTTCTATTTCCTAGAATATCTTTGATCTACAACTAGAAAATTTATATATTCGACCATAATTATCTGAAATCAGACAGTGTTAACAATATATAACTCACGAGCTACCCTACGGTACAATGCAGAATTTAATATATTCCACGCTTTTACGATTTTCAAAATTTTGACGAATATTCACAGAGCAAGGAACATACATTAGTTCAACGAAATTCAATTTTCAGTTTTGAAGTGAAATTCGATACGCAGATATCTTGGTCAGTTTCTCCGCTTTTAATGTCGTTGACATGAAAAGGAATTTTATACATGGGGTTAATTATTTCAGAATTAACAATTCAGTAAATATGGAGCACATTATTCTTGAAATGTCAGATTTATTATGTATTCGAAACAACATTAATTGTAGCTTGTCTCAACTAACATACAATTGTCATTTTTCACAATGTATCATTTGGTTGCTTAAATTTACCTTAAAAGAGTAATGTTAAACACGTATTTCTTTGAAACACTATGACTAGAATGCGCTAGTAAAATGCCATTAGAATAGAGTATTTAAAAACATATTCTTTGAAATCTGATTACAGTGAAATAAAATACAACTCTAAATTTATCAATATTTCACTTGAACTTCCTTCACTGCTTTTTAATATGATTTTTATTTAAAACAAAAGTATTTTGTATAATTCGAACACGCAGATTAGATTAAGTTAATAATTATTATTGTTTGACTTGACTCAATCTTAGAGGACGAATACGATATGAATACTCTATATTGACAGATACACCAAAACCGAAAGCGGCGTACTTTAGTTAATAAATATGTTTTCAATCTCGTTATTAATACAATTATGTGTAATACTTATATCACTGTACCCTACGTCGAATTCGTGGTATTTTGTAAACCTAAGGTTGACAAGTAATGTATTAATAGGAAGTTCTGCATCGATTGCTAGTGTTTCCATTACTTATAAAAAATAAAAAAAAAAACGCTGCTGATTTCACCAGTAGTAAAAGGCTATTTTTATTTACTTATCACAATATCTTAAGTGAGAAAAATAAATTTTCAAACAATTTCCGTCGATGTACAAGTAGAAATATATAAATTCTTTATAAATCTTTATGACATTCTATTTTTTCATATAAAAAAATAAAAATAAGACCTAAAATTTTTAATTAATTATGACATCTAAAAGAGAATTACATTATTTCTGCAGAAATTACCTAATGCATTTTGAATTTTTCTATTTCAAATTTCGAGCATAAATTGAAATACGAACTACAAATGTATAAAATAAAGATATTTTATATATTTGGAGAATAGACCCTTTTTATTCTGACTTCTCGCAATCGTATTACATAATTTACATAATCCGATTAGAAGAAGTTATAGTACATTCCTCATACTCCGCTTTGCTTATTTTAAATGTGGAATTTAAAACAAGGAATAAAACAACCATGGAAAAAGTTTGCAGATCTCTAACGTCCATCACAAATAACACCTGAAATTTCAAATTACAGGATTCTTTGATACGATTCTGTTAATTTCCGTTTCAAATAGCTAAAGCTTTTTTTTTTGCCTTTTTCACTAAAGAAAAATATTAAACCTCGATAGAAATTATTAGTAAAATACTCAAGAAACCTTAATATATACAAAACTTGAAAAATTTAAAATATAGCAAAAAAAAAATGACTTTCCGAACAACCCAATAGAAGAGGAATGAAAAGTCGGAAAATACTTCTATCAGTAATTAAAGTTAAATATATAAATTTTTATTTCTTTTCAGTCTTCGAAATTACTTAAGCAAGAAATACTAAACACTTATTATGATTGCTTAAAGTTAATGAATTTCAATGGTAGGATTTTTTCTATAACATTCTATGTACAATAACTGTCATAATATTGGTATTTTCATTTTCGTATCTGCCATAAAAGAGTAAGGAATAATATTCTATTCTCAGTTTAATAAAGGAATTAATATAGCATCTGAATATTAGGAGCTTTATAAGCCGTAGAAATATCTTTTTCACTAAAGAGCACTTTATCAACCGATCCGTGTGGAAGATTTTAAAATTATTTATACATAAAGCTATTTGTCTTTTTTGGAAATATATGTATGATGAATTATGATATGGAAAAATTTAATGATTGTGCTATTTTGACTACCATGTCAAGGAAAACGAATAAATTTTTATTCTAATAAATCCAATTAAAAGGTTTAAGAAGAATATTCTCCTCTAAGGTAATTATGTTCATAATCCCAGAAAAATTCTCAAGCAGTTCCCCAGAATTAATATTTCTCAAGTTAATGTAATGGTTTGAAATTTGTTCAGATCCAGGAATATATAATTTTTAAGAATTTACCGATTTAATTTTGTACTTTGAATACTTATTGGACTATTTTTACGTTATCTGGACTTTATGATTACTATATTTTTAATATAATTGGTGTTTATCAATGTGTACATAAAAAAAAGTTTTACAACGATTCTTTTGTCGTTTATCTCATTATGAAATAATTAGTCACTGTGGTGTAAATAAACATCATAAATAGCGCTTGATAAAGAAAAAAATTCATTTAATTATTTAAATTTTATTTTTAGTGGAATGAATGTCAACAATGGTACAAAATTTAAAATTAAATTTACGTCTTTTGCTTTAATAATTGTACCAGGAAGCTTGAATTATTTATTTATCTGAATTTTTGTGTATTTTAAATTCATTTAAGATTTGATAACATTATTTCTTTATAATATTATTTCTTCATAATATTCAATACATATTTTATAAAAGAAACATTAGTTTCCATTAGCTACAATTACAACATTCTATATAAGAAATGGTTATGTAATGAGACTCTGGCAGGATTAAAAAGAATCGTGATGGAAAGAAACAAAAAATGCGTTTGTATAGTAAAACATTTTATTGTCAGCATATGTTGTTTTTATCGTTTTCTAATTCTGGGTAAATTCTTCATCAAGATATAATTTTTTAAAATTTCTTTCAAATTTGTACTGGTTTATTTGAAACTTAAACTCGTGTAGAAATTTTATATTCCCCAAGTTGATAACAGGCTATAAGAAAACTAGGAAATTATTGTTAGCAGATGACTACGTTATTGGATTTTCTTTATGTTATATCAAACTACTTTAAATATCGCTTGCACAACAAAATAATTATCCATAACATGATTAGTACTAAACTTGTAAACTATATAAACTATATGTAATAATGATTATTGTTTCTTAAATATCAAAGGTTATAATACTATTTATCTCATAGGTATGCCGGATGATAAATATCTTATATTTTTCAATGTACCAGTCTTTTTCAGTTCTGCAACTGTTAGGTCATTGAACCAAAAAAGTGCTTAAGGCACTGAAATGCTGTAGATCTAACTCCTTACAACTGTGTTGTAGTACTATAATTATACTTCAAGGCCTGAGAGTATAGTGCTGAGAAACCGTCTTTTGCTATGTGTTTTCAACCGTTTATATTTCTTCTTTTAATTGGGCATCGATTGAAACTAATTAAACTGACAGTAACATAAGACGTTAAGATCTAAATGAAATTCACTCCACTTCGACGTACTGAAATTGTAACAATTTATACAATTATTTCATCACAGGTTGTTGTAATTAAGAATTGCTTGATCATAAGATTATTACAACTTCTGAACAAAGTATAAAGTGCCAGACCCTAACTTAAAGTTTGCTTGTTCCTGCGTAGCCAGGAACTTAATTTCAGAACTCGTAGATCTGAAAGTAAAATAAATAAATAAATAAATAAAAATACTTTCGGAACTACAACTTTGAATTTTGCTTGTTTAGAAATTTAAAATTCTTGACAAATTTTAAATTTCTAAAATTTGTCAAGAATTTTAAATTTTTTGTTTCTCAGTTCACTAAACAATTGGGCATTTGATGATATTGACCTAAATAATATACAAATTGTTATACATAGAAATTTGTGACATCAATGTGAACCTGAATTAAATGCACTGTATTTGTAAATAATAATTTTCCCTCTCTCTATGCGTATGAGAAAGGTAAAGACAGAGCACGATTATTCAGATTTTCCCGATGTATTTTCATCTTCAAAAAAATTATATCCGTAACTATTAGAGATTTCATTTTTTTTAAAGGTGTGTATTTTTATCATCTAACCCTTTTTTAAAATGTGTATTTTAATTAAATATACGTATTTTAATACATACTTTTAAAAAAGTTTAACTTAATTAACCATAAGATATACATTTAAATAACCCAATTATTTGGAAAAATATATGCATAAATTAACTCTATGTTTTCAGCACATAAATTGAAATCTTGTTTTTCTAGAATCGTATGAGTCTTATAATCATATAAGGCTAAGGAGCAATACTTTTCAGTACATACATTGTCTAATGTTAATCTTGTATTAATTCAGATAACATGAAAGTTTTATTTCATACAATGTAGATACTGAAAGTGTGTTTAACTTTTTAAATTTTATTTTTAATGGCTACCATCTTAAATTCTTTTCGTTGACGATTGAATGAGTTTGGGAAGGAAAACTTCGGGGAATTAAACGCTAGTGATTATAATGATCGTTATACCAGTCCAATGTTTAAAATTTTTATGTCTATACAGAACTCTAAACTTCCGTAATATAAAAACATTATTTGTAAAGTCACGCAGAGAATAAATCAAACATAGGAAGAAAATGGGAGGTAACTCATGAGTTATCGACTGCTTAGGAGGTAACTGGTGCAGGATACTAAAAAAAGGTGAAAAGCTCTTCTCAGTACACTGTACATGATTAACTAACTAATTAACTAACCAATTTCTCAATAGACCTTGTTGACCAAGGCCTGTGGTGCCCATTTCCGATTTCTTGACCGTGGGCTTGGGGTGCCATATAGCATATGTCTCGGGCAGGTGATCAGCCTGCCGCGGCACCCCAGAGGTAGTTCCCAAGCATGCTTGGTCCTCATTTTATCGACCCACTCAAGGGATGAAAGTCTTACTCTATCTCAGGGTCCCTGGACCTGTGATCCAGCAGCTTGAAGCTTTTAACCACTACGACACTGGCCGTCACTGTACATCATTAAAGATTTAATTATTTATGAACTATTACTTAAAATATAAAAACAAGAACATTAAAAACTGTGTCTTCAGTTTGCCTTGCACACTCCATGTAGTCCCTAGCTTCCGCCATCTTGATTATGGTACCATGCATAATACGCTTCTGATTGGAAGATCGCAATAAGTAGGGACATCGTATCCAACTTGTTCAGTACTAGATCGAAATAATCGCAATTAAGTGCGACTGTACCGCATGATGATTTTCGTCCATTTTCAGTACAAAAGGCTAGAACGAGAAAGTTATCTGTACATAGTGTAGCGTGAAATGTGTCCATTAGGCAATTTTTTCCATGGAATTGTTCTGTTTACTATTAACACTTTCAATTTTACAGAAAAATTAAAATACTCGCAAATTTCCCTTTGCACTTCAATTAATCTGACAACATCGTATCTGCTAAAGGACATTTATAGAGTAACTAGCTCACTTCTACCCAGACTTGCGTGTATATAAATTGAAGTGGCACTCTAAATGAATTTGAAACAAACACAGTTTATACATGAAACAATGTTTATTGAATTCGGTGCACATATAGAATTTGCTTTTACAGCAATAAGCATACGTACTACTTGTACGGAATATATATATTAACATTCAATAGAAATACACATTGCCAATACCCACAAACCAGCAGAGAGTCAAACCAGCAGTACTGCCACGTAAACTTTGGGCCCCCTAAGCACTAGCGCAGGATAGCACTCGAGCTGCATACCCTCGTAGCTCCCTCTCGCTTATCTATCAACCTTAACAACCTTTTTCAACCCTAACAACCTTTTTTATTAATGACGCTGCATGGTATTTATACTAAGCGCGTATGCCGAAATTAGCATATCTCAAGCAGCTCCTTTAATTCATTCACTCAAAAGTTCGATTCTTGTGAATCGAATCTTGTGTATACCTTACACATTTAGAAAAAATTGCTTTCCCTAAGATGCAACGGGAACGCTTCACCAGCTCCTGTTATTTCTCCACCTGAGAAGCCTGGGGACATTAGAATTTGCAGTTCCAGTCCCCATCTTTCATCTATCATACCAAGTTTATTTTACATTAGAACAACACTGTTTCTTTTCGTACTGCAAATATGTTAACTTTTTTTTCTATACAAGATTAAAGCAATTATATAAATCATTTGACTCATTAATTAATGAATCAATTATAATAGATACATAGATAGAATATTTAGTAAAACTTAACATCATTTTATTCATACAAAATAGAAAAATGCATAAAAAAATCTATAGAAAATCCACGTGTTAGACAACAGAAATGAAATTGGTAATCTAAACAAAGGAACATTAAATACACAGCTTGAACATTTCCATCACACGTTTCAGTTTAGTTCTATTCAAGTATAGAAAATTATGAAATAGACATGGTCTGACACGTTGATAAAAGTGTTATAAAACATCTTATAAAAGCATGTTAAAAAGGTGTGTTAGAAAAAAAATAAAGTTTTAAACTTTAATAGATTTCATAAATTCTTAGAGATAATTTAAAAAATATTTTAGGTGATCAGAACTTTTGAAAGATACGGTTTAAATATAATGCCACCCAAGGAACTATAGCTCAAATTTAATTATCTGTTTGAACTGAAATGCAATTAGCAGTACAAAGGCAGCATTGAAAATTACGCTTGTGGTAAAATCTCTTATTGTTGTTATAATAAATTGAAAATGTAATTGATTTGTTCCGCACACTATCAAGTTATAGAATCTTTTGAAAAGTTTTTCTAAAGAATTCATTATAGAATAATATCTTTATTTCGGGAGATTTTTTTTCTTCCAAAAATTAAAGAAATGCTATTATATTTAAATTAAAGTGCAGTGGTGTGAACATTTGATTTTTATTCTTAAGAAGTGTATTTAAAGGTTTTTTTAAAATCAGATTATTAGCAAAATTCCAACGAGATGTTAATTAGATATGTTAAACTGGACGATTAAAGGACTCTAAATAACAGTAAATAATTAGTTTTTTTTTTCACTTGAGACTGCAAAATGAATTTTAGAACAGGGATTCTTCTGTGTGTAAAAACAAACACTAAACAAATGTTGCTTCCAATTAAAAAAATATTTTAATTGAAATAAACAGCTATGAAACTATAATTATTTTATTTTACCATTACTCACGTGTTAAGTACATCTTTTTGCTCTGTTCTGGAAAAACAATTTTGTCTTGGTTTGTTTAGGCGTAGAATTTATGAACATTAATTGACTTACCAATGTAAATAATTAATTAATGTGAACTTTATTTCCTTTCAAGATAGTCCTTAAATGAGGTGATTAAATGTAGAATTATAAATATATAAATTTCATTGAAAATAACTTAAATTGGCATAAAAAATCTTTTTATAACAAAAATTTTTATAACAATTAAAAAATCATGAAAATAAAAGAATACCAAAAGTAGAAAATAGAATCAGCGAGTAAAAAGTAAAAAGAAAAAAATTAGAATGAGTGGAAGCAAAATAAAAGAGTATATAAAATCAATTGCGTACAAAATTCATAAATATATATAATCCACTTAGTTATATATATATATATATATATATATATATATATATATATATATATATATATATATATATATATATATATATATATATATATATATATATATATATATATATATATATAACTAAGTGGATTATATATATATTTATGAATTTCCTCGTCGTCCTTCACATTGTGCCCACACTTCTCGCACCTCATTCTCTTGTTTTATGAAGCGTGCAATTGTAATCTTTGCCAAGCCAGTAATTTCCACCAACCGACGCTGATTAGTGTTTCGTTGTTGCTTGATCTAATCCAGGAAGCCAATTTTTGCAGCTAACGTCTAGTCCCGCTGTGGCATTTTGGCAGGGGTGGTAGGACACGCACAGTTAACTAACTAAAGTATTCTGATGACCTTGGTGTTTCGGGGTCAAGAAATGGAGATTAGGAGGGAGACAAAATGCTCGCCATTCAAAGATTCGGCCCTTAAAGCAAACCAATAGAGATCATGTTTCTTGCACGTGATGCTGGACACACATGCTTCACATCCGCTCTACGCGGGCGAATTTTAGCTTCTTTTTCTTATTCGTTCCCAAGTTCTTTGGTCCGATTAAACGGAATTTTGGTTCAACTAAGCGAATAATGTTAGGCTTATGCTATACGATTTGTTTCGGTTCTTTAGGATTCGATCCGAATAAGCGGGTGGTCTCATTAAACGGTGGTCCAATTACCGGATTCGACTGTATATTAAACATCGTCCTCTAGAGAAAAAATTCTCGAAATCAGGAAGGGGAATATAATTAACAAATAAATAGATAATTATATATATATATATATATATATATATATATATATATATATATATATATATATATATATATATATATACCTGGTGGCCATAATTAAACTGACAGTGCTCACAGTGTTCTGTAGCGCGATCTATTTGCGAGAATGACGCCACATTTTGTAGGAAGGTTAAACAAGACGGGGGACGAAGGATTCCGCGAAAAAATAAATTAGTTCCAAAAGTCACCGCTAGGGGAATATTTGGGGCTGTGTAATAGAAAATAGAGTGTTAACAAATGCAAATTAATACGGAATAAAATTACCTTTTATTATGCACATTTTCTTATTTAGTTCAAGTGCAATATGGCAACACTTTTAAAAAAGCGTAAAATCTACATAAACACCGATAAAGTCTCGTGATCTGCAATATCACGTACGCTGAGCAGAAGAAGAAGTTCTTTATTCAAATTTCACGTTACATCCATTGGCACAGTGCCAGCTGCTTGGGTTTTAAAAGGCAATGTGTTACGTTTCGAATCAATCGGATTGAACGTTTATGTGCAATGTCTCCTTCTTTAGTCGAGCGTGCGTTACTGGTCAAATTCTTTTACCTCAACCAGTGCAACTTCGTGCTTTTAGAACGCACAAAAAAATGCGTAAACGTAACGGTCCTGTGTCAGTTAATGGGCTAAAAGCAATGGTTGCGACGCTTGAGAAAACAGGTTCTCTGAAGGTTCAGTCAGGCAGAGGACGAAAACCTGTACCACAGGATACAATCGAAGCAGTTGCCACAGCGATTGTCGACAGAGGACCAGACAATATTGCTGCCACCTCTAGCGCTCGTGGATTAGCTCGGAATATGGATATGCCTTACAGTACGGTATGGAAAATCTTACGAAAGATTATCAACTTCTATCCGTACAAGATCAGCCGTGTACAGGAGTTACTGTACCCCGACCATGATAAGCGATTGACTTTTGCTCTCACCTTTCTTGCCAGAATGGATGTGGATGATGCTTGGCCGTGGAAAATCTTATGGGGAGACGAGGCCCACTTTTACCTGCATGGAACTGTGAATACCCAGAACTGCCGAATTTGGGATGACAAATCACCACATGCAGTCACAGAAATTCCCTTACATTCACCAATTATTGTTACATTCACCAATTAGTATTGATTTGCATTTGTTAACACTCTATTTTCTATTACACAGCGCCAAATATTCCCCTAGCGGTGACTTTTGGAACAAAATTTTTTTTCGCGGAATCCTTCGTCCCCCGTCTTGTTTAATCTTCCTACAAAATGTGGCGTAATTCTCGCAAATAGATCGCGCTACAGAACACTGTGAGCCCTGTCAGTTTAATTATGGCCACCCGGTACACTAAAACCTCGTTTATTCGGCCCTCGTTAATCCGGAGCTCCGGATAGTCTGGATCAGATTTAACCGGGGAAGGAGGGTTACAACCCCCCCTCCCCAGTCATCAACTATATCACCTCCACTTCTTTTCTGCTTAATTTAAAATATTTATCCTGTTTTAGGTTATTGGGGTTTAAAATGCTCGCATATGACCCTTTTAGTCATCTTAATTTTAAATATATAATATATCGCAAATATTTTTGTGAGCAGCTTAGCGCCTAAAATTTATTTACTCATTTTTGTTTCCTATTAAGTAATTTACATTTGTAAACTATGTATATATATATATATATATATATATATATATATATATATATATATATATATATATATATGTATATGTATATATATATATATATATATATATATATATATATATATATATATATATATATATATATATATATATATATATATTCTTGTTAAATACAATATTATAATATATTGTACATTGGTAACATGCATTCTAACAAAGTAAAATGAAAAAATATCCTTCTTGGTCAAAGCGTCATAATATCCAATTCATAATTCCAATTATTCCTTTATGAAGATCGTAAAATTGTAATAATGTTGTTTTCCAGTCTGTATGATTTATTTTTATTTCACAATCAGCGGTTCTGCTTTTACAGTCGAGATATATTTTGTGTTTTGCAGTATTAAAACTGAGTGCTTTTTTTTCGATATCCTAGAATCTTCCACAGTAAAGCAATATATCTAAAAATACGGGATCTTCGAAAAGAATAAAGTTTCCTTTAAATCTGGCACTTCCCATTACCGAGTTATAGGTATTTTTGATTACATTCTATTGTGTTATTTATTATTGAATTTAGACGAAAGATGGCGGAATCCACTTCAAATTTAATTTTTGTCATCTGCTAACGGAAAAAATTTGGGGGTTAACTGCAAACCTTTTTCATCAAAAATTTTTTTATTGATAAATGGGGGTAACTCAATAATTTGGCTCTATGTTTCATCTGTCGATGAATTTATTTTTTAAAAATTGATAAATTTTTAATCATCACAAGTCAATAACGATGTTATTTTGTCATTAAAATAATTATTTTGTTGGTGGGGAAGGGGAAGTTATTTCTAAAAATTGTAAGGTATGATCAATACCAACTCACAGTTTAAATAACCAGAACTGGTTGAAATAATTAAATAGACCCAAAAACATAATTTCTTTGCAATATGTCTAAGATATTTCTTCTTAACCTATAAATCGAAGGTAGTCTTTGAAGGTTGTCAGGAGATTAGGTTAAAAAAACTTTTAGCGCCTAAAAAGAAATGTAAGAGTGTTTTTTTATGTTAAAATAAATAACATTTTTTGAGGTATGTAATTGAATTAGAGGTAAAACTAGACATTTGATTAGTTATGTGATTTTTTAACACACCTTTGCAGTAACTTCTATTTTCCTTCTTTGCACTAACTTCGTTTGACGTGTTTTTGGTTGTGCTTTCATCCAGGAATGCTCCGCTTTTTGGCAATATCCAGAGGTTTGCTCGTCTCGGATTAATGTTTACCCATTTTCAGCGTACCTAACCACTAGCACAATTGACTTTCGCCAATGAAGGCATCTCCCTACAGTTCTCGCATTCTTGTGCCATTTTCGCGAGAATACACACCCTCTGACCACAAAAAATTCAATGACCGCTTGCAGCTCCTCTAGAGTTCAAACTGTTAAGGCCATAGAATTTTTTATATGCTGCCCTTTTGACCTTTCCGATAACTTATTTATTCCACTGAGAAAAAAAATGGCCGAGTTTTCTGACAGGAATGCACCGCTTATTGTAACACGCCGACCTGAGTTTTTCTCATGAGGGATTGGTGTTCATCCGTTTTTTAGCGTATCTGCCAATTCGTACACCTTTTTCTCGCCAATGCAGCAATTCCAAATAGTTTGAGAATGCGGTGGGAATTTCAAGAGGTTTCAAACTCTCCGACTACAAATATCTGATAATTTCTTCAACACGGTGCTGACTGCCTAGTCAAAGCTATTTTGAATTTGCTATCCTTCCGATTAAGAACACCATGCCATTTATTGGGCAGTAAAGGGTATAGGCAGTATCAACATCTTCAGTTAAAACCAATTTTACCTGCGCAGGAGTTTGAAAGGCCTTGGATTTTCGTTTCAGGGATAACAGTTAATTTGATGTCAATTTTTGAATTATTTCGGATTTTTTAAATGTAATTTCTGGAAGTAAATTTTGTTATTGGAGAATTGAGAATTAGCGTGTTTCCGCCTTGGAGAGGAACAAATGGTTACCGATACATACAATCAATTCATTTATTATCCATACACACAATTATTTAATATATGCATACAGGATAAATGTAATATACATTTGTATCTATTATTTTGTTTAATATAATTTTGTATGCAATTTATTTAAAATAAACAACAAACATGCAAATTATTTAAAATAAACATGCCCAAAAATTCCTTTTTAATAGACAATTTCTTGTGGCCACAGTTCAGCAATTGTTACTAATAATGCATCAAACCTATTATCACTGCCGACGTGATGCCTGAACATAAATTCTAATATGTAGGAGACCATGTGATAGCAATCCGAACCATTTTCATGGCCACTTTTACAAATTCTTACAGAGGGTAAAATGCATTTCTCTTCGAAAAAAAGCTATAGCATCTTTTAATTTTGATGGCAGATTGAAAATAATAAGCATATTAAATATTTCACAACGAATAGCTGTTACATTTTAAAAGAGAAAAAAATCACTACCTGAACAAACATAAATAACGTGCACGCATGCAAATTTGGTAAACGTTTCTTTTTCGGCAAATCGGAAAAGCGTCTATGATCCTTTTTCGCCAAGGATGCTATGAAAAGGAAGTCTCGATTTTTTTTTATATCTCAGGCGATAAAGTTTGTGAAGGATACATAACTTCTTTATTAAATTTATTTGCTATAACAATTGGTGATTTTTAGAACAGATTAAGTCGGATATTGCAATATAGAAGGCGTGTTTTCGAAAATATCTAAGGAATATTTATTTAATCAAAGGTCATTTATCATTTGGTATTAAACATCCCCCTTCCTTTTGTGTATTTTAGAGTACTTGGATAATGTCTCAGGAAAAATATTGTATCTATATAAATAAGAGAAAAACTTATCTAAGAAAAAAAGTCTATCGGCCTGTCGGGGTACAATTCCGGGTAGACCGTATCCGATATGGCATCTGTTATGAAACTCGGCCATGTTTGAAAATGTCGAAATCGATGTATTTTTTTTTCATGAAAGTACATAAATGTTACATATTTGGAAAGAGCTTTGAAAACTCATAATTTTTTCTGCGTACACTTATTCTGTTATTTTAATAGTTTTAGAGATATTTCAATTCTAAATGCATACTCCACCAAACAAAATGTATCCGTCATGTTTTACGATGTAAACACAGCATGATTCCTTCACAGCGTGATTCTCACTAAAAATGAATCACTGAAAAGAAATGTTTCATCTTGTGTCTAATTGTCTATTTTTCATACTTTTAATTCAAACTTTTTAATCCTAAATACCTCATTTGAAGATGTGCTGATTTTTGGGGGATTTTGGCAATTAAAACTGAAAAAAAAAACTAAATTCAAGTGAACTGTGCTAGTTTACAATAAAATCACAACTATAGTGATTTACTACGTTGAAAATTAATATATTACAAGCATATAAAACACTTGATGAACATTTGTATATCTACATATGTACCACCTTTTACCAGCGAACAAAGAAACACATTCTTGAATTTTCTATTCAGTAAAGATTCCCACGAAATTTACAACGAGCTAAAAAAAAAACCCTCAAGGGGAAAATCCACTCTACCATGCCTAGCGTGAACCGACAAATAGTATGATAGATGATTAATTTTTGTGTTACTCAATATCCACCTCTTTCGTTCTGTTTCATATCGCGTGCGGGAAGTATCTCAATAAGTTTCATGCAGCTGCATTTTTCTCATATGGGAAAAGACGGCAGCAAATCTCAAATGAACCGCACTTTTTGAGTTAATTTTGTAACTTTATCATTCTTGTTCATTCATCATTCAAATAAATCGTAACGCGTAATTTATGGATTGGGATGAATTTCAGCCTTTTATTTTATTGAAATATAAGTAGTTAAGATAAAACTCTTTTTTTTAATTCTTCTGTGAAATGTAATTTTTATTTTAAAATTCCAACCACATTCTTTAATTAATAGGATTATTTAATATACTTTATTTAACACGGGGTTATGCTGAATGTGATTCATCTTGCAGAATCAAAGAGTTAATTAAAATGCAATCTTTTAAGCAGATTGTTTAATTTTATTCTGATATTCTCATGACATAAAACATAAAAATGGGTGCGAGAGAGAGAGAGAGAGAGATCTTCCAATTTTGTATAATTTACGATGACTTAATATTCAGGCCGTTATTTTCAAAAATGAATGGATTGAAATTAATAACTATTCATTTTGTAATATGATTAAAAATTTCATTGAAAATCTCTAAATTCAAAGTAGTTGATAGATAGAATTTTTTTTAAATCTTAGAAAAAAATCTTAACTCCATTTAAAAGTAAATTCCCTCTTATGAAATAATTTATTGCTTTTTAAGAGGACTAATTGTTTTTTCCCGTTGATCCTGTATCATTGTTAATAGTGCTAAGACTTATAACAAGTTTATATCTGGAAAAGGAAATTCCATCTTCTGGAATATTTATTAATAGATGAATTTTGAAACCAATTTTGATTTATTAATTATTATTCCTCCACGGACATTGAAGAATAAGCATGAGTGCTTCTAAAAAATGTTCCCAAAACTGAATACAATTAGACACTTAGGCATAAATAAAAAAATCAGGAAAAATTTCAGATTCATAGAATTACATTGTTCATAATTCAAGTAGATTGTAAATAAAAGCATTATATATCCTTTTGTCACATTAAGTATCTTTTTAAGCAACAGATATATGAATATATAGCACCATATAGGAATATTAAGCAACTTAAACAACTTGACTTTAAGTATAAATTTCAGTATAATTTCTCATATTTTTTAATGCGAAAAATATACATTAGAGTGCCTGCAGTGAATAATATGTTACACTCTCTTCCTCTGCGTGCGTGTAAATACACACATAATATATATATATATATATATATATATATATATATATATATATATATATATATATATATATATATATATAAATATATATATAAAACAGTTCCGTAACTGACTCATTCATTCACTGACTGACTGACATACTACGCACAGACCAAACCGCTGGACCTAAAGGGCTGAAATTTTGCATGGCGATTCTTCTAATAGTGTAGGGGTGCACTAAGACAGATTTTTCAAAAATTCTTAGATTTTTTTAAATTAAATTTTTAAGCTGTTTTTTAAACTTTTTTTACGTTTGCATTTAAAATAATACATTGAGGGTTATAAAATTTATATAACGAGAAAGATCATAAAAGTTCATTCAAAATGAATTTTTTTCGAATTTTTACCTCTATTTCCTGATTTTTGGTGAATTTTTAAAGATTAATTTTTAGAATTTAATTTATTAAATGCTGATCACGTGATTTCTTTTTCTGGTACTTTCAATAAATTTATCGTCACGTGCGTAACAACTAAATAGACAAAAACAATTTTTTTTTCTCTTTCTAATGCAGCAGACGATTGAATATTATAAAAAAAAATGCATATCCCTTACGATTTTTTTATAAATATATATATATATATATATATAGATAGATATATATATTACATCAATTGTATACATTGATCATCGCATTCATTATAAATATATATATTTATTTTTTGGCATAAATTGCATACATTGACCGTTGTATTTAATTTGAATGTACTCCGTAGCGAAGCGCTGGTTTTCAGCTAGTATATATATATGTATATAACAATCCATTGGTTTTTAGACAGTATTGACACCGCTGATGAAGAAATGCTGTCAAAAACCTTTTTCATACTTCTCTTTTCATGTTGTTTGTTCCTGGCTGCAAGTAGCTTTAGAGCTATTACTGGTTTTCTCTTTCATCTTATTCTTATTTATATATATATATATATATATATATATATATATATATAAAGGAAACAAAATGTCGTACAAAAGCACATAAATTAAGTAACTTCTAGTAAAAGACAGTGTTTAAAAGAATTTTTATTTTAAATGTACATTTTAGAATCTGTCAATGTAAATTGAATAAATTTATTAGAAGTATTGAAAGCCTAATTGTATTTAAACATAAAATATTTATCTTCCATTTAAGTGGCTATTGTTTAGCATAATGTTCTATAAACATGTTTGTTCTATTCTGTAATATTAATACTCTAAAATCCTGACCTCATGAGGAATCCCACTGCATCCCATTTTGAACTCAGTATTGCATTTCCCAAATTTCACCTTCGTTCTCCTATGATTTTTCAAGAGAAGAATTATTGAAGTACATTGCTACTCCTTTCCTTAAATTTCTTGCTTCAAAAAAAGCTACCCTGATATGAGGTACCCTGATATGGCGTATGTGAGGACGGGAAGTAAAGCGGGAAGAATTCTACTGTCACACACCATTATCGGTAACATATCATATAGCTATTCCTTTCGATATGGTTTCTAACGCGATTTTATGGCCGTAGTTATGGCAAAAAAACTTAAGATATTCATCAATATGTGTCAATAAGAATTTTTCTCAATTTGAAATCTTTATTAAGTATATTTCTTTGAGGGGTTACACAAGAACATGTGATACTTAATTAGAATGTGATACTCAATAAGAATTATTCTCAATTTGCAATCTTTATTAAGTGTATTTCCTTGAGGGGTTGCGCAAGAACATGTGATACTTAATTCTCAAATATTTAAAAGCTTAAAATAGTCCCCAAAATGTGTCAGCAATAATTATTCTCAATTTCCAATCTTTATTTAGGATATCTCCTTGAAGGGTTGTGCAAGAACATCTGAAGAATACATGTAATAATATTCGCAATATACAGTTGATATTCTTTTCTCCAAAAGGTACATTTAAATTGGCAATGCTTTCAAAAACTGTCTGTTGTCCAGAAGTTACTTAAAATACGCTTCATTTTATTCGTATTTTAATAACGCTCCCAATAGCAGCTATGCAAGCGAAAAAATAATTTGAAATTGAAAACTGCTGTCAATTCACAATAGAAAATGACATAGGTTCGAAATAGAACTTTTGTGGATAATATAGAAGGTCGCCTGATGATTGTGAAAACACGTGGAAAACTCTTTTTAAACAGTACCACTTGTGTACCAAAATCTTAAAAAAGTGTTATTCCAACATTAAAAGAAAGCATTTAAAGCAACAAGAGTATACGAAAAAATTTCAGATAGTATACGAATAGTATACAATCTGAGTATACGAATAAATTTCAGAACAACCCCCCGAGGTTAATCTTTGCATTACATAGTTTTTTAATGACATAACACAAATAAATAAAGTTAATCACGAGACACATAGGTCTGTTTATATTTGTTCGAAAGTCACCGGCAATTTCTTCTTCTCCAAGTGAAAATAGGCCTTTGCCAACAAAAGAACAGAATGTAAAAGAGAAAATAAGAAGTATCAAAAAAGGATTTGATACCTTTTATTTCCTACTCTTTTTTCCTTTTTTTCTTCCCTTCATGACACCTCCTTTTCTCCTTTTCATCCATTTCTACATTTGAGGGTATGTTTTGCCATAGTTATATCCCAGATTTCCAGTATATAAGATTTTCATTGCAAGGTGAAGTAAATAATTATTAAGTAGCCTTTGTGATGAAACTTCTTGAATGAAAAACTTGGGATAAAATAGAAATAATATAAACTTTTTCAGGGAAAAGTTTATATTATTTATTTTCCCCCCCCCCTCCTCTCTCTCTCTGTATATATATGTATATATATATATATATATATATATATATATATATATATATATATATATATATACTGAGAGAGGGGGAATAGAAATAATATAAGCTTTTCCCTGGAAAACTTTATATAAAAGTTTATATGTAAACAAAATTTAGCAGGTTTCCAACCCCATCCTCATTTTACTTACATAAGATTTGACAAATTTGTTGTCGCTAATTTGTAGGTGAAACGAATTTTGTCATTCCTTAAATTCATTGTACGAGAGGTGATCAAAAAGTAAGGTTACAAAGTCTGCAAGGAAACGTGTACATTTTATTTCAGAAAACCAATACAGCCAACTGATATTACATACATTAGGTCCCTGGTTCGACACTCGTCGTTGAAAATCCACCCCCGTGGTCACTAATGGTGGCCGGGGCACGTAAAACAGGGAATGGCTACAATGTCCTCAAATTTACCTCTCAAATTTACCTCTGGAGGTGCGCGGTCAAGTGTTCCAGTCTCGTCACTTGACTCGGTTCAAAATTACGGGACCGGTCATTTACCCAAGTCGGACTCTGACCCTTGTGGTGCTAATTTAAAACAGGAGCCGCACCTTCATCGCCCCTAGCCTTCGGGACTTGATCTGATGTTACTGTCGGTCAAGGGACATAAGCAACAACAACATACATTAGGTTATTTTTCGACATAGTCTCCATGTCGGTTTAGGCAGTTATCGCTTCATGTGATGAGTTTGAATATTCCCTCCTGTTAAAAATACTGTCCTTGCGTGTTCAATTACGTGTGTCGAAGTGTTTCACCTCCCCGTCTGAAGCGAATCCTCGGCCCCCTAGATTATCCTTAAAGTGAGGAAAGAGATGGAAGTCGCTTGGAGCGAATCCTGGGCTATAGGAAAGGTGGTCGATGATGTCCCAGCGTAATTTCTTCAACAGCCAAATTGCCAAATTGTCAAATTGCCTATTTAACACCTTCAGTTAACGACATATATTCCGCCTCAGTTGAGGAAAGAGCTACCGTTCTCTGCTTTTTTGATTCCCAAGAAATCGCACTTCCACTTAAAATAAAGCACTAGCCGGTGTAAGACCTTCTATCTTCTACGCAGTTTCTCCAATCGACGTCAGTATAACCAATCAAATTATCCTTCGTATATCTGAAAATTAGTCCATTACAATTCTAGAGCCAACAGTTTCCACATGGTCTTACTGAAAGAAATTTGCTCCGTCTCATTGAAGTCTGTAATTTGTTTCTCAAACGTCAAGAAAATGATCCATTTTTGAAACGAATCATCACTTAGGACGAGAAATGGGTTGTCTACAACAATGTTAAATGCCAGAGATCACGGAGTAAAAAAGACGAACCGGCTCAGAGCATTTCGAAAACCGATATTCATCAAAAAAGGTGATTCTGTCTATTTGGTGGGATTTCAAGGGAATCTTTTTTTTTATTTATCTTCTACCGGGAAATACAATGATCAATTCTGAAGTGTACTGTCATCAACTGGACAAATTGAATGATTCACTTAAACAGAAACGACCATAATTGAT
The DNA here is from genome assembly GCA_907164885.2 of Dolomedes plantarius. Classification (NCBI taxonomy): domain Eukaryota; kingdom Metazoa; phylum Arthropoda; class Arachnida; order Araneae; family Dolomedidae; genus Dolomedes; species Dolomedes plantarius. The sequence continues at coordinate 146,365,296 of OU015497.1, forward strand.
CAACAGAAAATGTATAGTGTTCCACAAAGATAATGCGAGACCTCATACAAATTTGGTAACTCGCCAAAAGCTTTTACAGCTTGGATTGTATGTATTACTACATCCACCAATATTTTCCAGATCTGGCACCTTCGGATTATTACTTGGTCCAGTCTCTATACAAATTTTTAGACGGTAAAGCATTTACGTCAATTGAGGAAGTAAAAAATGATTTGGATAAATTTTTTGCCAGAGAAGATCAGAAGTTATGTGAGCGTGGAATCTTATACTGCCAGAGAGATGGCAAAACGTATTGCACCAAAATGGAGAGTATATAATTCAATGAAATGCCTATACACTATAAGAAAATCGCATTTCGTTTTCACCAAAAAAAAGATTACTTTCCGAAAAACCATATATATATATATATATATATATATATATATATATATATATATATATATATATATATATATGTGTGTGTGTGTGTGTGTGTGTATGTATGTATGTATGTATGTATGTATGTGTGTATATATGTTTCAATTTTCGATGCTTTTGCAATATTCTATGAAATTAATATATTTTCATAACTAACAAAATTTCCTACGTAATGTACTCCGATATTACCTTTCTTATTATTGATTCTTATTATAAATCTATCTAATTTATATTCGCTTCTTGGAGGTTTTGATTTATTTATTCGTCCATAAATTGAAATAGAATGTAGAGACGTCCATGTTTCTCTATCGTGGAATTGCATGCACTTGTTTCGTTCCCACATAATCGAAAATGATAGCAACATAAAGATGATTGCCTTCATACATCAATAGAATGCTTCTTGACACGCTTATTATCCTGCTCATTTCTTTGCGACTCGTATAGGGACAGGGCTGAAAAGTGTGTGTAGTAACAGTTGTCTTCCATAATGCCACAGACTCTTATTTGATGTTATTATTTATCTCTTGTAGTGTACATTTTTTTGGTTATTTTATTAGTCTTACACTTCTAGATGTATTAAAATAGAATATATATATATATATATATATATATATATATATATATATATATATATATATATATATATATAGGGACATAGCTCATAAGTGTGTGTAGTAACAGTAATCTCCCAAAATGCCTTATTTAATGCTTATTTAGTGTGATTATTTATCTATTATATTGTATAATATTTTGTAGTTATTTTATATTTGGTCATAATCTTACATGTCTAAATGTATTCAAATACAGTGGTGTACGAGTTCATTTCGTTCCGAGACGGAGCTCCGTTAATAGAATTACTCGTATGTCAAATTTAGTTTTCCCTATTTAAATTAATTTAAATGCCATTAATCTGTTTTGTCCCCCCCCCCAAAAAAAAAAAAAAAAAAAAACATTATCTTTAAATACGTAACAAAATTTTTTGTTACATATTTTAAAATAAGAAAATGTATTTATCAATAACATATATTGTATAAAAACACAATACAATAGACTGTACTGCAATAAACTGGCTTTATTAAGTATAATTTACAACATTTTGTAGGAGATCAGACGACTTGAAGATGCTGACAGAACTGGAAGAGAAACGATGAACTGCATAACTGATTCTCTTTCGCTGATTTTTGACCTTTTCGCCACGCTTTTCCCACTTTCATTTTCGCGGATTTTCGATAAAAACTTTTCCAATGAGGTCTGTTTTATTCCCCCTATCAGAATGTTTTTAAACTGAGAGATTGGACGCTGTTCGGTTTCGGAGGCCAACTCAACTGTGGGCAGAACAAGCTGACTCGCGTGAAAATTGTTTACAGTTAATCTCTCGGTTTAAGACTGGAAAGAAGTCTTAGAATAATTTCTAATAACTGTAGATGAAGGATGTAAATATTATACGTTTTTCTTGTGCTGATTTGACGAGAACTTTACATGGCGTTCTCTCCGCAAACTTAACGCTGGGGTATTTGAAGCTTGCTCGTAACCCGAATTTTAGCTCGTAACTCAAGGCAAAAAAGCAGCCGAGAGATTGCTGGTATCTCAAAAAGACTTGTAAGTCGGGACACTCAGAAGTCCAGGTACCACTGTAATTCAAAATAGTATTTTATAAAAGGTACAGTACAATTTAACGAGCATATATATACATATAACCAACGATTTTCGCGGTTTAAGTACAAATGTTCTTATGGACAAATGCTCTGCATTGGCAAATAACAACAAAAACAACTTATATTTTACTTATAATGTTTCTATATTACTTCTCAACTTTGGATTTTAAACCGTATGTTAACAGTATGATTAATTAGTAAATTTATCAAAATGATACATAAATATTTTCATATGATAATCTTAACCATTTCCTAAAAATTGCCTGGCAGGGGTGTTGTAATTGCTTTGCCCCGATTGTAATGCATAATTCCGTATGTACTTATATTTACTTATAATATTTATATGTTACTTCTCAATTTTGGATATTAAACTGTGTGTTAACCATATGATTAATTAGTAAATTTATCAATATGAAACATAAATATTATCATATGATATTTTTCAGCATTTTCAAAAAATTGTCTTGGAGGGGTGTTGTAATTGCTATGCCCCAATTGTAATCCATAATTCTGTAAGTACTTATATTTACTTAATGTTTATATGTTACTTCTCAATTTTGGATATTAAACCGTTTGTTAACCGTATGATTAATTAGTAAATTTATCAATATGAAACATAAATATTCTCATATGATATTTTTAAGCATTTTCTAAAAATTACCTGGGATGGGTGTTGTAATTGCTATGCCCCGATTGTAATCCATAATTCTCTAAGTACTTATATTTACTTATAATGTTTATATGTTACTTCTCAATTTTGGATATTAAACCGTTTGTTAACCGTATGATTAATTAGTAAATTTATCAATATGAAACATAAATATTCTCATATGATATTCTTAAGCATTTTCTAAAAATTACCTGGGATGGGTGTTGTAATTGCTATGCCCCAATTGTAATCCATAATTCTCTAAGTACTTATATTTACTTATAATGTTTATATGTTACTTCTCAATTTTGGATATTAAACCGTTTTTTAACCGTATGATTTATTAGTAAATTTATAAATATGATACATACCTATTATCATATGATAATTTTAAGCATTTTCTAAAAATTGCCTGGGAGGGGTGTTGTAATTGCTTTGCCCCGATTGTAATCCATAATTCTGTAAGTAAATATTATACTTCCATTTACTTAGATTGTCTCCTTACTTTCAATTTATTTATTTAGAGCTTGTACAATCTGCCAACTGTAAATGAAAGGAAGTGCGTTCTTTTATAATAAAATTTTTATTAACTGTGAGCATTCACTGCAAGATTGGCCAACCGGATTTAAAATCGGTAGAACAAATTCTATTTTCATTTCTTTGAGGTGTCACTGCATCACTAATTAATTCTATTTCGCCTTTAGAATTTACGCTCAGTTACGTCCCGTTGAATCTCTGAGGCAAGTTTGACAATAAGTATAAAATACCGCATTTTATTTGTCTTATCTCTAAATTATTGTATCCAAATAAGAATAAAATAATAAATATTGGAAAATTTCACGTAGGGAAAGTGGGAAAATTTAATTTTGTAGTATTTTAATAAGGCCATATAATTAGCTGGATTTTTGTTTTTATTAATACCAAAATATTAGATGAATAAATTCTCGAGGTGGATTTTATATATATTTTTCTGTACATTGAACAGTCATTCAATTCTAAAAGATTCATCATGGAAGATTATATATGATCAGTATAACACATATGAATCTACTTATGCATATATATTCTATATCTATATTTATATGTATTCCTATCTATTTTTTAATCTTATATATATATATATATATATATATATATATATATATATATATATATATATATATGATTTTCAAATTTATGAAAACATCTTTGAACTTCATTCAATAAGTTTTACGTATGAGTATTAATATGCAAAAAATATATATGGGATGATTCGTATTATGTTTATTATTATGAAGTAAATGCAACTAAATAGACATATATCTTCAATGAGGAGTATAAAATAACTTTCAGAATATCGGAATTGGTTTAGGTAATTTATGCGAAAACATAGCAGGAGGGGGTTTCAGTGCCTTGAAATTCCATCAGAGAATTCCTCATTGTCTCGGAAGGTGAGAATGAGAGTTCTTGGGAAGTTAATGATTCCTTTTTGGAGGAGAGACAAGGAAACTTCTATGAAGCAGAAAACACAAGAACATGCATCTGAGTATTGAGGAATCAGACAAATGACGGAAAATTGTTTGCTGTCGGGATATTCTTTACTGTGTCCAAAAAAATTTAAAAACTGCAAAACAAGTAGTGGAACCATGAAAGTTTTCCTGATTTTAGTAATGTGATATATTAAACTGGTTAAATTACGAAAGATAACCGCTTCATAGGACCAGCTTTAAAAATTTAAAGTAAATGGTTAACTAATTCAGGGGTTCCCAAACTTTTTACTTTTGAGGCACCTTTGGGAATATGATTAGAAACTCAGGGTTCCTTATTAGAATTTTAGCTTTTTCAGTTTTTAAAATATTAAATAAAAGGGAAATTGCTATCAGGAACACGGGGAATTTAAGTTTAAAATATACTTAGTTACTCATTTTATTTACTTATTGAAATATATAAGTAACAATCCCCCAAAAAATATATATTAATGCTGTTTCAAAAACAGACATGAGATTTAGGGTAGAATTACATTAGAGAACAGCAAAGTAAATCACTAGGAATAGTTTTGTTTTATTAATGCAGGACTTGTGATTTGTGCTTTGAGAACAAATATTTGATATAAATTTAATATTTATGTTAAGAAGACCATACTAATATGATTTTATCTCTATCCGCCAAAAATGCCAAGGCATCCCTGACCGATCTTACTGCACCCTTAAGTGTGGCAGCACATGGATTGGGAATCACTGAGTTAATGTCTTAAACATTCTTTATCTTTAACTTAATCTTTCGGTGGGAACATCTAACTGGAAGGCAGATATACATGGAATATATCTTTCCCAGGTATTCCTAACTAGAAATTCAGAGGGTATTTGTGATTTATTACATTTCATGGTAGGCGCAATCGTCAAACCATTTCTCCTTAATTATTGACCAGCTTCTGTTGAACAGAATCAACTATCACAGGTTACATTACAGTTAGTTTTGTAGAAGCATTTAGTTATTCAAACGAGTGATTGGTTTGGGATTTTTAATTTTTGCTCCGATTAATCTAATTTTTACCCGAACAATAGAAGGCTGGCGTCACGAATCCTCCTTCCACATTGAATAAAAGATGTTGACTGAAGCATGTGTAGACTCACAGTACCCAAGGTCGAAGGGTGGGGTGGGGGGAGTCAGCGTTGTATAAAGAAACCATAACTGTATGAGAGGCAAATGTTATCACCGAAGGGTTGAAGAGGGTAATTGTTCTCCGAATCCGTTAACCTTTACATAGACCAAGATTAAAAATTTAGAAGTAATAGTTATGCCACTAAACGTTACTTAACTATAAACATAAAATTAATTTTATAATTAATGATAACTAAATTCATTGTTTCGCACCGTGAAAGTAATTTTTTAGAAAAGGAAATACCAATTTCTTTCGTGCACTATTATTTTCTTAATAGAAAATTAGTTGTGCTCCAAACAATTCATTTTCAAGGTATTGCCCACCAATGTCTGTAAATATAATCGATGTGACACGTGAGCTATGATATTTTATGCTTTTATATTTTATATTTTTTGTTTCTGTAACTAAGAGTATTCATTCTGAATTCATTGCTGGTCATAAATATATAGCTTTATATAAAAATTCTATGTTGAGGATTGGGAGCTATTATATATCCTGATGTTATATTTATGTTTTAATCAAAAATTCTGTGAAATAAATGGATTTTTGGCTTAAATTTTAATTTAAAGTAAAGAATCCAGTGTCATCGGAAAAGAAAACCCTCAAAAGAAATATACAAATTATCAGTAACAAAATTACGCTCTCAAATTTAAAAAATCGATACGTCTTTCTTTGTAAGGAGCAACAAATAACACACGATGCAAACAATGCCTCGAGAGTTTGAACAGGGAGTCAAATACAGTGCAAGCAACGACACAGGGGAAAACATTGTGCAAGTAAGAGCTTAGGAGAGAAATTACGAATCCCACGCAGCGCATGGAATTCCAAAATCTTATGAGTATCGGCTTCTAAAAATAGTGTTTTTATTGCGTATTTTTAAGGGATTTTTCCATTTTAATTTCATTTCACCATTTCCTAATCCGGTACTACATTTATATATAGTATCTTTGTTTTCAATGTTGTTTTAAAGTAAAAATAAGGTGAACATCATTTAATTTGAACAAGACAATTTGTGACCTATTTAGTCATCCCTTATGTACACTTCTGAAGAATACAATATAACTTCGGTATTGCATTGAAATAAATGAATCCAATGAATCAATTTAGGAGCATGTTTGACAGAACACATCTCCTTTTATACTATGTAAGATATGTTATGATTATTTAATATGTAATAATTTTCTCTCTATAATGAAAACTGAATTTAAGTAAAGTTTAGTTGAAATATAAATTCTTACATAAATAATAATTTAAATAAAGAGTAGTTATTTACACGAAAAAAACAGTACCATTAATTGCAAAATAAATAAAAAAACTCGATTTACTGTGTTATTCATCTCTACCAGATGTTTCTCTTAAAACAATTCCCCTCCTTATTTAGCATACAATTTTAAATTTTCTCCCTACAAATACCCTCAAATCCTAAAAAAATCTTCCAGAATAATATAAACAAAGAACGCCCTGTATTACGTAAACTACTGGAAACACTCTAGAGCAAGAACTTTAATGTTTAGAGGCTTTTCTTTAAAGTAAATCATTATTATTATTATAAACAATGCAGTTTTTATCAAGTTCTAAAGGAAACCGAATATCTTGCAACTGCCTCAAAATCCCTCGTCCGTCTCCGTCGTTTTTGAGCAGGGCAAAAAGCCCATGAACTGCTCTACGATAATTTTTTGAAAGCATCTCAGCAGTGACTTTGATGATGGATTACCATCACAACGCTCACCGTCCGCTGTACCATCAGTGATATATTGTGATTGAAATGTTACTCTTCATGACAAAACTTTTTTTTTCACATATTCCGCTGAGCTATTTCGTAATGAAAATTCCTTATGCCCCGTGGGAGTTTTCTGAGGGTACTTTTGCTCTTAAGAAATTGGTCACGAAATAAGAAGTTATAAATTTAAGGGAGCTATGAACAAATAGGATTTTGGACTGAAATAATTCTGAATTCGGTCTGTGATGTATTTGAAATATTAGTTTGTTCAACTTTTACGCGATTTCATTTAATGTTTTTGTACATATATTGAAATGCTCACATATGCGCATATGAAGAAGAAGAAGAGAGAATGACAGAAACATTTTTATACTTATGTTTTAAAAAATAAATAAATATTCACACGAACTTAAACCTCGATCTTAGATCTTTTCTGGACAAGGGTCGATTTTTGGGTTAGATGAATGAGCTACACAGTGTTTATCTGATAAACAGTAGTTTGAATCTCATGCATAACAATCGGACAAAGAGACAATTTATGCCGCAATTATTAAATATTTTATGTTCTTAAATTAAAAAATATATACATTTCAAAAACTGCAGATAAGCCCCTTTTAATAAAATCGTGTGGGCTGAAAACACCTAAGATATACCACTTCGCGAATGAAGTACTGCTAGGTATTTCTCCTTTAATTTCAATATCCTACCCTTTACAACAATTTAAGGGTGAATGTATCTTAAAAATTATTTCTTATTTATCTATAAATTGATAATGAACTATGATCTACATATTTTATCTGAATATTTAGTTTAACATGGTGTATCTTGTTTTCATTATAGTAAGTGGATATTTGAGGCAAAGAAAAGCATTATCAGAAAGAAATGATGTTTCAACTAAATATTTTTTGAAGGGGTTAAAAACGCAAAACATTACCACAAATATCTTCATACTGGATATAAAATTTTGTCTTACGGGAAAATGAATAAACAATCAAATATATTATAGATATAGACACTCAGAAAGACTAAAATTGAATAATTCTGTATAGGAGTTTATACAAGCAGTTTTCGGTTAATTTATAAAGATCATAGTCTTCTCTCTCTCTCTCCCTCAAAGTAACATGAGAACATGTGGAAAGTAAGGACAAATATCCTTGCTATTTAGCAAAAATCTATAAATATAAAGGTATGCTTGAAACATAGAAAATGTATTTCTAAGTTGATATATAAGACACCGACAAATATTTTGTTCATAAATTAGTCTGAGGTTACGGTAACCATAAAAAAAGTTATTTTTTATGTCAAAGATCAATTCCTGTCTTCATATATATCATCATTGTATGTGTATTTTGAAGAATGTGTTAGAAAATATGTTTATTTCTTAGTGTGGCATAAATTTACTGAATATGTTTATGTGATTTACTCAAGATGCATAAAATCTTACGTGCATAAACTTTTTACACACTCATGTGAAAAATGGTGTTGAATATGGTGCTTAAACTGATTAATCATGCCTTTGAAAATTTCAGTAATCACGTGTCTTTTTTTCGTCAATACTTCGTTGGACATAATATTATATTCATTTTGTAGCTTAAGCAAATACAATAACTAAAATATTGGAACAAAATAATTGGAATTTATTATTTTCGCTCACAACAAAGCTATAAATAAGGTTATTTTTTACTTCTACTCCTGTTAGGGGCAAATCTGAGATTATATTTTTAGAAGACCTTTGCTAAGAAAGGAAAGTACTTAATACAGCGTTTAAGGACAAACTCGACGTGACCTGAATATGAGACGGAATGGTTGTTTTAGATCATAGTTTCTTAAACAGTGATCCGTTGACCACAAGTGTTCAAAGGATCACTTGTGATCAACTTGTTGTTAACCAAAGAGGTGGTCCACAAAAGTAGCAGTGAAAAGAATTTTTTTTTCGTTATTTCAAATTGACCGAAAATTTAACAATTTTATGAAATTGGGAACAAAAAGAATCTTATTCAATTTTAAGTTTTCACAGGAATTTTGCTTTTTATTAAGTTTACTTTTATGTTAAATTTGTTATTGTTATTAAGTTTATTTGTAAGTTTTCACAGGTGTTTTTGCTTTTTATTAAGTTTACTTTTATGTTAAATTTGTTGTTGTTATCAAGTTTATTTGTAACTTTTTATTAAAGTGTCTTATTATAAACAGTTTGTTTAATAGGAAAATTTAATCTGTCTTTGACTGTGAGAGGGCAAAAAGATAATGTTAAATTCTAAATTGGGGGAGGGTCCGAGACGATTTATTTTACAAGTGTTCCATGGTCAACAAAAGGTTAAGAAACACTGTTTTAGATTATCAAACTGACTGCAGTTTGTCAGCCTCCTTAAAAATTCAGATTTAACCCTACCTCAAAAGTACTTATCAAGGATGCCACACTAAGGATCAGATAATAACGAGGACACTTAAGTTTATAGCTGATGCACACTCTAAACGTCATTATTTTTGTTCAAGTGACTCCTCGCACTCCGGTATGTTCTATGTAAATTTATCAAACTGATAACTGATAGACAAGAATACAATCAAAATTATTTTGAAAAGATATTTCTAAACTTCTGTTAAAAAAGAATCTGTATTTGTTTAGAAATATAAGAGATTCAAATATAAATAAAAGCTAACTAACGTTACAAATGTTTATCACGTTTATTTTTTTAAAAGAATATATCTTAAATTTACAGTCAATATAGCATGATAATATTATTTATTCCAAAATATTTTTATGTTATTTGTATTATGTCTCGCAATAAAGGTAACTTACATGGCTTTAAAAATGAGAACAAAAATATGATAACTTTAGGCCACCTTCTTATTAAAATTCAGAGTATACACCTTAATATTTAAAATCACGTATTGATTGTATTAATCATCTTATCCAAAGTTGCCTTTACAGATGAGAGTTACTCACATCTGTAAAGTTAATAAAGTTGGTAAATCTTTTGTTAGAATCACAAATCACTTTCATTATAATGTCCATGCCTATCTCTATAATTTCCGTACATCGATGTAAAACGTAAAAATCCGTGCACATTTTCAGGAAATTTAATTAACACTCTCTAGGGAGAAGGAAATTAAACAGTTTAAGTCCTTAAGTAATAACAACTAATTTTACATCGGGATCTTTAACTGGGTAGTGAGCCAACAAAGTAACGATATTATTCAATTCTCCGATAGATATTTCTTTGGAATTGGATTAAGACAATTCCAAGACTATGATGTATTTTTAGTAACTTTTCCTCAATCTAATTTCTGGATGTAATTTCAAACCTAAGTCCAAATGATATTTCTAGCCAAACTGTAGGTAAATGTCCCCTCTTGTCGGCGGATTGATGAAACTCATACTTAAGACATGTTATGCTGTCCCATACCTTCCAATAGAACACTTTTTATGCTCATTACTGACAGTAAATTCTAACATTTCAGTTACGATTGTTATTATACTTCGATCCTCGTCATTTAAAGAAAAAACTTATAAATATTTGTTTTACATCATAGTTTAGACCGTTCTACTAATTTTTACACAGGAAATATAGTTAATTTTGTCGTAACGTTTAAAATTAATCGATGTTCAACCCATACGCAAAACCTGAAATAAGCTCACCTTTACACAGAAACTTTGCACTCACAATTTATTTTTATCTTACATTGGAGAATGAACATCAAATTGATCTTCTAGAATTCTTTTTGACGCAAACAGACAAAATACTTAATGGCTTACTGGACTTTCCTCTATTTGTCGAAGTTAAATATACACTTTTAATAGAAAAAAATTTAAATTTCACCTTAGATCGATTTAACATTTAGAAGAATCTTTGATAAGCGGAAAAACTCAATTTATTTATGACTTTAATGTATATAGGCTATTAATAAATTTTATTTCTAAAAACTATTCTGTATATTAAAAATAAGAAAAATCAGTTAATTAATTTAATGCTCAAAAGCTATTAAATTATAGAACTTTTTTTGACAAATTGTGCTGAGGGAATCCCTGGAGTTATCGATTCTTAATTATTTTATTTCTTTGCTCTTTCGAATCGTAATATATAATCATTTGATCTGGTCACCTCTACTTACATTTTAGCGTACCCTAATTTATTTTTCTTTTTACAAAACCATTGTAATAAAGATTGAAATTATATACTATATTCTTTGAGCTTTACCACAACTGATATCTGCAAAATTCTGTTAACAATCCCTCTTTCTTACTGTTTCATTATTCCTCTAAAACTTACTGACCCTTGGATATTTCTCTTTAATTACATTTTTGTTCGTTCTTATATTTCAATCAAATATAATAATCATTATAACAATAAGCGATGTAAAATGCATACCCTCTGAATGTTGTCATTTCTGGTGCATGTTACACTCAGTTACATGTCGTTACAGAGCCATTAAAAATGACAAACATACAATTTCTAATAACAAAAGTATTCTTATATCTACTATCTTATTCCAATACCATAGCTTATTTCCGATACCCCTTTTCCAATCTAACTCTAGGTTGTATTAGTGATGCAATATTTCTTGCCAAATTTCAGGTAAAATTCTCCTCTTGTAAGCATAAACATTACATGTCTCCCAGACTTTAACAAATGCTATGCTGTTACGTACCTTCCAATAGCAAAATATTTATGCCCAAGACTGATAGTAAATTCCAACATTTAAATTACGATTGTTATTAAATGCTGCTCCTATTTAAATATGTCCCTCAACCTTAAATAAACAGAAGTTATGAATTATACACCAAAGAAAAATCATATTCCATAGTTCTTACATGTCGTAACATATAATAATTATAATCTTCTGTCCTTTATCTACTTTTCCATTCCTTCAATATTTTCCCTTTGAGCTTACACTATTGTGATAGACATATGAAATGTGTATATTTTGAATTTTATTATCACCAATTCCTGCTGACTTCTGCTAATTAATAACCATCCCCTAAAGAAATCACTAATTTCGGACTTTAACTGTCCCAGAAATATTTCTTCTACCTTATACAGACTAAGAACTCATCAATTGAAGGCTACAAAAATTTTTTATTAACTGTAGAAATTGTCCAGAAACCCAGCTTTCTCCATAAGAAATCGTTGACTGCCTAGAAATTTTGGCTGCCCTTTTTCAAACTCATTTTGTCACCACAAGAACTCCTCTACAGCTCACAGGCACTTGATCTGTCAGCTGCAATTATCCAGGCTTTCCATTCTATCTAGACTTTTCTCCTGCCTATTTGTAGACACAAAAACAACAGTAACAAATTCTGCTAATTACCCATAGATCTGGCTTCATTACTTTAAATTTTCATTCTTCTATTATTTTCATTCAAATGAAATCATTGTAATGATATCAGACATAAAATCCATACGTTAGGAATTTTGTTACATCTTTTATATGCTACAAACAGCTATATTGCCGCATGGATCTATTTAAAACTCTACCCTCATTTTATTGTTGTTAAAGACACAATGGGTGCTCGAGGGTATAAATCCAGGAAAAGATGGCGCATCAGCTATCCTCGTAAATTTCCGAAACCCATGTTCAACTATGATGAATGTTTCCTTCAATATTTTTTATCATATATTAGCAGTATCTTATTTTTTAATTATGTTCTATGCATTCGATTAAATACTTAAATGCAATGTCTTTTATAATTCATTTTATTTTAATTTAATTACTTTAAAAGCAATTTAAACTTTGAGGTAAAGTCAAACAATAATTAAATGCCCTGTAAATAATTAACAAAATCTGAATTTTAATGTCTTCATAAACAAAAATTAGAAATGAAAAATTTATAGACACTGTCTAGTAATGAGAAAATTCGAAGAGCAAAATTCCTCTTACCTCAACATGGGAACTGGTTATCTGTTTACAACTGATGCATAGTCTTAAAATGCTTTCGTGGATGGATAACCGTTATAAAAAGGGGCACATTAAACCCTCTATAACAAGTAAAAATATCCGGATGTAGGACCTAAATATACGTATTGTATGTTTACTCCAGCAAAAACATCTATGAGCTTTGGACAACGAACTATGTGACAGGATGGTAAGTGATGGCCGAAAACTAGCAGTGGATCATCCGTCACGTCTAATATTATTTCTTCCTTCGATAACGTTGGGTACATAGAGGGGATTTCTTTATGGAACCACTCCGCGTTTTCCTCTCTTTTAAAGTTTGTTTTATCAATATTCATAATAACGAAATTAATATTTTAGTTAAAAATATATTTTTTCAAGTCATATTAATCCCGTCTGGCAATTTTTATAGAAAATTTAATTTTAATTTAATTTACTTATAAAAGAAAAATATTTATTCATTATCAAATTTATAAATTTAATTTTTTCGATAGAAAATTGAAAATGTAAAAATAAATATGACAAGGATAATGGCCCCATATCAATATTTTATAGTATTGGAATAAGATAGCAGATGTAAGAACACTTTTATGTTATTAGGCATTGCATGTTTTCCATTTTTAATGGATCTATAACGACATGTAACTGAGTGTAACATATAGTGTGACAATTATTGAGCTATATGAAAACTAAATTAATTTTAATTTAATTTACTTATTAGAGAAAATATATTTATTCATTACGAAATTTATTTATTTAATATTTTCGATAAAAAATTAAAAATGTAAAAAAAAAGTGCCAAGAATAATGACTCCAAATCCATATTTTATAGTATTGGAATATAATAGCAGATGTAAGAACACTTTTATTTTATCAAGATAGCATGATTTCTGTATTTAATGGATTTATAACAACATGTAACTGAGTGCAACATATAGTGTGACAATTATTGAGCTATATGAAAAAATTAATTTTAATTTAATTTACATAAAGAAAAAATATTTATTTATTACCAAATTTATGTATTTATTATTTTCGATAAAAAATTAAAAATGTCAAAATAAATGTGTCAAGTATAATGACTCCAAACCCATATTTTATAGTATTGGAATAAGATAGTAGATGTAAGAATACTTTTATGTTATTAGGTGGGCTTATGGCGGCCCAGTAGTACAGCGTGCTGGTTTTCGGTGCTGAGGGTGCTCGGATCGAATCCTGGAGTCGCGTCACGAAAAATGCCTCCGTTCGTGTCGTCCCTTCATAGAGGGTAATGCTGTCCGCCTATATGGCGCCCCCACAATAAAATGGGTTGTAGAATTGCGGCGTAGTATAGGCGAATGTTTGACGGCAAGTGCCTCCGCATTAGAAAAAAAAATCTTATTAGGCATTGCATGTTTTCCATTTTTAATGGATCTATAACGACATGTAACTGAGTGTAACTTATAGTGTGACAATTATTGAGTTGTATGAAAAAAAAAACTTGATAACTTTTGAACCATTGGCGAGTTCCAGTGAAAACTTGGCGGATGAATGCAGGGCATGGTGGGATTTTTTGAGCATGCGCACTGGTATTATTGTTGTTCATTTTTCGTTGAAAATGTCGAAATACAGCGTTTCTGATGCAATGTCTTTTATAATTTATTTTATTTTAATTCAATTACTTTAAAAGCAATTTCAACTTTGAGGTAAAGGCAAACAATAATTAAATGCCCTGTAAATAATAAAAAAAATCTGCATTTTAATGTCTTCATAAACAAAAATTAGAAATGAAAAATTTATAGACACTGTCTAGTAATGAGAAAATTCGAAGAGCAAAATTCCTCTTACCTCACCATGGGAACTGGTTATCTGTTTAGAACTGATGCACAGTCTTAAAATGCTTTCGTGGGTGGATAACCGTTATAAAAGATGCACATTAAACCCTCTATAACAAGTAAAAATATCCGGATGTAGGACCGGATGTAGGATGTTCTGTGAGTGCATATTCATCTTCAAGGGTTACTATTCGAGCAAAAATTATTGCAGAATTTTGCTCCTTGTCCACTCCACATAATAGCCATTGATGGCAAGCATATAGAACATGTCATAAATTAAATCCGATTATCTGTAGTTACTTTTCAAATTTGAATAAAAGTTTCGAACTTAGTAGTTTTTTATAAATTTGATTTTTTATTTCATATAGCTCAATAATTGTCCCCCAACAAGAAGTGATAAGTCTCATAGGGTATGCATTTTGCAACACCTTTTAATATAATGATTGTCATATTTGATTGAAAAAGGTGAATGAAAAAATGTAATTAAATTATCTTTGACAATAAATACATGTTTGGCATTGATAACACAAAAAATTTGAAAAATAAATTATTAGGAAAAGTGAAGTCTAAATGACTAAACTTGAATGAAAGTTATTCCTTATTTCTCCTAATACTTGTTCTTAGGTAGGGAATATAAATCGAATTTTATTGCACTAGATTATATAACTTTTTACTGTCTGAATACAATAGTTTGTCGTATGTTCTTTCAAAGAAGAAATTTTCTCTTTAAGATATAAGAACAGAACACCAGCTATCAAAAAATATTCTGAATATCCGAAGGAAATCGTATCCAGCATTTTCTTCTACATTTTACTGCAGAAATTTAATACGTTTTTTGTATCTGGTGTAACCTTTTATGAACTTCGAAAAATAACCACTGGACTAAAAACAAGAATTTAAAAATAAGCAAAATTTTAAATGTTAGTTATATTTGCAACTGATCTAAAATTTTTGTTATTATTTTCTGTGTAATAGAAGGTCATTATTAAATTAATCTGGTATTTAAAAAAAAAGTCTCGTTTTTTTTAAAAAAATGACATGGATTTAAAATTTGAATTATCATTAATTTTTTTCCAGGGAGTGTAAATACGTTAAATGATACAAAAAATATATTGAAAACATAACATTTTTTATATGCCTCAAAATCCGAGGTAAATTATTGGAACCCGGTTCAAAGTGTTCTAGAACCGGGTATTCAAAACGAGAGTTGTTGTTGTTCCTAATGCCCCCTGGCCGGACGCTCCAGACCAGGTGCATATAGGTTTCGGGCTAAGTGCTGCAGCTCTGTTTTATATTAGCATCACAAGGATCGGAATTGGACTTAGGTGCCACCACAATTTAGACCGAGAAACCTCAGGGGCGACATCTTGGGTGATAGCACCTAACCACACCCACTAAACTCACAGAAGGACGTTCCGTTCTACGGATTTAACGTACCCATTACCGGCCTAGACAAGAAGGCATTTAATGGCGCTTGTCGGGATTTGATCTGAGCAAACTCAGCACCGAAGGCCGACGCGCTACCACCAGGCTACTTCGAGCCCTTCTAGGTATTTCATGGATATAATTTACTAAAAGTTTAAACTCCACAGTTTCCCATCTTTTTCACGTGTACCCCAATTGCATCTAACTGTTCGCATAACATCATAAATTTTCTAACATTCTTGTGTATATTCTTTGATATTGTACAGAATATTAGCCAACACGCTAACGATAGGTTACCCCGGGCCTTCGAAAGCATTAAATCTGAGGATTAAAACACAAAAATTTAATGTAGACAAAGAGTTTTAACTTGCTTCCCAATTTTTCACTGTCTAGATTTTTCGAAAGCTTTGTCTTAACCGCATCCACAATATTAACTAGTATATACTCTCCTATCATCTCAGAAGTCAATTCCCTCCTGCTGTCAAAACATATACCATCGAGTGTCTTTTGGTTTTATTGATTTATTTCATACACAATTTTCGAAAGAAATTGTATTTATTGCACTTTTAAATAGCAAAAATAGATTTTATTTCATATTATTTAAAATATCCCAATCTTATCTATGGTGATTTTATAATCTATAATATTTCTAATCCTAAAATATTCTTAGACAAAAAAAGGAAGTCAGGATTGGGTAGTAAGATTTTTCGAACCCATTTCTTTAAATTAACTTTAAAAAATTAAAAGAAAGGTATTTTTTAACCTACGCAATAAATTAAAATTTAATTACATTATAAATAATTATAGATCTTTATTAATATTTATGGCAAATGTTTTGGGGTTCGTGTTTTATTCAAAACCGGGTAATATAGGGCACTCGGTTCTGGAAAAGGCTTTAAAACCGGAACCCAGATCTGAACTTTTCGTCCAGAGCAGCAATCTCTAGTTTCCTCGAGCATAAAGCAAAATAAAAAAGGAAATGACTTAATTTAACAGTATATTTTAAAAACACTTCGCAAGCGTTTGTTTGCTAAAATTTTCCACCAAAGTCTTAAAAATGTATAACCTTTCTGTGCAATATCAATATTAAAGTGTAGTTGCGCTAATCTGACCAGTCTTTCTTTTGAGATATTTTAGAGTATTGATGATTAATGTTATTCAAAACCAAAGATTACTTTTCCGTTGTTTTGAGAGAACTTAAAAATGTTCTGAGAAAAATAAATAAATTTCAAAATTCAATAAATTCGATTTGACTTTAGATTAATACGAAGAAAGCTTTTTTTGCAGACGCTTTTAATTCAAAATTTATTTCATTATTCTTACAGGAAAATTACGTCCCAGCAGATTTCGTAGAATTCTCCTTATCGGGTTTCTTGAGCTTTATCTTGAAGGTAGGGTATTGGTTTAATTTGAGAGTATCCGGATACCAAAAATCATCAGACTTTAAATAAATAAGGCCCATCAAAATTCAAAACACCAAAATAGTCATTGTAAAATAAAGAATATCAAAAACATTTTAAACATACACTTAATAACTTGTTGGTACCTGAGAGAATTTGTTTAAAAGCTCAAACAATTTACTTGTAGCTTATCTGAGGTTATTAACCACTTCTCAGTCCTAGTTTAACAAAAACTCTCAGTATATATTGATATTTAAAGTCCCACATCTTTCCAATAAATGTACCACAATAATACAATATGAAAATTAAAAGCATTTAATATCTAAAATATACTCATCCTAATCTTTAATATCCTCAACAATTATTAAGTTCACTTATAAACGCATAACACAAAAATCACAAATAAACTGAAAATATTAAAAATCACACAATAAATGAGGTTATCAAGAGATATCAAAATAGCAAATTAGATGAAAATTAGAAAATTAGCATAGGAAATTAGGTATGGAGTCAACATATAAACACATATTCATTATCATAGTTTTAATTTTTCCTCATCTTTTTTATTCATCATCTTTTCTGAATCAACTTCATAATTATGAACCATATCTGAAGAAAACAAGTTAGACTTACTTTTTTCAATTTTACCTTAAAAACACATAATACTATTTATTTATATTGTTTATGAATATAATTTTATTTTTTCCTCTTTCATTTCCAATTCACCATCACAAAAAGACACAGTTTATGACGACTTGAGGTATTCAAAACGGAGCACATTTTTTCACAAATAACCGTTGATTGGCACGCGAAATAAAGAAATCCTCTGTCACAAACCGCCGATTTGGACGAAAACGAAAACGAAATTCACACACGGAGCACCCACGATGAACGAAGGGGGAAAAATCGTGTTTCACTGGCACCGAAATCACACAAATTAGATCTTAAACACATTTTCGTCATCTCTGGCTGCGGAACATTCACGTTGTTGAAGGAAATACATCATTCACACGTCATATCGGATGATGGTTTTCGAATCTTCCACGACATTCGATCTTATATAAATGTTGTCCGCACGTGGCTTTTTGAGGGAGAATCTAATGGATTAATTTGGAATACTTAGGTCAAATTCAGAAATGAGGGACGATGTTCTATTGAGGTAGGATGTTCGATTGAAGTTAATGAAGGGAAACGTTATTGTTTCATATATATATATATATATATATATATATATATATATATATATATATATATATATATATATATATATATATATATATATATATATATATATATATATATATATATATATATATATATATATATATATATATGTGTGTGTGTGTAATAATAACGCCCCACTAATATTAATTGTCCTATATCTAACGCGTATCTTAATTTTTCCTCAATAAAACCCAGCCCTATTTCAAAAACGAAATCGAAATTATCTAATATTCTCTTTAACGCATAAGCGGGAAAGTTATATTTAGCCTTCCGTGATCTCGACCCCCTTCGAGGAAATACCACGTGATCGGGGTCAACCAATTAAAAGAATTCTAAGCCTAGAGGCAAAATCGGAAGTTACTCAGCATAAAGGCGAGACGGGGCGATTTAGCGTTTTCTTCTTACTTGGCGCTGTTTCATTACGTCCTTGCTCGCTGTCCGCGTACTGTTCCAAAATATATTAGAATGTAATCGTATTCCATACTCCATCCTGGTCAGCTATGGGCTGTCGGTTGACGTTCTTGTCAAACATCATGTCGTCAGCGTGTGCCAAGTCATTCAACTATGTATAGCAGTGTATCTTCTCTGATGTCTTGAAGTTTGGTTCCATGGAATAAAATATTTCAAGTGTTCATCGTGTTCCTGTTCTTTCCTGAAGTGTTTATGCGTGAACTCATCTCCTGTACCGGTCTACTAGAAGTAATTACCACTCTGGCTACGTCTAGATTGTCGGGTATCGTGTACTCTACAAAGTTAAAGTTATTCGTACGTTGAAGTTTCCGTTTTTCGTTACACACACACACACACACACACACACATATATATATATATATATATATATATATATATATATAACATTTAAATACTATCAGAGAAACGTATTCAGGAATCGTCATTACCATACGTAATATAATTAAAACCTTTCTAAATGTTCGTAGAAATATTCCTCCTTGCTAAATATTAGAGATAGTATTTTTTGTACACAGTATTTGTACTATTTACCCAAAAATATTTTTTTTCATTTAAAATATGTCACAATCTTTGTCTGAAGCAACAAAAGACTGAGATAGATTAAAAAAATACCATTATTTAGTTTAACTTGAAGGTCCAATACCAAAAAAAAAAAAAAAAAAAAAAAAAAACATGTTTCATATCTGCGCACATATTACTTTCTAAAACTAAATAAATTTGTTGAAGAAAAAATGGTGGAAGGATTCTTTCAGTATTTTTTTCTGTTTTATTGAAGAAATAAATTTATCACTAAATTCCCTAAAGAAGACTTCATAGGTTAGTATGCCCAAAAGATTACCGGAGTTATACATTTTCTTGTATCATTTTTATGTTATTGTTTCTTTTAAACAAACAGAAGTAGTTTATATCATGGAAAAAAAGAATTGTTTTTTTATTGATTGTGTTTAATATGATTGTGTAAAATATAGACGGCAAATGTGCTTCTTTCAGTTCCTCTTTTCTATGAGTAGGCTGAAACTGTCTTGTTATTTTAGATTTCTTTATTAAATCGAGTAAAAATATGATTGGAAATTTATAGTTCAATATTTGAGAACAAGAGAAGAATGAGTTATGATAACTACTAGTTTTATAACTTTATTTTCAACGGAAAACAAAGGTAAAACTTTATGCAGGATGTAGATATAATATTTTATACGCATCTATATTTAAAATATTTTATACGAAAAATATTATAATGTTACATGGAAGCAAAAAATCTAAAATCAAAGAAAAATGTTCATTTTATGTACGACTCTTATACCTTTCAAATTTTAATGTAATATTTTCATTATTTACCATATTCATCATATATGGATTTTTTGTATTAAGAGCTGGATATTTTAAAGCAGACTTGTGCATTGATCTTATACCTAACAAGAAGAAACTGCAAAAATTAAACTTATGTGACTGGCAGTGAAATGAACTAAAAATGTGTTTTGATAAAATAACCTTAAAATGTCAGTGTTCGAATTATTTAATTCTTAAAAAAATAATTTTCGCTCATTTTTTCACTTTGCTATTGATAGCTGCCTTGTTGTGTAGAAAACAATGTTGCATGATAAGGTGAAGGGAGCTAAAATGTGAGATTTTATAAATGAAGAATATATCTTACATAGAGTATTCTTAAAATACCTTGTATATAATGAGATTATTTCCATATTGTTTTTTTCCGAGAGAAAGAACTGGAAGATTAGAACAATATGTTATCTTTCCATCCCATATATTACCCTAATTCCGGTCTCAAATGTAAGCACTTATTTACTGCATTTTAAGGAGATTAATTTTTTTTGTGCCTGCCGCTATTTTTTTTCAAATTTCAAACTTGAGCATTTTTTACTGATTATTAAAAATCCTTTATTAAATATTTTGTGTAATGTTACCACGAGATAGAAAAGAAGCAAATTAGAAAAGTGTTCATTTTTAGTATAATGAATTTTAATATTGAAAAATCATGCATTTGATATTGAAGACATATTTTCTAATTTATAAACATTATAGAAGACGAAGAAAAACTAAAAGGGTAAAAAGATAAAAAGGTTTTAAAATATGTTCAACGCCCTCAGCGACTTATCTTAAACAGAAGAAAGGTGTGTCGTAAAATATATCAAAATAAAACTCTCAGGGACATTTCAAAAATAGCCAAAAAAATGTTTTGTTCGTATTAAAATTGTTTTACGACAATATGTGTTGACGCATTTATGAATAACACAACAAGGCAAGAAAATCAACATAAAAAATATGAATGGAGCTCACCCAACTGGGTGATACTTAAAAATTGTTATTTCTGATTGAAAAGTAAACAGAAGAAATGGCTTTTATATTTCGCTATATATGTTGATTTGATGACAACAAAGAGTGGGAATGAGAAATAAAGGATTTACACTTCTGTATCTAAAGAAAAGGTTCTTTATTGTTCGGTGTTTTGATCGATTCAGAATGGAGTATAATATAACCACAATTAATTGCTGGAGAACAATAAACTGTTAAACACTCTTTTACTTCAAATGAGGATGTATTAGTAAAATTTATAACCATCCAGCTGTACTGGAAAGACGTCAGGAATTTATTCCGATTTTTAAGGTACTTGTAATAATTTTCTTTTTCATTCTTTTCTTGTGTTATATTGTTTTGAAATTATATAGCTTTATGGAATTTATTTGCAATAGAATCTTTTTATAGATGAAAATTTGTCAGTGTGCTTGGATGTATGTTTGAATTAACAACTGTTTTCCTCTCTGGGATGTTCAAACCTTCCTGCACGAATAAAAAAAAATCAATTCAATACGCTCTGATATAATAAGTCATTGAAAAAACACTTTTCCTATCACCAGTTGGTATTTAGAGTGATTTTGCTTTTGAAATTCACTTCCTTCTAGCCATCTTAAGAACCCGTGGTACACCAGTGATAGTACGTCGGCTTTCAGTGCCCAGGGTGCTATATTCTATTTGAATTACAGAAAGAGAAATTGAATACCTCCTCGTCTAGGCCGGGTAGAAACATGTTAAATGCGTAGGCCTAAAAGTCCTTATATATATATATATATATATATATATATATATATATATATATATATATGTATGTAAGGTGTCTGAAAAAACCTTGACACATTTTAAAAAATTATAAAAAAAGTATACAAGGTAGGAACTGGAAATTCACAGATTTGTTACCGAATATGTTACAGTTTTTTGTGTGTATCAAAAAAGTTCAACATAGGCCACTGATTGTTCCGTGAAAGTGAAAGTTGTAAATTCGCTACTCCCTCAGAGAAAGCAATATGTGTTGGCTGGTATTTCGAAACCGAATGTCTTACGGAAGTAAACCACCGCAGCGTCAGAATTTGGGTATCTGAAAACCCACACCATGTCATTGAACATATCAGAGACAGTCCTAAAGTGAATGTATGGTGCGGATTAATGATAAATCGTGTGATTGGACCATTCTTCTACTACGAAGAAAAGGCAACAAAAGAAATTTACTTAGACATGATTCACATTTTTGCTGTCCCACAAATTTTTATTTGCACCCCAAAATCATTTGGTGCACCACTTTGGTTCTTCATCAGACGGTGCACCACTTCATTTGGGTATGATTGTATGAGTTTTATTAAATGAGGAATTTCCAAACAGGTGGATTAGACGAGATGGGTCCATCCGATGACGTCCTCGATCTCCAGACTTGGCACATCTTGACTTTTTTCTTTCGGGATTTGTCAAGGTCAAATTTTATCGAACACTCTTTAAGAACACAAAAAACGCATACTTGCTGCAATTTCATATGTTACTGAATCCATTTTGGAACTCACACTGGCTGAAATGAACTTCCGACTGAATATTCTCCTTGCCACAAAAGGAGCACATATTAGAATTTATTAACTATACTAAAAAGAACTCTAAGTTAACACGTATTTAATTTTTTGGTGTCTACCATGAGGTCCTATTTTTATATGAATTTTTAAATTTGTGCCAAGATTTTAAGACACTATGTATATATATATATATATATATTTCATTGTTAATTGAATTTTCAGACATATAAAATATACAGGGTGTTTAATCAAAGTTATATGCTATTGCGTTGTTATATAAATTAGTTATAAAGTTAGTTATTTAAATAAATTAAACTATTAAAATAATTAATTAGTATTTATTTCAGACGTATAAATAGATATAACATTAAACGCACAATTAAACGTGAGATTAAACATAAAATAGACATAATATTAAACATACAGCTGTAATTCATGATACAGAAAAGAAGATATGTTCTGAGAAAATTTAGTTGTTTCTCAAGATGTCATCTTAACACCGCTAGTAAAAACAGTATGAGGTCCACCCGGGATTTCAGCTATAAATTTCATTTTCCTTATAAAACAGTTGAGAAATGAAGAAGAATACAAATGATTCTTTTTTCATAGAAGTCGTTTCCCAAAAGGATTTCATGAAGTGCATGAACCAGTACTCACAGACGTCTGCGTTAACTACAATAAACAGACGGTAAATAATTTATAAACACTGAGATAAAAACATGTAAAATAAAATATATTAAAATCTGGAATAATCTATTTACTTAACCCTTTATATCCCAAATTACTTTGTTTTTTCTAAAAGAGTTTCAAACTTTTTTATTATATTTCATCATGCATGAGAAACATCTCATATTAAATTTATAAACGTGTTATCATTTTTTAATTGTTTTTTTTTTTTAAATTTAAAATTGGGACTTAAATGTCCCGTTGGGACTTTGTTGTATTCATATAAAGTGGTACTAATAATGAATAGGATAAATAAAAAGGAAACTTTTAATTTTTAATTCACTTAATCATTTCAATTAGTAACATATAATCCTTTGGAATAGAATAGTCCCTTTTTAGGCATTGTGGAAATCATAAAAACAATTTTTTTTTTCATTTACACAAAGGAAAATTTTGCATAAAAAACACTGAGAATGTGGCCTTGATTAAATTTTTTTTGATGAACAATATTCACAACGGCCTCTTGATTTAACAAAAACTGGCCAGTGTGCCCCTTTATTTTGTTTTCTAATATCGTCAGATACCGAAAACCTGTTACCCCTGCGTTTTGGTGCAAATGGTATCTCAGAGGGTTCAGTGGATGAACTTGGTCTTCCTCGTTTCTTAGGAACAGTAGACGACATTGTAATGAGTCCTTGTGTCACTCTTCTTTTGTATTGAATCAATGGCAGTTTTTCAACCAATTCGCAATACACTACATACGAATTGACAAGAGTGATATCCAAAATTCCAAAAAAAATACGGTGCCACCATTTTTTTGCTTTTCTGTTTCTATCATATAAAGATTTCAACATATCACTCTTGTCAACACCACCCATGTGGCTATTGTAGTCCCTCACTACTATCTGCTACAACATCTATTTTGGAACCGTCCTTTTGGGTTCTTTGAACAGTACATGTCTCAGTTCCATGGTAATTTGACAGTAAGTATACAGGACGATTGTCTCTCCACTTGAAATAAGAAATACCTTGGTCTGTAATACGGAAGTCAAAATCTCCTCTTTTCAAAGTCTTATCTTGGGCCAGAATTGGCAAGCCTTTACGAGTTTTTCTTACTGTGCCACATGCGCTAATTCCAACAGATTTTAGATACTCGAAAAGTTCAATTGACGAAAAAAAATTATCCATCATAATTATGTGATTTTTATTTTTCAGAGACTCAGTCAATTTTCGAACAACGTTTTCTCCCAAACCAAATTTTTTATCTTTCGACTGTTCTTTACCTTGATAAATATCAAACTCATACATATATCCAGACATATCTGACCGGCACCAAAGTTTATAACCTCTTTTGATCGGTTTCATTGGATTGTATTGTTTCAGACTGGAACGACCTTTGAACATAATGATGCTTTCATCAATACTTTGAATTTGCTCAGGTGTTTTATATATTTGGAAAGATCTGTTCATGTGTTCAATAAATGGTCTAAGTTTGAACAATTTGTCTGGTATATGCGGCATTGTTTCATTGTCATTGACATGCAAGTTTTGCAATATCTCAAAAAAACGATTCCTTGAAAGACAATTTCGGACAATTGGTGTGCAATAATCATTATCGCTGCTCCAATAATTTCGAATGTGTGGCAAACGATGATAACTGAATAGCATATTTAGGCCCAAAAATCCAAAAAATTCTTCTTTAGTTATAGGTTTTATTTTTCGTTGTTTTTGGTTGGAGTAAAGATTTGACTGAAAAACTATGTGTTGTATAATATCATCATCTAAAAATGTTAGAAAGAATTCAGTAGGCAACTTTTTGTTTGGGAAAAACATATCATTAACTCCTTTTTGTAAGTTGAAAATTGGAATCGTAGTGGGTATATCCCTTTTTCTCCAATATCTACTGGTAAATTCTGCATCATCGGAGTCATCAGAATCAACCTCACTTGAAGAAGAAATTGAATGCGTTTTTTCAGAAATATGTTTTGAAGAATCTCTTGAAGTAGATGCCTGAGGCTCTGAACAATTTGATTCATCAGAACTACTTTCCTCTGAAGTATCCACATCAGAAGGGAGTTCATCCCAAATTACTCGAATTTCTTCAAGAGTCAAACCTTTTTGTCTTTTACTCATATCTGTAAAAAGAACGAGTATAAAATGTAAACATAAAAAACGCCACTGCCTAAATTTAATGAAAAATGTTTTCAAATTTAATGTAAAAATTATTCTTGACATTTGGAAGGAAAAACATACCAAGTAAAAAGAATCAGTAAAGCCTAAAATAATATAATACTTTTATAAACGATAAGCCTCAGAGTCCCAGCGGGACTTAGCAGTCCCGCAAGAAAAATCATTCCTTACTAATCAAAAAAACGAAGGTTTGATTCTCAAAACTTACCCATAACATCAATGAAATATATTAAACATGAAAAAAAATTATGAAAGAATTACCTCTATAATTAATCAAAGATCCAGGTCTTACAATAGAAGAAACAGCAACTCCATCAAAATGGCTGCCTGAAACGATATTTTCGTAGATGAATACCTCTGTAAACCTTTATCGTACGAAACGAGCTCCTGCTGCCATCTAGTAGCCATAAGTAGAACCTTCAAATACAGGGACAGTAAAGTCCCAACGGGATTGGACTGCAAATTTTATATCCTATTGAGCGATTTTATTGATGGGACTTTAAAGTCCCGTCGGGATATAAAGGGTTAAAATCTAGTTTGCTGAACGAAATAACGAAACAAATGTTATTAAAGAAATATTGTTCATAATGCTTTAGAGTTTCGACGAAGCCTAAATATCTGCAAAGGCAACATTAAGAAAAAGTTTAACATACAAGTCGTAAACGTTGTATTCATACTGGATGAAATAATTAGAAACTATATTTATTTTGGGATTAAACTGCATTTAAAGTGTGTTTTATACGTTCCAAACTGTAAGCCTCGTTTTTACGGTGAAATTATGACAGAGTTTTATAATGTTATAAAAATCTTAAGTTCCTGTTATTTATAAGTATTTTTGTCTGTATTTTATTTCTTGTAATTAAACAAAAATTAATATAAACTTAAACTTTGTATGATACAAACATTTATTGACACTATCATATTTTTTTTTAAATTTAATATACTAGAATTTTGAAATATTGATTACTAAATAATATTTTTTTAAAGAATCAAGGCTTCATTAAAACGCTTTTCACGTGAAGTAATACACAGAAAATAATTGCCTTTGAATCGTCTCTAATCAGATTGTTATTTTTCTAAAAGTATATATTACAGTCATTGGTTTTTTTTCAGTCCATACTGAGCAGTGTCATTGAAGATATATATAAATATATCCGTACCTACAGCAATATTTACCTCTGTGTGTGTATATATATATATATATATATATATATATATATATACTTATGTGTGTGTTATGTAATAATTATGAACATACTTTTGGAATGTGCGAGTATAAGAACTAGGTATAAGAACTAAGAAATATGCCGTATTCAATAAATACGTTGTCATGGGCTATTATATTAACGAAATACCTTGTACTAAAAAATTTAACTTCTTTCATAGATATTAGTTTTAAGATTCATATTTTTTAATGAATACACCTTATGATATTTATAAATTTCTTTTTACAATTGAAAACCAAATAATGTGTCACATGTTTTATTTAGAAGATGGCGTTCTGTAATGTGACAGTGTCTTTTACTTTTTCTCTCCCTGTCTGCGCATATAATAAACTGGTGGAATTAACCTTTATTTTCGGCCATACCAATAACTTTAACTTTCAAATTCCTGTTACTATGCAATAATAGCTGATTGGTTGGGATGCCAGCATGATGTCTGATTGTACTATATATATGTAAGTTATCATGTAATTTTTTAGCTAGTTCAATATATGTTAAACTGAAGTTCTTTTTATTATATTTTTACGACGAGATGTCTTCATCATCAAATCATTTATTTTACTCTGCGCTTTTTTCATTGAGCCCCTTACAGTCAAACCAGGCTCAATGGCGTAGCGAGGGGTGGGCAAAGGGGTCTATGATGCCCAGGGCGCCACTCGCACAGGGGCGCCAAATGGTCCTTTTCACTAATTCTATATATTATATTACTATATGTTTTTCGGAAAGAGGGGCGCCAAAAAGGTATCGTGTCCCGGGCGCCAGTTATACTCGCTAGGTCACTGACCAGGCTGACAACATAAACGAGTATTATTGATTCCCCACAAAATAAAAGTATGTTATATTTTAGTATACATACTTATACGCATAATTGTTAAAAGTTGAGTGTAATGTAAAGGGGGCCCAAAAAAAGCGCGACTTTTGTTTTAGCGGCAGTGCTTTAATACCCAGTGCTTTGCTTTTGCGCCAGTCGATGACGTTTTATGTTACGAAAAAAAGCAGCTATCGTGGGAAAATGTCTGTGATCTTTGAACGTGTTTAAGCAAGGTGACTACGTAGGGTTGTGACATGGATTCATCCAAACAGGCCCAGCGTGAAGTCATTCTATTTCCTACGGCAGAAGGTGTGAGTGCGGCAGAAGGTACGGCAGAAGGTCGTCGTAAGAGGGATGCGTATAGGCATGATTGTTTATCACATTGTACTGTGTTCAAATGGTTTAAGAAATTTTCTAAAGGACGTGCTGCTGTTGTTGTTGTTGTTGCTAATGCCCCTTGGTTGGAGGCTCCATTCACCAGGTCCTAATAGGCTATTGGGATAAAAGTGGCGGATCTTGTTTTGAATTAGCACCACAAGGGTCGGAGTCCGACTAGGCCAAATGACTGGTTCTGTAATTTTGAACAAAGTCAAGTGACGAGGCCGGAACACTTGATCCCGCACCTCCAGAGGTAAATTTGAGAACTTGGAGGACATTGTAGTCACTACCTATTTTATATGACCCGACCACCATTAGTGAACCCGGAGGTGGATCTGCAGCGATGAACATCGAACCAAGGTCGTTCAGATCAGTGGCCCGCTGCTCTTACTAACTGGGCCACCGCGCCCTCGTAATGGACGTGGGACCATGTACCACATCGAAACATGCTGAAGCACTTAACCTAGAACCACTATGGAATCAACTGCAGTGGGCAAGAGTTGCTGCGACGCTTCATCGACTATACTCCCCTCTTCCTCCTAGAACCCC
Organism: Dolomedes plantarius; assembly: GCA_907164885.2. NCBI lineage: Eukaryota > Metazoa > Arthropoda > Arachnida > Araneae > Dolomedidae > Dolomedes > Dolomedes plantarius. Next base: position 146,394,266 of record OU015497.1, read on the forward strand.
AATCCATCGTCCTGCAACTACCACATCTCCGGCCAACTGAAAAGGGCTTTACAATGTTACACGTTTGCCAAAGATGCAGAGGTCCGGGACGTCTTTCAACAGGACTGGTTTTACAGACAACAAAGGACGTACTTCATTCAAGAACCCAAAATTTACTAAGCGCTGGGACACTTACTTGAACCGATAAGACCCCTATTTGTAGTGGATATGTACTCATATATCCCCATAACTTCCTGCATGTTCACATATTCCAACCAATAAGCTATTTTTAAAAAAAACGAAATGTTTGAGTTTCAATTGTTCCACCCTTATACTTTAAAAAAAGAAGTGGCTGCAACATTCGAAACAGGTAAAAAATGTCATAATTTGCAGCAGTCTTCAACACTTAGTTTTGTGTTTCGGTCGTTCTAACTTATGACTCTTAAGTCATGTAATGCATTCGGTGCTCATGGTTTCAATAGCATTTTACATGTGGTATGCCGGACTGAGAATGTTATATTTCAATCTTTCTTTCCCTTATTGGGCTCTGCAAACTGCAAATATAAATTTTAATTGAATTTTATTCCTGCATGCGTCACTTGTAAAATATTAAAGAATGCAAAAACCCTTTAAGGCCCGATAATGAAAATTTTATATTTGGGATGTAGAATCCGGTCTATTGTTCGCATGATCTGAAGCAAGCGTGCCTATGAGCCTAAGATATTACTGCAAAATTAGGTTTAATAATATACACTTTATTACATTTGTATTTATATTAATAATGATTAGGGAACATTTGAGCATTTCTTAAACATTTTTAAACCAGTCTTCTTTGCACTTTCTCTTAAATAATCATGATACTTTTATATAACATTAGTGCTAGGATTCCATTAAATTTACGATGCCTGTAGAAGGAAGCCAGTGAGAAAAATGGTTTTCTAAGGCTATAATTAAAGCATGCTTTGTGTGTGTAAAATGTAACTATGAAGAATGCGGATGTGTTTATGCTTACAACTCAGTACTAAAAGGTGTAATATTTATAACATTTAAGCACAAGACACACAAGTTTGAGTTGTTGTATTTGGCAATTGTTGAAATAAAACGAAAATGAAATGGTTTCTCATTTTAAGTGCTATTTTTAAAATGCTAGTCTTGAATTAATATTTTTGCCGTGAATTTTTTTTTGTCCCATGATGGTCGTGAAAATTATGTGTGGATAGCCTTATTAGACTGAATTCTAGCTTTCTCAGAGATCCTGAATAAAACGGTAACTGAATCCTACCTACTTGAAGACATATTAAGAAGATTATGAACATGCGATTATTAAGATTTATTGAATTATCAAGAATTACAAAAGAACCTGGGGGATAAGGAAGAGATTGATCCAGTTGCACACAACACTGTTAGTGTCATGACAATTGGTATTCCTTAATGAGTACTTTAAATGACGATTACTAAATGGCATTAGTTACTCGTATTATTTTTTTACAAAAGCAATGATCGAAATTTTCCTGATAAACATTTGTTTATGTTGTCTCAATTTTACTGTTAAATGACTTCTAGTTGTCAATATATGTTTCTTACTACATAAAGTAAATTATCCGTTGTGATAATTTTATGTCAGCAGCCTTTAATTACAGAAAGATGGAATAAATTATAATAAGTCATTTAAGTATATAATTTTTTTATGAAACACAGTTTTCAGAAAATCGTATCAGCATCTGGAAGGAGTTTTTAAAAAAAATTAACTATAAGATTTATTTTTCTGGATGACTGTTTTATTCTTTCACTGTTGCGAGTTTCCTGAATTTTATAGAACTATGTTTCTTGCTGGAAAACATCTTTGATTCTTTTGACTTAAATAACCTTGATCTTCATTCACGAGAAATAGTCTGAGTTTACTTCATAGTTGTGGATTATGTATAGAAGTGTATTCAGTTCAGTCAGTTCAACTACCCTTAAGAAAATTAAGCAATCTATTCCTGGTGAAATCATTATATTCTGAATTTTTATGAAATTAATGATGTTTAGTCTATGAAATAGTAGGTTTTGAAAACCATAGGTATGCTGCTAAGGTAGAATTAATATGCATCAACGAATCAGGACTCTAAGGACCTGTTCACATAAAACCCATTAGCGTCAGCGTAAAAATTGTTAAGAAATGATATACCAATCATTGACCCATTTAACCAATCAACGTCAACAAAATCTTCGGTAAATATGAAGAACATTATACGTTTTCCAGCCAAGCCATTTTTTATGCCAAAATTTTGGCGCGTTTCGGGCCTTCTTTGAAAGATTACTGTTAATTTTCACCACATAGTTCTTCAATCTGTAATTCCACATTGGCGTCATATCGACACAGGTTGGCGACCATATCAGATTCTTCATATTAAAACATCAGTTCTTCATAATATATCCCTACGTAATTTGTAAAAAATTAGAGCATAGTGTATAAGCTATACAGATTTTTAGCTTTTCTTTAATGCGGCAGGTACTTGTCTCTGACAGTAGGTACTTCTTGACGTTGTCCCATGAAAATCCACTAAATTTTGCTGGCTACTTTATTATGGGAGCATCAGAAGAGGCGATGAAAGGCAAAGTGGTGTAAGTCATTAAGTCAAGTGGTGTAAGTCAAAAGCGTTTAAAATTAAAAACTACAAAAAAAATCCACTTTAAATAGGACAAATTATAATTCTTAATAATTATTATGATATTGTAAATAATAATTATTTGCAATTCCACTATAAATTAAACATAGAGATTATATTTTTGCCCTCAAATAAAAAAAAAGTTGAAAATGTGACTTACACCACTTTGCATTTCACAGCCTCATATAAGAAACGACAAAGCCTTATTCGGGATTTAAACCCAAACCCACTGAGGGGAAGCTCAGAACGCTAACCAATATACTATGTGGGCAGAAAGATTGCTAACATAAGAAATTTCATAACTATCTAGTTAAATTCGACTGCATAGGTTTTAATCGTTTCTAAATATATATTTCTAGAATGTAATTAATTGTCACAATGAATAGAAAATTTTTTTAAAAATGTTTTCTTTTTGTTTTAAATAAACTCTGTCATTTTGATTACGATATAAATTGATAGTACATATTCGTTTTCAATGTTTACCTTTATAGCAAGCCTACACAATCAACTGGTAATAATATAGTAAGTATAGTTCTTTTTCTTCAGTAAAGCTTCGTATGCGCCAGAGAATACATACACTTAAAATAAAAACAACTTGAGCTTTACGTATATTGGAAGGGATTTACAGAGGATCAACATCTTCGGAAATTCCCAAAAGATAACGACCTAGACGCCTTTATAATAAGTTAAGAAAAGGAAAATTTTATTTTGAGTATCAATTCTTTCTTCTGAATTGTTAGGTATTTTCTCTTATTGATTTGAAAGTAGCATTGAAGAAATTCGGCTTCAAGGATTTCCAACCTACTATTGAGGACTCGAAAATAGGAGGAATGTATATAATTCCTTAAAAGATAAGTGACAAAAACAACTGCATTGGAATTGTTGTAAGTTTTTAATTAAAAATTGTTCCGTTCCTGTTAGCTGTCTTTTGTCTTGGCATACACTGTATGTATTCTTTTCGCTTGAACATATTCATCGAAAAAATATATTGGACATTTAAAAGTTCTCTATAATCATCCTTATGAATTTAGAACCATTCCCGTAAAGCACATAGCATTGAAAAATGCTTAATAACCCAAAATATTTGATTAATCGTAATCATATGTAAGATTGTGTATCCAATGCATATTCAAACATTTTGTCTGAATTTGGATTATTTTAAACAATTAATTTCTAGGGAGTACAACTCAAACAATACCTATCAAAAAATTAACTTTACCAAGAAAGAAATAGTTAATGGACTTCTAGCTTTTAACAAAAAATTTAAGTTTAAGATTTATTGCCTAAAATATCCTTACATTTTTTCCCACCATTAAATTCCATAAAGTACATACTAAATTTAGGTGCGTTACGTGTAGTACGAATTGTTATAACACTTTGTTCAGTAAAAAGTTTTTTAGCTATTTAAAAATTGTTCTAAATAAAATCAGGGTTACCGAAAATAGCTTTATTATAAATATGAACCAAGATGTTATACAATTTTTAAAGAGTAAGAATATAGACAGCATACACACGTTTGATTTTGAAAACCTTTTTACTAGCATTCCTCATGATAACTTAATGAATATCTGCTCAGAAATTTATGATACCTATCTGGAGAGTACTTTAATCTTAAAATATGACTGGGTTGATTTATGTAAATTTAATATTTTTGAAAACTACCTCTTTAATGGTATGAGTTTCATTAAACAGATAAAGGATATCCCAATGGGTAATAGATTTTCTAGTGCCTTTGCAAACATTTTCTTGCATTCTTACGAAACTAAATTTCTTAACTCAAATAATGTTACTGGATTTAGGTATATTGAAGACCTTATAATATTTAACTGTAACGATTTGGAATTTCTTAATCAAATCTGCCCAAAGGAACTAACTTTAAACAGGAGAATAATGAAAATAATCATTTTGTGACTTACCTGGATATAAAAATTAAAATTCCCAATAGCCAATTAAAAATTAGAATATATGATAAAATATTTGATTTTAACTTTGAGGTTATCACGTTTACCAATTTCCATAGCAACTTGAACTATAAAATTTATTATAACATCTTTTACTCACAACTATACAGAATAAAAAACATTTGCAATAACGCTGAAGATTTTTTGGAGTCATGTGGCAGTTTCGAGGAAAACCTACGTAAGAACAATTTCCCAATTTCCCTAATAATTTCGGCAATTTAAAAGTTTTAAGAAATTGGCATTTAGAACCAGGTACATTTTAAAGACGTTTAGGATAAGGTTTCTGTTTTCATATTTTTTTTAAATTCATTGGGGTGTGGCGCTGTGGTTTTGCTACAGTGACGTAACTACTAGGGTAAAAATTGGCTGCTGTTTCGCCATAACTGTCACTCCCTGAATTAGGGTATGTATGCACCTTAAATTTTCATTAGGATTATATGTGTACTTGCATATATGGTGCGTTGAGCCCTTACTGCAAGTTGTCCATGTCTTTTTATTTTCTCTTGCCTATCTGTTTCTATGGGGGTATCGGGGCCTTGGGATGTCTTTTGGTTATACCTGCATCCTAGTCAGAAAGTTCCCCTTGAGGTAGTTGATTTGGTTAAGATCCCTGATGACGAGACTAGTCGGTTACCTCGATTATTTCTAGTTTAGTTCCTGCACTACTACAGAATCTTGCCTGTGGTGCGTAGAGCCCTGAGTGCTTGATTTCTGTTTGTTTTTTGTCTACATTCTTCTTGTAATTATCTAGCTCTGTTATTTATACTTAGTTATATTTACCCTTTTTCAATATGAAGATACGATGCAACTGCGCAATCTTTTATTGAAAATTATATAAGTTTTCAATGCTAGGGTAGATTTTAAATTAATTTGTTTGGCAGTCTATGCCCACTTTTTAATTTTTTTGTTTGTGCTGTTTTGTTTATATTATTTTATCTTCTTTTCTCTTTAACATATTGATCCAGAAAATATAATGGTCATTAAAAATATTTCTTTAATCATCCTTATGCACTTAAAACTGATCTATTTTTATAAAGCACGGAGCTTTGAAACATGCATAATAACCCAAAATATTTGATTAAGCTTGATTCTACCCATGACAGTGTATGAAATGCCTATTCCAATATTTGTACCCTATTAATTTTAAAGCATATTTCTAAAATAGTAAATGTAGGTTTTGTCTCATATCTCATGGTTTCTGTATCATAAAGAGGCATGATTTTATCGTTTTAAAACATTTCATGATTTCATTTTAAAACGCTACCCATTTTAAAGCGTAATCTTCATTCATTGAACATACACTCAAGAGCCAAAACATTATGACCACCCCTACATTTTGCAATGAATTCGCCTGGATGACGTGGAAGGCACGTGATCAGGTGGAAGTGGTATTTAACTGCTCCTGGAGAGTCTGAAGAATCATTCTTTCACTTACTTCTGTGTGTGATGGGAAAGGCTGCGGATCTAAGCGACTTTGATAGAGGGCAGATTGTAATGGATCGAAGGCTCGGAACAAGTATTTCCGAAACTGCACGACTCGTGGGTTGTTCGCGACCTACAGTTGTTAGTACTTATGCAAAGTGGATGAATGACGGTGAAACCAGCAGTAGACGACATGGTGTTGGACGTCCACACGCTATCAAAGAAAAAGGTCGTCGGAGACTGTCTCGCATGGTGAAGCAAAACCGGAGCCAGACAGTGGCTCAGCTGACAGCCCAATACAATGCAGGGCCAAGTAGAATACTATCGCAGCACACTGTTCAGCGGACACTGTTGGATATGGGGCTACGCAGCAAACGTCCCACTCGTGTGCCTTTGCTGACCAAGCGTCATCGCCAACTGCGCCTGCGCTGGGCCCGGGAACATCGCGACTGGTCCATGGATCAGTGGAAGAGAGTTGCCTGGTCAGATGAATCACGGTTTGTCATTCATCACGCCGATGGCCGTGTCAGGATACGCCGTCTTCCAGGCGAACTGTTGCTCCCTCAATGTACAGTAGGTCATACACAGGCCTGTGGTGGCGGTATTATGCTTTGGGGGACGTTCCCTTGGGCGTCTCTGGGACCCGTGGTTGTGGTAGAGCAGACCATGAATGCTACAGGGTATCTGAACATCATTGCGGACCAGTTGCACCCTTATATGGCCTCTGTTTTTCCATCTGGAAATGGAATGTTCCAACAGGACAACGCCCCGTGTCACAAGGCTAAAATTGTGTTGGAGTGGTTCCAGGAACATGATGCTGAATTCCAGTTAATTTCCTGGCCGCCTAACTCATCGGATCTCAATCCGATAGAACACATTTGGGATGTGATGGGAGGGCAGCTCAGAGTTCAAAGACTACCAATTCGCAATATTTAAGATTTGCGTGACCGTTGCTTAAACATCTGGTACAATCTGTCTCCGGCCATCTACCAAGGACTTGTGGCATCCATGCCACGGCGGGTTAAAGCTGTGTTGCGCGCTAAAGGTGGACCAACTCGTTATTGACAGGTGGTCATAATGTTTTCTCTCTTGAGTGTAAATATGGAAAACTAAACTGAAACCTCTACAGTCAAGATAATAGCTTTCATAATTCAAAGGTAGTACACGGAAATTTAACTTTTTTCCCTCGGACGCCAAAATGAAGGTAACTATTTAATGTAAAATATGTATACGTATTTTAGAAGAAATTTACAGATATTTTAATACATATTAAGTTATTAAAATCCTTCAATTCTCATCCGTGTGAATAAGTATATTATTTTACAATTCATTTTATACTAATACATAGAAGTTTTAACTAACTATTTACTCAGTCATCTTGTTTATATATATATATATATATATATATATATATATATATAATATATATATATATATATATATATAACAGCTATCACTATTTTTAGAAAAACTAGTGATTAAATTCCATAAAATACTGGAGAGAACTTCCTGCTTCCATTTGAGGATATTAAAAGGTTTTGAGGAAAATAAATTTATCTAATATATTTTACTGACTTTAAATGTACTCTGATGATTTAAACAGTTTCACACTAATAATTCCTTTTCAAACAATACATGTTAGGAAACTTTAACAATCCCCTTTTTAAATATAATTAATATAAGTTTAATGATTTTAAGCATTTAACTACTAGTAAAGCACATTTGTTTCAGTAGGAGATGAGTTTTTTTTTGTCTTTAACATATAAATGAACAGTTATATGTAAGTATTATGACGAAATTTCTGTTAAAAAATGATAAAAAGTCGTGTACATTGATTGCTATAAGGCTATAGTATAAAAGATGCGAAAGATTCTTTGATATGCATACTCTTACATAAATAAATAATAACTATAAAATTTTGTGTCATTCTTTTATGCAATGAATACACAGGCAAAATAAATTTTTAGGTAACTCGATGTGTTAAAAGATTTTCCAATTAAACTTCACAATTCAAAAAATTCAAGATAATTAGCGCTACAATGTAAGTTTTACGTGAATGAATGTTGACATAATTCAGTTTTTTTACGTTTGAACGTAATCTTCTAAACATATTAAGGGAAATCTTTATCAGGAAAATCAAATAAACACAACAATATTACAGTTTACTCAAAAGGAATCGATATTAATTCCCGTATTATACCTTCCTCGGAAGATGATTTATTGAATTCGCTTGTAGTAATTCCCATTAATAGTTAAAATAAACCATCGAACTAATAACTTATTAATTCAATACAATGTATAATGCAAAAGGCCTATATACACGTATGTATGTATCTATTTAATGCATTATTAACCTATAAACTGAAAGAAAACACTCGATGATTAAGCAAAGATAATTAGTAAATGGAAATATTAAAATTTCCAATTAATGAGACATTCTGGGCCTCCTTTTCAATGCTCGGGGTTTATCCGTTAATTTTATTTTAATTAAACACGCAATTTAAATTTATAGAGTCATATTAAATTTCTCTCTAATCTTCACTGATTCGTAAACAGTTTACTTAAATAATATATTATGCCAAATTTAGCATAACAAGCTGAGTCATCAAACATCGCATATGCTTAAAATTCGCATGTAATTTTGGTTCAAGTTTTTCTCATTAATTAGATGGCATCTTGACCCCAGTTTCATTTTTCCTCGTAATTATCTTACTCGTTTTATTTTGGGACGTAAATGAAGAGTTTTAACACGATACATTTTTAATATATAAAATTTCTGCAGAACTATAATTGCCACGCGTACGTTATTTCCAAATCACAAACAAACAAACACACACACACACACATAAACAATGTGGCAGGCAACAAACAAGGAAAACACCAACAAAAGGAAACGTAGAAAAATAAGATGCACAAAATGTTGAAACAATGAAATATTTAAGTTCAGTATAGAAAACTATGTTAAAAATGGCTTTAAAAGGTTAATAATCTGTATAATTAATCAAGATATATGCTTGAGACCCAGTGAATCTCTCGCAATCTAGTGGTTATTTGCTCATCTTGTTTCTTTAAGGGCAGACTAGTGTTCCAAGGGGAATAACGGAACAGGGCTTATCTGTACTCTAGAACAGATAAACCCTGCTCCGTTATCTGTACTCTAGTACAGATAAACCCTGCTCCGTTAGGGCAGACTTGAAATGTGGCGTCTCCAGCAATTCCACTGTGAGCCAAGTGAACAACGAAGCCATAAAGTACTCTAAATTCAGCAACCACCACGTTTTGGGGGTTTCTCTGGTATTTGTACGAGGGAATAAATGCATGTCGTTGATTTTTTCTAATAAATGAAAATACTCTACGCATTGTATTATGTATGAGCAAGGAAAGTTTCATGGTATGTTACATCACTAGGAATACGTTACATTGCGTCTATACCCCTCTTCATCAACAGATCAGCAATCTCATTCCCTGGGATACCGCGGTATGATGTTGTCATATTTAGTACAACTATTTTCCCCACTAAAATAGGAGATCAACATTTGGCTGGGTTTGCAGGTTTTTCTATGCAGCGACTGGTCTTCAGGTTCGTTCAAGGGTTATACGCGAAAGCGAAGAGAGCCGGAAGTTTGTCGAATTTCCCACAAAGTTATATACTCAAATGTCGTGCACAGAACCGAAGATTCTTTAATTGTATTGACAATTTATTTAAGCCTTGTCTTTTAATCTCAAAATAATAACGATATTTAAAGAAGATTCTGTTCATTGTGTTAATATTTTTAAGGCTATAGGATTTGCCTCCAGTTCACCCCCCGAATTCGAATTAAAATGTTGTAGTGGTATATAATAGGGAAAAAAGTGTAGCATCTGAGCAACCATCTTTTTCTATCTTGGAAATGTTTTTTCCAGACATGTACAATTTTGTCTAGGGTAATGAAAATATACGGTCTCAAGGGAGATGGCTTTTAAATATTAAGTAAAATGTATTTATTACTAAGGATTTGAAGTGTCTGACTTAAAATGATTTATCCAATAAATTAAGACTGATTATTATAGATACAAATTCTGCAGGATTTAAAAGAAGCAACAAAGGTAAATAACAATAGGATAAATTTAGTCTAGACTTCCATTCTATACCTTGAGCATTAGACTTTCTTGAGTCTTTAAATCCAGAGGTTTCAGAAAATAGCTTTTCTAAAAACGCCATAGGAAAAAATATGACAATTCTTCCACACAACTTAGGTGGGGATTTAAAGATATCAGTCCTTTAATCAATATGACCTGTTCCGCATATAGAATACGTAAAAGAATCAAATAATATATTTTAAAACCTGATAGAGTCATAATTATATAATAATAATATAACTCGAGTCAGGAAAGCTCTTAAATGAAGGTAGAATATCGACCTCGAAGTATACAGACCAGAGATCTATCTTTGCTGTACCAATCGATTGTTTACATAATTGGCCAACTTATGTAAAAACGATTATTGACTAAAAGTAAGCAAAAATTTTACCAATGAATTAAAATTTCCTTTCTTAAAAAGGAAGGAATAAAAAATTCATCAGAATTTGTTGTGTCAATTGCTCACAAAAATTAAAAATGTGGGAGAAATGTGTTCTAAATAACACTTTCCTACCGTAGTTTAGTGAATGTCAACACAAGTTCGATCCACGGCCCTGACAAGTGAATATATAAACCATACAAGATGTTATTAGAAGTTTAATATAGACAATATTATAAGTGTTTTATTAGACGTTGTTATCTTAACTACATGGGATATTATAGTTCAATTGAAATTAAAAAAGGTTTTATTTTTTAAATATTTAGTTTTAGTATTTTTACAAACATTTTAAAACAATGCAGAAAAAAATGAAGGTTCAGAGGCAAATTGCTTGTTTCTAGTTCTTAATATTCTTTCCATAATAACAGTTCTTAAGCCGTTAGATTACTTTTATATAGCAAACAACAAAAATGTCGTTTCCTATATTTTTCTCCAAGAGTCTTTTGTTAGCATTCTCACTACTGTAGAAAAGGATGCTATAGCATATATACAGTGCAAATTAAATGCTGTGTCAGGGTGTAATGTTTCTGGGTAGCGACTTTACTTGTTTTGGCCGTCTTATACTTGTATCTTAAACATGCTTCGGTATCCTTCTAGTTCCTTTTTTGTAATATACCTAAAAAAGCATACCTAAAATGCGCTGAAACTAAATCATCCAGATAATTTACTGATATATATATGTATATATATATATATATATATATATATATATATATATATATATATATATATATATATATATATATATATATGACAAGGAGCTTGCTTTGCTCCCGTGTTTAAATCGATGTTATGCAGTCAATACATACATTAAATAACTGGAAGAGTGGTAGGCCATGAAGGAAGTAGTCCAATTACTATAAACTTCTTATTTATTGATTCTCATGATTTTACCAATGCTCCAGGGTAAGCAATTTGCTCCACCATTTTGTCGACCTACCCGGCACGATTGCCGCGAGCTTCCGCTCTCAACGAAATTCCCATCCAATCTACCGCCAAAACTTAATTTCCTCCGAGCTCCTGCTACACGACGAATGTAGAGACCTCAACCTTGGTTGTCTGGACCCTTATTATTGCTGATCGTACAATTTAACTTCTCGCCCAAAGACCTGCACCTTTTTAAAAATAAATCCTCTCGCCTAAAATTCTTAACACTCAAAGTCACTTTTAAAGGATGATTCCCCATTGAAAAATAATCGCGCTTTGTAAATGAAATGTTAGATTCTTATTATTTTAAACCCCCTTTCCCCGTACTTCTCAACTATATTTTGACAATTCAGTTATGTTCTGACAACTCCCCCCCCCGGTCCCTCTGAAGGCGTGCACACAAAGAGTCGCGAATTCTCTGCGACACATCCTCAGAAGAGAAAAAAAATTAATTCCAGAACTAAAATAAACCCATTGGAAAATGCTGACTAGGGCTGCAGTCCCTAGTCAACAAATTCCCAACAAAACCCATCAATTAATTCCTAAATTTTCCCTGTGAAACCCCTACATTACTCTTCTATTTACTCAGGTTGACCTGGAGCAGTTGTTTTTTTAAATACAGTGCATATTCATAACAGTTTTACATCGAAATTGTCTTGAGTCTTGAAAAAAAATGTATGTAATCATTGGTTAGTAGATACAATAGGAAACACATAAAGGTATCATCTGAAAAATCTCACTTAACATACAAAAATATATCACATAAACATACTAAAATATTAATCACAACTTTCACTGATCACTTGGACGGTTATTAGAGTTACAAATAAGTCTCTACCTTACCAGATGCTTACTCTGATCCTGAGTGGAGAATAATTTAACAGTCCTACAATCTGTCAACTCACTCTCACATTCTTAAACAGTTCCAGTTTCAATCAGTTATAGATGTATTTAATTTATTTACATAAAATCAGAATAGAAATATGAAGTATACATGAATGAAAATAACTTAATGATGACAAAAGCCATGGTCGACTATTATGCGTGGCCCTTGTAAAAACTTAGAGACATCACATATTAATAATTGAAAAATACAGATTTTATCAACTTATTATATTACAAAATCACCTTACAAAATCAACCCATAGATTCAACTTCTACAGATTCTCTCAACTCTTAAATTCAATTTCCCATGGGATAATTTTTCTCACATACTTAATTTTTAGCATTATTATTACATAACATCATCTCATTTAACCTAGGTTACAAGAAAGCGCTTTTGATACTCGAGTTATGATACACACACAAATTTCACAATAATGTTACAATTTATCTACAAATCAATTCACCCTTATCAAAACATAAATATAATTGACACTTTTTATTTCAAAAATTCACAATGATAGATTCATTATGTTAAAACACATTATACTTTTTGATTAGTTGTGCATAGTTGGGTCAGAGGAGAGCAGGTTCAAAATTTTCCCACAGTCTTAACCACAACAATGGCCTGAATAACAAAATCTTTGCTGTCACATTCGGTTTTTGGCTCAGAAGATCCAAAACATCACATACATTTGTTCTCTAGTAGAAAGTTAAAATCAGGATAGCTTTTTTTAAAAAAGTATTTTATTAATTAATTTTAATTTAAGACAACACACAAAGTTTAACCACCTTAGTGGAGACAAAAGGGTGTTAGGCACCCAACATCTAAATTCAATTAAGAAATGGATCTCTGAGTTAGGAAGTTTGGTCATATTCGGGAAAATGTGAACACAGTTCAGCACATTATACAACCAAAACATTGCAAAAGTGGTAACAAAACATTTCAAAATAATTCAAAAAATAGGTTTAGCCAAAGTTCTTTCATTAGTTACTAAATTTCAATTCAAAACAAGGTAGGACAAAGAGAAACAATCCGTATCAATTTTGACTTAGATAATAAAAACTATTAATATGGAATCTTTAATAGAGTTCCCATATTTAAAATAATTTAAATTATTTAAAGGTATTCAATATATCGTTTAATTAAAAAGTACTTAAGTAAAGTTTCTTATGTACTGTTATTTCAGTTCGTATTGAGTAAATGTATGTGAAGTGTCTCTTCCGATAGCGGAATCGTTAATATTCTTGAATCACTGATATTTAGGATTTAGTTTTTTTAATTAATTTTCTTTTGGACTAAAATATTCTGTTATATTTTCCCCCAAAATAACATTAAATTAAATATTTAATTGCAAAAAATATGTTTAGTCAAAATAATTCAATTTAATATTTTTTTCGCCGTCTTTTGTCTTATAACTGACTAAGATTAACGCTGAAGGCAAGTCATTATTAATCTAAAATTGTAAGTAATATATATGTAAGTCAACATATTGAATATCATAGTTTACATATCCCCTTTCTGACGAAACAGTCAAATGTAAACAGTCAAATAATAAAAATATGTACTATTCATACCTGTATGTTTTTTAATTATTTATAGAAGCAAGTAATTTGATATTATGATTGGTTTCAGTATGTCTTTAATTTATTTATGTGATTTTATTTTGAGAATCAGCATACATCTGTGGCCTCAAATAGAATCGCTATTTTAAGATATTGCAACGATGAAAATTCAAAATAAATTCTGAATTTTAGAGAAATATAATCACATATTGTGTTCAGGTAAGTTTTAATTTTGCATATAACTAAATGAACAAGAAATATAATTTTTTACATAACAGTGTCTAAGTTGCGTATCTCTATTAAAATATCTAGAACGTGAAAATGTTTGTTGAATCTTTAAAATACCAGATGACAATATGTAACTAGGTGGGAAAAATGAAAATCGCAGATTTTTTGATGAATACGAAATATTAAAGCCTTTCTCAGGGGCCCATTGACAATGTTAATAATCCCAATACGCAGTTAAAGTATGATGAGAACTTATCGTGGTACGTAATTCAAGTTTACAAAGGTGCTGTTAATTATAGGACTAAACAGCCAAGCACAGAATGATACCGTATTTCAATCACCAGTCCAAATTTCTGAATTGAATTTGTAACCGTCATCACAGTTCACATATGTTTGATAAAAGCACAGCACGAACACTAATATATAGAGTAGTAAAGTGATTGCATGTTGAGAAGTTTTTGATATCTGATTTGCAATGGCCATTCGTGCACATTAATATGGCTTGGTGCAATGTAGGATTCCTTGAAGGGAAGTTTACCAATTAAAAGAAATGCCAGCCATTTCTAGTGCTCAGGACAATAATAGTACAATAATGAGATCTTCTAGCATAGGCCATGCATAATCGTGTACTCAGGGATGCATGTGATACAAAACTGCATCCCTGATCTTAAAACTCCCATCCCTGATCCCTTAAAACTGGATCATTTTATACCGTTTTAAAAATCTCTGAAGTACTGTTTTTAAAAAATAATAAGTGCATTCCTGATGAATAAGTGAAATTTGCCACTCTTTTATTTTGCTGATAATAATATATTTTTCCTTGATAGGATTTACAAGCTTTAGGGCTTATACCGTATGTCTGTTTGAATGATACTAACAGAACGGTTTGTATTGCATTTGGAAAAATGTTAAACGTTATATGATGATACTAAATATTGTATTATTGAAGAAGAGTTTATCTGATTAGAAAATGGAGTAACATATTTAGTTAGAATATACGCAGTCCTACTGAAAAGCCACTCTTAAAATTTTCATGCTAAACAATTTCTAAAAACAATGAACTTAAATTATACGATTGAAGAATGTAATGCATTTGAACTTTATTTCATCTCAATATAATTTTTTTAAAATATTAAGTCAAATTGTATGAGTAATGCAGGAAATCTAAGAATACTTTCACTGTAAATGAACTTAGGAAATGTTAATATTGCAAATAATATTCGATTCAAGGAATAACAATGAAGTAAGCGGTAGAAAATATTGTGGACTTAAAATATTTAAATGCAAGTATAGTTCATTGCTTTCTGATTTTTCAGAGCTCTTAGAATTATACGTCAAAATAGCACAACCAGGAACAAATCTCTCGCTTATTCTGTATTCACGAACACATTTTTTGCACATTGAGCAGTAAGGAAAACTTTGAGTCTCTTCCCATGAACTAACACAGTTGGGAATTCTTACGAGCGTAATTAAAGAAGGCTGAATTAGTTAACTGAAGAAATCTAATGGAAATTAAAATCCACTTTTTTCTTATTAAAATTATTTAGTCCTACAAGATAAGCATTTAGAACTCAATATGGATACCTCATTGCTCTGGCAGGTGAGAAATTCCCGTAGAGTTCACTGTAACAAAAGTTCGATTAGACCTTTCTCACGCACATCGGTAAACTGAGGTGTAATAAATGAGTTGGGAGAGTTCACGCTCTGTGCTTGAAAGTTTATCAGACAGCTGTACAGTGAGGCCTACCATTATTCCCAGACTGTTGTCTCCCATTGAATATGCTCACATTTTACCTCGTATTGATTACCCAGCAATTTGGAATTCCTTGCATTTTAGTTGTTATTTAAGTGGAATTTTAATTTATGTGAAATTAATGAACTGCTTTTACCAGATATTGGTAGTTTTATTTTAAAGTAGAATAACTGTCATTTCTGCTTAGAAAAGAATGTATTTACTTATTTCTTAATTTTGAGAGAAAATAACTGCTTTATTTCATAATCGTGGAAGAGTATTCTCCACTCATAAAATATTTTAGAGATATTGTAACTGTCGCACTCTCATAATATCTGTTGTAAATTAGAAAATAAGGGGATTTATGATTACAGTGAAACTTCTCCAGCCGGCCACCCCTCTAAACAGCCACATTTTATTCAGAACCTATTAAAGACTCCATATAGCCACTGTTATGGAAGAAACCTATTTTCGACGACCATCCCTCCAATGGCTACTTGTTCTCGAAACCATTTCGGGCCGCCATAGAGAAGTTTCATTGTATATAATGCAACTTACTACTTTACAGTAAAGTTCACAATTTTCTCAGTGTTATGCAAATTTGCAGTTGGGCAGAGGAAAAATGCTTGGAGAGAAAACGCGACGAAATCTCAATAAATGGCTGAGATTAGATACGGACGCTGAAAGCTAGAGATCCACATCGTCGCCGTTAGCATATGTAATCAGCATTTCGTAGGTCAGAGGTGCCCAAAGTGTGTGCCGCGGCACCCTGGGGTGCCGAGCAGAGCGATCAGGGGTGCCGCGAAGCGCCCATGATCTGCAGTCTAATCTATTGCTATGGACTATTCCTATATAACTTGACGAAATTGGACAAAATGGGAAAGCAACTTTCCTCTTCGAGTCTGATATTGTATATCTTTGTGTTTGCTTCGAGAGGGGAGATCGAATGAATAGATTAGGCACAGTTTCAGGAGTGTCCGGTTTTGTCTCGTGGCACGTACCATGGCCTGACTATGGTACATCACATGTAGGCTTTCCCATAGCTGGTAGTATTCTTGTCTTGTATGTGTATTCTTCCTAAGCAAAAAAATATGTCAAGGTCAATCACCAAAAACCAGTTCACTCCCCAACGGTCGGGGAGCACCTGCCCAAAGAAATTTGAGAATGGCCCCTGTACGTTTTTTGCAACTGCCCCCTCTGCTGCAGATATTTCACAATAACCATTCATGAACGGGAGTGTTGACATTCCTTCTCCCCTTTCCTTCGACTGCTCATATCGTCTGATTATTCGAGCAGGTAGTACCGTCGTCAGTTATCTCGCTAGTGGTCGCTGTATATGTGTTCTAAGAAAGCTGCATAGATATTTTTCGTAAAAATTGATAGATTTTTGATGAAAAAAACTGATAATGCAAGAACTAATAAAGATCATGCATCAACATGTGACGTGCGTGGAATGAAGTGGCAATGTCGCAAATATGAAGACAGCTACTTGGATTTTGGCTTCACTTCAATAGAAATCAACGATGAAGAGAGAGAGCAGTGTGTGATCTGTTCTAAAGTTCTATCATCCGAGAGCATGAATCCAAGTAAATTGAGATGACACCTTAAAAATCGCATCCAAACATGGTCGACAAACCACTTGAATATTTTAGCAGAAAAATGAGAGATTAGTACCAAAAAAATGTTTTCACTAAGCAAGCGTCAGTGCCAAAAAATGCCTTGTTGGCGTCATTCAAGGTGGCATGGCATATAGAGTAGCGAACTGCAAAAAAGGCCCAAACTATTGATGGGGAATTAATTCTACCGGTTGCTGTGGACATGGCTAATATAATGATAGGAGAACATGAAGGGAAACTTCTTGCGAATATTCCTTTGTCGAACAACATCATCAATCGAAGAATCCAGCATATGGCTCAGGATCTCAATGATCAATTGATAGAAAAAAATGAAAGGAAATGAATTTGGACTGCAACTAGATGAGGCCACAGGCAGGAATAAGGATGCTTACTTCATCAGATATGTACCTTTCATTGATGGCGGTGCTATTGTTGAAAACCTTCTGTTTTGTAAAAGCATTAGTGAAAGTGCAGCGGCTGAAGATATGTTCGATATCCTTGACACATTTATGATGGAAAATTATTTGGTTTGGACAAAGCTCATCGGTGTGTGCACTGATGGTGCTCGATGAATGTCTGGTCAATACGGAGGCCTACAGGCGTTGATTCGTCACAAAGTTTGTGGACCCATTACATCATTACCAGAGAAGCACTTTGTAAGGAAAACCTAATATTCATCAACAATAATCGATAATTATATTTGCATAAATCCAAAGAAGTTATAAAGTTATGCTAAATTCAGCATAGGCGGTTATTATAAATACCTTGTAGCCAGGTTACGCAGTAAGTCTGGTTTGTTTGTAGGGATTTATGCGAGTTGCCGTTGGTGGCTATTTGCTAGATCGCTTCAAACCCTACGTGAGTGATCTGGCATAAGGAGGTAATTGTGGTTATAGGTGTAGATTTCAGTGCAGCATCGCTTGTTTGACTTAATTGAAATTTGTGAGTATTTTGAAATGTATTTCCTTGCATAGTTTTTATACATGTTGTAAGAGTATTTACGCAGTATTGTTTTGAACCACAAGTACATGTGTCAAGCGAAGAATAAACTTTGTAGTATATCTATTAAGTGTCGCTTCTACTTCATTAGAGGGTAACTTCGATACACATATATTCTAGTTAGGGTAGAAGTTAGCCATTTCTATAACTTGCATCAAAATTGCTGAGTCATCCACTGAATCTCGTCCTTGAATGTGCAATAAAGGAGGTAAACTATATAATAACTAGGCCACTTAAGCCAGATTTTTCAAAAACCTATGCGATAATTTGGGAGACGAGTACACGACCCTTATATACTACTGCAGATCGCGTTGGCTTTCACGTGGCAATGTACCATCTCGAACGTTTCAACTTCGACAAGAAATTTACAATTTCCTGAAAGAAAATCCTGATTAGAACGCCAACAATTTCGTGGATCCAGACCTTCTGCTGAAACTGGCATACTTGTGCGACATGTTTGAAAAACTAAATGCATTGAAAGTTTCTCTTCAGGGCCGTAACATGAATATATTGAAGGTTGAAGAGAATATTTCAGCATTCAAGAAAAAACTACAGATATGGAAAAGAAAAATTAATGATAATAGAGTCAAAGATTGTTTTCCTGTATTGCAGCAGTATATGGTCTGTAGTGGATTAAAAAAGGTTTCACATAGCATGCTGACAGTTTTCACAGAGTACCTATCACTACTAACTGACTGGTTCGCAAAGTACTTCTCAGAAGACCAAACCGGGAAGTTTGCGGGAGTCCAAGATCCATTTCTTGTTGAAGCTACAAAAGATCTCACTTCACAAAAGGAAGAAAATCTAATTGAGTATCGATTGACAAAAGCCTGAAAGCGAAATTCGCTTGGATTTGACAGAGTTTTGGATTTC
Organism: Dolomedes plantarius; assembly: GCA_907164885.2. Lineage (NCBI taxonomy): Eukaryota > Metazoa > Arthropoda > Arachnida > Araneae > Dolomedidae > Dolomedes > Dolomedes plantarius. Next base: position 146,413,660 of record OU015497.1, read on the forward strand.
TATAAAAAATGAGTATCCCATTTTAAAAGCAAAAGCTATAAGGGTTCTCATTCCCTTTGCAACTTCATACATGCGCGAAGGTGGGTTTTCAGCAATTGCTATTATAAAGATCAAATATCGTTCGAAAATTAACGTCGAAAAAGGAATTGGATTAGCTGTATCAAACTTTATTCCGCGATTCGAACAATTGTGCAGTAAGCAGCAGGCTCACCCATCACACTAACACTAAACACACATATACCAAAAGCATTTCGAAAGTAATTTTACTATAAATTCTTTTAATATGCTTACCTATTAATTACAATTAAAGTACTTGCATGATTTTTAAACACAAGTTGTGTTAATTTATTAATGTTCTTACCACGTACTTCTCTAATTTCTTCCTGTACAAATATGAAATATATATATATATATATATATATATATATACATATATATATGGATATATATGTATGTATATATATATATATATATATATATATATGTATATGTATATATATATATATATATATATATATATATATATATATATATATATATATATATGTGTATATGTATATATATGTATATATATATATATAAATATATATATATATAGATATACTAGCAGACCCGACAGACGTTGTCCTGTTGAAACGTTGTAATTCTAGCTGAAGTACCCGGCATTGCCCCGGATTTTAAGAATGTTTGTTAACCAAAATCAATTTAAAAACTAAACACAGTATAAGTAACATAGAAAAGATTTAGCCTTTATCATTGGAGCAAAAAATCCTGAAAAGTAAAATATAAAATATATAAATTTATAATAATCCTACAAAAATCCATTAAAAAACTAAACGCAGTATAAATAACATAGAAAAAAAGCATACGAAATGTTATACATATTAATAATATGAAAACCCAATTAAAAATATATAAATGTATAATAACTCCTCAGATTTCAGCTATATTCGGTATTTCATCATAAAAAAGCTGAAAAAAAATAAAAATAAATAAAAATAATAGTTTTAAAAAATAATAAAATTAAATTAAAATTTAAATTTAAAAAATAAAATAAAATAATAATTAAAAAAATAATAAAATAAAAGCTGCAATAAAAAAGCCTTAAAAAATGCTGAAATAACAGGTCTACCAAAATTTACACGACTCTGCATCCGAACCCGGGTCGATAGCATGGTACTTGCGCGACCTTCCGAATACGCCACGATGACACGATATTCTGCTGAGTAAAGTGAAACTTATTCGTTATTCGAAAGTTGTGGGCTGGTGATTATACATGTCAGAGGAGTTTTTATTCAGAAATAAGATAGCAGGATAGAAGATTAGTCTTTAGCTCTTCAATAGACACAAATATATAGGCGAGGGGGATTGCAGTAGCGATTAAAAAAGATCTCGTGTCACTTAGCGTGGTTGATTCGAATTTTCCATCGCGTGTCGAGAGTATGAATATGCAGTTGGATCTGATGTATTTTAGAGTATAAAATCTGACTTGAAAGTTTATTATTTTCATTTACTATTCTGGTTTAATATATGACTTCAAACTTTTTTGATTTTATTTAGTTTTATCTTTTCGCTCGCTGTTTGCTAACTAAACCTAACGTGGACGGCATTATCCAGAGGGCCGATTCCACAAACTGTAACAGCTTCCATTTACCGGACGCACCCCCTTATAAATTATTGGTTTTTTATTAATTAATTAAAAATATAAAAACATTTTCTATCGGATCAAATTGTGAATCTAAACCATTCTCGATTCAACTTAATCGCACACACAAAATTTCATAAAAATCAGTCTAGTTGTTTAGGAGGAGTTCAGTTACATACACACGGACAGAAGAAATATATATATAAGATATACATACATACATATATACACATATATACATACATATATATATATATATATATATATATATATATATACATACATACATACATACATACACACACACACACACACACACACACACACACACATATATATATATATATATATATATATATATATATATATATATATATATATATATACTAGCGGACCCGACAGACGTTGTCCTGTTCAAACGTTGTAATTCTAGCTGAAGTACCCGGCATTGCCCCGAATTTTAAGAATGTTTGTTAACTAAAATCAATTTAAAAACTAAACACAGTATAAGTAACATAGAAGAGATTTAGCCTTTATCATTAGAGCAAAAAATCCTGAAAAGTAAAATATAAAATATATAAATTTATAATAAACCTACAAAAATCCATTAAAAAACTAAACGCAGTATAAATAACATAGAAAAAAAGCATACGAAATGTTATACATATTAATAATATGAAAACCCAATTAAAAATGTATAAATGTATAATAACTCTTCAGATTCCAGCTATATTCGGTATTTCATCATAAAAAAGCTGAAAAAAATAAAAATAAATAAAAATAATAGTTTTAAAAAATAATAAATTAAATTTAAATTAAAATTAAAAAATAAAATAAAATAATAATTAAAAAAATAATAAAATAAAAGCTGCAATAAAAAAGCCTTAAAAAATGCAGAAATAACAGGTCTAGCAAAATTTACACGACTCTGCATTCGAACCCGGGTCGATAGCATGGTACTTGCGCGACCTTCCGAATACGCCACGATGACACGGTATTCTATTGAGTAAAGTGAAACTTATTCGTTATTCGAAAGTTGTGGGCTGGTGATTATACATGTCAGAGGAGTTTTTAGTCAGAAATAAGTTAGCAGGATAGAAGCTTAGTCTTTAGCTCTTCAATGGACACAAATATATAGGCGAGGGGGATTGCAGTAGCGATTAAAAAAGATCACGTGTCACTTAGCGTGGTTGATTCGAATTTTCCATCGCGTGTCGAGAGTATGAATATGCCGTTGGATCTGATGTATTTTAGAGTGTAAAATCTGACTTGAAAGATTATTATTTTCATTTACTATTCTGGTTTAATATATGACTTGAAACTTTTTGATTTTATTTAGTTTTATCTTTTCGCTCGCTGTTTGCTAACTAAACCTAACGTGGACGGCATTATCCAGAGGGCCGATTCCACAAACTGTAACAGCTTCCATTTACCGGACGCACCCCCTTATAAATTGTTGGTTTTTTATTAATTAATTAAAAATATAAAAACATTTTCTATCGGATCAAATTGTGAATCTAAACCATTCTCGATTCAACTTAATTGCACACACAAAATTTCATAAAAATCCATCCAGTCGTTTAGGAGGAGTTCAGTTACATACACACGGACAGAAGAAATATATATATAAGATATATATATATATATATATATATATATATATATATATGTATATATATATATATATATATATGTATATATATATATATATGTATATATATATATATATATATATATATGTATATGTATATATATATATATATATATATATATATATATATATATATATATATATATATATATATATATATATATATATATATATATATATATATATATATATATATATATATATATATGCAATATATATAATAAAAATACATCACAGATAGATATTATATGACGAGGGTGCCATAAAAAATTGTAATTCTCTTAAGGGTACCACGACTTGGATAAGTTTGGGAACCCCTGCCATAGGTACATGGCATGTATTGCAAGTAGCTATAAAAGAGTTTGAATGATTTTACAATAAGATGCTCCATCTGTCAATACTGGACACAAAATGATGATTTTTACATTTAAACCAAACGGCGTATGAATTAAACAGCTACTTAAAACATAAGGAAAAAAAAATTGCTTTATCATTTCAAAACATACTAAATGTTTCCTGGCCAAAAATTCCTCATTTAAAAAACTGTTAAGTTACTAATTTTCATATTCGTATTTCACCCGTCAGGGCATAGATATATCCCATAGCCAATATTTGTTCCAAAAAGGAGAAACGCCAAGTAACACACTTTAATGTTTCGGTATTTTTTATGGTAACGATTATTAAAGCATGAGAAAAAGCTCATTTTTTTTAAAAATTCTGCTATTATGTTTTCCATTTTTCCCAACTACGGCACATTTTACAATGCTTGTGTTGTGTTGTCTCACTTTACGGTTTCACCGAGAAGCTATTAAATAGACCGAAAGTCTTCATTTTGCAACAATGAATATATTTCAGACAATATCTAATACAATTCAATATCGGACAAAAAAGTGTTATAATTAATAGATAAATAATGATAAATAAGACATTTATGTTTCTGAATACAGAGAACGAAATTATTATGTAGATGACGTTATTCATTTCTTAAGACGGAAATCTTGTCGTCTATAAAATAATTTTTGGACTGGGGAACATCATCACTAAAAGTGCATTCATCATTCATCGATGAAGTAATTTGTCATAAAATTTTCCTAAAAGATTTTCTACTGGGAAATATTAAATCATTATGCAGAACTCTATTTATTATCTATCAAAGCTCTTTTTTTTGGGGTGGGGGGTGGGGGGTGGATGGGGGGTTATGTAGTTAACGATTATATAGTACAGACTTGCACCGTCAGACTAAAAATAATAGTAAATAGCGCTTGCGGTCTGTGTACTATAGATTGCAGAAATGAAAATCTAAAGACATTCATGGCATGTACAGAGTATAAGAAATTAATCTGTACAATCACGAATATTTTTTTGTAATATTGTAGAAAAATATACTCTCTTTTTATAGAAAATATATTTCTCTGGATTTAGTTGTTTTTGTTTTATTTAAATGGATATTTGTCTAGAAATTTCAGATGAAGGTCACTTAAAAATTGATGTAAGAAATAATAAAAGTATACATTTAAGTATTAAATTAGATTTATGTACAACTTAAATAAGATAGTTTATTTTTTTTTTACATTTTAATTTTCTCTAATGTATACATACAAAGTGTATTTGAAAATTTCCTATGAAAGTTATAGCTAATTTTACACTAATAAATTGCTAAAAGTTCTCTTTCTAAAGCGATTTTAACTTTTTGTATTGACTCAATTCTTATTATGAAACCTAATTATTAAAAACCGTGTAGTCATATAAAGTGAGTCCATGTGCGTACCGTCGTGTCGAAAAGTGGTCCGTAAGCTGGCGAGTCAAATTTAAGTAAAATATATTCTTTACCGTAACTAGAGTTTTATCTCTAGTTTTATTTCAAGTATCAAAGAAAGAATCTTTATATGTTATGATAGTTCCTTTTTCTATATTTCTTTATAGCTTGATGTCTTACGCTCGAATTTCATCTGCAATAAACTTCAAATTGAATTGGCATTCTATCAAGTTTGACATGTCTCTCTTTACTTACAAAATGCTTTCAGCAGATCAAAGAGTCTCTTTCACTTTGTGAAATGAACAACCTTTATCTGAAAATGCTGAATTGGTTGACAGCAGTTTATTTGAAAATAAATTGTCATCTTCCATTTCACCACACAGAAAACCCTTTTAAAAAACATTTAAGTGCAAAAATATATGGTTTAATATGTTAAAGGCGATAAGAAACTAACGTTTTAAAGGCTTTTGTTGAAACTTCTTAATAAATTCTTTAATATTATTATGAATGTTGAAATTAAAAAGAATGTTTAATGTGAATAAGTAAAGCATTTTTGAAATAGATAAAATTTCTTACAATATACATGAATTATTTAAACCCAAAATATAATTCACGAAAATGAGATAATTCGTTGTGATTAAGAGTTTTCTTAGGTCAAACTACTATATGGAGTTTTCAAGTATGTTTCAAAAATATGTAAATTTCACAATATATTTATGATCTATTTGGTGATCTGTTGGGAAACATTTTAAAGTCCCATAAAAATAAATTATATAAATAAAAATAAATTATATAAACAAGAAAAAATACACCATTTGACTACATCATGATAATTCACATTCTGTTGTGTTGTTTCTGCTAATACCCTCTTGCCAGAAGTTTCTGACCAGGATCATATAGACCTTGTAGGCTAAGGAGTGCTGAACCGGTTTACAATAGCACCACAAGGTTTGGATTCAATCTTAGCTAGGTGCCACCTCAATTTTGACAGAGCATCCCCCAGGAGCGACATCTGGGGAGATCGTACCCTCTACCATCCTCTTTGACCTCATAGAGAGACTTTCAAGTTAATGTATTTAACATGCCCATATCCGGCCTAGACATGAAGATATTTAATGACGCTTGTCGAGCTTCAAACTGAGCACCTTCGGTGTCGAAAACCGTTTCGTACCACCAGGCTACCTCGAGGCACCTAACATTCTAAATGATACAGGTTTCATTTTAGGATATAAATCCTTGGATATATGTATGATTTGATGTGAAGAGTAATTTACGAGCCTGAAACGTATAACCAATATTTTAGGCTATTTTTAGTTATACATTTTTGTACTCAAACAAAATGCACTAAATAATTGATAAAATTGTATTCTAAAAAATCATCAATAATTAAAATAATTTATACTTATTTTAAATATTTAATCGTTTCATTCCAAGAAAATGTTCGCATATACATGTTATTTATGTTTATTGTCAATTATAAAGTCCAAACTATATTGAGAGACGAGTGCGAATGGGCTTGCTGTTATATTCGACAACAGCATTTATTTCCCTATCTGTCTGATAATGTAACGACGTAAAGAAAAAATCTGTACATTCTGAATTTAAAATATATTTATCTTAATAATCTAAATGAAACATAAATCTATTGACATTTAAATTCAAAAGGGAATAGTTATTACAATTGCTGAATTATGTAAGTCTTCATTATTTAAAACTTATACCTAGATGAGAAATTAACTGAAACTTTATCAAATTACAAATTATAATATTTTTGCTGCAGAAACATTTTTGAACATAATTAAAATGATGCAATAAAGGAAATGACTGTTTTCCCTTATTATTAAAAATTAAAGCAAAAAATTACATTGCAAATCTTTAGAGTTTTGAAGAAGCCACCTTTATTTGATAATAAATAATTATCAAATCTTGTTCAATTATGCTCACTCACGTGCAAAATATGACACTTATAAACAGTCTCATAGTTCAGGTTTCTAACGGTTATCTGGCCTGTAGGCTAATTAAACGTTAAGTTCAAAAATCAATTGCAATTAATAACTAAAACAGGGGAGAGGATTCCGCTAATGACTGAGGACCAAAACTTACTTAGGATGTACTCAAAATATTGTCTGAACTGTGATTTATGAAATTGATGAGTCGAGTTGAAAATTCAGCTCTTCTGAGAAAAAGCATAAATAAAATACTGAGCAAACGTGTATGGCAAGACAATATTAGTAATATTTTATTGTTAAAGCATGTGTTTTATTATTAATGCAATTAATAATAATGAAAGTATAAAAATTTTATATTCACATACACTTGCAAGAATATAGTACCATTATAACTGGAATAAAATACTACAAAATTTTATGCATATAAACAGAGTCATAGTTCAGGTTTCTATCTGTTATCTGGCCTGTATGCTAATTAAATGGTAAGTTCAAAAATTAATTGCTTCTCATATCTATAACAAAGGAGGGGATTGCACTAATGACTGCGGATTAAAATTTACTTAGGATGTACTCTAAATATTGTTTGAACAGTGATTTATGACAATGATGGGTAGAGTTCAAAAATTCAGTGTATCTTAGATAAGGCACGAAGAAAATACAAAATAGATTTGTATAGCAGTAGAACATTAGATATATGTTTGGATTTTATTGTTAATGCATGTGTTTTATTATTAATGCAATTATTAATAATGAAAGTATCAAAAAATTATTTTTATTTACACTTGCAAGAATATACTACACTTAAAACTGGAATAAAATATTTTTGCCTAACTTGACATAATATACGCAATCTACAGGTATAATTTCAAAGTGCATATAAAATAAATTACACATGTTTTTATATTTAGAATTCTATATAAACACTTCAAGATTCGCTTAGAATTTCTCCATATAGCAAAGTATCTATGAATCTGTCAGTGTAATTTTCACAGAGGAAGGATCGCAACAACTGAGAATTGCCGTTATACAGGCAGAAACCATTAAAAAGAGATGTATATACATGTAACGCATTTAGAATTTGAACAAGAATAAAGGATATTCCTAGCGGCTTCTTGGATTGTAGTCATCGCTTGATAAAATAATTGTGCTCATCAACTGAACTGGTTGACTAAATGCGCTACGGAGGAAATATTTAGATTGAAAAATATTTACAAATATTTTTCCCCCTTCCGGAAAGAACTTGCAAGAGGAATTGCGCCCAAGCACCACGAGCAAGACTCCCATTCAGGTAGGAAAAGCAAAGGACTTTGAGAACATTACGAACTGAAGAGAGTAATTTTTTCTGTCTAATATTATTACCCTCTCCTAAGAATATCAGTAAGTTTGAATTTAAGACTGAATGAAATATATGTGTAAATATCTCGTAATGAAATATATTCATTAACATGTATTAAACTACTTTGTTATTATGAGGATGAAGATTGTATTGATTTTCTAAATTTGAGATATTTAAAAGAATAAATTACCGTTTATGCTTAACCCTATCACAATTATAAGAACTTTTATACAGACAACCCTCAGTTAAAATGGTTTTGGGGGGAAAAGTTGCATTAAAATTTTATAACAATACCATTTAATACCTTTGTAGGTATAAAGAAACAGGCATGATAATTTTTAGGTACTTGTGGATACTTTTAAGTGTAAATTTAAACAAACGTTTTAATTCATTTTTTGTAAAAAGTATCCGATCCGCAAGCCTATATTCAGAACTGCATGATTATTTTTAATTTCATTGATGAAACACAAGTAAATATAAATATTTACAACTATGATAACTGGTGAAACCTTAAAAAACACTAAAGAATTGCTGTAAATAGAAAACTACATGTTTTAAGAACGTTTCGTCTTAAGAAAATAACATAAAATATATATTTGCAAAATAATTAGTTTCTAGGTCGAAGTCTGGTAATTCTGTAAGAATTATACAGAGACTGACTCTATTGTTTCCGAGACTTCGAGATACTGTAATTATGGATTGCATTAACTATATTTTTCTGCGAATGACGCAAGGAACAAATTACTGCCTCTATGAGATAATTTGTTTCGCTCACATTTCGTGCATGACTCAAACTCAATAAATTTTTCACACCTGTATTTTCTTGTAGCGATCTCATATTAACAGGGATTGCCTGCGTTCCTATTATTGTTACGTTATCGGCAAGGATTGCGAGTTTTCCCTCCCATTTGTAGCTGCAAAACAGAAAGTGAAGTATCATTACTCGGAACTATCATTATTTTTTAAAATTTCCTGGAGAGCTTTCTAAGAATTGGGACTGGTGAATAAACAAAGGATTGCATTGTAAATGAAGGATTTTGCCTTGGGATTTTAGTGAAAATTGTGAGAAAAAAAGGAAATTTTCCCCCGATTAAAATCCAAATATTTCTTTAAATGATATGTTGGTAAAGTCGGAGATAATATTTTGAAAAATTATTTACTATGATCTCTCAGCCCGATATGCTGTAAATATGCTAACTTAATATTAAAAATACGGTATGATGTGCTCTTCGATGCTTTGTCAAAGGTTTTTGTCTCTCCCCTTCCTATAGATAACTTTGTTTTTCTACTTACGAGTACGAGTCCGTACACATACACGCACACGCACGTATGTATGCATGTATGCATAGATGCATGCATATATATATATATATATATATATATATATATATATATATATATATATTATATATATATATATATATATATATATATATATATATATATATATATATATTTATATATATATATTTATATATATATATTATATATATATATATATATATATATATATATATATATATATATATATATATATATATCATATATATATATACACTGCTGGCCACTGTAAATGCAACACTCTGAAGGAAACATGCAAATAATATGAAATTTACAACATGCATTAGCGGAGTTGAGATTTGCAAATGATTAGAATTTCAGCGCAGACGCACATCACGCGCGCCTGTGGCGCCACTTCAAAGCGCTATTTAAGGCTTGGATATTTCGACGATTTCAAGTTCGGCAATTGTGTTTTTCTTGTGGTTTTTTCAAAAAACGATCAATTATGCCTCGTCGAAAATAGCGATCATCTTTTGATCAAGTATCCGAGTTCGACAGAGGAAGGATAGTGGCCTACCGAGATTGTGGTTTATCTATCAGGGAAATCGGTAGTCGTGTTGGACGAAACCAAACAACTGTAATGCGGATATGTGATCGTTGGATGCAGGAGGGTACGACGGACCGGCGTGTTCGATCGCATCCACCTCAGCGCACCACTTCACGTGATGACAGGCAAATTGTGCCCATGGCAGTGACGGATCGCTCAGTCACATCACGAACCATAGCACAGCACATGCAGTCTGTAACGCATCATCCAGTGTCTGCGCGTACCATTCGAAGCCGTTTACAGCAGAGTGGTCTGTCCGCAAGACGTCCATTGCTTTGTCTACCCTTGACGCAGAACCACAGACGTCTCCGCCGCCAATGGTGCGATGACAGAAGGATGTGGACGGCAGAATGGAATGAAATTGTCTTTACTGATGAGTCACTCTTCTGTCTGCAACACCACGATGGTCGCATTCGAGTCTGGACACACCGTGAAGAGAGGATGCTGAACAGCTGCGTTATGCACCGCCACACTGGTCCTGCACCGGGTATTATGGTATGGGGCGGTATTGGATATCACTCTCGCACACCTCTAGTACGCATTGCCGATACTTTAAATAGCCAGCGCTACATCTCCGAGGTGTTGGAGCCAATTGTCCTTCCTTACCTTCAGGGCTTGCCCACAGCCATATTTCAACAGGATAATGCGCGACCACACGTGGCACGCATTGTCCAACGGTTCTTCGTCAACCGCCAGATTCAGTTGCTTCCCTGGCCGCCTCACTCTCCGGATCTTTCGGCGATAGAAAACATGTGGTCCATGGTTGCTCTACTATTGACCCAGATTCCATCCCCAGCTGCCACAGCAGATCAACTTTGGCAACGTGTGGAAGCTGTTTGGTCTGCTGTACCCCAAGAACTCATCCAAAGTCTCTTTGAATCAATGCCGAGGCGTGTGGCAGCGGTGATCTCCAACAATGGCGGCTACTCTGGCTACTGATTTTGGCAGGAACCACACTTCACAGAAGTGTATAAATTTAATCATTTGATACTTGATCAACATGTTATCTACAAAGTAAATTTTGTTGTGATATCTCTTGTCTTTCTTGGTGTTGCAATTTGGGTGGCCAGCAGTGTATATATATATATATATATATATTATATATTTATATATATATATATATGTATATATATATGTATATATATATATATATATATATATATATATATATATATATATATATATATATATATATATATATATATATATATATATATATATATATATATATATATATATATATATATATATATACAGTCGATTCCGGTTAGTTGGAGGCTGGCCCGATGACCACTGGTTAATTGGACTAACCGCTTATTCGTACCGAATCCTAAAGAACCAAAACAAATCCTTTTGCATAAGCCTAATAGGGTTGTTCGTGTAATGGTACCAGCCGGGAATTAGGACCAAAATGATCACGTTCCGATGTGGTTCGGTTAACCAGAATCGACTATATATATATGTAAACAGCAAACACCTTTTACAAATAAGCTGCTGTTTGATTATCCGCTCCCTGGTGTTGTTATAATACTATAGCAAATTTACAAACTTTTCTAAAAACATATGTTTCTTCTCTTCTGGTCCTATACAATCCCTAGTTGTATGAAAATCATAGTAAAACCTTATTTGCTATTGCTCAATGATGGCTGTAATCTAGCGATTATGAAATATATTTTGATATTTATGTTGTTTCCGTCGTATGGTCAGCTCCAGAAATTTCCGTGTAAAGATTTTATATACCACTCAGTTAAAATTTTCAATACTTGTTAATTTTTTCTCTTTGACTACTCGCTGGAATACAGAAAAAAATATCGATATTTTACAGTTTTAGTATTTTGAAGCTTTATCTTTTGGGTTGATGATTACTGAGAACGGCTCTGTTGAGAAATGTTATTCTTGATAAATCTATAGAGGGTTCTGAAAAAATGATTTAATATAATCACATGAAAAATTAAAGTATATTGATGTATTACTAGAGTTTAAAAGTCAAGTGGGCAGATTCATATCATACGTCTCAATTTCCCTCAATTGTAAAAAATTATGACAGCCGTTTGCGGGACTTTGAATATCCTAACTTTTCGTATGTATTCTGAATCAAAGGCAAATGTTTTTTCATGTTATCAACAAACGAGTTTAAGTTTTATATTTGTAGTGTAAGTCCTCGAAATATATTGAATATATACCACAAGCACTCATGCTGTTAAAAACAATGTTTATTTCTCAGAATCTCATTCAGTTCTGGCTTACAGCTTCAAAAAACTTAAGCTATTCACTTTTTCAACCCGCAACAAATTTACTTTAACAAAAAAGTAACCATGATATTTATAGAGATTCCGTTTTTTTTTCTTACGTCCGATTTTTCTAAAACCCAAAAGATATAGCTTCAAAATAATAAAACTGTAAAATATCGATCTTTTTTTCTACATTTCAACAAAAAAATCTTAAATCTTGTGAACTTTTTTTTTATTTATTCATGTACTGCAATATCAGTTGGTAGGCCGAAGTTTTCTACTTTTGTTTGAAATTGCCTTCACTACAGTCAGTGGCATAAAAATATCAAAACTTGTTTCCTTAGGGAAAAAAAAAGGTCAGTTTTTTATTAAATAAATGTAATGCTCATTTTTATTTATTAATTTATTTGAACAACCTTAAGTGTATTATGTATTTGTGGATATGGAGAAAAATATGTGTCTCTCTGTTTTTATGGTCAAATGTTTTTCAGGTATAAAAATTAAGATAAATTATTTTAGAATCTAGTTCTCTTTTTTCAGTAAAGGTTTTGCGAAATTGTTTTAATGAATTCAAATCTTATTTCTTTCTATTTTTTCTTAAAAAGAGTGTGTAACTAATCATAAAAAATAGAAAAGAAATATTTATTTTTAGCTATACTAAGATATTATCTTTCCTTTTTGATAAAAATATGTGTAACATGCCACCATTTAGAAGTATTACTTACAACAAAAATTGTTGTATTTGAGTAAAAAATAATTGTAAATTTTTAATAAATAAAATCTCAAAATTCATTTCTTTTAGCAACTTTTTATAAAAGTTGTATATCTATAACTGGTCGACTTATAGTTTTGAAAGTTAAGCGCTCTTTTAAAAGTTAGATAACAGATTGGCAACAAAATATAAATTTTCGAACATTAATTTTTGCATTGTTCGTATACATTGGAATTACTAAGAATCCTTTACAATAAAAAAGAAAATAATCCTTTTAACAATATATTTCAATTTTAATTCTATAAATAAATAGAAATCTTCAGATTTTAGCTACTAATATTCATTTTAATTTTATATTTTATAGGTTACATCACTAATAATAATATATTTGTAAATGACCAGCAATTAAATAGTATTTCGATCTTATTAAAACTTTCATTATTGTTGGCACATAAGAGCATCTATTCAAAAAAATTTTCTTTGTAAATGTTCTGTATTGTATATATATGTATATATATATATGTATATATATATATATATATATATATATATATATATATATATATATATATATATATATATATATATATATATATATATATATATATATATATATATATATATATATATATATATATATTTATATATATATATATATATATATATATATATATATATATATATGTGTGTATGTGTGTGTGTGTGTGTGTGTGTGTGTGTGTTTGTTTGTTGTATTTATGATCGATGATAAAAGTCTTAACACTTCTCTATTACTTTGTAGCTGTGGAAAATGTTTCTTTTAAAGCAGTGGACTTCAATATTTAATAATAAAATTTGGATAAATGAAAATAAATACATTTATATACAGGGTGTCTATAAAAGAACTCCGGGGTTTTAAAAATTCATATCTCACTAACTATAAAAGATAGCAAAATTTAGTCGATTTCTCTGAAAAGAGTAGCTCAAAAAGTTTTACTCATACCAATTGGGAATGTTTGTATCAACTGTTGGCGGCGCTGCAGGGCGTTGACCTTGAAATGACGTCGCGAAATTTGAAATGATGGCGACTCCGCAACAAAAGGCTCAATGTGTTATTTGGCTCATAGAAACGAAGTCTGTAGTTACCGTACAAAGAAACTTTCGACGTAACTATATGTGTTAACCCGCCTTCTGACAAAACCATTCGTCAATGGTTCAGTGCATTTAAGGAAACAGGAAGTGTTTTGAAGCAAAAGTCGCCGGGTAGGCCGAGTGTGTCTCAAGAGAAAGTGGACATAATCCGAGCGTCATGCCTTCGAAGCCCTAAGAAATCGTTGACAAGACGCAGCCTGGAGTTGGGGTTACCAAGATCAACTGTCGGTAAGGTACTTCATAAAAGACTAGAAAGGTAGAATACCGTTTAGACGTCTGCCGTGCCACTAACGGGGCTCATATAGAACTTTACTAAGTGTTAAAAAAACTTGAAAATGTAAGCTTTTCAGTCATGTATAAAACATGTATGTATGTTTTTTATTTCATTAAAATATTTTGCCTCAAAACCCCGGAGTTCTTTTATAGACACCCTGTATTATGTCTCTCTTTTATACATAACTAGTTTTATTTTACCTCGTTTTTAAAGGAATACAGCATTTCCTTCGTGTCTATAAAAAACCAGCCATCTTTATGACAGCGCATAATTTATATAATCTCGGTAACAGTGTTTTTTAGATGTTTATTGACCGTTCTTTGTTTAAATCTTCAGACATTAGCTGGTAAGAAAACAATAAAAAATATTGTTGGAATTCTAGAGTCCTACTAATTGCTAGTTCTTGATGAAGCTTCATCAGTTGTGATTTTCAAAATGGACAGTTCACATATGTATTACAAATATCTTTGACATAAGCAGGTGGAATATCAAATCATTCCATAAGAATTTCGTGACAGGCGCTGTAGAACCGGACTCGTGAAAGGGGAGACGCTTCTGAAAGGCACAAGGCGAATATTTTTTACGACCAGCGGTCCATGATAAGGAATACAGTCAATAACGAGGCAAACAAATAAAGCAGGAAAAGACAGAAAAATAGAACCAACAAGTCAGAATATTTGAATGTGACTTAGAAATAAAGGAATGAGATCAAATGAATGGCAAAAAGAAGAAAGCTGGAAAAAATAGTACACGTTTTAATGCAAAATTTTCTAAAAATAAAGAAGTTAAAACTATTTTTGCATAAGAAAATTTAAATTATGTCCTAATTCCCAGAAGTGTTTTCTGTCACGGTTTTAGTGAAAGCATGATATTTAACAAATCTTGAATGCTTTTTAATTCATCTTTCATGTAAGTAATAAATATATCTTTGTCTCCAGTTTTTGAAATTTAATGTTTAAGAAACATCATTTCTCTTTTATTTTTAAGATTTATAATGAATGTACCTACATTCTGCTCAATATTTAATTTGGGTAAATTAGGATGTCCAAAGAAATAAAGACTGAAAACTTACCTTAAAATTAAGATATTTGTGAATAACTCAAGGAACTTAGTAAATAAATAATAAATATCTATTTGCATAGTACTTATACACACCCAACTAATTTGTTATTGAATGTGATTGGAACATTAACCTTTCTAATAAACAAGAGAGACCTCTTACTCTTTAACACATTCTCTGCTGATCAACAATATTCAAATGAAAGAGCAGGCTTATACTAGTTAACTAACCTAGAAAAATAGTTAAGTGTCTTCAATGATACAATACGATATGAAGATGTCAATATGCATACACTCTTTTCTTCTATGTACTAAATTAAAATATTTGGCTTCAATAAAAACACAAAGCAGAATAATACCATCCATGTAAGATGTAAATATTGCCGTATTTCTCCCAAACATTTAATAGTTAAACCGTTTTTTTTTTTCCTTTTCCATTACCAATTCACGAGCACTTGAGTATAATTTTTTTTACCTTTACAACTCCTATACAAGTCCAGGAAAAACTATTTTCCAATGGTATTTTTCACTTTCATTTAAATTTTCATAATTTTTAACTTTTGAAAGACAACGAATAATTTTACTGCTATACACGAAAGCAGTAAATACATGAGAGAATAAAAATAAGTCGTCGTTTTAGAAACCTTAAAAATATGAGTGTGTAGTTAAAATATCCAAGAAAATGTAACAAAGCATTTTTTTTCCAATGCAGCAGGCCATACAGGAGACATACATCTTTGTTGCCGTAACAGAGATTCAACGTAGACACACAAAGAACAAACACAGAGCATTTTAAAAGGCCATTCCTCTATATTCCTTTCTCGTTGTTTAGCCCCAGAAAATTTATTATGAATATACGGGTATAAACAGGAATGACTTTTACTGTCACATAACAAGTGATAATTACCGTAATTTTCAGGAAAAAAAATTGGTGTTGAGAATGAAAATTTGGGTAATGATTATTTTATTCAGATATCCAAATAAGAGGTTTTCTTAGATGTTTAGAGTTACATGCAACTATGAAAGTAAATAATTTATTACTTTCTCAGTCTTAATGTGTCATATATTTCAGTAACCCAATGAGTTAGGTGAATGTAATAAAATAAATTACGGTTAATGTAAATATATAAACGTTACCGATCTATAACTAAACTATATAAATGTCTATAAAATCTAAAAAAACTTTTAAAACTTGCTGATATCCCCATTATTAAAAGAAAACTGTGGGAAAAGGAAGTGTAAATAATGAAAAAGATTATTTTCAAAGAAATTAATATTAAATAAATGCAAAAATTCTCAAAATGCAGAGTCAAGTATTGATTTTTCGCCAAATTTAAAGGAAAAGCAGAAAAACATACGAAGTTTCCATGATTACTTTATACGTAGTCCCTACGGTTTCGGAAAAAATAAATGGTATTCGCATTTTGGATAATATTTACTATACAAACATAATCTGATATTTGGTGTTCGTTTTATGTAAAATTTTATAGCTTGCATATCAGAGCAGACAAGTCATCAGGGATATTAATATGCAACATTTATCACATAATTATGTTTCAAATGAATGAACCAACTGATTAATATGCGATATTCAGTACGATGTCTAAACAAATAATATACATATTTCGGGTGATATTCTAAATGCATTTCCCTTTTTAAATTCATTCCACTAAAGTTCATCTACGCATTTAATTTGCAGTACTAATTAGGTTCATGTAAATAGATGGTACTCGACTGTGTGGAAAATTTTCATTAAATAAACACATCGGGAACTCCTTTTCTATGCACACATTATTTTGAATAATTTGCTTTTGATCAAACACGCAACCAATTATCTTCCTGTGGAAATTAAGGAGAAAATATTTGTAATTAAGAAACAAATTTATGATAACTGATGTATCCATAGACATCACGCAATTAAACGGGAAATAAATAATATTACTGCTCCTCGTTAGAATGTTCATTAGTTCGACACTATGCATGAGTTAAAATTATTTACTTTTTTCAATGATATATTTAGGTATAAGTAACTTAGTTCGTACAGTACTATGCCTTACCTGTCACTGGATTTACATTTTATACGAACATTTTACTTGCTGAAATCAAATTCGTTTTTCCTCTAGAAAGTTACTTTCATGTCTCTCGGCAAACATTTTCTCATGCATTAAAAATATAAATATTACAGGCAATACAGCTCTTTGCAATATATATATATATATATATATATATATATATATATATATTCAGTTTTTCAATGGTCAATTAAGATTTTACTTCTTTTCTACTTTTTATATTCTTTTTTTTCATAAAAATATGTTACTTAAAGTAATTCAGAGTTAAGATGGTTTTACATTTTAATTTGCTTAACCTTTAGCTTGCGGGGCCTATTTTTCCAATTGTATGTATAAATGCATAGGTATTTATGTATGTAAATAAATAAATAAATACATAAGTAAATGAATATACATATATATATATATATATATATTCATTCTTGGGCCCGCATTCTTGATATATGCTATCCCATTCCGTAAGGAAAAGTTTAAAATATATCCTAGACTCAATGCATAAGTAAGTTTTTAATTTTTTTAATTAAATTTCTAAATAATGATATCTATAAAAAATATCCTACAAGAAAAATATTACTTCTTCTTTCAAGGTTTTTTTTATAAATATACTGTTGTTCACCCTTCGCTTCCATCTAGAAAAATCAAAGACTATTTTTGTTTTTAAAATCTGCTAATATATGCAATTCATAATTTATCCGAATTTTCCAGTATCCATAATTACTGATTCGAACATATCTAGAATTATTACTTTTGTCATATATTACATACAAAATGACAATTATGCAATTTTACACTACATAACATGTAATAAAACGTTCAAGCAGATGAGTAGGCCCAGAACTGACAATAATCAAGTCTTTAATAAATTGATTTCACCAAAGAACTGAAAATCAGCAACTGGAATCTAGATTTGAGTGATGACGTAAGTTTAACCCATGTATATAAAAATTATTTGAATGCTGAAAAGGAAAAAACATGGGGAAAAACGTGATCATAGACACATGAAATTTTTAACTTTTTCCTGCTGCTATATTTCATAATGGAGGAACTCTTTCGCAACATTTTTAAGTAACTTTCTCTCAAATTCCCGAAACAAAGAAGCAGTATATGATAAACAGGTGGCTGGTGTATTCACTGAGGAAAAATACTGAGAAGAGCCAACATAATATCTTATACTGATGCAGTGGGAACGTGCTTTGTTAAGCTTCAGTCATAAGACGGACACTGGTAATGAACTAAGTGATCCATTATTTACCTTCTTCGAGCTATTTTATAATCTAGACACAAGCTTCAGTTTTGTGGTACGTCCACTTTCTTGGACATGCGTAATTACGTGTTTTACGACTTTGCTTCAATAACATTTATATAATAAACTAGCCGCTGCGCAACCAGCATGGTCGCTTTTAATTTTATATTTTCTTTTGTAAAACAACTCAACTGAAAGTAACATATGTAACATATGTAACAAATGTTACCATTACCTGTCATCATAAATATACGTTGTTAAGGGATAGTGGGAGCTCAGCCAAAAATTTATAATCATTGCTAAATTCTCTATAAGGCTGATTCTAAAACATCGTGATTAAAAAATATGAATTTCCCTTACTTCAGAACAGAGTTAAAGATAAGACTGAGAAACCTAACACCAATGATTTTAAAAATTACATGCCTCTCTGTATGTACTATTTTTCAAAATTAATATATCTACATTTTATCATTACGTCAAATAATAAATTGTTGGGGAAAAAATTTCACTTAAAAAATGGAGTAAAAATTCAGCTAGTACTCAAATATAGTGTGGATTATATCACTCTCTGTATGTACTACTGTTCACAATTCAGATTTCTACACTTAATCATATCAAATACTAAAATGCTGTAAAATTTCTTCACTTATAAAATGGAGCAAAAATTCAGCAAGTACTAAAAATATTTGTAGAAAATTAACTATTTTTGGCTATCGGTTGCTATGCCGGTGACTGTTAAGCCTAACCTCCCGATCATTTATACTCTCTCATGCCTATCTCTGAATGAATTATTTCTTCTTCACTTTCTTTCTCGAGACTGTTCTCAATTTTCACTTAATCGTGCAGCTCGCTTTCGAACATTCCTGATTTCAGTGCGTAAATACATGTTGATCCATTAGCGACTGTTGTAAATTGCAGACAGCCGCTAATGTTTGCATCTGGTAGTTGCGGCCGGTGCCATTCGGAGCGTAGAAACATCGTCGATTATTGTGCCGCACACCTACGCGTTTTATATATATAGGTATTCAAATCCTTCTCCCATTTAGATATTTTTCTAAACCCAGTAAAAACGATGTACAGTTTTCTTGGAAGTTTTCAATTAGATATCTGAGAAGTACTAACCTCAAATAGACTGGGTATCACTTAGTTGCCCTTTGTGTCTCCGTAAGACACGCAATCACGTGACAAACTCATTAATACCAGAATAATTTTTCTTCACGATAAATGAACGAAAACAGATGATCTTCGACAGCACGATGTTAGGGCCTTTATTTATTATTCAAGTTGACAACTGACACAGAAAGATTTATGTTATGTTCAATGAGCTCCGGTAAACCAATCGTTGTCATCCTGATATGAAAATGTCATAGAATCATCAAACTTCTCCAGCCATCTCATAGGCTCAGAAAGCTGAACGATCGGTGTTGCTATTCTCTAGATGTTGTCAAGCAATATGGTGATTCACTGTTAGCATCTTTCTCATTGAAGTTGCTTTTATTTATTTGCTTGGAAAGGGACGCATGATACGATTTTCCGCTAGGATATGTTTATACTTGGTGTTCACTCTCATACTGTGACTCAGAAGGTTTTCATCATCAGTGTCACTGATGAGGAACAACTTTTTAACTACGGTATGAGAGTTAAAACCAAGTATATTATATTTACATCATATCTACTTCAAAAAAATATACCGCCGTCGGAAAGTTGACTAGTGAACGAAATATTACTTACATGAAACCTGTTGGAAATGCAGCGCATGAACACACAACTTCTTAATATCCCTAATAAAAACAAAAGGGGCTACTAGTTTTAATCTAATGAATAGTTATTAATGATATGACTGTCTGTGTGGTGATTTCCCATATGTGAAATGGCCATAGAAATAATAACACCTGATATTCCACAGCTTTACGATGAATTAATCATTAGTTCAAAACTATAAGACATCCCTTTATTTTAATTGTGGATTTTAAGAAGTTGTTTGTTCCTGAGCACTGAAGAAAGGTACACGATTTAGCAGTTTACTAAAAACGTCTCGACATGTATAATACCTGGTGCGTGATTGTTCTCAGAGACTATCCGGCTATGAGTGTAGGTTGGAGATGATATTGCATAGTTTCAGTGTTTAGAACTTCAAAGAACTACTTAGACATTTCATACAATGCCTCACATCTTACTCCCTTACAGCATTTAGGTGGGAAATTTTCTACCATCTAGCAGTTTCTAAGCAAGATCCCTATATTCTTGGTTTGAAGAAATAAACGAGGTAGAACCTTAGTGACCAGCCCAAAGACACAACATCATCCCTTTAGGTAATTCTGAAGGATGGATTGAAACGATTTCTTTATTAGCATATAGCGAAATATTAATAAATGACTTGTTTAAACAGCAAATAGAACTGTCATTTACAAAGCCAAAGTCAGCTTATTGGAGGTCAGAATCATTTCGTTAATTTTCTTAATGGGTAACAGTGGGGAACATTTTCAGTGTATCTATTAAATCCCCAAATGCAGAGCTCAGCAAATTATAACTTTTTTGGTGTCTGGCTTGTAAATTGGTGAATTTAACTAATTTTAGGGAGCTGAATTTAGTGGAATAATCCGATTATCACTATAACGTAATATTTATTAGATACATAGAAGTTAGGTAAAGTCGACAGGGAAATATTTGACAAAAATAGACCGTTTGAAATACAATCAAAAAAATATTCGTCAGTAAATATGCTTTCTTTATTACTTATCAAAAAACTATGAACTAATACGAGCACGAAACTGTTGCACAATAACCCATAATGTTGATATTAACAATGTTATTTTTCAAAATAGGATGATGACTTTCTTGATGATAGTGTTTTCCTTTTGTAAGATGTCTTTGATTCTCCCTAAACAAAATCTAACAGTAGTCGCCCATCATTGCAATGTCCCATAGTAAGGATGTCTTAGTGAAAACGTTCGCCCTGTTCCTCACTCACAGCATCAAAGTTTTCTGGGAAAAAAAGTCTAGGTAGGAATAAAAATAAGGAAATTTTAGTGACATTTTACTACCCATATTCTTGATGTTGTTTAGTAGACCAGTCACTATAGAAGCATATCCATCGTCTTTTTTGTTACCCCAAAAACCCCAAACAATGGCTCTGAAAGACGTCCAGGCAGCTAACTCCGCATTCGTGAGCTTAGCATTGAACGTTGGGTCTTTCAACAATATTCTGACTTGTGGCCCAATAAATATACCCTCCTTCATCTTTCCTTCACTCAATTTGGGAAACAGTTCCCGCAAATGCTTAAAGTCGTTGTTATTTTTATCAAGAGCTTTCAGAAAGTTTTTCGTCAATCCCAACTTTATTTGAAGGGGAGGAAAAAGAATTTTACTCGGCTCAACCAGTGATGTATTTTGATATTTTTCTCTCTAGGAACGTATGATTCCCCCCATAGACCATTGTTTTAATTTGTAGTGGTTCTTCGTCTCTCGGCTGTCCCATAGGCACAAAAACAGCAGAATTTTGTAAACCCACCCTGTAAACCTAACATCACTGCCATTACTTTTAAATCGTAGCAAATCTGCAACCCATGATCTTTATATTTGACTGCCGCCAGCATCAGAGCCACATTTTTGTAAGTTTCCTTCACGTCACTCCATGAGCCAAAGGTACTGATGGTAGTTTGTTGCCATTATGCAAAAGAACTGCTTTCAGGCTAACTTTCGAGGAATCTATAAAAATTCTCCATTCGTCGGAATCTTACTGAATACCCAACTCTGACATTAAACCATTTACATATGTATAACCACACACACTGAATTTTTCATTTCAAAAAATATACTTTTAAGATGTATGTCTTCTTCTACAAATTGAAATATTTATACTTTCAGCTGGTTGATTCCAATATTGCATCCTAGAACCTAACAATTCTAGCTGTTGGTTAGAAAGTTTTGAGTCACGTACTATATGGTTCAATTCCTTCTGTTTTCTATGAGGTAAGGCAATCTCTCATTCGATTCCGGAATGTACTCTTCCACAGGTTGTGCAGATTCTGACTCACTTTTTTCTGATGATGATCGTGCATTAGTGCTTTTCATTCGAGTGTCAAGAATAGGTAACCCTTCCCCATGAGGCAATGGTTTCATTGCTGAAGGTACGTCGGGATAATTGATACTATGGTTAGTTTTATTTGAATATCCTGTAATATTAATAAGACAAAAGTAAAAATCCTTAAATGCATCCACATAAAGGTTTTAACCTACAAAGTCATTCATTTACTCATTATTTGACCATAAAATGTAAATTATAATTTGCATTTCACCACATACAGTGTTGGAAATTGATTTATGAAAACACGGTTTTTTAACAAAAACATTTTTAATATTCATTAAAAATGAATGAAATTTCATACATTATACATGCTAGGTATAACAAATGAGTTACAAAAATTAAATTTTATACACAATAATAAACAAAAGCATAAGGTTAAAAATTAGATTTTCGTCACATACAAACATGGAAACTGATTTATGAAATTTCACATTTTATTCACATTAATAGATAGTAAAGCCGCCTTTCTTCCTCAAAGTTTCTTTTATTCTAGATGGCATTGATAAAACAAGATTTTGCATGTACTTGTGTTGAATTAGTTTCCAGTTTTGACAGATTGAAACTTTGAATTCTACAAGTGATGTGCACTGCATCCCATCTGCATAAACCTTTCGAACAAGCTGTGCCCAAACGTTTTTGACTGGGTTCAAATCAGGACTATTAGGTGGATAATCTAAATGATCAATATTCTGTTCGTCAAACCAATCTTTCATTGCATTTGAAGTGTGAATACTTGCATTGACTTGCATGGAGATGTAATCTAAACTATAATATTGCCATGCAAATGGAAGAAGGGAATTTTCTAAAACTGAGCTTGTAAACAAATAAATTCTAGCGACCATTTAAAAATACAATTTCACTTCTGCCATCACAAGCAATTGCTGCGCAAGTCATCAAACTTCCGCCACCAAAATTTCTGCTGAATGTAGATTTTCGTTCTTCTCGGAGGTCCCCCCAGTAATACTTCAAATCATCGGAGCCATCCTAATTAAATTTCTTTTCATCGGAGAAAATGACCTTCTTCCAACTGTCGCCCATTGCTATGTACTTCTCGCAATACTGAAAACGTATCTGCTTGTGACGCAGAAGTATATTTCCAGACTTCATTCTCGACCATCTCAAGCTCCATGAAGAATATAAAATTTGCCTAACTCTTCTATAAGTAACAGGAAGGGATAGATCTGCACAAATCTGCTTTGAACTGAGGTCAGTTTTTGATAGAAGTTGAAGTATCCCCCTTTTTTCCATCTTAGTTAGACGTGGATTACTTTTTTTGTTAAAATTTTTCTCATAATTTGCTGAATATTTTCTATAATTATATATCACATCAACTGATCTTTTAATTACTTTACTAATTTTCGGAACAGATTTTTCACATTCTAGATATTCATGGGTTTTGGCTCTTTCATCCTCAGACAACAACTTTCATTTACCCATCTTGAAAAGCATGACTGAAACGTATTACTTCCAATATATAACTCTTTTTATGTCTACTGCGCATGTCACGTTACTTGGTTTTATGGAAATTTTTATCACATTATTTCAGAATAGCCAATTAAATGTAATATTTCATAAATCAATTTCCATGTTTGCATGTTACGAAAGTATAATTTTTGTAAATCATTTGTAATACATAACATGTATAATGTATGAAATTTCATTCATTTTTAATGAATATGAAAGAAGTTTTTGTTCAAAAACTGTGTTTTCATAAATCAATTTCCAACACTGTACTAGTATTTTACCATGTATGTAAAAATTGCATTCTAAAATTTTATAAAACCCATACATGAAAATTTCCTATAGCAAATTCGGATTCTACATGCAAAAATTCATAAAGAAATGTTTATTACAAATCAGATACAAAATGGCTTTTGATTAGTCTTATTGCTACAAAAAGTGTAAACTTTTCTTATACACTGATGGCCTTTAAAATTGCAACACCAGGAAGGAAAGCAAATAACAAAACTTTACTTATTGTACGTATAAAGCGTAGTAAGAAGAAAACATGATTAAAATTGTAGGCGATTTGGGGGTATACAGGGTCCGAAATTAGTACACACATCTGCCGCTTATGGCAAATAAAAGGTCTTTAACCCGGTTAGGAATCGAGTAGAACTGGTCTTGGATGACAGATACATTAAGTCATTACATGCTGTGTATGACCAGATGTTTTCAAGGGGTGAGAGATCCGAAGAACGTGCTGGCCAGGGCAGCAGTCGAACACCCTCTGTGTCGAGGTAGGACTCTACGGATGTCCGTCCTGATAATTGTCGTGCTACATATAAGGCGATTCCCTGACTCAAGGTTCGTGATGTGGCTGTACGATCCTGAAAGGGTGACCTGACAACTTATCTGACCTCTCGGCGTTAGTTTCTTCATCTTATACGAGGCATAACACTATCTTCTAACAAACAAACAACATACAAATACGATTTCCGAATGAGAAACCCGCAACGTAACTTTCCTTTTATACAGAGTTTGAGATGCCGTTTCTTTAGATGAAATTAGAAAATTGTATCAAGTGGTATCAATTAAGTTTGCTATTAAAAAGACTGAAATTTAAATATATATATATGTACTGTTGTGAAAGTGACAGAATTGTTAAAACCATAATCTCTGTGAAATTGGGCAAGAAACCTTTGAATCATTGCATCACAATGAATATAGACCAAATATATTCAGATTGTGCACATCACTTTAACTTTCAAACTTGATATTAGTATCTTCTGAATATGAATTTAATGTTACTGTACCACATAAATGGGATCGTATTACATTCATGATTCATGCTGAGTTATTATGGATAGAAACAGCTTTTAGAACATTTTGCAAGCCCTTTGATATCCTTTTGAAAGAGACCTATGTAAATGCATTTAGTAATTATATCTAAACGCAATACATTCTGACATTTTCTTTCACTGTTAACGGTTGCATTTCACAAATATTTAAAACCGAAGGTTATGGACTTTAGCTATGCAAACGTGTTAAATAAATATAACGGAAATTCACAAAAGTTCAAGGATGGAAATCAGCTATTTAATGAAAAACGTGGACTTGAGACCTTTACAAGAATTTAGATAATATTTAAATAGATATAAGACGAGAAATACACAAAGTAAAGGAAGAAATTATACTGCTTAGAGGACTAATAGCCCAATTACAAGTAATGAATCTTTAAATTTTTTTATTCATTTTCCTATATATTATTATATTAAAACGATTTCATAGTACTTAGAGTCAGCTTAATTAGTGACTTTTATAAAGATTTTACCGTTGTCTTTTATTATTATTTCTGTAAATTTTATACCCAATGAAATGTTTTCCGTATATATATATATATATATATATATATATATATATACATAAATGGATAGGATACAAAGTATAATTTACTGCATTTAATTAAGTATAATAATAAAAGAGTTTAATAAAAATACTTGCGAAGTATGGTGAAGAAGGCATAACTTTCCTATGTAGGAAGAGTTATATACAAATTTGAAACAGAATATTGAAATTTGAAATAATAATTTAAATGTACAAGGAAATAATAATTTGCATGTTATTGATAACATGTGCTTTTAAAAGAACCCGCATAAGTATTAAACTATAGATTGTTTCTGAAATTTCTATTCTTCATGATAAAAACGGTTTAAAACAAGAAAAAAATCCTACAAATTAGCAATGAATAGGTGCTTCTCATGTGATCAAAATGCAAGGTTTCAGCTTCGAGGTTTATCTGACATCAGCATGTACTCAGTATCTACGCATTACGTAAACCCAGAGCCTAAAACATACCTAAAATTAGGCTCTCATACGAGTAAGAAAACCTTATGCATACGTAGGAAGTTTATGATATCTCAATTGAAGTAGATGTCACATTTAGATGGTGTATTTAGGTGCGATTTCATATTTTTTACTCAGCTAGTTATACGCATTAACAATAGATTGTATTTGTCCATTTATACAAAATAGACAAAAGTTGAGAGGAAGACAATTATTAAATAAGTAAAACATTTTTTAAGCAAAAAATGCATTGTCAAAAATTTGAAATCTATGACAAAAATATTGCAAGAAATATGACAAACATAATTACTAGACATAAGAGTAGTTTCAAGATCGATACACGTTCTTCTGCATTGACTTTTACATGATTAAAAAATAATTACATAAATTCTCTCATTATATTAATTACTTAAACATTTCAAATAAGCGTTTCCCTGCAACAAGCACCTTTTGAAACAATTTAAATATCCGCAAGTTTTGCGAATTCTCCAGTGAAGCTGATTTCACAAAATATTCGCCAATTAGAAGTTTTAAATGCAATTGGTTATACATTTAATGTTAATTACAGCTAATTTAATAGTTTTAAATCCAGAAATGCTTATATTTCTCAATATGTTCATTGCATCATTATTTCAGGGCAATGAGATCGGATTTTAATAAAACTCATTATCCATTAATAATTATGACGTAGAGATTTAGTCGATTCCAGTGATGTATAAAAAATATGAAATAAAATATAAAAATCTTATGGAGAAGAAAATTCTACAAAACTTAAAAAAAACGATAAGAAAACTGAAAAACAGTTTTCTAAAATATTTCAAGAATATTTTTAGTTACATTAAATTGAATAGTGAAATTGTTAAAACGTTACTCAATTCAACTGTAAGTATTAAAGATTGTGTAGTTGGATTATTACTTAAAAATGAGGATAGCATTTAAATTGAGACAGAGCATTAAAATAACAAAAGATTTGTTAATAAATAACGAAGAATTCTGTTTTTTTTCATAACTGATTAAATGGTACGAATTTAAGGTTTCTTGTCTTTACTAGTCTAAAATTGCATAACTTTCTGTATTTAGGAACAATGCAAATATATAGTAAAGTTGATAAAATTTGGAATCCTCATTGCAGAAATTGTGGTTACAAGATAGAATAAATAGTACTAGAATTCACAATGATCAGTTTATTTTCCTTTTTGGTTGTAAGACTGATAGTCGAAGAGAATTTGTTGATACCTAAGGAAAATGCATTTTGCAGGTAGGATTTAAGGACGCTGTGTACAAATCCTATTGAATTCACTCACCTCAATGTTAACCTAAGGAGTAAATTTGTCTACTATTTACAGCTACATAAATGCTGATAATCCAATAAAAATAGTATTTTCAGACAGCCTGAACTTTTCTGCACCTTGCAACAGGATTCATTATATGAATTTTGTCCACCAAAGGGATTTATGAGCTTTTAAAACACACTATACTAGATTTCCGCCTGAATAATTTAAATTTTAAAATATTTCTTGTGTTTACAAAAAAGCGCAAAATGTCCCGAGGTGTAAAATTTCTTTCTCTGTTACGGAGTTCAATTTAAAAAAAAATCTTTTCATCCTAGTCAGTGATCCTTGGACAATTTTCCTCCTTTGATAGCATTGAGGTGGGCGTATCCAATAGGGTTAGTACACAGCAGTCTTAACGTTTTAGACATTCATTACATATAACAAACATTAATCTGGGCACTAGAGTAGTAAAAATATCATGATGAGTTAACATGATTTCGTTTTAATAATTTCTCATTTCTTTTCATTTTCATGAAGAAATATTAAATTTGTAGCATGCATGGTTTGTGCTCATGAGAAATATTCATAGATATTCTCCATGTCCTTCATGACTTATTCAGTAAATTTTCGAAATAAATGAAAATGTAGGAATATTGTATTACAATCCCCATTCTGAAAAAAACCCATCATATTTCTGTGAATATAGAACTTTTTGGTAATGACGCGTATCTGCGTCAAAGAAGTTCTTCCCTAAAATACGATCAAATCCCGTTGAATCGGATCTCAGCTTAATAGTGCTGATATAATTCCTTGTATGGGATAACTGAATAATTTTCTTATTCTTTTCAGTGCTTTATTCTTTTCAGATTTTCTTTCATCGACTGAAGCGTATCTAAACTATATGAATAATGTAAGGTTTAGTTTAACAAACCAAGTTCAGTTCTTTAAAGTGAACTTTTTGTCTTTAGAGTATAATTAGAGATATTAAGATTTTTGAAAATAGGCTATGTCCCCTGAAATAATGTTTGTATTTTTAAGCTTTGTTTGTTGTAAATGACTTTGTTTTTGTTTTCTTTTCTCGATACAAACCGTTAATGAAAGTTCAATTCTTCAGAGGGAATTTTTAACTTTGTCTTTTTAGTATAATTAGAGATATTAAAATTTTCTGAAATTAGGTTAAGATCCCCAAAATGATGTTTGTTTGTTTTTATAAGATGTGTTTATTGCAAATACCATTGTTTTGTTTTATTTTCTCAATATAAATCGTTAACAGAAGTTCAGTCCTTTAAAGTCAGTTTTTATTTTTGTCTTTATAGTATAATTAGAGATATTAAGACATTTGAAACTAGACTGATAGTCCAAAAATTATGTTTGTATTTTTTTAAGCTTTGTTTGTTGTAAATTACTCTTTTTGGATATTTTCTCTGAATACAAACCTCTAACGCAAGTTCATTACTTTAAAGTGAATGCTTATTTTTGTCTTTAGATTATAATTAGAGATATTAAGATTTTTGAATATAGGCTGAGCCCCCCCCTCTAAAAAATACTTTTTTAAGCTGTGTGTATTACAAATGACTTTTTTTAATTTTTACTTATTGAATACAAGCTGTTACACCAGGCTTACACCATTCAAAAGCCGTTTGATAAACTGCAGGTGATTATTCGCAAATCATTCTATAATTTTCTGATATCTTTAAGTGTTTGCCGAGTCACATTTTTGCTTCTAAATAAATGGTTGAACATCATTATTCAGTATACTGATTGTGTGCACCAATTTTAATATTGCTATATAAACAAAACTAAACTTTATCCGTTTAGTTTGCGTTGTTTACATATAGTATACTCAAGCGGTCCATGTGCATGAGACTACCTTAAATGATTTTAGTAGAAGGAAAAAAATTTCTTTTGTTCTCAATTTCTATATTAACACATTGTTGACTGGTGAAACTCGTGTTCTCAAAGGCAGATGACAAGTAGCGTGTTACCTCGTGTTTAGCTGAAAGCTAACTCGAGTTCATTCGTGTTAACTCTAATACGAGTTATATCGTGTTACGATTTAACTCGTGTTTAGAGTCTCGCTAATGCGCGTGACCGGTCAACAATGTGTTAAAGCGGGATTGACCACTTTGCAGAATTATAATATGCTACTAGTGTTCAAAAGTTTCACTTAATATAAAGTATAATATGTTGCATATGTTTTTTCCTATTTAACCTGAATTTTTTATTTCAGTCACCTCGGGATAGCGTATTTTATAATATATGTGTCTATAATTTATGAAAATTAGAGAATCAATTCAAGAATCTATGATTTCAGTCTTAAAAGTTCTCAATAAAGATAACTTATTTTCTTTAGCTCCACTTTTAATCTGGTGTTTAATATTTAATCAATACCACCGAATATGAATTCAAGATATATTACTTTTAAGATAAACTTTGAACCAATTTGTCTTTTCTATTAAAAATGTATATACATCAGTAATTCCAATTAAAATTTAAAATGGCTTTCTCCGCATAAAATTATCAAAATTAGTCGGTTTTTAAAGGGAAGAATCACTTCATGAGAGTACTGTACTGCCTGATATTTTTAAGAAACGAAAAATATGCGAAGATACGTTAAATTGTTATTTTCTTTTAATGAGTTTTCGGAAATGGAAAGTATATTTGTGTTTTCTTATTTATTATTTTATTTTTCAAACTAAAATTCTGCTTTTTCTATACAGGAACCAATCGGAAACAATAATTTTACATTTCATAAATATCATCGTTTAAGGAAATTTTAAAAGTATTTGTGTAGCCGTAAATGAAAGCATTTCTTTTACTAATTTTAAACTAATGGCTCCGGTTAAAAAAAGCATTAGAGGAATGTTGTTTTACGGTTTTATGAAAAGAGTCGTTGTAACTATTTACCTGGAATATTCATTAAGGTTATA
Organism: Dolomedes plantarius; assembly: GCA_907164885.2. Lineage (NCBI taxonomy): Eukaryota > Metazoa > Arthropoda > Arachnida > Araneae > Dolomedidae > Dolomedes > Dolomedes plantarius. The sequence continues at coordinate 146,444,684 of OU015497.1, forward strand.
GTTATCATTTAAACATATTTGTTATACATTTCATTTCCATTTATGACCTTTCATGATTAATGACATTGGTGGAGATTTGGTGCATTGACATTATTATTGATGCTATTATTTAATGGTTACATAAAAGATCTCTTAAAATTAAAAACCAAAAAACATTGCTATTAGAACAGGTATATTTTGCAAATGTTTTAATAATAAATAAATAAGTAAAATTACATTTAATTAATTTCCTGTACACAAAACTATATTTTTTACAATTTTTTTTCTAAATTATAAAGTTTTTACTTTCAAAGTTAAAAGTTATGCTTTTAAACACGTTCCAATACAATCTATACATTTGACTTAGAAAATGGTCTTTTTCTGCACCTTAAGTCAAATCCTTAAGCCAGTGACCCCGTTTCTGCAAATATTTTCTATGTTTTTGTGAAAGTGGAAGAATGAAGAAAATTTGAAAAGAAGATGTGAAAAAGAAGAGAAAAGATGTGAAAGAGGAAAAGAAGTTCATATGGGTATCCATATGAATTATAAGGATGTTATAAGGATGTTAATGTTTTGTTCCATTTTGTTCAGAAAACAAAATACCTTAATAACTTGTTTATTTGTTTCTGACAATAAACAAGCAAACCGTTATTAGGTAGAATATTTAAACGCGGATATCTCGCAAAGACATATTCTTTTTGTAGTTCTTGCGCCAGATATTCGGATGCGCTTCTGTACTTATTGTTTAAAATTAACGACATCTAGTTATAGAGCTTAACAAGTGTTTACACCACTTAGGCCAAACTGCTGTATAAATTGTTGTAGATTTATGAATATGTCATCTTGAACTGACTTATAACTCTTAAAATTATTCCAAATTTTCAGCTGAATGAATGGAAATCGTTTTCTATATTTCTTACTTCTTAACTTTTCTAATAACTCTACACTTTTATTTTTTTGAGGGTTCTTTCATTTTCAACTAGTATATAACTATTTTAAAATTAGTCCAAATCTTAAGTCATGCTTATTTAGTCCGATTTTTTTTTGTATTTCTTACTTCTTAACTTTTCGAATAACCCTACACTTTTACTTTTTGATGGATCTTTCATATTCAACTAATATATAACTCTTTTAAAATTAATCCAAATCTTAAGCGTGACTTATTGAGTCCATTTTATGTATCACTCACTTCCTAATTTTTCAAATAACTATATACTTTTAATTATTAATGGATGTTCTGTCTCCAGAAAATATATAAATTTTATAAAATTATTCCAAATCTTCAACAAAACTTATGGAGCCCGTTTGATGTCTTTCTTACTACTTAACTTTTCAAAAAACCATATACTTTTTAATTTTTGATGGGTCTTTTATCTTCAGCTAGTATATAAATCTTTTGAAATTAGTCTAAATCTTCACCAGAATTTATGGAGCACGTTTCATGTATTTCAGAATTCTTAACTATTCAGATAACCTTATACTTTCAATTTTTGATACAATATTCGTTTTGATGTAGTATGATATTTTTTAAAATTGTGTGTCAAAATAAGATTAAGACATAAAAAAAGATTTTGTGCAATTATATTACTCAAAATTCTAATCGCAAACCGTACACATATGAATCCTTCATTTAATTTTTAAAATTCACGTTACGGTGTCGTCCTCCAAGATATGATCAATTTCAAAAACAACCACATCATTTATCTCTTTCCCCGGGCACATGCTATTTAGAATCGCGTAATGAACGTAATTCGTTCGCAGGACACCAAAGTAAACAAAGAAAGTTTTAATGGGAAAGGGAAAACATTATTTTTATAATACTTTATTCCGTATTTCCATCTTCAAAATAAGTGATGTAAAACAAAAACAAAACTTTATTATTTTTTTTTCAAATTAAATAAATATTCTCGTTGGGCATATTCACAAAAGTTCCCTTAAGTGTAATTTGTTTAACGTAAGAAGATTAATTTATGCAAAATTCTTAAATTGCGATGCTGATTAGGCGCAAATAATCAGTAGGTGTTCAAAATTTGAGAATCTGCATATAATTAGGGCGGCGGTAACTCCTTTTCTCTGCTTAAATTTTCTCCGGTTAATTTAGTTTTAATCAAACATGTAGTTAAAAATTTATCATTTGATAATGAAATTCTGGCTAGCCTGCTTTAATTAAGAAACAATGTATCCTAATATTTTCATTATACTCCACTTTGAATAAATTGTTGTTTAATCATTAGTGTGAAAGGATCAGTAGGAAATCAGTAAGTATCATTCTTTATGCTATTTGCAGAAATCTGAAATCAACATCAACTTCATTTTGGGATGCAGGATAATATTTCCCTTTCTCCTTTTCGAGAAATCTCTTATATTAGTAATCTTAGTGACGCTCTTTAAAGTTAAATTACTTTATATATATATATATATATATATATATATATATATATATATATATATATATATATATATATATATATATATATATATATATATATATATATATCGTACAAAACCCCCAAACCTTAACTAATTTCTAAATTCTTTTAAATCCGCTTGGGAGTAAAGTTAATTGCAGACTAATAGGTCATGTGACAAGAGACTCGTAAAGACTATAAAAACTCAAACATGCTTCCAGGAGCGGATTTTGGCGTGACTCTGTTGCTTAATAAACACACCGTAACGTTTCGAGCAGAATGTCAATAAATTTGTATTTGCCGATTTGAAAAGTGAGTTGTTTTTTGACCACTACTACTCAGTCCCCCGCTGTGTCATGCCGATTCCGGTCATCATTCGAACGATGCCGGGCCGGTATGCTACATATATATATATATAATAAAATTAGTTTAAAACTCCAGCAGAATTTATGGAACATTAGTATATATGGATCGGTAGGAAATCAGTTGAGTACTATTCTTTAAGCTATTGGCAGATATCTGAAATAAACATCAACTGTATTTTGTGATGCATTTGTGTCTCTACTTTTCGAAAAGCCTCTTATATTAATAATTCTAGTGATGATCCTTAAATTTAAATTTGTAATGAAATACTTTATATATATACATATATATATATATATATATATATATATAAGTGTGACTGCATTTTAAGTTCGTGTTATGTTAGAGTAAGATGTAAACACTTTAAAATATACCACATACAACAATGAAGGAAGCTTTAAAATTTTCCCTCATATATATAAAGAGAGAGAGAGAGTTTTTCATTATTAATTCCTTGTTTTAGTACTATTATGTGTGATATGCCTCGTTCAATTTTATGCATATTACAAAGGTTTCAAAAATGAGGCAGATGGATGCCCAATTGTAGTTTTAAAGTGATATTAGAATGATTAAAATGTTTCAAATGTTAATGAAAGAAGAATGCATAATCAAGAGATTAAAAAAATAATATAAGGTTGCTTGACTATATTTTTTTATCTTAATTTGTAGAGGAAGATTATGGCATGTAAGTGTAACAGCCGGTTGTATTAGAAGACAAAAAATGAATGCAGATGGAAAAATGTAGTCTTAGAAACAGTACACTAGGTATTGCTTCTAGCAGCAGTTTCTGGTTCCCAAATAAGTCTAGCGGCTATATGTCCTGGTGATTACATAAGTACACTGTAGGAATAAACCATATTCTTACGATCTTCCAAATTAAATATTTTGCTCTCTTAGGTTTGAGTAGCAATTATAGCAACTAATCCATTTATAAAAGCCACGTCTTATAAAGGAAAGAGCATTTAAAAATAAATCTACTGATTTTTATGTTATCTAGTAAATGACGGCATGCTATTAAAGTAAACATTTGCGACTGCTCTTTTATGATTATAGATCACTCTTTCTATAACGTAATGAGATATTGAACATTCAGTAAAATTACGGTTCAATGTAATTAAACCTTAGAGGATTCGTTATTTCGTTGTTGGGTACTAGTTGACCCTGTGTTTCGAGGACAAAACCTGGTTCCGCAGCTCAAGACCCTCAGAGTAGCTGAGGTCACAGGAACATGCCACGATTCCCGGCAATTACGGTTCTAAATAGTAACAGTAAGAGTAATTGAAAGAGCACCTTGAATGTAAAATTGTATGTATATAATGCAAGCTGCAATTGTAAATTGTAATATGTTCACAAGCGACTTTAAATATGCCGTATAAGCTTATCGCTGTGGTCGGCAGAACCTTTAGAATTATATCTTAGAGGAAATTATATGGTAGAAATATATACGCTTAACATTCCCCTAAGAATACGATTTTGTATCCTAAATTCAACATTTATATCATGTGCAAAAAGAAGTTCAGAACACTTATAATTCTAAGAAGAATTTTTAACATATACATACATATATATATATATATATATATACATACATTTATATGCATATATATATATATATATATATATATATATATATATATATATATATATATATATATATATATATATATATATATATATATATATATATATATATATATATATATATATATATATATATATATATATATATATATATATATATGTCTTTTTGGTAGCCGTCTGCTACATAACCTCTTTCTCTCGTGGCAGCTTTTACTCTGTATCTCGTTATGTGTTCTGCGTAAAACGCCAAAGATCTGCTGCGAATCGTCAGGCGGGAACGCTTCCGATTCGTCACTCGCCGTTGCCACCGCTATATCACACTCGGGCATCCTGGCACGACAGGTCCTCCTGTCGCCCAAGAAAACCAAAGGAACCAAACCTAAAAAAAAAACAAGAAAGGAGAGAAAACAAAGCAAAAACAGGGCATGGTCGTCTTATAGCTACATTATCGTCGTTGTATAGCAATTGTTCGTCATAGGTGCCATAGTCTTTGCCGTTACTGAAACATTATACAAAACAAAGAAAAAAGAAAAGAAAAAAAGTCATTAACAATAGTTCAGGATCATGATAGAATGTCCATTGTTCAAGTCCAAGTCGTCATCGTAAAAGAGCAGGAGGTATAGTGACTAGGTGTTTGGCCAACTTTTCAGTTGATCAGCGGCTGTAGATGTCAAGTTGGGACCATCGTGCAGACCAACTTTTCGGACGTCATATATTTTATGTGGTTGAATCTTTATGATTTCGTAAGAATCAAATTGGTTACGTTGAACTGCTACGTGATAGGTAGTTGCTTGTTTTCGACGTTTGTTATACTGCTTCTTTATTAACTCTTGTAATTTCAAAATGTTCTTCGCGTCGTTGCGACGGTGATTTGTGGCTTGAAATGTCATGTTGATAAACTCGTCTTCTAGGTCAGAAACCTGCTTTATCAAAGCTAGTCGTTTTTCTTCATTTTGTTTATCTCGAGCTGGCAAGTCTTTTTCTAATTGAGTCTTTAGTTCTTGCATATTCACTTCTAAACGTCATTTGGAATCGTCAGTTAACTGTAATTCGTCTTCAAGTTCTTCAATTTGGTTGTCTAATTCGATGTTAAGATCTTCAAACTTTGATTGTAATTTTTTAATTGATTTATCCAGTTTTTCCTGAATCATTTGCATATGATCTATTTTGTGGTGCAGTATACCAATATCTTTCGACATCGTCTTCTTTTGTTCTTTTAACAAAGCAGAAGCATCTGCTTCCTCTTCAGCTTTCTTTTTATATTCTGCAATCTGGATTTTGGTAATAGCTAACTTTTTCTCTAAGTTCATCCTTCCTTCTACTTCTTCAAATACTTGCTCTTGTAAACTTTCACGTTCACGTTCAAGATTGCGCTTAATCTTCTCTAAATCAATTTTAGCTTTTTGCACTGAATCTAACTGTTCATTGAATTTTTCAGTGGCAATTGTATGTTTCTGCTTCAAATTACGAATCTGGTTTTGGTGTGCAGAAATTTCGTCTTCCAAGATTCTCTTTAAAATATGGAGTTCTTCCTCCATTTTAGTTCGCAAAGCTTGTTGTGTAGCTGTTGAATCCATATAATCAATAAGTTTATTCCTCAAATATTCTAACTCCTCATTTAAGTTTCTTTTCTGCTTTTCAGAGATTGCTAAATATTCTTGCGACTGAATCAATTCAGATTCCAAAGCTTTTTGTTTCTTTTCAGCTTTTTTCGCTTGAGCATTCAGTTCATCTTTAACTAACCGAGATTCTTCCACTTCTGGCTGAAAATCTTTCAACTGGCTCTGCAAATTTTTGAGTTGGTGGGTTTGGTCAGTAATCATTGTAGCTTCGCTACCTGAATCGTGAAGCTCATGAAGATCAACATTGTTTATCTTTATTGGAAAAGACATATAATTGGTTGGTGTAGGAACATGTAAGGCGTCATTAGATGGAGTAGTTTCCGAAGAATTTTCTAGGATTGTCTGTCCAACGCGCTGCGAGCAAGTTTAGGATAAATGTCCAAAAGAATTGCATTTAAAACATTTTGGAGTCGTATGCTGACAACTGGAACTTTTGTGGCCCTTGGAACCGCAATTGCAGAAAACGGGGGATTTTGGAGAATTATTAGGCAGTTTTCTGTCGAAGGTGTAATTTCGTTGACGATTATCATATGCGAATTTAATATCATTAGAAAGTTTACTTAATTTGGACGTTGAAAGAAATTTCTGATAAACTGTTAATTTTTCTTTGAATTCTGGAACAGATTTAGCACCTATAACAAAATTTTATTAGATGTAGAATCGGGAATACCGTTGATAACATAATCAAAAATTGAAGAAATGTCAATTTGACCTCTTGAACCGATTTCTCGCATAGCTATGAAGTAGTCGTGTAAGGATTCATTGGGTTTTAACCGTCTTTGCAGCAACATCGTATGTAGATCGGCGCTATTTAATTTGGAGGAAAATTCTTCTAGTAAGTTTTCTTTCAGCGAATTCCAAGTGGTTATGCCATGAAGAGAATTAATAAATGTTTTTGCGGAACCAACTAAACATTTTTTCGCAAAGACAATTTTGTGGACGTCATTTGTGATGCCATTAAGATCAAAAAGTTCTTCTAAATCCTGTATGAAAATTTCAACGCTGTAAGAACCGGACGAACCGTTAAAAATTTTTGTCAATTTTTGTCAAATTTTTGTCAAAGGTCATGTAACGATAAATGTATTCCACTGTTAGAAGCTGAAAAACACTGCGAATCAACATCAGATAAAAATAGATTTATCTGTCGCTGCCCGAAAGAGTTGTTTATGTTAGAATGTGAAACTGTGGTTGGAAATGAACTTTGAACTGGCAACTGGCTAATCGCAAAAACCGTAGAGCGTTGTCCATTGGCCTCGTGTGAATCATTTTCGGTTTCACTCGTATCCGAGAGCACAGGGGGGGGGGAAATAATGCAAAGTTATTTAAAGCATTGAATATAGTTTCACAGCTCTGAGCTGGGTCTGTAGAACAATCAAGATGTAGCAAATTCGCAATACAAATTAAATCGGTGCTGGAAAATGTTTTAAGTCTTTTATCCCGTTCGTCATTGACATTTAAAGGTTTAGTGAAACCAGAAAAAATGAGGAGTTCTTTACGATTGTCTCTCGCAGCATCATTTTCAAATATAAACTGATGTAATAATCGGATTGCCTTTGTTGACCCTGATTTAAGGGCTTTGAAATATGCGGAATATCATTTAGAGAACTCGTATTGGAAGTAAACAGCACAAAAATATAAATATGCTAATATATCTTCAAAAACAAAAAGAAAACACTTCTTGTATCGGAAATGAAAATGCACACATTCATCAGAAAAAGATACTTTCTTTTCTTAAATATTTCTTAAATATGATCATATATCTTCAATAACAAAATCAAAACACTTCTTGTATTAGAATTAAAACTGCACACATTCATCAGAAAAAGATAATTTCTGTTCTTAAATATTACACCAATGCAGTACAATTAAAGTCAAATACGTGTAGGAAAACTATACCAGAAAGGTATATATTCCAATAACACATCGTACCATAGAACAATTGTTTTGTTCTGGAATGTTACTTCTGGGACATTTAATTTCAATCGTTCATTCTCAGTAACAACAAATAGATGATCATAAAAATATCTTCATTTGACAAATTAAATTAAACTCACCGGTTCATCGTAGATGAGCAAGAATAAATCGGAGTAATCCTGAGTAATCCAGAAGTAATCCAGTCAGTTAATAACGTCGTAGGATGGCTTGCTAGAGGATAGGGAATAGAGGCCCAGAACGCACTTTGTGAAAAATGCAGCGGCCGAGTCCACATGTTAATTGGTGTCCGTCGTTCTAAATTGAACACATCGGTTCACACTAACACCAATTTTATTCTTGACAGCTCACAGGACAGAAAAACGGTACAATTAACATATAAGGAACATGATTTTTTTCGTGTTTTTGGTAGCCGTCTGCTACATAACCTCTTTCTCTCGTGGCGGCTTTTACTCTGTATCTCGTCATGTGTTCTGCGTAGAACGCCGAAGATCTCCGTCAGGCGGGAACGCTTCTGATTCGTCACTCGCCGTTTCCACAGCTATATCACACTTATATATATATCTGGAATAATTTCTATGATGTAACGATGAAAGACTGGTACCTGCAGAATCATGGGTATAACTTATAAGCTTATAACATTGTGATACGATTACAAACATCCATTCTTACAGTGGGACTTGAACCAACAGACTCTGGTAGCAAATGCCAGCTACTTATAGATACAGCCATTACCCGGCTCAAATGGGACCTTTAAATTAACATGAGTGTGGATCAATAATTTGTATCAAATTCAAATAAAGTCATGCATATAAATATTTATTATATTACCTATATTTATATCCTGAAAACACTTTCTCAGTGGGTATACACATCTTGATATGGGAGCTTTAAAATTATATGAGAGTGGACGCACCCATTTGCATAAAATTCCAATACATATCATTCATACAAATATTTATGCTAATACCATAAATTTATAAACAGAAGAGTTATGTATCATCACATGGATAGGAGACTATTCAAGTAAAAAATATGGATACCTTATAGCTATTTTTCATGGAAATTAAGTGATTTCTAATATATTTTTTCCCACCTCTATAAGTACACAAGTTAAAACGACAAATTTTCTAATACGTACTGTTCCCTATTTTATATAGCTAATGAATATTTCATATAGTACCATTATTAACCTCACAATTATATTCATTATCGATATATATTGACAGTATTTAGGTATTAAGTTGCATAAATTAGGCCACATTCCAATTAATTTCCCCGTAGAATAAATTTATTTTATACATATTATTAAATGTTAATGTTCTTAGCATGTGCTTTTTACCTTCTACATCTTTCTTTACCTTGATTATTTTAGTATTGTTCTCCGCAAAGTATTAAAAGCTTTAGTTACATTATACGCATATTTAAGTGTTACATACTCTTTACATGTGCTTTTCCTCTTTTATATCTTTTTTCCCCCTTCATTACTCTAGTGTTGCTCTCCATAAAAGTTTAAAAGCTGAAGTTAAATTAGGTCTCATAATTTTCACATTCAAATTAATTTCTCCGTAGAATAATTTTTTCAATAAACGCACTATCAAATGTTACATACCCTTACCATGTGCTTTTTACATTACACATCTTTTTTTAAACTTGATTTTATTAGTGTTGCTCTCCGCAAAATTTTAAAAGCTGAGGACTAAGTCATTCGATCGATAAGACTGTGAAATAAAATATTGAAAATATTTTTAAAAAGAATTTCGTCAAATGTAATTTAAAATGCTTGTTAAAATTTTATACAACGAAATCCACAGCGTTTTAGCCTCAGAACAACACTATAAGCCAGAGATAAGATCGTTTTATTTTATTTCCTGGAAGTGGATATGAAACACTACTTTGAAGTATTTTAGGCAAGACTTGATCAAAAGCATTTTATTTTTAGGATTTTATATCTCGTGTCAAAGCTTATGCGTCACAAATTGGATACAATAGCACTTTGTTGTTTTTATTAGAATGTTTCGCCTTATTCCCAATGAATACGGTTTTTTTTTCTTTGAGGCTGTAACTTATTTGATTCATCGCTTTAAAAATTTCACAGTGGCTGGTGGGGATTGAGGTTTATTTTAAAAAAATGATTGACTTTGATTTACATTATTTTTAGATATTTAGCAAAGGGGGGGGGGATGATGAATGACATCAATTTACATTATTTTTAGATATTTTGCAAAGGGGGGAATTGGACATTTCTTATGACTGATGCTAAGTTTTTCTAGAATTTGAAACAGTATATGTTACATTTTAAATCAATTTATAAATAAATAAAAACATATTCCTTTTGGAATACCCATATCTTTTCTTAGACGTAAAAACATAAAGTTTCTTTAAATAATTATTATGCTTATTCCCACACATGATAGGAAGAATTTTTGTTTGGAACTTCCAAAAGGAAATCATTCTATGTACAACAATTTTAAAAATGAATAAAACTAACAGTAAAAACTGCAGAGATTGTTATTTTTATCCTTTGTCATAAACAGCTCGTTTTCCGGACTGATTTTAGCCACACGTTCATTTAAACTTATTTGTATTTAAGAGCAGGACACCATTTCTAGGGAAAAGGGTTTTATTTTTGGTGTTCCACCATTTTTTCTATTTTTTTATTCTAATTACCAAATGCTTTACCATCTACATTTTTTGTATGATTTGAGGGCAATTGCAAACGTGTTTTAACAATATACAAGGTGTGACCCATAAATAAAGAAACTGATCACAGAAATATTACAGTATTATATATTTGCAAAAAATAAACTTATTGTCTTTCGAAATACTCCCCGCAAGATGTACTGCATATCTGACAAAGTTCCTACAAGGGTTGGAAACTTCTGAAATATTTCGCATTCGCTACTGCTTCAAGTTCCGTGGTAACAGCAGTTTAGATATCTGAAATGTTTGCAAGTCTGTGTCCTTTAAGTTCTGATTTCAGTCTTGGAAACAGGAAAAAGTCTGGTGGCGATATATCAGGGGAGTATGGAGGATGGGAAAACTCAGTAATCTGATGCTGGGTGATTATTTGCTTCACACACGTAGCAGTATGAGGCCGTGCGTTATCGTGCAAAAGGTACCACTTGCAGGATCCCGCAGCAGCGAACTGCGGCCGCACACGGCAAATACGCCCAAAGAGGTGCTTGAGAACATGGCAGTAAACATCAGCATTAACTGATTTTTCTTCTGGTATTAATATTTTATGTATTAATCCCTGTGCATCGAAAAAGGTAATCAGCATTGTTTTAACCTTTGAATTCTTTCGATTAATTTGAAACAAAATTTGATATTGATTCTCTGTTCCATGACGCAATGCACTAACAACTGTTACATTAAAGCTATAGCATGAACAAACACCTGCTGAGAAATTTTGATAAAGAAGTGCAAAATTTAAGTAAGACAGGGGAGAACGCAATGCGCATCTAGGGATTTGATTTTCGAATCTAGGGATTTGATCATGTTTTTGATTTTCGAAAGGAGTGGTATTCACCTTACTTATCGGTCTCACCTTGTATAATAGAAAGAATTGAGGTATCCGTATACCTTTGAAATGGCTTTTTCCGTCAAAATATCGATTTTAAACTTATACAATAATATAAAAGCCTAATCTTTTATCATACTAATTATGTTTGGCTTATTTTTCTATCTTAAGGGGATGGTGGACTTTCAAATTACCAAAAATGGAACAAAAATTGGAATTTTCTTGGGATGTATTAATATTTTAAAAACATGTAAATATTGGAATAAAATATATTTAAAATATGTAATGACGGGTAAAATGAAAACTTGGTAGCTTTAGAAAAGTAAATATTCAAGGTAGGTGAAAAAAAATATCTTTTAAATATATTTTTATCAAAATGAGTCATTTCCATATTTGCAAGTCTTTCAAATGCTCCTTGTGTCACAGTTTTTGACGAAATTTTATAAAATTTGTAACAAAGACTCCTCTTATATATTAAAAGAAAGTTAGGTATCCATTTCAAGTTTCGATATCATTCAGATTATCAAAGTTTAACTTAAATGTAGAAAAGTACAAAAATTTCACGAAAATTCAGAGTACAAGCATAAAGTTATTTCCTAAAAATTAACTATTCAGAGAAAGCACGAAATAATACATAACTGTGTTCAAAATGTATTTATAGGCAATATAAATGCAAAATTAAGTGGAGAAGCTAAAAATTGGATCGCAAGGAGCATTTTAAAAAAACATAATAAAATTTTCATTTTTTAAAATATAAATTTTTAAAAAAATTTTAAAAATTTATAAGGTGATTGACATAGTTATACTTCAATGAATATATATGCAAATTTTCATATCTATGATCTAAAAATTTCAAAAATTGCTTTGTAATGTCCACCATCCTCTTAACTAACACTCGAGAAACAGCAATTTCAACAACAGCTGTCAAAGAATTTCATAAACGGAACTACCTTCTTTTCAAAAGGAATTTCTCTTTATGCTAAACTTCTTACTGTAAAAAGTTCTGGACCATATGCTTTAAAATTTTGGAAAGTTGCTCTTCAAATGTTTATAAAGAAAATAGACTGCGCTCATCATTGTAGATTAATTAAATTTTTTTTCTACATTGGTATGAATAGCAAATGACAATGAATTTTAAGCAATTTTTCTGTACATCAAAACTTAAACTGCTACAGCTTCTGATTTAAACAGAATATTATCTATAAAATACGGTATCCCGTAGAGAAAGTAAGTATCTTCATTCTCCAATTTATAAATGATAATATATTTGTTTATTTTGGAGTTACCATGTTTTTCGTTTATGTCAAATTTGCACCCACTTTTTCCAGTTCCTAAATTTATTAGAATCATAAATTCAAATGGGTCGTCATTATCTTCTTTATTGAATCTTTTACTGTCTGTTTATCCCAAATTAATGTTTTAGATTTTAAGGTATAGTAGAATATCTTATCTATGACAGCCCTCAGAAATTTATCCCTTATAATGCTTTATATAATATTTTTTAACCATTCAATGGATAAGACATTTCAATTTAATGTTTATTCTTAAGTAAGTCATTTCCAAATTTTTTAACAGACCGACGTATATTAGCTTAGAGTTGAGATTCCGAATTTTTTCTGCCGTAATATATGCGAGAAGATGAAACGTGAAAAATCTGTATGTTATTAATTTTCAAGACACCTTAAACTTACACTATAAATATAGACAACTTTAATATAAGCTCATCAATCTTGAAAGTTAAGGCTTTTGCTATATATTTCAAGTTACTGCATGACTTAAATTAAATACTAGCGCTGTTTGCATATATATATATATATATATATATATATATATATATATATATATATATATATATATATATATATATATATTGTATTAGAATAATTAAAATATTTTTAACTTGTTACCTGTATGTTGTCAAATATTGTGGTAACTAGAGCCAGATAAACCGAATTCGCAAATGCAATTTAGGTTATAATTATCTTTCAATAGCATTTACGTTACTTCCAAAAATATTTTATACATACTTAAATGTTAAGATTAGGAAATTATTGATCAAAATTTGCTTGAATTTATTCGCAACTTTTGTCTTCTAAATTCATCTGTGCATAAAAACATTGACATACTCCGATATATACTAATTATGATGCTCACAAAAGTCCTGTAGCATTTTATATATGTTAAAAGGTAATGATAATATAATATAAATGATTTTAATATCATTCTAAAATTCTCAACGTTTATGAGAAGATGTGTGTCTTGTTGAATTTCAACAAGTTTATAAAATTAAATCTGGGTAAGTGATTTTCCCAAAATTGTCACGCATATTTTGCACTGTGCACAGATTGTAAAACCACACAATTATTTTTATATCTTTTGAAAATTTATGAATTATATTTTTAAAATATTTTAAGACGTAATATTTCATATTTTGCATGACTTGGTTGCACCCAATTTAATAGGTTAGTGACCGAGAATATGTTTTATTGAAAGATGAATCAAAAGATTTTTTTAATTTTTAAAATCATTGTTTACTGTATGGGGCAATCTGTTAGATTCTTCAATATTTTGCTTTAATTTTTCACTGAATGCTGATTTTAATGTTCAATAGAATTTTTTCTATCGCTTCTTTTATAATTCATGTTTTAAGTATGTAAAAGTTTAATATTTTGCTCTAACCAAGGAATTTGGATCACTGCCATACTATACACTTTTTTCCACCTTTTTTATACAAATGTACATCGGTAAGATTAACTTTTCTGGTTATTTATTTCTTTACTTGTATTTTATTAGCAAAACCGTTATTTTAAGAAATGTTTACAGTTCATTTGGAAAGTTGCCAGGCGAGCGAGTAAATAAAACTGCGGTAAGTTTAGTGGTTTATATTTTTTATGTGAAACATCTAATACTGCCTCGTATAAGTACAAATTAAATTTTGTTGTTGCCGATATGTGAAATAACGATCAGATGAGCTTGTCTTAAAATATCAAGGGTATTTTAATTAATTTCTGTAGCAATGCATTATGCATATTTAGTTCGTACAGTTGATAAAATAAATACAATGAATTCTTTGGTCACATGAACTTCAAAACTACAGATATTTCGAAAAAGAATGATTTAAAAATCGCTTTATCCTTATGGTTGCTTTTATAGGCAAAATTAACGTGACGGAATTTAGATCTCTATTTTGTAATGTCTTGATTAGAATCACACCTCTTTATAATTAGTTTTGAATTTATGAATTTATAGAGTAAATACCAAGTCTGGGTAGAGGTGTCAATATGAATTTATAGAGTAAATACACCTCTACCCAGACTTGGGTGTATATAATTTAAAGTGGCACTCTAAATGAATTTGATGCAAACACAGTTTATACATGAAACAATGTTTATTGAATTCGTTGCACATATAGAATTTGCTTTTATAGCAATAAGCATGCGTACTACTTGTACGGAATATATATATTAACATTCAATAGAAATACACATTTCAAATACTCACAAACCAGCAGAGAGTCAAACCAGCAGTACTGCCACGTAAACTTTGGGCCCATTAAGCACTAGCGCAGGATAACACCTGGAGCTACTTACCCCGTAGCTCCCTCTCGCTTATCTATCAACCTTAACAAACTTTTTCAACCCTAACCACCTTTTTTATTAATGACGCTGCATGGTATTAATACTAAGCGAGTATGCCGAAATTAGCATATCTCAAGCAGCTTCTTTAATTCATTCACTCAAAAGTTCGATTCTTGTGAATCGAATCTTGTGTATACCTTACACTGGCCTCCCTCGAAAAAAAATTAGGTAACTGAGGTCTGAACGGCTTCAGTTAACTAATTGAAAACGCGTGCTGGTCTGACTTTTTACATAATGGGTGGCAAAGCCAAAAAACCTTCCACACGTTGTGTGGAGGAAAAACGCCACTCCAATTTTACAAAACTAACCCCGAAGGGTCCAGGTGACACCATCAAACAGTGGATTTGCAGAGTTGCGGATACTGGGCTGGCCAACTGCGCCCTAAAAAATCTGTTTTAGTTAAAAGTGTCAACACAATTGCACAGCATGACATTTCTTGACTGTTTGTATCTGATCTTCCCCAATTCATAATGTACATGTGTTATATTTTGTGAAGTTAGTATGTTAGTTAGTTAATTATATTATGCAGTATGTATTTTTTTTCCTAGTCACTACATGTCCCCTTCAAAAATTTATAAAACAACAGTATGCCGTATTTTTTCAGTGGCTGACCCCTTCCCCTCAAAATTTTTACACAGTATATAAAATGGGGAACTTCAAACCAATTTGGTTCGGTTTTATTAAAGAGTGGGAGTTAGAAAAAGAGAATTGATACAAGACTTGTTCATGAAAGCGGCAACTTTTCTGCACCAGTCTGTCCATTCCGTGGAGCCTCTCTTGATAGTCGCAGTCCTAGTAAAGGGGTTTGTTGACCGTGTGATCATCCTTCGTGCAGCAGGGCGTTGGTTCTGAGGCGCTGGTCTGGCTTGACGATGGACAGGAGATCTCTTGGGAGGAGGCCAACCTTGCTGGGCGGCTGATATCTTGCGTTTCCTGTACTTATGCAAAGGAGCTTTAAAACTGCAATTCCTCCTTGTGATAACTTTGTGTACCTTATGTGTGCCAAGTTCATCCTTTGATGGAGGTTTTGTAGTGCACACTTTACATTTCTCTGTACTTTTTAGAGTATAGGCATAGAGTATCTGCATTAGATTTTAATGCAGATTCTATTTTTCAAACTTATACGCCGCACCTATGTGTTCAGTTACTGGCTTTATCTCGCCATTTATGATGCGTTTACAATTTAGTTCGCCGCTTGTTTCATGTTTTTCAACAACCTGCCTCTGTATTTGGTATTGGTGCTTATACGACCTATTGTTTACCGACTTAATTACTTCAGTATTAGCAGTTTTAATGCTGGAATCTGGAGGCGTTTTTTCTCGTTTTTTATCACTCCTAACCTTAGTTTTATCCTCTTTTGACGAAAAAGTCTCTTTGAAACTTGTTTCTTCAGAATCGCTATCATTTAAATTCTTTAACACTGCTTCAGTTTTAGGAAGATTAAGCTTTTTGTACTCGTGCGTTTTAATGCAAACTACGTCTATAACTTCCAAAGCATTAGCTAAACTACTTACAGTATCACTCTGTGTCAACTTTTCATCCTGATTCTCTGTCTGGTTTTCATGTACTTTATTTAAAACCATATTATCAACCTGGCCTACACAATCCTCATTCGGCTCGGAGCTTGAAACGATAACATCATTACCCAGCGAGTTCCTAATATCGTTTAAAGAATTTTTATTGTCGTCAACTAATAAATATTCACTAACTTCCGTAACACAAACTTCGCCATCTACTAAATTTCCTTCATTAACAGATGTGTGAATATCATCTAAAATATCAGGTATAGCATTAATAATATCAGGTATAGCATTAATACAAGTATCAGAAGATTTGTTTTCTAAACCACTAGCATTAGTATAGGCACTATTTTGAGAAGTTTGTACTGGAATTACTGCATTATTCCAACTAGACTCACTTTCATTATAAGCCACAAAAATACCCCGACTTTCACTATTCTCAAAATAATGATTACTGCTCGGACAAGTTAATACATTTGACCGCACAGTTTCAACAGGTTGAACCATATCATGTGAATCAACTTGCCAGTGCACGTAAGGTGCTTGCATATTATTTACTTTAAGTGCACTAATTTCATTGTAACGCCGTGAGCGTCTATTATTTAGCCCACGATACTGGTTTCGCTGCTGGTTTGAAACTCGCGAAAAATTTTGTCGGGGGTGTATAAAACTTCTCGTACCTGGGTGAGGGTACGGAGTAGCGAAGAAATGCCTATTGTCATGTTTAGCTAAAGCTTGAAGGAGGGTAACCTTGCTTGAAATATTCTGATTATCTAAAAAATCTTGAACACTTGGCTTCAAACGTTGGATAACTATTTTTAAGATTACCGCATCCGTCACCCCTTCTAGATATTCCTCACACTTGGAAATCTTTTCCATAGCAAAATCTAACTCAGACTGACCTTCACGTTGCCTTAGTAAATAAATTTCCGCTTCAATTTGACTTTGATTAAAGGTCTTTGGAAAAACGTCTTTGGAGAAACTGTTGCTTGAATGACAAATAGTCAAAAATCAGATTTCTGCTTTGCATACACGTGTACCACTTATATGCACTACCTCTTAAAGAGGCTAGAGCAATTTTAAGTTTCTCCCCCTCTGGGGTGCATTGCTGCTGAAAGTAATGCTCAATTTTCTTTAGGAATTGGCTTGAGGGGCCGCCATTGAATGTGGCTTCGAATGGCGCAATTTGCTGAACCATAATTACCCGAGTAAAATTTCCAGAAGGGTTTTGTTCTACAACACTCATTTTCAAATAGTATATAAGTACTTGCAACAATTTTATCAATATAAGTACACAGTACACAGTTTAACTTCAATTATGTTGTTCGTTATAAATGTAACGATAACAACCAGGGTATATATATAAACTTTCGGGCGCCAGTATAGAGAAAATACTAGGGGGCACTCTATTTGAATTTGATGCAAACACAGTTTATACATGAAACAATGTTTATTGAATTCGTTGCACATATAGAATTTGCTTTTACAGCAATAAGCATGCGTACTACTTGTACGGAATATATATACTAACATTCAATAGAAATACACATTTCAAATACTCACAAACCAGCAGAGAGTCAAACCAGCAGTACTGCCACGTAAACTTTGGTCTCCTTAAGCACTAGCGCAAGATAACACCTGGAGCTACTTACCCCGTAGCTCCCTCTCGCTTATCTATCAACCTTAACAACCTTTTTCAACCCTAACCACATTTTTTTATTAATGACGCTGCATGGTATTTATACTAAGCGCGTATGCCGAAATTAGCATATCTCAAGCAGCTTCTATAATTCATTCACTCAAAAGTTCGATTCTTGTGAATCGAATCTTGTGTATACCTTACAAATTACTAGATTTATTACCCGGCTTCGCTCAGGATTCAGTTTCTGTTATTATTTTTTTTAATAATTAGCCTTATGGTATGATGTTCTAAAGTTAAAAAACTCTTAACGAAATTAATTTCATTTTTTCAGTTATTAATTAATTTGTAGTTGTTTTAATACTTGCCAGTACAAAACATTTTTTTCTATTTTAACATCTGTGACAATAAATAATTCTTATTGATTCCTTACTCTAGACACTCCCACATATAGCTGACCCTGAGGAAAACATTCTTCTGTCAGATCCAGTCCAGTGCTCTCTTCTTTGTGGGCAGTTTAAAGCATTAATTTACAGCTAGTCAATAATGTTTGAATGGATTTATTATTGTTTATAAATTATGAATATAATATTTGAATATACAGAAACAAAGTACTGCAGTCCGTCTGCATAGTTCTTAATAATCAATCTTAAAAAGCATGTCTTGTTCCAAAAAAAAAAATCATTTGAATGATTCTACACTTACCATCATTCTGTAATGTATACGAATATAATTATATTATAACTATTGTACCTTGATTTTAAATACATAGTTAAAACAGTAATTATCCAATACTCTTTGTAAATTTAATTTTAAAATGCGATTTGCGATGTGCAATCATAATAAATCCTAGTAATTTTAATATTTTAGTACCAAAGGATCTAAAAAGTATTAAGGAAAAGGTTGAGAATTAGTTAAGAACCCTATTTTTTCAGGTAGATCATAATCTAGCCAAACCATTTTTCATTTAGTTTCCTTAATTTATTTCAATACAGCAATTTTATACAATAGTAGGAGCAAACATCCTTCCAGGAACATTATATGTAGTTGCTATGAAAATAAAATAGGGAAAAAAACAGAAAGTTATTTATAAAAATGATTAACGATCATAATTATTTCGTGAATCTTAATCCTTGTGTTTTCTGGCTGTGGGGTTACCTGAAAAATCTTGTATTCAGTGATCGATTGCCAACTTAGCTGAATTGATAGCACGCATTGCGCAACACATTCACAACGTCACCGCTGATACACTCCGATCTGTTGTGGAACGTGTTTTCTCTCGGTTTCAACTTGTGACAAAAAATGGTATGCAGCATATTGAATATTTCTTGATCCAGTATCACGAAAATTAAAATCCGATTTTCCCATCCGATGTGGCAGCAACTTGTCGTGGTGGATGGGCAACTTAGAGTGCCACAACTGCTAAATGATTTGGAAGTTATTTTTTCAGTAAAAAAAAGATACAGTCATGCACATTGAACATTACAGTTGGTTTAATCTGCAACTTAAAGAATTGCCATTTCATTGGGATTCAGATGTCATTGGAAGCCGAACCCATTTACGTTACAACGAATAAAGCGCTGTCTATTGCTAAAATTGTGAACTATTTTTATGTCATACCCTTTTCCCCTTTTAGGCGTATATTCAGGTCAAATTTCAGGTCATACTCACTAGTCGATTTATTTTTACAACTTTTTGAAAGTTTCCCTTTAATTATAATCACCTTGTATATAAACATATAGGTTCCTATGAACACTATGAAGCAACTCTTAGGTTAGTATAAGAAGTGAACATTTTAAAAATTATTAACGTTCAATTAAAAACCAACCATTAGATCTTCAGTTCTTTAGAAGTGAGTAAACAATAGTCGCTCGATTTTTGAACTGCCGTAGTTATAGTTTAGGTTAGTATGATAATTTGTTACTTATGCATATATAAAATCATGTAATGAATTAGGGTTCTTTATAGTATACATAAATTATGTTAAAGTACAAAATTTTTCTTCTGAGTACAAGATTCTTTATATGATAAAGCTAAACTAGATTTTAAAAAATCCTAAAACTATCTTTGTTTTACGTGTTTGAAACAAAACAGTTTGAAAAACACTTATATCACAAAAGAATATCTTAAAGCATCCGGCAGAGGAATATTTCTTTTTCTTAAGGATCTATTTCAGTTTCTGACACATTGCAAAGAAATAAAATCATCGGCTTATCTCTGCTCGGAATGAGGGCGGTACATTTCAAATAGGGGAAAGAAGTATATTATTTTAAGCATATATCTGATCCCAGTCGGCATGGGATAAGGAAATTCACTCATAAATTTCCAGAAATAATAGATTTTACAACTAAATCGTATGGAAGGGGGATGTATCATTTCGTGAATAAAGATCAGTGGGTTAGCGCAGTGGGATGAAGTTTAAAAATAAGGTTAAAGAATGGATCAATAGGTGACAGATTATTAAACCATTCTTCGAGTAAAGCGGAATGCAAATTATGGCCAGAAAATAGTGCATAGTTAATCTACTTACCTTAATATATATATATATATATATGTGTGTGTGTGTGTGTGTGTGTGTAAGGGTATAGAATAGCTAGGTTAAAATTAGGATAAATAAAACGAGGGTTATTAGGAAAGGAGATCAAATTATGCAAACGTAAGTTTTGGCAAAAAATAGGTTTTAGTTTTAAATTGATCAACATATGGCGATGCTTGTCAACGTTTCAGAGTAAGCACTCATGCGAAAAATTGAGGAATTCGTTATAGTATATGACATTAAAGCGTCTTTCCAGAACATTCGAGAAGAGAGCTTTTTGGCCGGGTTCAGGAGAAAGCGCGGCAGACCTTGGATAAAATCTCGTGATGAGTGGATGCTTGCTGTCCTCGAGTAGGCAACTATATGGCAAATCCGTCATCTTGTTTAAATTTATTAAGTTTTAGATATATTTTAATTAAAACGTGATCCAGCATTCTCGTGAATTGGAAGTAGATTGTCGTAATTCCGAATATTTCGATGGAGCTCAGTAAAGATTTTATATATAATAAAGAGATGTGTTAAGCAGCTACCAAGTGTCTCATTTATCTTATTCCGCCATGAACTGCATGAACGCCATGAACGGGTGCCCGGTAGCAAGGGCGACCTACATACCTACATGCATACATACATATATATATATATATATATATATATATATATATATATATATATAGATAGATAGATAGAGAGAGAGAGAGAGAGAGGGGGTAAGAAAGATATTTCTATATATTATGCTTTCGTTGCCCGTTACGTTTGAAGTGGTATTCAGCATTTGCACTCTCCAATCCGCAACAATAAGGACACCCGAATTCAGCCCGGAAAAGCTGACTCCATAACGAGAGTAATTCCGAGCTGATAAGCAACTTCAACTTTGTGTCGAGATTTTCTCGGCAGCTCGCATGCACGAGACTTATTTTTATAATTTGTCCGTTATGCTTTCTTGATGAACCAGAGTCTCCTTGTATATATTGAATTTAATCTTCAGCTGTAAATCAAATAAATTTTCTTTAACGAAAATTATCTGATTTATGGGCATACCTTGCCCGTACGGCTGATTACCATAGTTACAGACCGTAACTCCAGCAAAGTCCTACCTATCTCAGCCGTGTTCAATGAAGTACTCATGTATATGATCAAATAAATCAACGGTATCTGCTATCTTTCTTCCAGTGATTAGACAACTACATTTCATTTGAACCTTAAAATTTTATTTAAAGCTAACTTCTAAACTGTTTCAATTGAATAAGGTTCAAAATTTTCACCTGTGAGACAAATTAAATAAAGTTACCACAAAAAGTACAATTTTTTTTTTCAAAATGAAAGTTTTAACATTCACCTGATATAATGGAGAAATTAGCTATAATTTTACTGAGTAATTTCAATAAACTTACTACACATTAATCCTCATTGAATTCTCTCAACTAAAATGAACAAACCTTCCAGAACAGTCCGTAATTTCTTTTAGTGCATGGCAATCAGTAGAAAATATTTTTAGGTTTTTTATATACATTCCCAGTGCTCCTTTTCGATTTGAATGTACTAAGTTTACGATTTAAATACATATCTAATAATATACGTAACTTTCTTGTTAGTGATACTTCGTCCAACTGAATTTTTAAAAAATTATTTACCCTTAAAATATAAAAATTCTTATATATTCTACATTTGCTGCGTAATTTTTAGAAGAATATATCATGGCATGAGTTAATGGGGTAGCTGTCAGCGCATCTTTCCGCAGAGCGAAAGGTCTTGGGGTTCAAGGATAGCCATTTGAAATTTAAATGTTTAAAATCATAAAATCTAAGAATATGTGGAAGAGAGTTTTCTGAATAGTTTGAGACGATTTGGCTTTGAAAAATTACGTTTCATAATGTGGCGGCATTACTTTTATAATATCATACTTGAGTTTCTGACATAGGGGTCCGTAATATATATATATATATATATATATATATATATATATATATATATATATATATATATATATATATATATATATATATTTATACACACGAATGTATGTATGTATACGGACCATCAGAAAGAATATCATGTGCACTCAACGTGGAAAAAACAATCCATTGTTTTGGGTCCCAGAAGAAATGGGGGGGGGGGAGTGGCATAATATTTGCAATTGAACTTCAACAAAATTAATTCCTCGCATCATTTGGCTAGTTTAGTCAGAAGATAATTCGTTCAATTATGAATTTTATGATTTTGTGTTTAAAATTCCCGGTACTTTCAAAATGTCATCTTGAAATATAAACTTTACTTCGGTGAAATTCGATTAGATTGATGTATTGAGAGCAGCACTACGGTAATTTTTTACTATACGAGGGTTGATTAGACCGGGACGTACAGCTTAACCCTAGAAAGACGGTTGCCGTCATTTTGACGGTTTCGGACGTACTATTGAGCTCTATGTCTGTATTTATGTCCTCGGGTTTCTGAAATTTTATTACTTTTTCTAATTTTACGTGAAATAAGCACACACATTAACAAAATTATATTCTATAGTAAAGAGCGGGGAGAAAATGTGTTGTATACCTACTAAGACTGAAAGCCGTCAATTTGATGGCAATCTAGAAAACAGGAAGAAATTTTTAAAATAGTACCGGAAAAATGTTAGTTACTTTTCGTCTCTTCACCCTTTTGCAAATAGCGGAATTATTGGCTCTTCGGAAATATTAGTGTTGATAAATAAGAACTAAACAAGCCATGCATATATTTTTACGAATAAACCATTCCAGGTTGTGAGCTCGGTATACCTGCATAAAAATATATCTAAACATATACTAATTTATTATATACTGGTATGAAATAGTTAAAAATTTTAAGTATTTAACCTTTAAAGCAATAAATATTTTAAGTTCTTGATTTTATTTTTAACGTCAAAATGACGACGTTCAGTCTTTTTAGTAAGAAAAAAATGTCCATATAATCATCCAATCTTTATAGTGTTAAAGCCAATTCGGAAAGGTTACAAATATCCATGCCAACAGTGGGACCTGAATTCTCAGATTCTTGCACTCCATGACAGCGCCTGAGCCGTTCGGACATCGCCCGGCACCGAATTTCGATGAGATTTTTAGAAAATATAGCATGTTTTATTAATTATGCAGCTTTGTAAGAATATGAAAATAAAATGTATCTAGATTCCAATATTTTATTTATTTTAGTTAATGTTATTATAACAACCAACATATTTATTGAAATATATGTGGTTACCTAGCAACATATATAATGACATCATTCCATCGTCCCTTTTAGAATCCCATATAAACAACATTCAAACTAACCAAATAATGCCCGTTAAAAGCATTTTCTATGAATGGAGAGGCTCTTCGAATTAGTAGCTCGAGGGAATTTGCCTTTAACATACACTCGGTTAGTTGTAGAGCCTTAAAGTCGGAAAAAGTTGAATGAAGTTTAAGATCGTGTTCTGGGGCGAGTGCAAATTAAATATTTAACAGTATTTCATGCCACAGTTATATTATAAAGTGTAACCGCGTGTAAAGAATGACAGTTAAAAGGAGGTTTTGAGAGATTTTTCTGCACAGTGGTCTTTTATAAGAAGGAATCAGAGTTATTAAATAAGGTGAATTTAATATTGTATGTGGTAAAAATTATTCTTTAAAAACGCTTTTGTAGAATTTCAAGTAGTTTCATAAGAAATAACTGTTACTGTTTGTGATGTAAGATTTTTTTTCCAGCGTTGAAGTTTTTTCTGTGTAATATTATTAATAAACTTGGTTAAATGGGATTATGCGTAATGTATAAAGAAATTGTCAGTAAAGTTTCTTAACTTTTAAGAAAATAATATTTTCTAATAAATGTCTGTTATTTTCTTCTTTCCAATGCCCTTAAATTTTCAAATTATTTTAAAAGCAATATGTTCATAATAGATAAGTTTTTATAGACTGAAATATTAAATCCCTATTTGAAAAAAAATTAAATATGACAATACAACGAATAAATAATCCCTCTACAGTACTCAGTAACCGAAAACGTTTTATTGGTCCTGGTCATTTTACAGAGAAATTTCTATGTCATTAAGATAAACTTATATCTAGAAGGTGCTGGTTTAGGTAAATAGCCTATAACAATCGCGAAGCATTTAACAATGGCATCTGAGTTGGTTTGAGACGCCTACTAATATATAAAACAACATCTTTTTACTAGGATTGTTTTTTCAAATTTTATTATTATCGAACTTTTCGAAATTTAAATCCCGAATCGCGAAAACGAGGATCCATTTTTGCCATTGAAGTTAAACTGGCTAAATCTTCCTATTTACCAGCAAATCAATGAGAAAAATCATCTTTTTGAAATTTTCTTACCTCCAGCTCACTTGTTTTTGGTATTTTGCTGGTGAAACCATATGATGAAGAAGCTTTATCATATTCCTCTGGGTTCTCGATCATACAAAAGACTCTTAAAAATCTAACAAATTATAGGATGATTGTGTTTAAAATTTGTTTCATACCTATAAACACTGCACAATTTAAATTCAGTCCCTTAAGTTGTTCTTTATGGTTCATCATTTGTAATAGATTTATTGTTTAAAAATGAACCGAATCCCGTTTTATTTTAACTTACGACTTGTTTCCACTATGGTTCAACGAACACCACGTATCCTCTCCACTTTACCGCAATATTATTCAAACGACAGATTAACGTAAGCGTTCAGTTATCGTTGTCGCAGCAATGGCGACACTACGAATAGAATTAAAACACATAAAAAAATAAGACGTAGCCATCTACATTATTATGCGAACGACTTTATTCTCCCTTTACATCTAAAAGTAAACATTTCGCTTTTTGCTGTTGCCACACAGGAGAATCTAACGTTGCGGTTCTCACGGCAATCCCGAGCTACGCCTTCTAGCAGTCATTAAATCCCTGTACCGGGTTTTTCGGAACAATGGTATAATTCATGGTATAATTCATTTCAACTGCGTATTTATTTTTAAATTCTATATATTTTATTTACTGAAAAATATAGGACTTCATCAAACTGTGTGCTTACCTGTTGGTTAAGAAAGAGATTTTTTTGTATAATTCCAAGTAAAAGGAATGAGACCATAGAAATTTTCCCAGTAATTATAACCTTTACCACAAAAATGTCACCATGAGATGACTGTCCAACGGACCAAAATGCTCGGCCTCCATGATTATTAAACTCTTACGTTGCACAATTTTTATCCAATTCAATTGCAAGAAAACTGTTTAATCGTTAGTTTTGAACCAGCATCATTTAGCCTTCAAAAACTTAAACACACCAAATAAGTAAGTATAGAGTAAAACAGGTTCATTACTCAATTCAATTTGACCTAGATTCCTCTATAAATTAAGTGCGTCGACTTAGACATAAAAAACAAATGTATGACTGTACAGTATAAAAATGTGATATCAGAGGAATTTTCTGTTCGAATAATTTGGCTCATTAATATCTGTAGTACTTTTAGGCCAGGAATTTTTTAATGCTGTTTCAGAGAGCTTTGTGTTCCGGACACACTCGATAAATATCTCTCTATGTTTATACGCAGCGTTAATTACAAGTTTTACTTATGAAAATCGTTTCTAGGATAAATTAATGTTAGATCAAACATGTTTGCTATACATCAAACATGTATTGCTAAAATGCATAAAAGGTAAACATGTTTTCCTTTTATGTATTTTAGCAATAATAACTGTTAAAATCCTGATAGAATTTTAAGGCATGATGATGACCAATCTATGCTTTTCAAATATCGTTCGGGGTAAATAGTCATCACTAATCTAATCCGCTTTGTCTTTTTATGCTCGCAGTTCCCCGTTTTGATTTTTTTTTCTCTCCGAGTCTTACGAACTGATATCAGTCTCGACTCCTCATCTTTATCGATGCAACGTGCAGCAAGACCTGGACGGAGATGCAGCAACAGCTGTATTGTCTTTTTTTCTATTATCAATCGAAGATAGGAACATGTTTTCCCCTATTGCAATAAAAGCTCTTTTAGGGAGGTTTATGCCACTCCGAAACTGTTTGTAAAGCTACGGCTTCAAGCTATATATATCAACTAGCTGAAAACCCGTAATTCGTTACGGAGTACATTCAAATTAAATACAACGGTCAATGTATGCAATTAATGCAAAAAATATGTATACATATATTTATGATAAATACAACGATCAATGTATGCAAAGAATGTAAAAAAATGAAAAAAAATATATTTATAAAAAAATCGTAACGGATATTTTTATACACAAAATAATGTGGAAAAAAATATTCAAATTAAATCTAATAGAACATACTAAAGAAATTAATACAATTAATATAGTACACTTTTAGGAACATTTTTTTTACTGTTTTTTACTGTACTCATTTTTTTAATATTAGTTTTAGATGATTTCCAATCATCTGCCGCATAAAAAGAAAAAGAAATTGTCAATTTATTTCGTTGTTATGCTCGTGATGCAAAATTAATTTAAAGTATCACAAAAAGAAAAGAAACCACGTGATCAGCATTTAATAAATTAAATTTTAAAAATTAATCTTTAAAAATTCACCAAAAATCAGAAATTGGAGGTAAAGATTCGAGAAAAATTTCATTTTAAAGGAATGTTTATGATCTTTCTCGTGATATAAATTTTGTAACCATCGGATTATTATTTTAAATGCAAACTTTAAAAAATGTTACAAAAACAGCTTAAAAATTTTATTTAAAAAAATCTCCCCTTGTGCACACCCACACTATAAGAAGAATCGCCATGCAAAATTTCAGCCCTTTAGGTCTAGCGGTGTGGTCTGTGCGTTATATGTCAGTCAGTCAGTCAGTTACGTAACTGTCTTATGTATATAAATTACGTTATATGCTATTCAAACGGCATAATATAGAGTAATTTGAGTTTAAAGAACTTACAAGCAATATATTCATGCAAATTTATAGAATAAAAATTTTGCTTTAAAAATTTCCAGTATTCTTTTTCCGCTTCTTTATAAAAATTTCACTTTCGTGACACAACAAAAATAAATTTTATTTAAAAGTTTGCATTTGAAAAATAATTGGACTATCACTTATATAGTTCTTCCCATGATTTATTCAAAGATAGTTTTTATAAATTTAATTTAGTACTCTTACATATATTTTTTAAAATGATGAAAATGACATGGTTTACTTTCAGCGTTAGAATAATTATATTTATTTATGATTCTTACACACGCAACCCCCATATATGTGCAACAATACATTGTATGTTTATACCCATTCTCAAACCTATGCTGTTGAATCTTTGTAGGCAAATTTTTATACAGGAAAGATAAGGACTATGAGTCTTTTCTGTTAAAATAATGCATTTTTTTCTTTAAAAGTTTTCAAATGAACTTGCATTTTTTTTTTCTCTCAGCAGACGAATTTATCTCCCGTTTCAATTGCCGTAACTAAATAATTCATCTCTCTCCTAGAACTTAATTTCAAATTATCTTTGATCTCAAATTACTTCTCCTTTAATTTATTCTCTCACGTCGTGCAACATTTTTAAACATCTTTTATTAAAAAGTAATTCAAATATCTTTTAAGATAAATGTATTTTCGGTGAATGTTTACAGATTACTTTATCAACGTCCATGATATTAAATATAAATGTTCACATGAAAATTTAAAGCATGAAATAAATTGCTAAGACAATTTTCCCCTCGAAAAATGTGATAATTACGGGAAGTACAGTAACTCTTTAGTTAGTATGTAGATAACACATTACACAGTGACAAAAATGAGGTTCACACGAAAAAGACCTCTTCTTGAAAATTAGTACATTCACAACTGCGCATGTTTTTTATCATTTTAAAACGAAAGCTAGATAAGTCATGAAACACTTAATACCACAACTAAAATGAGGTATGTAAGGTAATATATTTTGATTCTATTTTAATCTAAACATCTCGAATAAGCTTCTCAGATAAAGCATTATATATCATTCGCATGCAATCAACTGTACTACTTTTACACAACGATTTTATGTTATCTTTATTCTAATACCAAGTTTCAAAATTAAACAAAAGTGAGAATAATAATACAGATTCCATTTTTCAAGGGGATTTCTGTATTTGAAACATTTGTCATCCTGTTAGTATTGAAGAATCACAAAGACATTTTATTGGAATTTTTGGCCTGGTTTCTCTCAAAAGAATCTACAAAGATGCTCGTTATTAAAACAGTAAACGGATGTAAAAAGACACCATTTATTTTGACATACTTCCTGCAACATAATGAAACTCAGAACTAGAAAAAAATGAAGCTTCTATATTACTTGACCGTATTCAAATGTGAATCAGTTAATGAAATTAAAATGAATGCAATTTATCAACAAAATGGCACAATTTCAGGAATACGATGGATTTCATTCCATTCATAGTTTATTTTTAAATTTTGTACAGCATTAAGTAAAAGTATGACAATAAACTATTAAATATAATCATTAAAAATATATATTTCAGAACATCTTTTATATGCATTGTTGTTCAGGTAGTTGTAGTACCTTATTTCAAACTCAAATTGCTTTAAAATGTGTTATTTAAATGTACGAACTGCTTAAAAGCTGAGAAAATCAAAATGACCTCGGCACTAAATTTTACGCTGGTTCACATTTCCATCTTTAATTAATAGAAAAGTATATTTGAATTCATATTCGGTATATCGAATTCATGTCATTTTTTCTCCTTTTTATGGGTAAAGGAAGGAAATGTAAGCGAATAAATAAAAAAAAATATGAAAAGCTTTGCGTATTCCGAAACAAACCCTACAAAATGTGACTTTATCCATCATAGAATGTAAAAGAAGAAAATAACACAGTTTTTTTCTTTATTTCTCTTTAAGTATTATACAAAATGGTAATATTGAAATCATCGATAATGTTATCTATACATTTTTAAAGTTTATTTTTCTCATTATTTCCTTATTTGAACTAAATATTTCACAAAATGGTAACAATAGAAGTCTTACTACTGCTACTTATGTATTTTTAAAGTTTTTTCCCATTATTTCATTACTCGAACTAGTTTTTTTTCATAATTGTAACAATGGAAGCAATACTATTTTTACTTTTGTATTTTTAACGTTTTTTCCATTTATTTCATTATTTGAAATAAGTATTTTACAAAATTGTAACAATGAAAGCAACATTAATGTTACTTTTGTATTTTTGAAGTTTCTTTCCCATTATTTGCTTATTTGAACTAAGTATTTCACAAAACGGTAACAATGGAAGAATTATTAATGCTGCATTTGTATTTTAAAATTTTTTATTCATTATTTAATTATTATAACTAGTTTTTTTTCAAAATTGTAACAATGGAAGTAACATTAATATTACTTTTATATATTTGAAGTTTTTCCCGATTATTTCCTAATTTGAACTAAGTATTTCACAAAATGGTAACAATGGAAGCAATATTAATATCACTTTTGTATTTTGAGTTTTTCCTTCATTATTTCCTTATTTGAACAAAGTATTTCCCAAAATGGTAACAATGGAAGAATTATTAATGGAAGAATTACTAATTGTATTCTTAATGTTTTCCACAATTTATTTAATTATTTTAACAAAGCATTTTATAAAATGGTAAGAGTGTGGAGGAAATATTAATGTTACTTTTGTTCTCTGCAGGATCCTATGGATTACGCATGCTGGAGATTCAAGTACCCCCGTCCATAATGCGAGGACAACCAGTCACAATCAATTGCACATTCGACTTAGAGCATGACATACTCTACTCTATCAAATGGTATAAGAACAACGTTGAATTCTTCAGATACATACCAAGCGATCATCCTCCAGGCCAGATGTATCCCTTAAAAGGAATATTCCTAGATGTAAGTCATTCAGTGTAAGTTGATAGGTATTATTATAGAATTGAAATGCATTTCAACGAATATGACTCCCATTAACGATAACTGACAGAATAGTTAACTCTCACTGTTAAACACTATATGTTTCTAGATTGTTTTATTTTCCTAACAAAATGTTTCTTTTAGCCAGTATTGTTGCATGAGCGTTACAAATATTGCTGTTCAAAAATGTATGTAAAATACTGGGGGATATAAATGCTTGGTAATCTTAAATATAGAATTGGTTGAATAATTCTTATCCAAAATGTCAAATGGCCGGAATGCTCTGGATTTCGAAAACATTTCTTGA
This sequence comes from Dolomedes plantarius, assembly GCA_907164885.2. Taxonomy (NCBI): domain Eukaryota; kingdom Metazoa; phylum Arthropoda; class Arachnida; order Araneae; family Dolomedidae; genus Dolomedes; species Dolomedes plantarius. The sequence goes on from OU015497.1 coordinate 146,475,601, forward strand.
CAAGAAATAAGATGTATTTGGTATGAGAATCATGGTCCATTTCAAAAGGTTTAAGGGCAGGAAGCTATGAATATATATATATATATATATATATATATATATATATATATATATATATATATATATATATATATATATATATATATATATATATATATATATATATATATATATATATATATATATATATATATATATATATATATATATATATATATATATATATATATATATATATATGTGTGTGTGTGTGTGTGTGTGTGTGTGTGTGCAATAAATTTTAACCACCTCTAATCGCCTGTAATCAGAGTTCTTTCACACTATAGTAACATTTCCGTCCTTTGCCAATACTAACCTTCCTCGTCAATTTCTGGCAACCCGTTGACAGCTACTTCTACACTCGCCAGATGAAAGCTGGACGTTGCGCGTAAGGTCATGTTTTGGCTGCAATAAAGAAATTTGTTCATTGTATTCGAATCTTATTATTGTTTCGGCCACGATGTATTTGTTAACAGGAAATGACCATTCGGGTCATCATATATATATATATATATATATATATATATATATATATATATATATATATATTCTTCAGCGGCAGGCACTTGTCTTCTGACGATAGGTAGTTCTTCTGGCATTGGCCTATGAAGATCTGGGATGTTCTTCTGGCTACTTTATTATAGGAGCACCATTTAGGTGAGCTATATGAGGGGGACGACACAGTAGCGACCAAGCATTATACGGGGTTTTAACCCAGGCCCCCTGCTGGCAGCACAAAACGCTAATCACTATATTATGTGGGTGGCATATAAGGTATTATTATCTCAGCCACTCGTATGGACAATCTGTAACTGCTTTAGAACGCACCCTACACTAAACTTATGTGTTAACGATAAAGAACTTGCATATTTTATCATCAATTAAATCTGTCTCGATATACTTCACAATAAAAATTAATACTTAAGCTATTAATACCACAATAATAAATTAGTTTTGAGTTGAATTTGTCCATGTGGTATCATGTGACGTTAAAAAACTAATACTATTTATAATTTTCCTGAAGTTGTGTTGACTAGTTCAATCAAAATAAGCTTTATGATGATGTCTCACATCTCACCTTTCGAAATTGTACTAAAGATTATAATAATAAATTTTTACTGGTTCACGAAATAATAATTTCTATGAATGCAGTCCGGCTATCATTTATGAATTCTTTGGCATCATTTTTCCTCAATCCTGATATACTTATGTGCTACTGACAATCAGTTACTGTTATTTCGTTTATTCACACACAGGTACTTAACAACAAGGATCACAATCTATACTATTAAGTCATAATAATTAAACAATGCCACGTGTTGAATTTCAAATTGTAATGTCACGTTGGTGCTAAAAATTAATTATTTATTATCTTACAGAATGATTTATGATCCTCACTGACATTCATAGAAAGAAGCTATATAACACAGTACCAAATATTGTTTAATAAATACACATATATTCAGTTTTAACTGACTCAAATAATTATACTTTCAACCACAGCTGTAATTTATCATTCATGCATCGTTTTCTGTATATCTCAAACTAAAAACTATAGAAATAAGTAAAAATTGTTATTAACCGTTCTAAATGGTACCCCTAATAGACAAATAGGGAAAATTTAATAATAATGAAAAAATGAAACTGGAAAGGATTTTATACGTACACCAGCTTTTGCTGCGAAATACTTTATTTTTTAAGTACGAACAATTCCTGAAAATATCATTTTTTTTTATTATGCATCACAGATTTTCTTTAATATTAATTAAAATTTCATTTAAACCTACTTTTGACAAGTACTATGTCACTTATATATCATTAAAATAAAATAAACTACGTAAATTTAACTAAGCCAGTAACATGTTTTTAAAATATTATTACTTATAACGGGAAAAATATTGTATATTGCGTCTTTCAAGTTGCTAGTTTAATATTTTTATGGGAAAAATTTTAAATTTTTTAATATTTCGGTGTCTATAATAAATTACAATACAAATAATGAACATAAATTATTAATACGAGATACATTTCTTAAATTTCCATGCTCAAAAAAGTAAAGGAATATGAAAATAACAGTCAGATAGGTTCACTTTTAAACCGCCTAATAATAGAGATATATAAATGTGCTTCTACAATTTGACGAAACTCTATTATTCTAGCTCAGAAATGCATTAAGTCGAAAACTTCAAATTTGATTTTTGTATGTAAAAAAGTCAGATTTATATTTAGTAACAATATACCTAGATCATTGATCCTGTCTGTTTGTACGTAAATGTAATGACATTGTAACAGGTACATAAATTAGAGCTTCGGAATGATTGATCAGGTTTCAGAAAAGTTCGAAAGCGTGTTATCATCTCATCAAAAGAGAGCAGAGAGATTATTATGTTACAAAATATTCTGCGGAGAATATGTATGACATCTAAATACATAGAGGACAAAAGTAGAGCAGAAATATTTGATGAATTATTATCACTTTTAAACTTTATGCAAAAATAACTCAATATATCATATAGCTGTACAATATTAAAACTTTTATTTATCTGTAACTCAGTTTCGAAAACTACCATCGTATTTGTGGGGTAGTAAAGGTACTTTGAAATCTGATCAGGACATACTGAATAATAGAAATATTCAGCGTTGTAACATGAAGTTGCTGATTAAAGGTGCTGATTGGAGGAAAAATGACGCCTAAGTTACATCATGAAGAAACAAAAAATAAAGTGACTTCAAGAGAAATTTTGCTATTGATCGTAGTGCATTTCTCATAACAAAATTTCACAGTGCATAACGCATTACTATATTTTATAGTGTATTTATAAATTCTTATATAAAAGGTGGGGTATTTCAAATATTACTGGCGTCAACCGGCAATTGAAGGATAAATATTTTCATAAGTAAAATTAAGCAAAAATCAGAAATGCCCCGTTAATAACAAAAAATGTTTGTCAGTGTGTCCGATTTCCAGGAAACACTGAGGAAAACTTTTAGATATTTTAAAAGTTAAAAAATTTTCAAAAAAATATGTAATTATTAACTGTATATTTAATGAAGGAAGATAAACTGCTACTATGTCGCGATTTTTTATCTATAATTATATACTACAAGAATACACTGCAGTATTTTACTAAATTATCTCTCGGCCGAGTGATGGCCGAATTGCTAGGATGCTGTCTTCCGGTATCACAGTCAGTGGGTTCCAATCCTACTATTGGCATGGATGTTTGTAGCCGTTCAAAATTGTCTTTAAGCAGTAAGTCCTGATCAAATTAGACCTCGTGTAGCAAAAATTGACCGTAGCTCTCTTATCCAACCAATCACTAAATTATCGCAAAACGAGTTTTCAGCATGGGGTACTTAGTTTAAAAATAAGTTTCAATTACTGAAAATTACTTCTGATGAATTATAAGTTAAATAACCGATTCCGTATGGCATAGAAGACGGGATAATATTCCCTTCTGTATGCTAAAATTTAATTTAATTATTGATCATAGTATACTATATAATAACTGTTATTTGTTTGCAAGAATATTTCTAAGAGTACATCATTATAAATGAATAGAATAACTTTCTTTTTTTTTTTCTCCACAAAATAGTGTAATTTTGTTTTGGAATTAACCTCATAATTTATCCTCCTCTGCAAAACTCAAAACGTGTTATTCATTTTTGATTAATGTATTTCCTTTAGAGTAAAATGAGAATTTTTCTTTCCAGAGCAAATTTCTGCACGGACCAAGCATACACATGCATAAAACAGACTTGAATTCTGAGGGCACGTATCGTTGTGAAGTATCCGCAGAATCGCCTTATTTCCAGACAGTGATGGATGAGAAAGAGCTGAGAGTATACGGTATGTTTGTACTAAAGTCGTTTATACGCGAGTTTTACTTGCAAAACTGTTTGTTGAGATGAAAAATATGCCCTAAAATGGATTCCAATTAAAATGCAACTTACTTTTACCCCTTAAAAATATTTTACGAAAATATTTTGTGGTTATTTTTTTTCTTTAAATAAATAATTGAAGTAGTGTATTTTGAAAAAAATAGATAAATGAGTTACCATTCTTTACAGGGGTCACTGAACTTTGAAAAAACATTGGTGGGTGAACACAGTACGTGAAAAGTTGTCTAAATTTTACTCGAAATTATAAATATATTCATCAGCAGTATTAATGTATAACATAATGCCTTTTTCATAGATTACATTTCGAGTTATGAACATTCAAGCTATGAACATTTCGAGATATTACATTTCGAGCTATTACATTTCGAGCAATTATATTTAATGCTGTTCATTCATAGATTACATGGTTGAGCAAATTTATATACATTAAATTGCTTATTCAGAGCTTCGGAAATTTCATTCCCTTTATAGGTTTTGAATTTTCAAAGCATATTTTTTATTACCATATTCATTTCACACAGACAAACAAATTGAATCATTATATGGTATATGTTTATGTTTAAAAAAATTAGTTACTACAAGCATGATTGGCGTAACATATTAAACACTTTGGGATTACAGTTTGTATTTTGAGCAGTCAAAAATTCTAGTGAGATTGAAAAGAAAAACATTTATAACTGCAAAGAATATAGACATTAAATGATAAATTTAATGAAGAGTGGACTTCTAAATTGCAGGAAAAAGAAATGCATGGGAATATAATATGATATATAATATAAATGAAGTTAATATTTTATAATTTCGAAATTTAAATAAATGGAATTTTATTCCCATTTATCAACACCAAATTTAATAACCTGATACAGATTATATGAGTTTTAGTAATGGGGGGACTAAAAATGTTTTATATCATTTTAAACTACAATAAATTTATGTAATTGAATTTTTCTATTTTCCTACTTTTTAATTGTATATTTCTTTCATAAAAATACATTTTTAAATTTCATTTTATTGAAACATGTGAAATTAGATCAATGCAATTTTTAAAAAGTTATTTTAGCATATTTTCTTTGGTATTTTTTTTTAAATCATAGCAAGACATATCAATAACATTAAGTCCGGCGCAAAACTAGCTACTAAAAATTTCAAAATGTAAAAAACAATAAGTCATTTTTCTTTTCAATATTTACTAACTTTAGAAAAAATATGGTAAATAAAAAAAATTCTATTCATAAAAAACCATGGAAAAATTGCGAAAAGAAGTTAATCTTTTGTATTCTTACAAGTTTTAGATTTATAGCTTAAAATCACGAAATTATGTTTCTCTAATTTCATCTTAGTGTCTTATTTTTATTTAACCTTGTAAACTTCATCATGTAAACTAATGAGGTCAAAAAACTTTTGTTTGAACTAAATTTCTGCAGATTTCATCCTCAAATTTTTGTTTAGCTTTTGCTAATTCTTTAAATCTTAATTTTGAGTAGAAAGTGCGTACAAAGGAAACTTTAAAATCGCAATACCTGTCAAATGAATTGTCAAGATTTAATAACAAGAAAAATATTTAAATCCAATTTAAATCTCTTTAAGAAATAAAACTGAAAATGCAAATTTATTGTTAATCCTCTCGTACAAGAGAAGAGGAATTTACGCTAGAAAGTAAATTTGGAAAACTTTTGAAGTAAAACAGTAATTAGTAGATCAAAAATTTTAAAAGATTAGATAGTATTGCACATTGGTTATATATTACAGAACTGTTGCATTTGACAAATGTATAAAACAAGCCATCAATGGATTTTCGTTCAGTATAATAAAAAGGTTTGAGAGTCATAAAGGTAAATCAGCTTGCAGCTAAGGTTTAGTGAAGTAATCGAATGAATATATCTTAATTATCTTTACAAAGATGTTGTACCTTTATTTAATTAGGACAATATGTTCCAAAATATAATTCTAAACTAAGTATATTCTTTTCTAAAATGTGTGTCCAATAGTGTATTTTTCTCAGTCATCTTTCCAAACTGTAGAAGAGAGTGTGTACGTATATATATGCTAGTAAGTCAGTACTCTAAAGCTGCTTTTCCAAACCTCATAAAGAATATATTTTTACCAGTGCCGTGTCCTTAAACTTTTAACTCAAACTTAATTGTGCAACGTTGAGTTTACATTTTACAGTCATTTTATTTAATCTACTGTAAGTCTCTTGATCCAGCTTGAAAATGGTAGTTCTTGTCAGCGCAGAGGGAGTATGTTCTTGAAAGGGGGAAAAGGTAGTGTTCAGGTTTTAATAAAGACAAAAGTTCCACTTCATAGAACACTTCTTACGAATGATGAACTGTGTGGAATACAATGGACACGGACATTGCGGCTGGAAACATAGATAATAATTCTTGCTATAACTCCTTTGTAAGCCGGTTTGCACGGTGAACTCATGATGTGATGTTGTGCTGGGAATGGTGGGACGTGACCAGAAACACAAAGAATATTTCAAAAAAGTGTATTCAATTTTTTTTTTTTTTTACTCTAAAATTTGTTCCCAGTATTAAAGTTTTGTAAATTCTCTACCTCCAGACTTAAATTTGTGAGATTGCTATAAAAACAAAACTATTGCTATTGGATTTAACATAATTATAACATGTTTTATTCAAATAATCATTTTTGTAATTACCATTACAATTGTTTTCTATATTATCTGCAAATAAATGCCTACATTTAGGTGGCGTATCAAAATGTTTTAAAACTTATGATACATGAAGAATTACTTCATTATTCTAAGGGGCATTGGTTTATAAATAATTACCTGTCAGAATTTAAGACAACTAATTCAATTTTGTCCATATAAATGAGTTACCTAGTTTCTTGCACAGCCAACTTTTAAATGCGATTGGGATGTTGTATAACTTATAAGCAAATATGTTGTATAGAAATTAAACATTTTATAATACTTCTGGCTTAATTATTTTTATATAATAGAATAACCATGGATATTATTTTTACAGTTCTTCCAGACCGCGGACCAACCATTATAGGAAACCTTCCCCGTTACTCTATTGGAGATACTTTAAATGTAACGTGCATGTCAGGACCTTCAAAACCTCCCTCCTTTTTAGAATGGCGAGTGAATGACGAAGAGGTAAGATCACTCTTCTTCTCATTGATATTATTGGCACAATTTATTTTGTCAAAATTTAAGCAGAATTTTAGCTTTTATAAAAAATACAGTACTCTGTAATCGAAAGACATTAAATGATTGGATATGATATTCAAAATTCTAAAAAAAATACCTCGAAGAATTAGGGCATGTTCACATAGAATCCGTCAGCGTCAGTATTATAGAATCTGTTGGTGCTTATTGGTTAAATGTGTCAATGATTGGTATATGATTGGTTAAAAATTTTTACGCTTACGCTGACAGATTTTACGTGAGAAGGACCTTAAAGTACAGATTGGGACCATATATGCGTAACACAATTTTCCTTAACCTTTAGCACACGGGGCCCATTTTTCCGATCCCCTCTTTAGAACGGGAAATTTTATACCCCCTTTGTAAAAACGGCCTTTGAAAAATAGCATGCGTCCCAAGAATGAATATATATATATATATATATATATATATATATATATATATATATATATATATATATATATATATATATATATATATATATATATATATATACATATATATACATATATATATATATTTATATACATACATATATATATATATATATATATATATATTTATATATATACATATATATATATATATACATATATATATATATATATATATATATATATATATATATATATATATATATATATACATATTTATATATGTATATATACATATATATATATATATATATATATATATATATATATATATATATATATATATATATATATATATATATATATATATATATATATATATATATATATATATATATATATATATATATATATATTCATTCTTGGGATACATGCTATCCCACCCCGAAAGGAAAAGGTAAATATGGAAAGATATTATAACAAGAGCTTAGGCTTCCTAGTTTTTTCAGCAGTGCTTTAATTTACTAACCCAATAAAAATAAAAGCTTTAGTGAAGACGATATTAACTCTCGTAAGTACTCTGAATTATCAGATTTTGAAAGATGTTCAATTAAACCTGGACTGATAAATATTAATGAGGGTTTATGATTTGATCGCAAGAAAGATGTTTAATGGAACTGAAAATCAAAAAAATTAAACGTGTACTAAAAGGCAGTATTTGGTAATCATCTCATATATGAGTAGTAATTACAAGTAAACATAGCTAAGTTAGCTTTTTTTTAACCTAACCAGAATATGTTTCGCACGCTAGTGAAATGGAGCGAGAAACTGGAAACTGTTATACGTTTTATTCAACCCCAGTTATAGAGACTTTCTGGTAATACCCCGAAAAAGTACAAAAGTTTCTGAAAATTGAGGAAAAATACTGATTAGATCATTTGCAATGAAAACAAGATTCTACTCCGTGCTAACAATTTAAAGATACCAGACTGTTATAGACTAATGATCCTGGGATTAACACATTCCTGCAGACACATAGATATCAATGGTAATATACTCACATTTACATTCACATTTATTAAAAGTACCCACTTTATATAATCATTTTGTAAAATAAAAGAAACTAAGAAAATTTTCTTTCTCATTCATTTTTTTCTCTTTGAATATCAGACTTTTCCCGATGTAATCTCATTTCCGTTTATTTTACAAATGCTTTTCGAATGTATTCTCAGGATAAATTTGAGTGAAACTAATTTCAATTTCTATTTACAATCCAGAGAGCTGAAGAGCATGGCGCTTTTTTACGTCATCACTACTCATTTGAACATTCACGCAGTGCTACTATTAATGTCTCAGAGAAACCGTGACATTGCAACAGCCCTTTATCGCTTTCAGTTCTACTGAATCAAAAACTACTTTTTCAAAGCAAACTGATTGCACTGTAATTTCTGTAATTTTATGTAGTGCCAATTGATTTAAGACTCTAAAGTCTCAGTAACAGGAGCATATTTTACTTTCAGACTATGGACTGCATTATTCTATAAGTGTGAAAATGCGATCAAATTTCAAATTATGGAACTGTCCTAAAAGTTTTCGATTGCGCACATTTGTTTCTGTCCTAAACAAGTTGAGTTTTCAAAAACTTTTTTGATTTAATTTACTTTTAGACATTATAAAACTTACAAATTCGTGTTTATCTTTCTATTCCGTAAAAAAATGAAATTAATTAAATTTGAAAATTAGAATCGTAAACTTAATTAGGTAAATATATATATATATATATATATATATATATATATATATATATATATATATATATATATATATATATATATATATATATATTTCGTTTTATGATAATTTTCGATCTTCTTATCCCAAGCATGCTTTTATTTAGGTAGTTTTGCATTTGCGTGATTATTGAACACGAACTGTTCTATTTTTAAATGGCCCTATTTTTAAATATACGGAAATATATCTGAAATCATTGTCATGTACGAATAAAATCTCACGATTCAATAAATAGGTTGTGGCATTTGAACATATCCTGCTTTTTTGATATATAGAGCGAACATTAGATTGACAGTTTGAACGGTTTTAAGACGAAAAAGAAACACTATTATATATCCTCTACTAAAAGTTTTGTTTATTGTAGCCCTACTTTGTGATTAAAGGCATAAAATTACAGCTTTTTGCTACAGAGTAAAATGCTAAATTCTTTAACAATACTAAAAACAGGATTAATATAATATTGTCGTATTAAGGTTATAAAAAGACCCCATAAATATTCGTTAGAACCACACCCTCACATTAGAGTCTTCTCTCATATGTTACCTACCTACCTATATATATATATATATATACAGTGGAATCTCGATCTATCGTTTTTCAAGGGACCTATTGAAATGAACGGTAAATGCGGGAAAACGATAGATGCGGAAACATAACAAAGCAATATGATCGTTGGGACTGGATAAAATGAACGACACATACGGAAAAACGATGGATCCGAAAACGATCGATCGAGATTCCACTGTATATATATATATATATATATATATATATATATATATATATATATATATAGATAGATAGATAGATAGATAGATAGATAGATATAGATGTATATATATATGTGCAAGATTTATAAAAAATGGCATAGAATCTAACAAATATAAGTCTTATACTACAATATGTTATAGTTTTATTATAAATTTAAATTATGGCATAAATATACTTGCAGGTTGAACACAATAAAATAACTCGATTGAGTCCTCTCAGACATACAGACGGTTTACAAAGCTCAAGGTTAGGCCTTCAGCTACATGTATTACCGTCTGATTTAAGGAATGGCGTCCTCAGTCTAAAGTGCATCGCATTTATCTCTAAAGCCTATTTGACAACCAAAAGTGAAATTGTTGCAACTAATAAACCGAAAATAGCAGAAAACCACGCAAGTAAGTACATTTTGTAGTGTTTAATTATTATCATTGCAAATAAGGTTTAGTTTATGTCCTGAGAACGTTAAATTGCCTTTGTTGAGTATAATGTTAGTTACATATATTGAAAACAAATTAAAGTAAATAGCGGAGATTCGCAAGATTCACATAAAAATGTTTTTATTTTGTCCCGTAAATAATCGATGACAGAGTGTGATTGTTTTTTCAGTTTATCTATTTTTTTTACAATTTACGTTCTTAAGGTATATCATACTTCTATATGGTCTTTTCTCGCAAAAAATGACGCAGGTATAATTAGTGAACCTTATTTTGCTGCTTCTTCATATGATTCCTATTTGGAATAAAAAAAAATAGAAAATGTATATAACTTTCATTTGTTTTATTTTTAAGCTTATTGTATATCCGTTTAAGAATTTAAAGAATTTTAAAAGCTTACATATTAACAGCTATATGTATATTACATTTGTAAGCTTCTAAAATTTAAGGATTTTTAAGGAATTAAAATTTAAGGATTTTTAAGGAATTAAATTTTAAGGATTTTTAATAACAGTTACATATTAACAGCTATAAATATATTACATTTGTAACTGTTATTAAAAATCCTTAAAATGTGTCAAACGGAACTTCAGAAGGACAAAAAGATTTCTGAGATTAAAATTTCCGAGAAATTATATTTTACATAAATTTCTCAATGTATATTACATGCATTTACTGACCGCCAAAAACATATACAAAAATGTGCTAATTGCAACATATTTTACTGTAACGTACGTAATACGTGAAAATTATTATTGTGTGAGCACGAATGATAAAGGTATTTTTTGGATGTAATCTAACCAATATTAAAATATTTTGTGCAGCACTTGATAACATTTTTTTATTGTTTATCTTCGTTTATTTTTTAACTCAACTTCAGTTTTTTTTTTTTTTTTCAATTCGAAAATAATTAGCTATGGAATTACTAAATGGGACATAATTTTCCATAAATTTCCTTTATAAATAATCAATTTTCTTTCTATCTCCATTTTCTTGATATACTCCCATTGTGTAGAAGTAACTTTAATCTTTTTATGGTCAATATTATTAGCATATTAACTTAAATGTCTTTAATATAATGTCAACTCTACACTGCATTTAGCAAAGACATTAAAAATTAAAAACTTTGCAAACTAAATTATTAAAAAATAAGATTATTTTTGGTATGTATATAAGGGTGGCTCCAAGGAAAGTAAGATTTTGATATGAATATATATCTCTTTGAATTCTACTAACTCTACCTGTCTTTGAAGCAATATTTTATCGCAGTTTTTCTAAACTGGAAATATTTTTAAATAATCTGTAAGCAACAACAACTCAGGAGCGATTGAATGATCTTGCAATCATTTCTGCAGAAAAGTCGTGTGAAAAACAATATACACTGCTGGCCACCCAAATTGCAACACCAAGAAAGACAAGAGATATCACAACAAAATTTATTTTGTAGATAACATGTTGACCAAGTATCAAATGATTAAATTTATAGACTTCTGTGAAGTGCGGTTCCTGCCAAAATCAGTAGCCAGAGTAGCCGCCGTTGTTGGAGATCACCGCTGCCACACGCCTCGGCATTCATTCAAAGAGACTTTGGATGAGTTCTTAGGGTACAGCAAACCAAGCAGCTTCCACACGTTGCCAAAGTTGATCTGCTGTGGCAGCTGGGGAGGGAATCTGGGTCAATCGTAGAGCAACCATGGACCACATGTTTTCTATCGGCGAAAGATCCGGAGAGCGAGGCTGCCAGGGAAGCAATTCAATCTGGCGATTGACGAAGAACCGTTGGACAATGCGTGCCACGTGTGATCGCGCATTATCCTGTTGAAATATGGCTGTGGGCAAGCCCTGAAGGTAAGGAAAGACAACTGGCTCCAACACCTCGGAGATGTAGCGCTGGCTGTTTAAAGTACCGGCAATGCGTACTAGAGGTGTGCGAGAGTGATATCCAATACCACCCCACACCAAAATACCCGGTGCAGGACCAGTGTGGCGGTGCATAACGCAGCTGTTCAGCATCCTCTCTTCACGGTGTCTCCAGACTCGAATGCGAACATCGTGGTGTTGCAGACAGAAGCGTTACTCGTCAGTAAAGACAATTTCATTCCATTCTGCCGTCCACATCCTTCTGTCATCGCACCATTGGCGGCGGAGACGTCTGTGGTTCTGCGTCAAGGGTAGGCAAAGCAATGGACGTCTTGCGGACAGACCACTCTGCTGTAAACGGCGTCGAATGGTACGCGCAGACACTGGATGATGCGTTACAGACTGCATGTGCTGTGCTATGGTTCGTGATGTGACTGAGAGATCCGTCACTGCCATGCGCACAATTTGCCTGTAATCACGTGAAGTGGTGCGCTGAGGTGGATGCAATCGAACACGCCGGTCCGTCGTACCCTCTTGCATCCAACGATCACATATCCTCATTACAGTTGTTTGGTTTCGTCCAACACGACTACCGATTTCCCTGAAAGATAATCCACAATCTCGGTAGGCCACTATCCTTCCTCTGTCGAACTCGGATACTTAATCGAAAGATGATCGCTGTTTTCGACGAGGCATAATTGATCGTTTTTTTTGAAAAACCCACAAGAAAAACACAATTGCCGAACTTGGAATCGTCGAAATCCCGAAGCCTTAAATAGCGCTTTAAAGTGGCGCCACAGGCGCTCGTGATGTGCGTCTGCGCTGAAATTCTAATCATTTGCATATCTCACCTCCGCTAATGCATGTTGTAAATTACATGTTATTTGCATGTTTCCTTCAGGGTGTTGCATTTACAGTGGCCAGCAGTGTATTATAAAGATATAATCAAACAATTTCCTGTCATTAAGTCTCGAAGAATGATTCAGAAATTATTTGTATTACGTTAAAATTACATTAAAATTTATGTACCTCTTCTAATACTTCAAAGCTTTGTAATTTTTAAAAAAAAATTATGTGCTTTTGAAATAAATACATATTTTTCCAAAATGCCAGTTGTTCTATTTAGTAGACTATTTCTAATAGGGATACTCTCATTACTTTAAGAGTCTGTCCAAATATTTGTAAGGGCACCGTAAAAACTATAAAATCGTACGGCGGAATGTCTGACGTCACCGCTTTCACGAATAATTTGAAACCGAAGCACGATTGTCCGTTTCCGGGATACATTTCACAATGCGCAGAAGTATAATTGAAAAAAAATGTATCGGAATGGATTTTCAAGAAGTCTTTGTCGCTATGCCGTCATACAGCAGGATCGCCAAAGTCACGGGCAAGCCGGAGTCCGAATCGCCCTTCTTTCCCTGGGATTTTAAAATTCCAGCTAATTCTGGTATTCTTGGGTCTCGGCGAGACTAGTCGTGTGAGGGAGACGTGGAATCATTCAGAAAAAATCAGTGTTTCACCGATCGGTAACGGACAAATCGGTAATTTTGATAGTATGACGTCACTACTGTCATGGTTCATTCAGTTCTTGCAGTGACTGTTGATTTTCGGCATCTGGACCTAATTCTGTGGGAGCAAGAGAGCTTTGAGATAAATTAAATTCAACACTAATGTGACTTTTTGTTATTAGGGTACCAAAAAACAATAATATCGTACGGCCGAATGTCTGGAGTCATTACTTTCAGGAATAATTTTAAACGAAAGACCACTTGTCCGTTTATGGGATACGTATGGAAGTGCATAGAAATATAAGATATAAGAACGGTTTCAACAAGTCTTTAGCGCTATGACGTCATAAGGCAAGATTGCCCAGATCACGTACGTGTCGCAGACGGTATCGCCCTGTTCTCCTCGGGATGTTAGAAATCCAGCAAATTCAAGTATTAATGAGCCTCGGGGAGACCAGACTCGTGAGGTGGACGTGAAGTCGTCCAGAAAGCCCAATGTTTGTCTGATCGGTAGCGGACATATCAGTAATCGTGATAGCCTGACGTCACTGCTTTCATGGTTCATTCGGAACCTGCCCCGACGGGTTTTTTTTTCGGGTATGTGGCCATAAGCAGGGCCGGTCCCATAGGTGAGGTGGCGAGGACCTGAATTAAAATAGGCGCCAAAATGAGACAGAGTAGAAATACGAATTTTTTAGGAATAACGAGAATATTTGATAGTTTCATCTAATAAAGGAAGAGATTCATTAAAATATACAAATAGACGTGAATAGGTTGATTATTTTGTATAAACTCCGGAATTTGATATTATGGGAATTAAATTTTGACTGCCTATTTCCAAACGTTATTGTAGCTCTAAGAATTTTACTAACTCTACCTGCCACTGCAGCAACAGCTAAGAGCAGGTTTTATGAACTAAAAATATTTAACCATTATTTGCGAATAACAACGCAAGAGAGATCGAATGATCTGGCAATCATTTCTACAGAAAACATGTATGAACAACAATATATAATAGACATGGAATCAAATAGTTTGCTGCGATAAAGGCTCCAAGAATTATTCAGAAATTATTTGTATTACACTACAAATTACATTAAAATTGATTTACCTTTTCTACATTTTTAAAGTTCTGTAATGTTTTAAAATTTGTATAGGTTTTTAAAATAAATACATTTTTTTAATTGCCCCTTATTCTGTTACGTAGGCTTTTTCAATATATATATATATATATATATATATATATATATATATGTGTGTGTGTGTGTGTTAAATAATGGCTATCGCGGGGCGATGCAACAGGCCGGTGAGCTCGAAAAATCCCAGATGTAGTCATAAAAAGTGGCTGAGTTGTTGGGGAGTCAGGCAATGGAGAGTCGACTAAATCTGACACTCGAAAGGAAGAGGCGGTTTCAGCTTGGTTTAAATTTATTTTACATGAAGTTCCTGGGAACATCATACTGTTTTTTTCCCCTGAGTGTCATAACATCATTTCTGGACATTAGTCCGTACACAAGGGCTTATTCCGGCCTTTATCGGATCAGCTCACAGAAAAGTTAAAAATCTCGGCGCAATTTTCGGCATGTGTTTGTAGGACGAGAGCTGACACAGAAGAGCTTCCGAGATAATGTTATCTGTGAAAGGGCGTGGTCACGTTAAGACTTCTAATTGGTCAAGTTATGACACCTGACTTAATATGCCAGATGGGGTGACGATTTCGTCAGACTTTCTAGAACTTTCGGTCTTGTATAATGGTTATATATAAGGTGTTGGTCTTATATAAGGTGTTGGTGCGTGGCATTTAGGGGGAAATCTAATTGATTATTTCGATTATTCCTAGGTCAAATTTAAATTGAGGGGCGATAATTCTGTTGCGATAAGATGAAAGAATTTCGAATAGGCGTTTTAATGATAATGAAAGGTTATTATTTCATATATATATATATATATATATATGTGTGTGTGTGTGTGTGTGTGTGTGTGTGTGTGTGTGTGTGTGTGTGTGTGTGTTCGTTCGTTCGTTCTTGTGTTTGTGAGGTGATACGAATATAGAGTATTAATTATTCCCATTCTGTTTCCCCTTTACACTCTTTTTAATTTTTTTCTGATTAGGATATTTGGTGTTTTTGCGGAATTAAGATTTTTTTTTATTTTTCACCTAGAATTCATTATATTACCTGTGAGTTTTTGTGGTATAAAAAACTTTTAACAAGCATTTAGGCATTTCTTCTAATACTCTCTTTTCTGCTACAATGATTGAGGTTGAACAGTCCATATATGCAATAATTTATTCAAACCTTAAGTAAGCAACAAAAGTTTCCGTCTCATAGCATGGCTTACTTAACAAGTAAATTACTCTGTACAAAACTTGAAACTGATTTGAATAATCATTTCGAAGTTCTAACATTTTTCATATTTTTCCGAAAGCAGCCATCAGTCATGATGGCCCAATAATAACTGGTGGAAGATTAAGGTATGCAGAGAAAAACGTCGTTAATGTTAACTGCACATCTGTTAAAAGTCATCCTCCAGCTGAAATTAGATGGTACATAAACGACAAAGAGGTGAGTAGAATTCCGTTTATTATAAGAGAAATGAATTTTCTTTTTAAGTACTTAAAAATGCTTCATTCTTCTTTTGTCATTGTTTCAGTTGTTTAATATAACCGGAATAACTAGAATAACTTCAATCCCTTACTTGTGATTAATATAGTTTATTGGGCTTTAATATACGTAGTTTTGAAGTGTTTAATTACTCATTTAATTCAGATAAATTGCTCCCATCTTTCTACCTGGTGAGGCATTTGAAGCTCATTAAAAACCTGTAATTATATTCATACGTTATTTATAGCATTTTAGATTTTCAAATATATTTGAAGTTTTTTTAAAATTAATCACATACTAATTTAAGAACAGTATTCGTCTAATATATAACAAGATAGAGAATGGTTCATTTTACAATCAGAGGTGTGCATAGCTCTTTTCTGTTGGAATGTAGTTACAGTTAGAAAAAGAATTGTAAATAATAGCAGTAATTAATCAAGCAATAGTTTATTTTTACACTATTTTTGTACTTCAAATTATCTCCTTATCCACTGATGGAAATATTATTCTGAACATCTTCCTTCTATTCTGAACAACATTTATCTATGAATGAAATAGCACATTTTGAAAAAAATTAAATAATGAAGTTATATTTCGATTTAAAAGCCTTCGATTTGGCGTGACAGTTACACTGTTAGGAGATAGTTGGAGATGACGGATTTTGATATTATTTATCTGGTGAAAAGTTTTATGAGCCAAATTCCTTTTGCATAAGAAGCAGACAAAATCAAAGACGCTGTCATTTTTCAAATGTATATAAATTTGAAAGCGAGAAATTTTTTTATATATATCATGCTTAAAGTTTTGAAAACCACCTTTATTACTGAAATTTTTTGGTTTCTTCATGTAGTTTCTTTTCAAACTGATTTTCTCATTCTTTACGTACATTTTAGAAAAGCACATAATTTATTTTACCGTATTAAGTACTGAAACTGCGTAGAATTTCTTATTTTGTCATTTTGCTCTAGTATGGAACATTTTCACTTTCATAAATAAGAAAGGAATATATTTGAATAACTAATGTATCATTATGGTTTACAGGGGGGTCATAAAAAAACTTTGCTGATATATGGACCTCTAGCGGCCATTCCATTCAACCGATCAACGCGTTATGCACGCACAAAAAACAGCTCTGGCCTACAAAAACACGATCGGGGTTCACGGAGGAAATTTGCATAGGACAGAGGCAAGACACCAATCACTGATGACAACATAGATCGGACAAAAGAAATCTTTTATTTGGATTACACATTTTCCACATGGGTGCCATCATCGTGTTTTTGTTGACTGTTCTCAGAGCAGCTTTTGTGAGTGCATAATGCTTCCGTTTTTGGTGATACACGTATCGTTCGAACGCTCTTTAGGGTTTTCGCATATTTTGAGCATTTTGAGTTGGGAAAAAGTGGGTGTTGCCATTCGAAAATTTCGAGTTTCTATACCTATAACCGTAACCGTGAGCACCACTTTGTTGTTGTTCACAAAATCCCGAGCTCATACCTCTAAATAACTATATCTGAAATCTCATCTCGATCGGTTGAACAAACGTCCGCTAGAGGTCCATATATCGGCAAAGTTATTTTATGACCACCTTGTATATAACAGCTAAGCTTAGTTTTAAACTATTTCAATTTTACTTTACTAATTTTTTAAAACTTAAAAGTTTTTCTGTTAAATAATTTTCTTTGGCTAAAGAAACAGTAGGTGGTTTTTTATAACGTTAAAATTTATTTGTCATAAATATAGTTTATTGGACATTGATATAATTTAGTAGTGTTTAATTACTCATTTAACTCAAGTAAATTGCATCTTTCTACCTGGTGAAGCATTGAAAATTCATTAAAATACTGTAATTATATTCATATGTTGTTTCAAGGATTTATGATTTTGGAAATTTATTTTGAAAGCTTCTTTTAATTAGTTACACATTAATTTAAGAACAGCATTCGTCTAATACATAATATTAAAGAATTATTTCTTTCAAAATCCAAGGAGTGGGTACCGCTTTTCTGTTGGAATGTAGTTTAAAATCGCTTCTAGTTAAACAGTTTGAATATATTTATCTGTAAATTATGTCTTAATATGATATTATAATGTACTGCAAAATTGAAAACATTTTTGTAAGAGTGTGCACTTATGAACTAATAAAATCCAAATAATTTAAATCTAATGCTGGTGCTCAATACTTTCAGTGAGGTTATGTAGATCTATTGTAGAGAAATCATGCCCTGTGGAGTTGATTTAATTTGAACCTCGTCATCAGCTGCCCGAGATTGCTTCTGCTCACTCTCAAATTCGACCACATAGCAGTTTAAGGCTGCTGTTACTAACCCTACTATATTCACCATGGACAAAAGTTTTCGGAGAAAGTTTTTCTACTATTTATAGCTGTATAAATGCTGCCAATCCAATAAAAAATGGTATTTTCAGATAGCCGGAACTTTTCTGCACCTTGCAGCAGGATTAATTTTATAAATTTCGTTCACTAAAGAATTTAATGAGCGTTTAAAATACACTGTACCAGATTTTTACCCCCCGAAAAATTTAAATTTTAAAATATTTGCATTTTTTTACACAAAAAAGCCCCAGGGTGTAAAATTTCTTTCTCTATTACGGAGTAAAATCTTTTAAAGAAAAATCGTTCCATCCAAGTCCTTGGAAAAGTTTCTACATAGGCTAACATCGAGGTGAGAGAATTCAATAGGGTTCATACAAACCACTTTAACGGGTTCATACAAAGCACTTTACAAGTTGGTTCCTCGATAATCGATACTTCTATATCCAAATTTCTTTATCTTTCTTTGTTCTTTGTCCATCTGGCTCCGTGTTTTAGCGTCACCCCTTCCTAATTGCCCGTCGTATAGGCTTGGGCTCTATAATTCGTCTCTATGGCACATCTTTGGTCTGTTAATGCCTAATCAAAAACTTGCCTAATCAAAAACGTAAACCCGTTTTTGGCTCTCCTTCCGCCAACCTGAAGCGCCTCTGAGTCACTCGGCTTTCCTCTGAGCCTAATGTGGTTACTCGCTTTGTTAGAGCCTGAGGCATGTTTGCCTGCTTCTGGTTAACGACACCTACAGGAATCTTAAACTGGAAGGTTTCGTTTGGCTTGGTACGGTCGTTTTCTGCTACACGAGGGCTAATTAGACCGGGACCTACAACTTAAAGCCGATTTCGAACTGCTACAAACATCCATGCAATAGTGGGATTCGAACTCACAGACTCTGGTAGACCAGGAAAACCAACATCCTGGTCATTCGGTCATAGGCCGACCGTAAACTGGAAGGCATCGTTGAGATCTTGCGCCCATCTGGCGTATTAGTTTAATGATATATTGGTTCTTTCATTATTTAGAAATATTTCATTTGCAAAATGAATATTAAAGTACCCTCTTAAATAGTTAGAGAGCATTTTAAAGTTTATAGTTTTATATATATGGTTCCTATTCTACATTTTCCCAAATTTTATCAGCTTTCTGAAAAAAAAATTCCTGCCCAAAAGGAAAATAGAAGAAAATGTATCATTTAATTTTACCATATTAAATCATTACTTATTTTCAAGTAACATTCTTTGCAGTAACTTCACATATTTCGTCAATATCTATGGATGCATTCGTATGTATGTATATATATATATATACACGAACACACAAAGGTGTTTGATGGACAAATTAGAACTACATATTTTTTCTATATTCATATACACTGTCAGCAAATTTGTGCTTCAATTTTTTTATACGGCACTCAAGAGTAATTATAAATAGAAACTACAAATTATTTTAAATGTGTTGTTTCATTATTTTAAATGTGTAACGAGAAGGCTTGGAATTTCAATTTGAGTCTGCACATTTTTTAACTCTTGTCTTAGTAAAAATTAAAAACTTTTCAAGAATGTCAAATATTGCGTATTCACAAATTTAACGTCAAAAATCATTAACATAATGTTGACTAAAAGACAGTTTTGATAATTGAATTACCTTTTTTCCCAATTTTCCATTTTTTAACAACTCTTTAACTGGAGAAAAAATAATTATCAGTTTTAACCTTTCCAGTTATTGTACATGTTAGGCTAAATTTAGATTTTTGGTGTAGGAAATAATCATGATAATTTTTTTTTTCTAAAAAAACGCAAATACTGTACGCTAATCATTCTTCTCTGAGAGTTTAATGATCCTTTACTTATTTTTTTCTGACAAGCGTTGAGTTTTTAAAACTTCAATCGTAAGCAGATTATTAAATCTGTAATCATCTTTTAAATACCTAAGGATCCAAACATTAATACGTGCTTAGGATTGCACTGAACATATTGACAAATATATATTGAAAAGAGGATATATTGAAAGGAGGCCTATATTGAAAGGAGTATATAGGAATGTAATTAGTCAAAATATAAGAGAAATCCAAATTTACATATAATTACAAAGACATTTCAATTTAAGTTTGTTTAAAATTTAACGATATAAAGCTGCACAAATAAGAAAAAATAATATTTAATCGTTTTTTAAAATTCTTCCATGATATTTTTTTCGATATCCTTTCTTTCAAAACTTTCTTCAGGTGCACATTCTTTAGGGTATTTTACACCAGATTCTTCATTCCAAACCCTTCGCGAAATTGCATGTCTAATTACATATTATCAATCTTATAAATTCATGAAAATTCCCAACATGTTTACGACAAAGCCTGAACTGTTGCATTAATATCTTCTAGTATAAATGTGATATTTTTAATATTTTTTAGGCCAGTCGTGACTATTTAAGAATCAGTAACCCCATAAGATTCCCGGATGGGGAAGAATCTACAGTACTCGGACTGCGGTTCACAGTACAACCCCGCCATTTTCAGCGAGGGGAAATGAAGTTAAAATGTGTGGCTACTTTATTTAAAGTGACCAACATGCGAACGGCAGAGATGGTTATCAGCAGTCGTCAAGAAAGCTCAGGATTAATAGTAGAAATGAATAGAAATGGTTAGTACGTTTTTAAAATAATTTTTATTAAATAATTATATCGGAGTTGTAAACCGCCTCTATCTAAATACGAGGGATATAAACGTTATTTATGTAATGGCCTAATTTCTTTCTAAAATCTTAAATGCTGCCTTTTCTCCCTAACGATTATTATTATTATTATTATTATAACTATTATTATCATTATTATTACAATCTGTAATTTTCCAACATACTATAATCTGTAACCAGTTTTTTTTTTAAATTTTATCCGCTATAAAATTATTCTGATCCCCAAAATGAATAATTTAAAATATAGATTTATTTTAAAATAGTAAAGTTTTTATTACGGCATACCGTGACCATTTCATCATATTTCTTCAAATTGTTATGCTATTTACAATATTCATGATGGCAGAAACCTTTTATACTAGTTATTCTCTATTGTACTCTCAATAAAACCATAAAATTGTTGTATCAGTGTAGTAGAGATATCGAAGGTCAAAATGCTACATTTTAAATATTTTTATTTTGAAAAATTGTGCTCCTGGACCTTCGTAGATCGAGCTCTTTCTTTTTTACACCGGGAAGAAACTTCACCTAATTTCTTGAAAGTAAATAAAGCAGTTGGACTGTTTTTAGGATGTAGTTAGATACACCATCTGGAGCTAAACATTCCTATTTACGCCCTGTATTTTACAATACTTAATCATTTTCTGTAGCTAAATTATATAGTAAAATGTATGTTTTAATTCAAGTGGGGAAATGTGAACGTTACAGTCTTGGAATTAATGTCAAATATAGTTTCCTTTAGTACATATAAAAAATGTTGTTTATAAATAAAGATTTCATACGTTAAAAAAACGTATTTTATTTTAAACTTACAACGGCGGTTTATCTATAAATTAATAATTAATGCGGCATTTGAAAGTAATGCAGTAGGTAATTAAATTTGTCTCACCATCGGCACATCTGACAGTATGTAGAAGATTAATGAAAAAGAAACTTTGTACAGAAAATTTATTTTAAATTAGTTGATTTTCTTAAGGCTTCCTTTTAAGTAACAAAAATACTTTCTGAATTCAAATCATTCGAATTTAGTTAAGGAAAATATTTTCTACCGGATAATAGTTGAAGGAGAAATATGTTTTTTAGAAGAAGATAAGACAATTTGCAGATTTGAATGTTTTAACATCAGTAACTTTCCTCCCACACTATTTTTTAAATATATTTTATAATGATATTGTATTTTATTTATTGTTATATGGAGCCTTTAAAAATTATATATTTGCATGGAGCATTGAAGAGAGAACACTTATGCAAAAATATCTATCCTTGCGTTGCCCATCAGCTATATTTTAAATTTCTCGTGCATCTAAATTTTGATATTTACACCTTGATAGATTGTCACTTTCCGTTTAGAGTTACGTTGAATCAAATTTGCCACTCAGTAATAAGAAAAAGAAAAATGTTGTATCTGAATTTTGTTTGTCTTTCATGTATTTCTCGGTTATACAATATTGAGGAACCTAAAATGATAGAAAAGTCTAGGTTCATTGTTACTGAGTTCACTAATATTGTTTACTTTTTAAAATATAGAAAACTCTTCCATATATTTTTCCTTCAAAATGCTCACATTTCTGTTCCGTTTCAGCTGAATTTTGTTTGCCTTTCATGTAAATCTCCGTTATACAATATTGAGGAACCTAAAATAATAGAATAATCTAGGTTTATTGTTGCTGAGTTCACTAATAATGTTTACATTTTAAAATATCGAAAACTCTTCCATTAATTGTTCCTTCAAAATGCTCACATTTCTGTTCCGTTTCAGGTGTCAACAGTGTACAGTCTTCATGTATAAAACTGTGGATAATAGTTTTCATAGCAATTCTCATGCATTATCGGTAGCAGAGCAGAATGCAGTACATCTTAGAATACCTTTCACTGCCGTGCAGTGTATAATATACAATTCTGTGATTGGAATTACACGTTCCTCCCTGTACCATACGTTTATTTCACAAGACAACATCACGTTGAAGAGACTGTTAGATATGACCTGTAGATCAACTGGACAAAAAAAAGGTATTTGTTATAAACCCTGTAAGAATCCCATATTTCGACTAAAAGTATGACAAGTGTGTGCTGGCGCACTAAAAAATATTAAATCAAATACAAGAAAAGAATCAACTTTTACATGACATTACAATGAAATGAGACTTGAAATGAAATGATGTAATAAAAGATAGCTGGACTCACAATTTGGCAGCTGAAAAAATGTTTGAATTATCTTTTCAGAAATTTTGTGTGATTTCTGCACCTTGTGTACATAAAAAAAGGTTGTACGAGTTTTAAAGAAATATTTATTGACTGATATTTGTGTCTTTCCTGATTTTGTGTCTTAAAAAAGGTAGAACAAATAACTTCCCTCTATATGAATGAATTTAATGATGACTTTTACAAAGAATGCAAAGAATTCATGGAGTGGTGAAGATGAAATGGAGACTGTCTAGTACAAAAGTATTTAAAATGAGAGTGTAAAGATGTATTTGTCTCGTAAATGAATTTATAGTTGTAATTAAATTAATAATTACATCAACGTGTTGTCAACGAGAAATAAGTTTGTGCGTAGATTCAGAGAAATTCAGAAACTATAAATAAAAGACATTATATAGTGATCTTAAGATAAGACACCCTGCCACCTGATTAAAAACACAATATAAGAGAAACAATGGAGCCAAATGTAATAAAATATATACAAATCAAAATTTACCTATGAAATTAAAGTATACGAGTAAAAATTGCTTGGTTGTAATCTTGCAATCTTTAAACGTCTATCTTCTTCAGGAAGAGAACGGAAGCAACGGACTACAATCAAGGAAACACGTATGTAGAGAGAATATTTTTGTTTATTTTGGCAGAAAGGTTTGAAAGTTTGATAGGTGCAAATTTTGATATAAAGAACTCAGTTTGAGTCAATACGCTGTCTTTAATTGATGAGTAACTTCATAATTTCTTAAATGGCAGATTTCAATTCTTCTTCACCACTCATGGGAAATTCATTCAAAATGATCTTACAAAAAAGGGCCATGAGGGTCAAAGAGGTTTCAGCTTGTTACTCCGATAATATAAGAAGACTCGAAAAAGTGAGTACAAATTTTTTCTACTTAGTATTCTTGACAAAATGTTTAATTTTTTCCCTTACAAGTATGGTGAACCATTTCACCTAAAATACTTGGTGAAAAATCCTTTATTTTTAAAGTTTTATAAGTAGATTTAAATATATAACCAGAGGTATTTTCCTCTTGTTCCCGTTCTGTTGCTTCTGCGAATCCTTCCCACATTGTGGATTGCTTAGGTATTCTCGACAACATGCTTGCAGAAGACCAGAATGCTGCTGTCTTCCATTTACTCACACGACAGAGCTCATAGACCTGGTCTAGCATTTCCTAGTCCAAGGGGCTTAGCAACAACTACAAATATATAAATGATAAATATTTTATAGGTCACCAGTGTAATATTTTTTTCAAACTAATATTAATTCATATAAAAATTACAAAGTAAAAAAAAATATATAAGGAAATAAAAAAAATTACCATCAGGTATTTTGCATAACTATTCAATTATTAAAAAATAAAGGAAAGGAATTCTAAGTTTTTATAAACCCTTCTTTCATTTGTTTTACTGTACACGTTATGTAATAAGGAAATTATAGCAAATGTTCTAATTCCCTACGTATAAAATTGTCATACAAAGAATTGATTTTACTACCATCAAAGACTATGTTTATCTTTCCCTTTTGTGTCAGTTTATAGAGAGATAATTTTATGAAAATTTAGTTCCTTTTTGCTTCCTCGTTATCGTTCACTAAACTGCATGTGTTTTCCTGTATATTTCTGCTCATTTCGCCTTACAAAAGTTTGAACTTTTGAACTGTTATATAAATGTCAGGCTTTGTCCTTATACTATTCGCATTGTGCGAAAGAAATGTATTTTGGTATACAATGAACGGAGTATATTAGATTTAGAATCGACCGAGTATCGCGATAGGTCTTCAGATGTTTAGCGAGACATAGAGATTTGATGAACAACGTAATGAGTACTAAAAACAGATGCGGGTTAAACGCTAAATTTCACCTAAAATTGATAAAAAGTAAGCTGCAAGCTACATGACGCTCCAGTATGATACAATATATTGTTGGCCCAATTAATAAACCACGTAACTTCACAAAATACGATTTTAATGTTTCATGCTATTACATTGCTTTTATTAAAACCAATGAATATCCCAAAATAGTATTTTTTTAGTTACGTGTTTTGTTAACTAGGCCAAAGACATGTTACTGATGCATAATTTCTCAGTAATTAATTTTGATACCACATCTATCCTTTATTATAACCTGAAATTGAAATTACAAATGAACCCTTCTAAAGAAGTTAGTGAAAAATTATGCAATTAAAAATTAAGTTCATTTTAAATTATTTATAATTATGAATAAATGGGGGCTAATTACTCAAGGGCACATGCGCAATAAATTCCACATGTGCACAGTATTAAAAAACTAGAAAAGTTTACGGAAGAAAACATGACCACGTTACAGACACTACTATAAGAAGTATAGAAATAATTCGCCAATGTAATAGTAATCACTATATATAATTAAAAATGGTTATAGTTTGGAGGATTATTTCTGAGGAACATCATCTAGAGTGCAAAATACTTTTTTAAAAAACCGTGAATAGTGTAACTTTTTAACTTTAAGTAACAATTTTACCAAGAAAAAATAGTACTTGCATGTTGTTTGTCTAGAACAATAAAAACAAAATATACAGCTTCTTAAATTCTACAATAATAATTAGAACTGTAATTCCTGTGACCAGTAAGCAGAAACAATCATATCTAATGATACTGGAAATTTAAAGAGTAGTTCATACCTAAATAACTTGTAGCTCATAGGTTTTTGCGAAGTTGAATATTTTTTTCCCTTTAAAGTGATAAACAGAAATTAATATTATAATAATGGAAAAGCAATGAAAAAACCGCAGATTATACCATTCCATTTAACTAAATTACCAACACGTGGTAATTCAAATTCAAAGTTTTAAGAAAATGCCCAAAAAAACGTGTAAAGTGTAATTTGTATCCTAAGGCCTTTCCAAAAATAAATCCTTTTCCTTCACAACTAAAAAAATCTGCATATTAGAAGGAATTTTCTTCAAAAAGGTTTACATTTAAAAAAGTAATTCTTTACTGAGATTTTTTATCTATAAGATAACAAACACCTCCTTTTTGGAAATTTTGAAATTAACATCCATTTTTTTCTTGAATTTTGTTTCAAATTTTTTTCTTTTTTCAAATATTTTCGCCATGGAAGACCTTCAGCAAGTAGTATAATGTACTAAATTAAAAAATTAATCAAACACTATATTTCCAACGCTATAAATAGGTCCATAAAATTAATTATCTTAATACCGTGACACCCTAACACATTTTTTCTTACCTTTTTGGTTAAAAAAGATAGTTTAATAGAAAAAAATGAGAACAAATGTGACGTTCGTATCAGTCGCATAAAAAAAGCTGGTTAAATCATATACTAGATTAAAGAAAGATTCTACTCTGAAAAATAATTGATGGATTAAATGTACATCGGTGGCGTAAAAAGGCATGAATACCAATTTCGTGGTTCTAAGATTCCATTTATCGAGAAGAATTGTTTAAAATTCTGAGAATGTCTTATTTTAATTAGTTCGAACAATTACTTCTTATATAATCTTTGGGGTTATCACATCAAACACGTTATTTCCAGAATATTTAATCAGGAATTACAAGTTTAATCAACCAGATACTTGAATCTAGAGTTCCTACTTTTAAATAATATGATTTTTTTCAATACTTGTCATTTATTTTTATCTTCTTGTAGCACACCTACTTAAAGAAAATTATTTAATGAAATTACAGAGAATATTGTGTTCATAATTATTGCTATTTTACAATTTCTTAAGATGTAAATATTAAAGTAAAAGTTAAACGTATCAATGCGTTTTTAATTTAAGACAAAAAGAACTTTTTATATACCATGTTTTTAAATTTTCTGTTGAATCATATAAACTTGACAATTCTCTCTTAATTGCACACACCTTCACTTAATTTTTCTTTTTCAATTTCTTTTACTTAATTTTAATCACTTTTTAGTTGTTTTAACTATCCACAGACTTTATACACTTTGATTTTTATAATTTTTCTTAATTTTTCGCACAATATTTTTGTAAACAAATTAAATTCACATGTATTCTGTTTTCAAAATCGTCAAACGCCGTTGCGCAAAAGTGCAAGCATTGAATTTGATCGAAGCGCCACCTTGAAGGTTTTTACGGCTAAAAGTATTAAAATAATCAAATGAAAATGATCAAATGCGTAATAAAGAGAGCAATTGTAAGAAATTTTCAAACAACAAAATTAACTGAAAATGAATTCAAATCTGCTTAAAAATGGCTAAAAGTATTAAAAAAATGCATTGTCATCGTGTTCTGAGCTATTCTAAAAGTTTCAAATATCTAGCTAGTCGGGAAGTTAGTTAAAAATCGATTGCAAGATTTGTACTAGACAAACACACACACAAGAAAGCAAGTTAATAAAAACATGGTAAAAATACAATAAAGCTTTTTGCCTGTTACCTACTTACCTTCCACCCCCCTCTATCTATCTCTCTCTCTATATATATATATATATATATATATATATACAGGGAGATTATAATTAACGTTGAACTTTGAAGAAGATGTGAAAAGAGATCCACTGGTCAGAATGACCTGAAATTTGACCTTAATATACGTGAGGAAGGGGTAAGGGGTATGGCATAAGAAAATAAAATAGTTCGAAATTTTAGCAATAGATGATGCTTTACTCGTTATAATATGCAATATAATAAAGTGTCATGCACACCACACTCTGCGTTTGTTATAAAAACGCGGGTTACTTGCCATATCTATCATACTCTATCTGAGAAGATCATAGTGACTCTCTCAATGAAGGATCGCGCACTGCTTGTGAAGCTGTTTTAAAAGAACTGTGACTGAGCTGTTGCACTTCTGAAGAAGTCCCGGGCAGTAAAGGGAGTGGAAAAAGGCTGTGGTCCGGTGTCTATCACCGGTCTCGAGAAAATGATTTAGAAATTCGAAGACACGGGTTCATTTCAAGTAAAATCCGGCAAAAGGAGGAAATCAATTGCTTCGACGTCAGTAGAAGGTATGGCCACAGTTTTGCAGGAAGAGACGAGCAATGGTAAATGACTCGGTAGAGTGTTATCATGAATGGTAAATGACTCGGCTAGAGTGTCAAACAACTGCTAAATGACTCGGTAGTCATTTTTTCAGTAAAAAACCGATACAGTCATGTACAATGAATATTTTAATTGATTTAACTTGCAACTCAAACAATAGCCGTCGCATTGGGATTCAAATGTCAGTATTAGCCGAACCCATTTACGTTATGATGCATAAAACACCATTTATTGCTAAAATTTTGAAGTATTTTTTCTTCTTATACCATAACCCTATTTTCATTTCTTTGCGTTGATTCGATTCAAATTTAAAATCATTTTGACCAATGGCTCTTTTTACAGCTTTTTGAAGGTTCAAATTTAATTCTAATCACCCCATGTATATATATATATATATATACACACACTGAAGTGCCACTGAATTAGGGATAGCAATGCCTATGCAAATTGTGTAGCGCTGCGCATCATGTATGCGCAAGTGAGGGCGCTGTGGTAACTGCATATATAGCGCGTACTGTGGTTGTTCTGAATTAGTTGTTCGAATTACCAGTATGGGTAAACTGCCTGATTTAGACGCCTTCGATCGCGGACAAATCGTAGGTGCGCGACACATGGGCCATTCAATTTCCGAAATCGTCAGACAGCTAGGATTTTCAAGGTCCACAGTGTCAAGAGTATACCAAGAATACATGGATGGTGGAAAAAAAACTAGCGATCGGGCAAACTGCAAAGGACAATTAGCCTTGACAGTGCGTGGTGAGAGACGGCTCAGGCGTATTGTACGTAGCCAGCGAAGCCAAACATTAGCTCAAATTACCACCCAGTTTAATGACGGTGCCAGTCGAACAGTCAGTAAACGGACTGTGCAACTCTCGCTTCACCTTATGGGTTTCGGGAGCCGTCGACCTACCAGAGTACCATTGCTCTATACTAGCCATCGGGCTGCACGTCTTGCCTGGGCAAGAGAGCACAGAGCCTGGAGTGTAGAGGACTGGAAACGAGTAGCATGGAGTGATGAGTCTCGATTCCGACTACTTAACGCCGATGGGAGGCTGAGAATATGGCGTCATGCTCATAAAGCCATGGAACCTGCATGCCTGGCTGGAACTGTACAAGGACATGGTGGCTCAATCATGGTCTGGGGTGTTTTTTCGTGGCACAGTTTGGGATCTTTGGTGCGTGTACCAACCTCCCTCAATGCAATTCGGTACGTAGAGTTGCTGGGTGATCACCTCTATCCGTTTATGCTGTTCTGTTATCAGCACGGTAAATAAGTTTTCCAGCAAAACAACTGTACTTCTCACAAGTCCCGGTTGGCTACTGGCTGGTTGGATGAGCATTCCTCTGACTTCTCTGTCATGAATTGACCACCTAGATGCCCAGACTTAAATCCCATTGAGCAACTTTGGGATGTTTTGGAACAAGGCGTGAAAGGCCATCACACAGCACCAAAGAACCTTACTGAATTATGGACAGCTATAGCCAATATTTGGCAAGCCATTCCCGTGGAACGTTTCCAGAAACTTCTTGAATCTATGCCTCGTCATGTGGCAGCCGTTATCAAGGCCAGAGGAGGCCCAACTCGTTACTAGGTAGGTATCCTTAATTCAGTGGCACTTCAGTGTGTATATATATATATATATATATATATATATATATATATATATATATATATATATATATATATATATATATATAAATGTAATTACTCATGTGCTTAGTAAAAAACTAGTAAAGTTTCCAGAAGGAAACAAAAACATGTTACAGGCAATGCTATACAAAATACAGACTTCTTTCCTGACTTTCGCTTAAAACCTACTACCCATTTATTAAAATATCGGCAATTTACAAAACTGAATAAAATTAACACCATTCTCAGTTATGTTAATAGGTTATATAAGATGAAAGCGTTTGTAGTTTTGGTACGACAAAGTGCTTTTCTATTTTAATTTAAGAACACTATAAGAATCTACGATCTGTGAAACCATCAGTTTTGACCTTTAAATAAAATACTTTAATAATTTGCAATTGTATAATTTGCATGCAATTTTATTGATGTATTTGAAGCTATAAAAGTAACCTGGCTTCCAAAATGACAGAAAAGGGTCAGATTTCAACATTGCCAGCTGATAATTCAAAGAGACGAAAGATACTTACACAGCAAACAGTACAGTATAAAAATTTTAAAAATAATCTTAATTATTTTTTCTTTTAAATTCTACAGTATATATTGTTTTATAATAAGCAACTCCTCGAAGAATGGTCAATAACTTCATTTTTGTTCAATCTATTGAGGTAGCAACTAGCTAAGATGGACTCCGACCCATGTGGTGCTAATTAAACAGGAGCCATATACTTCCGTCCGAAGCCCAATATGGACCTGGTCTAGAAGTTCCAACCTGGAGCTTAAGACACAACAGCAACAACTTTTGCTCAGTATTTACAATTTGTCATGTACATTAGTAACCTGTATCATGACTGGAAACAGTTCCGCAGATTTCTTCGAGACATATCAATCACGTTTATATGTCTCGTTGTTTGACGCTACATTCCAAGTGGCAGAACGACGCACTATAACTGACCATACCCAGAATTATGTCATGCAGTAATAGAGCTCAACGCAACTTTTAGAGATGAAAATATGAGATTTATACTGGAAGAATAGATCAGTAGGCTAATGATATACGAGCATTAAATTTCAGAATTAAATGTCTCAAAATGGCGTACTGTACGATTATCTCTTTAAATTTTGAACACTTTAGAAAAGGCAGAATTTTATAACGTGTAAATTTTAATTGATATTGTATCTCTAAAAAGCATTATATCCACTTTATGGAACAATGGCAGGGATTTAGTTGCCTAAAATATGTCATGTGGTATATATATGGTTTTTCATTGGTATTTAGTTTTCTTAGTACTACAAAAGAATACTTCACTTAGCTATGACTCTTCAAACAGAAGTCAGTGTTTTTTTCCTTCAGATTAAATTAACTGAATTTGTAAATAGCTCTAAACATCTAAATATCACTTATATTACTAATAAAATACGGCATGTATTTTTAGAAAGGATAGTTTACATAAAACTTTACTTCAGATAAGGTATACAATATTGTAGTATTTTTATTTTCTCTTTATAATATTCACTACAGTTTATAATATGGTTCTCTTTTAAAATACATATTTCGATTTTAAAAAAAACATACTTTACTTGAAAATGAGCGTTTCAAACTTTGAACTATTCCATCCAAGAAATGCCAATGGATTATACAGGTTGATGAAAAGTTAAAAAAACAGACTTTCCTTATTGGTTATTGCAAATAACGATAACAATGTTGAAAACAACGGACATTGTGGTACTGACGGAAATGAAAGAGATTTATTGTCGGGGTAGCGTTCCTTCATGTTTCCCCAGGTGGTGAAATTCCGTTTCAGAACGTCAAACTGACGGACAAAAACATATTTAAAGATAATATTTCAAATGAACTTTTCGA
The DNA here is from genome assembly GCA_907164885.2 of Dolomedes plantarius. NCBI lineage: Eukaryota > Metazoa > Arthropoda > Arachnida > Araneae > Dolomedidae > Dolomedes > Dolomedes plantarius. The sequence continues at coordinate 146,507,777 of OU015497.1, forward strand.
CAAGAATTTTCAAGCCGTGGCTGATCAAAATCTGAGGTATCGAGACCGGCCCAGAAGAACTATTGCTGAATTCCACCTTGCTACTACCCACGACTGTCTTGACAAGCACACCGTATACATGTTACCGGTTATTCCTACTGCAAACTTTGTGACCTTCTAGAAATGGTGGACTGGTGTCACATTCTTCGCTGTCTGACTCTCTCCGTGAACTCCACGTGGAAATGCTATTGGCAAGCAAGGGACCTTATGGGTGTATAGACACTCTTTCTGTGACTGCTTTTATTTTCTTCATTGTTTCGTTCTTTTGGCCTCAGATGTCATTTGTTCCCGCTATTGGAAATTTAAAAATATTCTGAAAAGAACTGTATATAAGACCTGGGCTTATATCAACTAAAAGATCTCTGAGATCTGAGATACTACCATATTTCGAAAACTATCCTCATTTCCTAGTTTCATTTTTGCCGCTTACGAAACAAGATGTGAGTCTTATAAAATTTTTCTCCTTTTTTCCCCCAACAATGTTGATCATTTTTAGTTTACCTAGCTTAGGCCGTATGCATTGTAACAAACTCTTTACCCTGCTCTTACCAATAGCCGATTAAAATTTTCATAAACGTGGAATGGACCGAGAATCGAAAACAAGTTTTCAACACTTCAAGCCAGTATTCTGTTAACTAAGCAGTCCCAGCTGTGAGGGGAATCTCTGTGTAATGAATAAAATTATTTACTTAAGAATTATTTATTTTTTTACTATAGCTGTGCTCTCCGACGTTCTGTTTATAAGATTTGGGAATTTTTTTAATTAGTAGATTTCACATTAACATCTATAATAAAAACCTGTGATGTTATTAATCTTTAAACGCATTGTCGTGTTCCAGATATTTTAAAATGCAATGCAACATTTAATCCTGATTTCAAATAAGCTTTACGATCTCCTGTTTGAAGGATTCTACTTTATCTTTCCTTAAGTGTATATTTACATGCATATATTATTCATATTTTAAACTTGCAGGAATTCCTAATCCCAGAACACTCGAGATCAAAATGTTTAATCTTTTCTTCTTAAAAAGTGTAGTACGTTTGTGTAAAATGCATGTAAAGAATGTATTTTAATTTGTTCAAAATCTTTTGAAGACTTACAATACTTCCACGCTGTTTAGACTTCATGAATTAAGTCAACGATTTTCTCTTTACGCACAGTCAGTTGGTTATAACAATTTTATCCACATCAAGTCAGATCAATTAGATCTCAGTCGACAAATTGTTGTGAAACTCTTACTTGTGGACCTAATTTGTATAATTAGCCCATCATCATCCGAACGTGAAATTGCTTGAACTGAATCGATTGAAGTGGATGTAATTAGCAAGCGCATTTCGTTTTATGATTCTACTGAAATATACTTTTATTCCAATAATGGACGTATAATGAAATACATATAGTTTCTTCTTTATTTTAAATAGAGCCTATCTGCAGACATATTTATTTCTTACATTACAGGTGAGCAAAAGGCTGTTGAATTGGTTTTTAGAATAGGAAGGAAAAAGCTGGTTGCAAATTAGGATTCCGGGAAAATTTACTCGTCTTCCTTAAAAAAATTAACTGAACGAGAATATGTAGCTAAATATTTATTCGTGAAATAGGAAAGAAATAACTATACAAAAAATATCAATATTGAGTTGAAAATACCATTTTTACTTCCTTCTACCATGCCCCCGAAGAACAAATACGGAATAAAAATGTGGAATCGTCAAAAGAAAATCTGATTGTAATTTTTTTTCTTCGAACATTTACATGTCTTCAATAGTATCTGTTTGAGAATATCACACTTAATGATGTTTTTTACGCCTTTGTGTAAAACACAATATTGTCGCGTAGATGGTAGTCGTATGGATTGAACACACACGTAGAGGGAATACAACGCTGTTTATTAGCACACAACACTTAGCTGGTAGAACTCAGAACTGAACACACAGGTTGAGCTACTTGCTCTTTTATCCATCAACAGAATATTCTGGAACGCCGTTCCAGGAAATTAAAGAATGTTCTAGCAACTTCTAGAACTAACAGAAATAGAATTAGAATTAAATTAAATTAAATTAAATTAAAATAATGTAGAGCTTCGAACAGGGGACCTCTTGCTCAGCAGTCCGGTGCGTTGACCATTCAGCAACAGAGTCTTTGACGGGAAAGGCTTTAAGCGGCATTGCTCCCTCCTTAGAAGAACAGCGTCCCGCTGTCCTAGGTTGCCTAACTGCTAGCAACTTTTGATCTGGAACGTGTCTGTGGTCCGGTGTAATCATTCTTTACATTGGTAGGCGGATCCTCTTCACAATGGCCGTCTTCAGATGTTGAAGAATCACAATTCGGATGTTGTGCTTGTAATTCAGGGTCGTAGTAAGGCTTCATTCTAAGAACATGGACGGTGTCTATCGTTTTCCGGCGTCTTGATGTTGGCTCATAGTCTTGGACTTCGTAGGTTACGTCAGATAATCGTCGTAACACCTGGTATGGTCCGAAGTATTTTTTAAGCAGTTTCTCGGACAAGCCTACTTTCCGAACAGGCGTGAAAATCCATACTAAATCTCCAGGTGCATAGGACACCACCCTGTGCTTGGAATTATAACGCCGACGGTCCTTTTCTTGCGCCTCTAGGGTTCGTAGTCTGGCTAACTGCCTTGCCTCTTCGGTTTTCACGACAAGATGCTTAGTATAGTCGTTCTCCACGTCAGGGCAGAAGGGGAAAAGAGTGTCGAGCGTTGTTTCGGCTCCTAGAGTAATCCTAGATGTCCAGCCGTGGGTGCGTCATGGAAACATTGAAGAATGTCTTGACGTAGATGCTTTGGAATGACAGGAAGCCATTTCTTGCCGGTTGGATCGAAATTCTTTTTACATAGTACGTCTTCAATTAGCTCAAATTCTCCTTTCACTGTTTCGCCATTTCCTAGAGTCCGTATTAACTCCGCAAGTCTTGGATCTTTTCTTTGTTCGTCAGCAACGTTAGCAAAATCTATAGCGGCGATGACTTCCGATGGTATATTGTCTTCTTCCAATGGATTTCGGGACAAACTATCAGCGTCCTTGTGTTTCTTTCCTCTCTTTAAACAATCGAGATGTCATACTCTTGTAGTCGCAAGGCCCACCTCGCAAGTCTTCCTGAGGGATCCTTTAGATTAGTTAGCCAACACAGCGAATGGTGGTCTGTTACGATTGAAAAGTGTTTGCCGAAGAGGTATGGTCTAAACTTGTGAACAGCCCATACGGCGGCAAGGCATTCTCTTTCAGTCGTGGAATAATTTTTCTCTGCTTTGGTTAGTGTCCGCGAGGCATAGGCAATAACTGTTTCTTTTCCTTGCTGTATTTGCACCAAGACTGCTCCAATACCATAGCCGCTGGCGTCCGTTCGCAATTCTGTTTCGGCGTTTTCGTCGTAAAGTCCCAGTATAGGGTCAGATATCAGTGCTTCCTTTAGCCGGTCGAAAGCATCCGACTGCTCACGTCCCCAACGAAATTTTGAGTCACCTTTCAACAACATTTGTAAGGGTTGAGCTTGATTACAAAAATCCTTGATGAAGCAGCGGTAATAAGAACAGAGTCCTAGGAAACATCTGACGTCGTGCACACTTTTGGGTGTGGGAAAACACTTCACGGCCTTTACTTTATCTGGATCGGGGCGGACACCTCCTTCCGATACTAGATGTCCCAAAATCTTAATTTGTTCAGCCCCGAAGAGACATTTTTTTGGATTTAGGACAAGCCCAGCTTCTTGGATGCATTTAAGTACGACATTCAGACGTTTAAGATGGTCGTCGAAGGTCTCAGAGAACACGACAATGTCGTCTAGATAACAGAGACACATGGTCCATTTTAGGTGTCGTAGCAAGTTATCCATCATTCTTTCAAAGGTTGCCGGCGCATTGCACAGACCAAAGGGCATGACCTTGAACTCGTAAAGTCCTTCTGGTGTGATAAAAGCTGTCTTTTCGCGACCTGCCTCGTCCACTTCAATCTGCCAGTAGCCAGAATAGAGATCGATCGACGAAAAGAACTTGGCTCCTTTTAAACTGTCTAATGTGTCGTCAATACGTGGCAGAGGGTAGGCATCTTTTTTCGTAATTTTGTTGAGCCGACGATAATCGACACAAAATCGCCAACTTCCATCCTTTTTCTTCACGAGGACAACTGGGGACGACCATGGGCTCTCCGATGGTTGAATAACATCTCTGTCTAGCATCTTTTCTACTTCCTCTTGAATAATTCGACGCTCCGCAGGAGATACTCTGTAAGCCCTTTGGCTAATCGGTAGATGATTGCCAGTGATTATACGATGTTTCACATTTACTTTTGTTCCGGCTTTTCTTGATTGATCAAAAATTTCAGGAAACTCAGAAAGTAATTCTATGAGTCGCTGTTTTCGTTCTACCGTGAGATCTTGGGCTAGCATTTGGGAATAGTCGACCGGAGAAGGGCTCGATTTCAACTTGGCGGCTGAACAGATATGCGCACTGGAGATGCAGTTCAGATACCTCTCGTCTAGAGTCTCTGCATAGCCCACACACATGCCTTTGGGAATGAACCTAGCTTCTGGTTGAGCATTCGTGACCCAGAGTTCGGCTGTACCGTCGTAAAACGTCAGGATCGTTGAGGGCACCGCAACTTCTTTGTCCAGCAGCAGTAGTCGATTTCCCTCCACTATGACGTCTGTGATCGCATTAATTTTGGGATTCGTGACAATTACTTTAGCAATAGAGTGCGGAGGTACGACGCAGTCTTGAAGGGTGTTCACTCGCCATGTCTCAGCAGATTCAGGATCTGACATCATTTCGTCAAACACTAGTTCCGATCGGCCACAGTCGACGACTGCTCTCGAGGCTTCGAGAAAATCCCAACCAAGTATAACATTGTGACTGCAGTTCGGCATAACTGTAAACTCAAAGGGACGTATTAGACCATTGATGTTTAAGCGAAGAACACATTTCCCTATTGGACGGACGTGACTTCCGTCGGCGACCTTGAGGATTATGCTTCCGTTGATTGGGAACATAATCTTTCGCAGCTGACGTCTATATTGGTCCGAGATGACAGAAAATGATGCGCCGGAGTCCACGAGTGCACGTACTGGTTGACTGTCAATGTTTAGTTCTAGATAATTCTTCGTCATCTTTGCGGCAGCGGGAGGATTTTGCTTTTCAGCGGCCTCACCTCCAAGGAAGGTCGCACTGCTTAGTTTTCCTCATTTCTTCGGCCAGGTGAGACACGGGAACGTCTATACGGCGATGGGGATCTGAAGCGACGAGTAGGCGATAGACCTCGGTTAGGGCTAGGCGACAGACTTCTTTCAAACGTTCGGCTGGATTCGTCGGCGGTGTTCTGGGAGATCATGCGTCGCTGGGCTGTGTTTCCTCTATCAGCTCTGTAAGCATTAAAAATTGCTCTTCTATCCCGGCAATAGCGAACGACATGTCCGGGGCGGCCACAGTGAAAGCAAACGGGACGATTGTCGGTCGTACGCCACACGTCGGTTTTTCGGGGTAATTGTTCCTGTGCCGGCTCCGGCCTGTTATACGTCGAGTGGATGCTGCGGTTGTATGTGGGAGTCGACCTTCGGAAGCTTCCACTAGATATGGGAGCCAAAGTTTTCTCAACCTCATCTCGCACAATTGCTTCTATGGTTTGTACGCCTGTTTGGGGCTCTTCAATTTGGGGTGTAGTTAATCGCTTTATCTCTTCACGGACAATTTTACGGATCAGTGAGGTTAGATCCTGTTCCTCGTCGACGGAGGCAATTGGGACAACATTCGGCAAGCGACTGAATTTCTGACGTCCTATTCGCTTTTGCTGCATTTCCTCAATGTACTGGCACCATTTACTGAAATCGACTGTCGTTTTTATCTCCTTAGTTAATAAGGCCTGGTACACCTCTTCTGCGATGCCCTTCATTAAGTGGGACACTTTATCGTCTTCTGACATGGCCGGGTCAATTTGGTTGCAGAGTCCTAAAACGTCTTGTATATAAGATTGTGTAGCTTCCCCAGCTCTCTGCGCTCGGCATTTTAAGCAATCCTTAGCTCGTATATATAGCTGAGAGTCACCAAAAGTTTTTTTCAATTCTCTTTCGAAGTCGTCCCATGAATTCAGCAGATCTTCGTTATTTTCAAACCATATTTTGGCGGTCCCATCAAGGAAAAAGTAGACGTTCGCAAGACATAGAGTATCATCCCATTGATTAAATTTTGATACTCTAAGGTATTCTTTTAACCACTTGGTTGGATCTTGTCCAGGATCGCCCCTAAAAATTGTAGGCTTTCTCGGTTCCCTAATTAGTTCTGGAGACAGCAGGACGGTTTGTGGCTTGACTTCTCCTTCAGGCATTGCCGGGAATCGCTTTCGTGGAGCGGCTACGTAAAGACCGTATTCCGGAGGAAGATTTAAAGTCTACGGCTTCTTCGTATTTCTTCTGCTTCCAGACTGAACTGAGTACCCGGCGCCTCCACCAAAGATGTCGCGTAGATGGTAGTCGTATGGATTGAACACACACGTAGAGGGAATACAACGCTGTTTATTAGCACACAACACTTAGCTGGTAGAACTCAGAACTGAACTCACAGGTTGAGCTACTTGCTCTTTTATCCATCAACAGAATATTCTGGAACGCCGTTCCAGGAAATTAAAGAATGTTCTAGCAACTTCTAGAACTAACAGAAATAGAATTAGAATTAAATTAAATTAAATTAAATTAAAATAATGTAGAGCTTCGAACCGGGGACCTCTTGCTCAGCAGTCCGGTGCGTTGACCATTCAGCAACAGAGTCGTTGACGTGAAAGGCTTTAAGCGGCAATATGATATTAAATATTATATTTATTATCAATTATTGGCTAATTATACTGTCCAGTATAATTAGATACTAAGGGAGGATATGAAGACTTCCATTGCTTCAATATCTGTTTTATATGTTGGAAATGTCTCTATGAAACTGTTTGCCAAGATCGACACTAGACACTAACGGCGAATAAAATTTCTACGAAATAGTACAACTTGTAGAATCTAAAATTTTAATTATTTACCTCTCAAACTGATTTTCTTATAAATATGAAATTTAATGTATCTAACTAACTAACCAATGGTGCAACAGTCTATTGTGGACCAAGTCCACAATAGACTTACAAATACAATTTGTGAACTGAGTTTTTAATTTTGTTTCAGTCATTTTTCATTATAGACCCCGAAATTACTTGCAAACAAAATTACTAAAATTTTATTCATCTTAAATTAATGAAATTTGTTTAAAATATATTAACCTTAAGGTGTCACAACAAAGTCATTGTGGAAATATTAAATATTTCGATTGAATTCTTGTATGCGATACATATTTATGAAAGATATACAGGGTGTCCCAGCTAAACTCTTCAAAACTTCTACGAGGGATAGGGTGCATCCTGACGACTCGAAATCATATAGCAATGTGAGGTCAGAAATGTTTTCCTGAAGCTGTGATGTACACAGAAAACCGCCGTAAGTGGACCGTAAGTGGATAATCGTTTTAATAATAAATGTACAAAAACAAAAGGTACAGGGGTCAAAGTAAGTGTTCGAAGTTTTTTCCACCGACTGCAATACAGACCTCACATCTCCGGCGCATAGAATTCCGAACATTCTGGAATTATCCAGGCTCATCTCGAATTTCTCGGGCCGCTACTGCAATTCTTGCAACCAGCTCCTCAGCATTGTCAACGGGGGGTGTCATAAACCCGTGTTTTCATATGTCCCCATAAATAAAAATCAAGACATGATAGGTCTGGTGACCGAGCAGGCCAACGCACGAAACCACCACGCCCGATCCAAATCTGACGTCTGTTGGCCAAATGTGACGTGTAGGTAGTTACGGCGGCTGCCCCACTACAATCTGCAGCCCCGTACACCAAATACATACCGGCTAACTCTGCGTTCGTATAATTAGCTATCTTGTTGTTGTCGTTGTTGCTTATGCCCCTTGACCGACATGTAACATCAGGTCAAGTTCCGAAGGCTATGGGCGATGAAGTTTGGGGCTTCGGTTTTTAATAGCACCGCAAGGGTCGGAGTCCGACTTGGCTAAATGACCGGTCCAATAATTTTGAACCGAGTCAAGTGACGAGACCGGAACACTTGACCCCGCACCTCCAGAGGTAAATTTGAGAACATGGAGGACATTGTAGCCACGCCCTATTTTACGTGCCCCGGCCACCATTAGTGAACACGGCGATAGATTTACAGCGACGAGTATCGAACCAGGAACGTTCAGATAGCTGGCCCGCTGCTCTTGCCAACCGGGCTACCGCGCCCTTATTAGCTATCTTACTAACTCTGAGTCCTTGTGAGAAATGACGATTCCCTGCACGAACGCTCGGAACTTTCCCGCAACGCCATCTACCGCTTCAGGAAAGCATTTCCGAACCCATATTGCTATATGATTTCAAGTCGTCAGGATGCACCCTACCCCTCGTAGAAGTTCTGAAACGTTTAACTGGGACACCCTGTATAGTACCTGGTTTTAAGAATAAAGATTTTTCTTTCAAGTTCTAAGATCTTTCTTAATTTAGTGAATTGCTTGCGAAAAAATTTAAACGGCATTTGATGTCATAACACATGGTAAAATACTATTGATAAACTTGTAGAAAATTAGATAAAAAGATATAAATTTTTAATATAAATAACTTAACCTTTCATATTTTTTATTTTAAGATATCTCATTCCAAGTCTGTTATAATTATTTAATATGAGATAAATGTTGTTCATAATAATGTAATCAGGTAAACGATGCAAATTTACATGTAATTTTAGACGAAAGAAACAAACAAACACAAACAAACACACACACACACTGATATATATATATATATATATATATATATATACAGTGGAATCTCGATCGATCGTTTTCGGATCCATCGTTTTTCCGTATGTGTCGTTCACTTTATCTTGTCCCAACGATCGTATTGCTTTGTTATGTTTCCACATCTATCGTTTTCCCGCATTTATCGTTCATTTCAGTCGGTCCCTTGAAAAACGATAGATCGAGATTCCACTGCATATATATATATATATATATATATATATATATATATATATTGCTGAACTGTAATTAATATTTAGTACCGTCAACTGGGATAACTTTGTCCATTTAAAAAAAAAGTTTCCGCGCCAAACAGAGGTTACTCAAATGGCATTGAGTGCTCTGCAAATAATCAGCTCTGTTAGTTGCAATGTTGGCAAAAGTGAGGCAAAAGCTTTTCCATTTAGTGATAGTTTATCAGTGTGAAACTAATCAATTCGTAAGGTGACTGTGAGCAAGCAATTTGAGTACCTTAGCAACTTTGACCCGTGAAGCTGATAGGGATAGCTGGTAAGATATTCAAATTATTTCTATTTGCGCTGCATATAATAACCATTGGAGGGATACGATTGTGGAATTTTTATACCTTAATTTTCATGTCATTGTTTTGCTGGATAATGTTACCCCATGAACCATAGGAAAATTGGGGTTATTTTACCCACCTCTCTCTAGATGTGTAGGGAAAAGTTATGAGGGCTTTTAACCGTCCAGCAACGGCGCGTTTGTGGGAGATACAGCCGAGTTGAATTCGGTTTTATATCTTTAGGCCAGAGGGCGCTACGAACTCTAGCACTTGGCTGTTATTCCCGCTCAATTTGACTTACAATCAGTCATCGTCTAAATTTCGAAGCGTTCAAACTGATGAAAGACCCCTAAACTCGCAGGAGGCTTTGTGGTTGTGAAATTACTCGGAAAAAAGCTTTGAAGCATTTCCTGGTAAACATTTTAAACATTTGTGACGATGGTGACTTGGAAGTGTCCTATTTAAGAACCAAAAGGGAAGTCGTTCACATTTCCTGGAAAAGTGGATGAATCCAGCATTGATCTAACTGATGTTATTTTCAAAACCCCATCTCCAAGGAAACGACGAGGCAAATTCTTTTTTGAAGAAGATTTCACAATATTTTTTCAAACAGTATGATTCATATTACCTAAATATATTTTCTATTTCTCATTAGTATACTAAAAGTTATCTGCAAAAATTTTATAACGAGAATCTTACAATTTAACGAGTTCCCAGTATAAATATAATTTATAAAATAATAAATAATAAATAGGAAAAATTTTCAACTGTTCTCATGTTTGTCTTATTTTACCCCCAGCAAAGGTAACATTGCCCAAAAATGACTTTAGAGGCAGTTTTCAATAGAAAAATCTGGTAAGAAAAGTTACCCCTGTTGTCTAGGCAACTTTGCCCACTGGGTTTTTGAATTATTACTGAAAAAGAAAGCAATCAATATATATTTAAAAACCATAAATAAACTCTATAAGCCCTCCACCAATCCTAGAAAATTTTCTCTTCTTCAAGTGATAGAGAAATACACAAAATTTTTACGAGAAATTTAAAATTGGGCAAAATAACCCCGGATGACGGTGTGGAAACTAATTTCCATTTAATTTATTACAATAAAAATCCAATATTCGTGAAAGATATGTTACAAACGCCCCATAAACTTACACACTGTGTAAATATTTATGAGTATATTACAGTGTGGTCTCAGACATATGCAATTTTTCTTACGTCCTTTTTATAATATAAGAGAAGTCCTTTTTATAATATAATAGAGTATTCTTAGTTGTAAATAATCAACAACGATCGAAGAATTTTAAGCTTAGTCATTTTAAGGATATAAAATATTATACAGATTTTTATGTCTTGAACCAAGATTTATATATTTATATTCAAAAGGAAACGCTGAGATATTATTTCTTATTTTATTTATATGCATTCACAACATAATATTTTGCATTATAGACGAAAATATCAAGGATTTATCATAAATTTAATAGCATATGTCAACTAGTATTTCCGTCTCAAGAGAATTAAAAGGAAGCATACGTTTAACAGAAAGAAATGAATGATGGGTTTCAGAAGAAATTGTAACATAAATCAAGAAATTATTCCAGAGTAGAGATATAATTTTCATATAGAATCATGATTTACGAAATACTTTTCGCGAAATGAAAACGAAACAATTTTTGATGTACACTTCTTCAAATTTTGAAGCATGATTACAAAAGCATTCATAATTGCTTTAGAATTATATTGCTATACCTCTATATTTCTTATTTATTTCTCTGTTACAAAAGGGAAAATTTAAAAAAAAAAGATATTTTAAAATCAAAATAAAACTCATTTATGCTTTTCCGATAGTATGTATTATTATATATATATATATATATATATATAGATGATTGTCGAATTTATAGATTAAGAATACTGTGTTCTGAATTTCGAAAAAAATGTGTATGACATACCTCAGAATAGTAATGTATCAATGTTTAACAACATGTGAACAATGGTCTTATTAATAACGTATATTTCATTAAATATTGGTTGTGAGAACATAAACTAAGAAACTAGATATTCCGTTTGGGTTTGTGGCAGCCCAGTGGTACAGCGCGCTGGTTTTCGGGTCTGAGGGTGCTCGGATCGAATCCCAGTGTCACGCCACGAAAAATGCCTACGTTTGTGTCGTACCTTCATAGGGGTTAATGGTGCCCCCCTAATAAAATGTACAGTACACTGCGGCGTAGTATAGTCGAATGTTTGACGAAAAGTTCCTCCACTTAAATAAAACAAATATATTCAGTTTCACTACTCTTAACATACTCTAAATTAACTTTTTTACAGGAATGGTTTGCAGACATGCCATGATCAAACTTACTGCTCTATCTTTCTGGATGGAAGTTGAAAACTTTTTTTTCAGCATTCATTTACGGTTTCAACAGTTAATCAGCGAAGGTAACTAAATCAGCAACTAAATGAACGATACTGAACACTTTACCACAGTGATGAAAATATATCGTTTCTTGATCTTACTCTAGAGAATTACCATTCAGTAACTCTAAAGAGAAAAATCATTCATAATTCATCAGACCTCTTAATGTGTCTTTACACTTAAACAACTACGAGTTCAGGAAGAATGTCAATCGTAAAAGTTCCTCTTGAAAATGTTTCACTTATTCATGTATCTAAAATAGCATACATAAAATGTTAATAATTATTCCTTCTTCTTTAGAAGCATTTACACTGAGTAATGATACAGCTATTTAAACTTCGATATAGAGAAGGATGATTATCCTCTTAACGTATCTTTCGAAACATGCTATAAGTAAGCATAGATACATGCTTGTATAATGAATAGCAGAACTTTAGAACTTTAGATACATAATTTTTGGGAGAGATTTATTTCATATTTTCACTAGGATTTTGGCATTTTAATACTGATTCAATTGGACAAAAATTGGCTGTTGAAAGAACAGATTTACGGTGAAACATAAGAATACAAACTTTTCTTACAATTTTTATGGGAATAAATATATTTAATCTCGCTCATTTATAACAGGAATCTACTCTTTTTCTGTCGCATTTTCTCCTGTTACTGCCAAGTTCATCAACTAGCAATAACATACCCTATTGCATTCTCCGTATTGCTTCATTTTTATCTGCAAGTTGGATATGGACGAAAAGTATATATATATATATATATATATATATATATATATATATATATATATATATATATATATATATATATATATATATATATATATATATATATGTATATGTATATATATATGTATATATATATATATGTATATATATATATATATATATATATATATATATGTATATATATATATATATATATATGTATATATATATATATATATGTATATATATATATATATATATATATATATATATATATATATATATATATATATATATATATATATATATATATATATATATGTATATGTATATATATATGTATATATATATGTATATATATATATATATCTATTTATATGTATATATATATATATATATATATATATATATATATATATATATATATATATATATATATATATATATATATATATATATATGACAAGCCGCGCGTTTTGCTCCTGTGCATCGATTCGATGTTTTGCAGTCCGTTCGTTCTTTTAAACCAATTGGACGAGTGGCGAGGCCATGAAGGAAGTAATCCATTTCATTATAAGTCCAAGTTTATTATATTTCATAAATTGACCACTCTCCATGTTAATTACCGCTCTTCGCCATTTTGATAACTTCTTCGGCACGCAGCCGCGAGCTTCCGCCCTCAATGAGATTTTCCTCCAATCTGCCGCCAAAACCCGATTCCCTCCGAGCTCCCTGCTACACGCGCATGTGCAGACCTCAGCCTTGGTCATCTGAACTTTTAAAATCGGTGATCTTGTAATTTAACTTCGCGCCCAAAAACTTTACACTTCTAAAAATAAATCCTCTCGCCTAGAATTATTCGCTTTGCTCTCAAGTCGCTTCTAAAAGATGATTTTCCCCACAGCAAAATACGCGCGCTTTGTAAGTGAAATATTAGATTCTTACTATTTTAAGCCCCCTTTTCCCGTACTTCTCAACTATATTTTGACAGTTCAGTTATGCTTTCACACACACACACACACACACACACACACACACACACACATATATATATATATATATATATACAGTGGACGCTCGTTAATTCGAACTCAAAGGTTCTCGAAAAAAAGTTCGAATTATCCGAAGTTCGAATTATCCGATGTTAAGAGAAAATATATAACTTTAAAAGTGTATCACTGACGAAGAAAAATCTCCTAGTATGTATAACCCCGGAAAATATATTATACTATGTTATCTAAAATTAACATATTAAAAAGCAATACAGACTAGCCTTAATCATAAAATGAAGCAGAAGATATGCAGTAGAAAGTAAACTTTAATTAAAAATACGAATTACACTTTGGGGAAAAACTGTAAAGTGGATGTTTGATTTTGTTTATGACGCCTACATTGTTCAGCCAACTTCTGGATTTGAAGTAAACATTTCAATTCATTTTCAGAGGACGGTTCCATCTGAATAAATGCTTTCAGAGTTTTAATAGAGTCCATTATGGCTTTGTCCATTATGGTCGCATTAAAAATATCTTTCGGCAGGTAAGTAGAGAAAAGCCCTGGCTGTTTCCTACCGAAATTAATGCATACGTCTTCGTTTACATCAGAGCTTTGGCCACATACAGTTTGATAAGAAATATTGTGCCTTGACTTAAATCGAGAAAGCCATCCATCACTGCATTTAAAATCTTCAATACCCATTCGACTTGCCAATTCATCAGCCTTCCTCAGCACTCGGGATCCATTTATCGGAAAATTTCGAGATCTAACATCCTGGAACCATAGCAGTAGAGCTTTTTCTAGATATTCTTGGGATGCATTTCTCCTGCGTTTCCTTCCTCTAGCAAATTTTGATTTTTCCCATGAATCTAAAATTGACTCATTGTTTTTCAAATAAGTTGACAAGATTTTTTTTTAATTCCATAGTCAGCTGCTAACTTTGTTTTACATTCGCCATTCTCTACTCTCTCTAAAATTTCTACCTTTGTCTCCAAAATTAGGGTTTTGTACTTTCCACGCGTAGACATCCTGATTTTTTGCACTGCAGGCATAACTGACGCAGCTCCCTAGAATCTGTAGTAAAGACTGGTTTTTCTGAAATTCTAAGAAAATCAATACAAATAACGGAAAATCACTTTGTCCGTTAAGCACTGATAAGGACAATAACCACTAACGTTTAGCGGAAATGCAATAGTCTAGGAATGCAGGCATGTGCCTCTTTACATAGAAAAAAAATACAGGTGATTTTGACACACAAAATAATAAATACAGCGTGTGTTTTCGCCGTTAATTGAGGAAAAAGAATTTTTTTTTGTCAAATTTTTAGTTCGAATTAACCGAAATGATCAAAATTTAGTTCGAATTAACGAGATATTTTTAACATTAACTCCAATACAAGTTTTTGGGGGCCTTTGGATTAGTTCGAATTAACCGAAAGTTCGAATTAACCGAGTTCGAATTAACGAGCGTCTACTGTATATATATATATATATATATATACTATATATATATATTTATTTATTTATTTATTTATACACACACAAGAGGAAAACTGTAAGCCGGTCCTTTAAAATTTAAAGTATTCCGATCTTACGTCCATGCATTGAATACGACACTTTGTTCAAAGTTCCGACTATCAGCACATCCATTCTATAGTGTAGCTAAGCCAGAAAGCCAAATTTCATCGAATTAAATGTTTAAAGGGAAATTTGTAGTCATACAAATCGAATCTGGAATAGCCCAGTATTTTGAACACGATTTACATAATTTTAAATAAGGATTTTTTTTTGCAAAAGTATATACTATTTCTTTTGATTATATGTTTTTCGAAGATGGTGATGCAGTCAAGCTTAAGGCTTAAATTCACGTCTGTGCCCAATTGAACATGAAAGTCTAAGGTAATTCGATGGCCGATGAATTTCAAAATAAGATGAAAGAAAATATTTAGTAATTTGTCATGGCAAGTAAAATACAGTTTTAAATAAAATGAAACATATTAAAACTAGTGCTATCATTAAGACGGAAAAATTTAGATAAGGCTCCGAAAAGACGATGTCTAAATTTATATTGCAACTTGTTCTTTCAATTCACTTGAAAATAAGTGTTTCGCACTCATTAACATACAGAAATAACAAGATTAATGGATAATGATTTCTATCATCATTTCTTAAATTTTTCACTGATCTAATCTGATGTAAATGTCATGTATAACTAAGCTTGCATGATATTGTAATTACACATGTTTGCAAGAAAACAATCACAAAACATATAATTCAGTTATTCAAACACAATATACAGCACGTATTTTTCAGAATATATCAGACCGTTTTAATCAACTTCTATGTCAACAGAATGTATTGAAACATGTGTAATTCTATTAAAGTCTATTTTGAATTTTACATGAAACTAATCCTTCTCCGTAAAACATTCTTCTGTTCTTTAAAACATATGTAGGGGAAACAGTCTAATTACATATACTAATAAGATTCAAATTCCTAAATTTACTATAAGAAAACATTTATACTTACTGAACATAAATCAAAGTGATTGAAATTCATGCAGACAGATTAACCTTAACTCTATTTTCATCAGTGCAGAATATTTATCTTCAAAGGGTTGAGCATTCTCATTGCCTGACTTTATGTAAATCATTTTCTCTCTGTACACTTGAGATAAATTTTCAGATTTCCTTCATCTAACAGAACGTTTAAAATGAAACTCGTTCTGCCTTTTCTAAATGCATGGCTTTTGGCCTGCGTTCCGTAATTTCCTTCTTTATACTTCCTCTGTGTTTATCCTCCTGAATTATGTTTCATTCCTTTGAAAATGTCATTTTTTTCCTGTAAAGCTTTTTCTCTGAGAAGTATGCAGCAGCTTTTCAAAAAGATTAATGTTGACTCCAGAAAGTCGAATTCGAACCAATACTATATGCTGTATTTTGTTTCTTTTTTCTCCAGAGATTAAAATACATTATCGGATCTTTATTTCCTTTCGTTCTTTTTGTAAATATCTACAAAAACACGGTCGTATATCGATCTAAAAGAAGATAAAACAGTTTTTTTGTCAATGTACAAACAGGTTTTGCGATGGGAATGTTATTAATTATGGACCTTAAATAGCTTTTGCAAAATGCAAATATTTTCAATGTATTAGGACAAGCTTTTTCCTTTCGTTTGATTACGATTTTTTAAAAACTGTTTTCACTGTAACTCTATTGTATTTATAAACCATAGAGATGCTAACAACACATCGACGTTAGAATTTGGGAAATTTATCGTTTAAAATAGCATTAATCATATAACCTATTTAATTGAATATCAGCGTCAAACTGCGGTTCCAACATATCGCCGTAACCAGTTAAAAGTGTAAAAAATGTTATACCCACTTGATATATTTACATGACAGTTGCTGTAAAGATATGGCATCTATATCTATATGACAGCTGCTGTAAAGTATAAATTGCTTCAAACCATTTGAGAAAATTTTTTTCACCGTTACCAATTGGCGATAAACCGATGACTATCTTATGTACAGAAGAAATTGTGAACCAAGAGAGCAGAACAACAGGGAAATTAATAATGCCCATGATACGCAAAATACATCCGAGTTCTTTTCTTGTCGCATCACCTGCAGCAGATCTAATCTACCAAGGTGTCAAGGAAAAATATTGGGCCCACAAATAATCTTTATGTACGAAAAGTACTGAAATTTCCGCTGTCATACGTATTAGAATATTAAATAAAAAATTATTTAATATCTTACAAACAGTTTTTCAGGTCGAAAGTTAGTCACACAATAAACTCACCACAAACGCTTTCAAGGTTACAGATCCTCTTGAAAATTATATTGGCTTAAGGGGGTCCAGGACACAAAATTCTTCAAATTTTCAGAAAAAATATATTGCTTTAAAAAAATTGTCTGTTTTTTTCTGCTTAATATGACGTTTAAATCATGTTTCTATCTTAATTATAACAGATATTAATTTTTGTTTTTCACCATTCTAATAGCAGCCAATCTTTGTTTAAACCTTTAAATGCGTGTTTCTGCATGATGGGTTTTTTCACCATTTCTCGTCTTTAAATTGTTATAAATCAAGAACCGTTAAAGATAAAGGGTTAAAACTTGGACCATGTCTTTTTCAATTATTTTTCTTTAATTTTGAATCAGCAAATTTGAAAAAAAATATTTGCTTTTAAAACTATGGTTTTTTATAAATAAGTTACAACCTTTTTTCTAAAATTTTTACTCTAAATATTTTTAATTTAAAAAAAAAATTAATATTTTAAAAAATGCTGATTCCAAATTAAAATTTATTAATTTCTGTTTAATTAAAGGGAAAATTTTTGAAATTTGACAAATAATATTTCGAGTTAAAATGATTTTAAATTACCCCACATTTAAAAAAAAATTTAATTAAATTTTATTTTTTAAATTAGGAGAAATTTTTTTATGTGATTTTGCTTACAAATTATATAGTTAACCATCACAAAAATATTCGAAATTTTAACTCGATAAATAATAAAAAAATTTTAATGTGTCCTGGACTCCCTGAAGCGTACACGTAAAGTCTGAAACAGCTTTCACCAATCGAAAAAAAATCTTTCTAGGATCATCAGATTGACACCACACTTACAGTTTCACTTAACTTAGCAATCGAAAGTATACTAATTAATAACGTTGAAATCCTTGAATATCTATTAAGTTACGAGGTGCCTTTGTAGTATTAAAACACATCTTAATGGATATTCAGAAAACACATAAACACTCTAGGATTTTAAGTTCTGATGTTTATCTTGCTAAGAATATATTTTTCATGATAAAATTTTTCTATGATAAATTTTTGAAACGGAAATCGTTCAGTTATTTTTAAAACTCTAATATATCCGAAGACGAAACAGAACAGCAGGAGTGAAAACGAATGGCTGACCTTAGAACATAACGAGCCACATATGAGAGAAGAACTAGATTGGTGGAATATAAGAGTTCCATATAAAGCATCGAAACAGGAAAATAACGTTTGACTTACGAAAGTAGCAATCGTCACTGAAATTCTAAGGGTGAAATTGCACTTGTGCAAACCTACACTTGTTACGAGAGATTATAACTTAACGTTTTGGGTGTTTGGAGGTAAAGGCACCAAACAGAATTATATTTCGCAAATTAGGTGAATTACGATAATTAAACTCAAATTTTAGTTTTACGTTTATGTCAAGCAGCATCCTACCTTTATATATTTTCGAATAATTTTACCACTTACAGAAAATCATTTTTTTTCCTTTTTTAACATAAGACCTTGGGCTCTAAAAGTTTGTCATTTGGTGAGGAAATTGCCGATTTTTTCTACACTTTGATAAATTTCACAGACATCTGAGTTATGTGTTAAGTATTTAACGCTTTTGTTTAATCCAGTATTTCAGCATAATGTAAGAATTTGATCCAAAATACCTGGAAATCCTGAGATGAATGGATTAATATTTAGAACTATGAATTAATTTAAACAAAAAAACATTACTTAGATAAGAAGAGGCTGGTTTCAATTATTTAACGACATCCTCCATCAAAAATAAAATTTGGGATTTTTCTTCGGCAAAATATTTATTTAAAAAATAATATCCTCTCAGTATCCTCTCAGTAATAGGGGAAACTGTTATACGACAGACCTATTTTAATTTTTAATTTTTTTGCATCCCTTATCCAAAAAAAATAAATTCTGCTTTTTTATACTTCAGATTGTAATTGTTAACCCATAATTTTATTAATTTCTCATCGGAATTTTTTACCTGTTTTTGAACAATTGAGAACTAAATTGCTTTTAGTACCAGGGTACAACACCCTATTCTACATTAAACCTACCGATTTTTAATGTAATTACTCAGTTCAAAAGTATACATTTCACCATCCCTCGAACCTGAATTAGAAGTCTAAGAAAAAATTATGTAAGTAGATCAATTGAACTTTACTATAAACAAAATAAATAAACCACAAATAAATATAAAAATGAAACATCGGGTGCTTGGTTAAAAGTTGTAGACCTATACAAGATTGTAGCTTCCGGTTTCTCAAATTTATGTCCATCTCAGTTCGTTTTCAAAACTTCATTTAGCCACGTTTCATGTACCATTTGATTTATATCCCGCGATATTTTTTCATATTTTATCATAAATCATATGAAAATTATCAAATTTTCTTATTACTCGCCTTTGTAAATTGCAAGGCTAACCGGTACACATGTTTCATATTGTTATTCTGGGAATATGAAAATGTACTAATTCCTGATACTAATTTTTTCTCATATCTAATTAGAGTAATTTTAGATAGATTGAAATGTTGAGTAGCTCCATAAACTGTCATTTTTTCTTGAGATTTTAAACTTTGTCTATCACTTTTTTTCTACAGCCGTAGAAAACGTTCCGAGGCACTATTTTCACCAAGGAACGAATAAAAAAGACATTTTAATAAAATGTGAATTAACTAGCCGGTGGTTGAACCCTATACATAGGACCAAAGAAAATTTTCGGTCTGAGGTACTACAGGTTCACGCTTCAAACAATTGTTCATTTCTCCAGCCTCAATTTTAGGCTAAAGTCATAACTTAGTAACTCATATGTTTCTGACGGGTGACTAATTTAAGAATGGCCTTCTTTGTTTTAGTAAAAGGCTGTTAAGATCTCAAGAGAAAATAAAATTTAAACTTCAAAATATTTAATTCTAGACGACGGGATTTAATAAGTGCGGTTAACAGTTAGACTGAAATGAAGAGGTTTTATCGTACGTACGTACATGAAGGAGCTATTTACTAGGTACGTACATGAAGGAGCTCTAGTGACACATACATGAACACCCATACATGAACTTCTCTTACCACTTACACACACACGCGCACAAAAAAAACTGTAAAAAAAAACTAAACAGGTGAGGCTGGCGGATAAAGCTGCCTAAGAGCAAGGTACATTAAGTTTCCCTACTATGGAATGTGTTTTAGGGCGATTTTTTTGTAATATTTTAAAAAAAGATGTAGGCATAATAGAGCCCCCCAGTTTCATTTACGGTTTACTTACAAAATGTCCTTTATCACTCAAGTTGGTGAAATCAGTTATTGTCTACTTATTTGCAAAAAGATTATTTTTTCTTCTCCTCCGTTATCTCGATGCTTCTAAGATCCTTTTTGATGCTTCTGTCTACTCTTCATACATGGAACATGCTGCAACATGGAATTATTGATGATTTTTTTTATGATCATCTATATTGTTTCTTCTACGATATTTAGGTCAACAGTAACCCCCCAAAAGTTCTTTAATATGCGTACAGTACAGTAATGTGAGACAGACTACTTATATAGCGATAGAAAACTTTATTGGTTGTCTGTCTTCTCAGATTATTATTCCATTTAGAGTTATAATTAATAAGCCCAACTAACTGTTCATTTCTGTTTCTCTTGTACGTTAAATAAATAACTCTTCGAATTTCTGTAAAAAATGTTTCAAAACTCATTTAGTACGTTCTCAAAGGAAGAAATATATACTGATGAGAGTCGATTTTTTGCAACCAAGCTTTCCAGCATCACCTTTAACGCATCTGCTGGGATGTCCAGAAGAATTGTCTATTTTTTTATATTTTAAGACCATTTGACTGCATTAAGACCATTTGACCATTAGACGTTTTGACTGCAGGTGTTTATTTATATGCAAAGATATATATTTTATCTAGAAAGACATTTCTTTTAATTTTAGAGCACTAACTGCTAAGTTTTGTCTTGATCCTGTTGTGTATATCTTTAAGATACTGAACTTTGAAGGATATTTGCAAAAGAATATTGCATTTTTTTCCAGATTTCGTTCATTATAAATATCACTTTTATTTTATTTGCAATCTCAGAAGAATCAATCTGAGAAAATTATTAACGGAACATTCGGTTTTAAGATTATCAAACGAGGTCAAATCTTTATCTGAACATATAGTTTCCTCACATGCGAAATCTTCACCCCTTATTCGGACTACCATTCAGGTCGGAGGTTTCGGGTACAAGTAACAACATGTTATATTTGAAAAGATTGTTTCAGGGAGCCATAATATTCTGTAGGGAATTATTTCTATACTTTAATTATACAGAGTGAAATCTAACACTATAAATCTCGGGATATTCTGAAATTAGAATATATCTTTTAAAAGAGAAAGGTAAGTAACGAGACACATTTATTCATAAGTTGACAAAATTATGTTATATTTATGTGTTTTATTATACTAGGAAACAAAAATAACCTAAAATTAATCATAAGAACGAAAAAGAAAGAATTTTATGCATATCATGTTCCTTAAGGTAATTCATAGAGTTTTTTATCTTTTACGAGTGAACATATTCATACGTGTTGATGTCACATTACAAATTCTTTATTTTAAAGTTATTTTCTTTGCTATGAAACATAATATTACTGTTCTTTTCAAACAGGAAGGTAATTATCTAAAGGATTTATATTCGTATTTTTGAACGAGAAAATAATTCGACCTAATTTTATGCTCTAAAACAAAACATCATGGTCAAAAAGTAATCAACCATGTAATCAACCCAAAAATTAATCAACCCAAACCTTATTAGGTTGACGTATAATATTTGACATAGACAAACGGTAAGTACATACGAAGAGACTTTCCAAATTTCCATATATTTATGATTTTCTAGTTAATAGGAATCAAATAAGCATTTGTTAATGAACGACTTATATCCGGCAGTTAGAAATTACATCAAAATTAAACACACCTGATTTTGACTAAGTCGCTGTGTACGTCTTTCTTGAGCCTCCATACCATCTAAATCTTATTGTTTTTATTCTTTTTTCTCTCGCTTTAGCTCTCGATGCGTTGCACGCCATCACGCAAATTTAGCAGTTGTCGACTTTGAGATAGTAGCTACAGTCTATTTTTAAAAAATTTGTTTTAAGCTTCTCTTAATGCGCCCATTTGAAATTCCATGCCCTGTGTGTTTGCGCTTTGCTTTCCCTGTTTGGTTTCATCGCACGAGTCTTGTCCCATCGACCAGAAGAGTAAGCGGCATCGTCTAGTCTATTTATTGCACGGGCTGGTCTCCAGATGCGTTCTGGGGCTCATTCCCAATATACGGTGCCGCGGCTTGGCGATACGTTTTTTAGATTTTTTTAGATTTTTGCCAATTTGGCGATGAAACGCCAATTGTGGTTTGTGTTTGTTTTATGCTTTTAAGGTAACCATTTATTGCTCCCGATTTGAATAAAATGGCGATATTTTTTGGCGATGTTTTTTAGATTTTTGCCAAATTTTTAGATTTTTGACGATAAAATGCCAAATGTGGTTTCTGTTTGTTAAATGCTTTTCAGCATGTTTAAGTTTGCTGTATATATCACTTCGTCTTTGAATAATTAATGACCAATCAGGGCCTGTGTTTTACCGGTAGACCAGTTTAATCTGGATTTTTAAACCGCGCCTGTTTCAAAGAAATTAATCCGTTGAAAGTCCTTTTTGGGATTTGCAGTTCCATCGCTCGGACGTACATTTCTTTGCTAGGTATGGCTTCTTTTGTGAATGAGAGAGTGAATTTGGATTTCTTTAGAGATATTCAAAAAGCGGGTAAGAGAACTGTAATTGATTATTGTATGTATATTGGGTTAATCGCTAATGTTTATTATTGTCCAAATTGTAATTTACCAATGACTTTAACTGAAAGAAAAGACGTTAATGATGGGTTTTCTTGGGTTTGTCGTGTTCGGGGTGGTGGGGAGGAACATCACGTTAAAAGATCGATTAGATGTGGTTCCTGGTTCGAAGAGAGTAAATTGGATTTAATTACGGTTTTAAAATTAACTTATTTATGTGTATTACGCCGTGTTCTTGGATTACAGACGAATTGGGGGTATACAAAAACACCGTTACTGATTGGATGAATTTTTGGAGGGGGGGGGGGTTGTGTTGATAGTGTAGTGCGCGAAAGTGCAATAATTGGTGGGCCAGGAATCATCGCCGAAATTGATGAAAGTAAATTTGCGAAACGAAAATATAATAGGGGAAAACGCGTTAATGGGGAATGGGTTTTTGGGGGTGTTGAGAGAGGGACAAATAAGTGTTTTGTGGAAGTGGTTGAAAACAGGGGAAAGGTTGTGTTGCTTGAAGTTTTACGAAAGTATGTGCGTCCGGGAACTACTATCATCTCTGATTGCTGGAAGGCGTACGATTGCCTTCAGGATGAGGGCTTCGTGCATCTGAAGGTAAATCATAGTATGACATTTAAGCACCCGGACACAGGAGCTCATACCAATACGGTCGAGGGGATGTGGAACTGCATCAAGCCTTCGTTACGGGGCGTTCGGAAAGTTAATGATCAGTTTGATTCTTATCTTTCCGAATTTATGTGGCGTCGCTTGCATCAGGACGATGTCCCAAAAATGTACGCTTCCTTCATAGACTCAGTGAAGGAAGTTTATAGGCCAGCTGCAAAAGATCAGGCAAAAATTAAAATCGAAGCAGCAAAACGGAAACGAGAATCCGAAAGTGAATAACCGGTAAGTGGTTTTTTTTAAATTTTAACATGAAATAATATAAATGACAACATGCAGAACTTTCATTTTTTTACTTCCTGATATATTTAACCAAGATGTATTTTACATTTATTTAAATGAATTATTTGTAATATACTGACTTTTTTAGCGGGGGGTTGGGGGGGGGGCGGCAGCCCCCCCCCCACACATAACAAATTTCTCATTATTTTTTGTATTTGTGCATTTTTGTGCTTTTTCTGTGGTTGTATAGTTTAAAAAATGCGTATTTTGGGGACTTTTCGGACTTTCCCGTTCCAAAAACACGCGTTCTGCTTGGGCGACAAAAAATTTAAAAAAATAAAATCGACTGCCCTTATTTAACTTCATTTTTTTATTTTCTGGATAAATTTTGAATGAAAGTTCTGCATGTTGTCATTTATATTATTTCACTGCATTGGAATCGCCATCTTGGTTCCGTCTCCCATCTCCAAATTGGCGACGGGAGACGGAACCAAGATGGCGGTTCCAATGCAGTGAAATACAAGGGGCACCGTATATTGGGAATTAACCGCGTTCTGGTCCCAACCGACAGAGGCTTTCATTCGGACGGCCGTTTAGCTATGCCTGGCCTTATCTGATGCATTGTGTATATAACAGAACAAGTTAAATTAGCCTTTTGTTTCACTGGAGAATATATAATTCATTTTAGAGAAGAAAGAAGTAGTTTTACTTAGAAACAAGTAATTGCAAAGATAAACAAATAAAAGTTCAATTGGTTTTTGTCATAACTTGATTCTCAGATTATACCCTGATAGTGAAAAAATTATTTGTTAGATACTCAATAATAAAAATTAATGTAGTAGTCCAACTTCCCAAGCATTTTTATCAAATTCGAGTTTTAAATAAAAACTAACATCTAAACGAATGTTATTCAAAATCTTACTTTAGATAAAATGACTGTATGTATATCGAAAAAAAAAATAATACTTCAATTTTAGCCAGATGAAAATAAAAATACTTTACACTTCTTGTACTGTACAATCTCTTGGGATCTTAAAATAAAGGTAGAGATTGGCAGAAGAAGCCTTTACGGTATTAAAAATAAATGAATTATTGGTTACTAAGAAATAAGAAATAACTCTGAAATATAAAACGAAAAAAAAATGTTTTAAACAATCTTTGTGTGTGATATTTAGGAATACACACATTTAAATTTTATTCCTTTTAATGATGTCCCTTGATATATTCTTTTTGAGAAATGTTTCAAAGCCTTGTTTGATGAAATATTTTAACCTCTATAATTAAAACAAAACAGTCTCTGCCAATTTTCCAAATATTTATAATATTTTATTTAAATTAAAAAGCAACGAAAATTAAACACAATTCTTCATTCTCTCTTTATTTTGAAGAACTAATTGCAAAATTTATTGTTAGTAAAATGAGGACAATTTAACTGGAACATGACTTATATACATATTTGCGGTGACTCCCAAAATTGAGGGTACACTTATTTTTTCTATGGAAAGTCATGTTTGAATGGAAAAAAGACATGAAATATGGAAAAAAGTTAGACTTTATTTGCATAGATGCGTTAAGAGATTTAATGTTCACCATTCCTTGTAAAAAAAATTATGTTTAATTAGACAAAAATAGAAACATAAATGTGCAAATACTTCACCTCACAAAATTGAGTGTACGTGCAAGAGTTTTCTTGCGTACAAAATTAAAAAAACAAAGAATCAATATTGAGTAGCATGTGTTTTTTCTGTAATGACTACCTCCAATCGCCGTGGCTTTGAACCTACAAGATATTTAGTTCTTTCGGCAGAAATTTTCTCCAATTCTTCTTGCAATATAAGTCTCACGTTTTCTTTGATGTGATGCTTTTGTATAACTTTATCAAGACTGGACCACAAATTCTCTGTAACATTTAAGTCAGGAGACTGTGGTGGTATTTTCAACTGTTGTGGACAATGCTACAGCAGCTATTGTATTACTATATATGCTGCGATCTTGGAATCATTATCTCGTTGAAATGAGAAATTTGATCCTAATCTCAATTTAGCAGCACAATCCTACAATTGTTTCTTAAGTATATCAAGATTTGGCTTCTTATCCATGATTCCATCAATAAATACACGCTTTCCCATTCCTGCTTCTGCCATACACCCCCAAACGACTACTGACCCTCCTCCTTGCTTAACGGTTACAGTTGACTTTTTTGTACTGAAAGCGTTACACCATACGATGGCCGTCACAGCCAAAAACAATAATAGAAAGACATTTTTGCGGAATTACTGTTAATATGCATATATAAATATACTACTGTATAGAGCAAATACTGCAAATAACTACAGTATACAGTATACTACTATACAGTATACAGTAGTATATATGCAATATACTACTGTATACTGTATAGTAGTATATTGCATATATGTTAATATGCAATATACTATTGTATTTATTTGAATATTCAATGTGGCATTAATATAAATAGGCGTATTTTGAAATATGTGGATTCATGGTAAGCAACCTATGGTTTACAATATTAAAAGAGTTTAAAAAGCAAATTTTAAAAAAAATATTTTTCTAACCTTTTAAAATCTAATTTATCTATGAAACCTTCTTTTTAGGTTCTTTAAGGATATGCTAAAAAGTTACTTTCTTTGCACTAATTATACTCGGAAATCATACAATTTTAATCATGATGTGGTCGATAAATGGATAAACGGTAAAAACAAAGCAATGTCTAAAATAATTTTGATACCCTTAGTTCCTACTTCATTTTTATTATTTTGTCATTCACGCGGTAAAGTGGAACTGTTTTAATTCCCCGCACTTGAAATGTAAATAGCATTCACTAGAAAAGGAAAAGAAACATACTAATAAGCATTAGTAACGGGGATGTTAAATATTTATTTAGTCACTGTGTTTACACGTCTTCCAAGTTTCCTTGCATTATTTTTATAGATACCTGAACTAGACTAGTTAATGAATGCATCTGAAAGTAAAATGCAAACTAATGGAAAATTTTCCATTACTAGTAATGTAAACCCGTATTTACATTTCAAATAAAGCGTTCAAATTCGTACGAAAAGAATCAAAATAAATTAGTATTTTCATCTTAGATAAACATCTGGATATATTTCTATGATTCTCTATTACATTTAGTGCTTGTGTAGCACATTAAGCGTAATAAAGAGGCCTGTCTTGTATAAGGATACATGCAATGCAATCAGAGCATACAACTAACAGTTTCACAAATCTATGTTCATTCTGGGATTTCCAGGATATTGAGTATTACATCGGAGCGCCATAATGGTTAACTGATGTGGGTAAAAACATTAAGTTACGTTATTAGTAGAAACTTTGACAATGTTTTTAAAAGAAACTTTGACAATGTTTGTTCATTGATGTTCTTTATTGCTTATCAACTAGAGAAAAATTCACAACTGTTAACACATAAGTATCCAATAACATAATTACGCTGAACTCTTCGAAGTTCATGAACATATATAAAGTAAAAGAAGCAGTTTAAAACTCAAAATTATATGTTGAAATACAATGGTAAGCAATCAAAAAGAAGTCTTTCCTGTTACCAACTTAATGTCCACTACACGCATGTGTGTTGAAATTTAATGCTTTTGATATCTACGTTAGAAAGTTGCAGGCGTTTAAAGTTATTTCACATTGCTTTAAAAAGTGCAATCTTTTCATTAAGTAGAACATATTTTTCTGGTTATTTTTGATTTTCATGGCAGTTTGATTTCATGTTGAACTAAATATATCATCCTCGGAATGTGAAAAATAAGCAAAAACGCGTCAGTAATTTAAATAGTACGCTTCATGAAATACGTTTAATAAATTCTTGGTTTAAATATTTTTTTAAAAATATTTCGTCGGCGGAATTTGTAGCTTGCTAAATTTAAGAATTATAATATTTTTAATAATTAACAAGAAACATCAGTTAAATCTTGTGCAGAAAATTCTCACTGAGATTCTACAGCGTTTATAAGTTGCGAGCCTGAGAAGATCGACTCATTCTCACTTGTATCCTGTTTTAAAGCATTTACATAATGTTATTGTTGTCTCATGAAAATAGAACATGATTTATTTCCCTCTAATACAAGGTAAATAAGTTATCACCTATGTTGCAATTATCTGATAAAATTTAAACATGTGGTTGCGGTCTCATTACAAGCTGGGTGCAATATTAACTTTCAAGAGAGATTCTTTTTCCTTAAAGTTGAAAAATATGGTACATTCTTCTTTGCATAATAGTGATATGAAAGGAATGACTGATACAAAAAAATACATCGGCAAATCTTGTTCAATAAGTCAGTAAAGCTAAATAAATTAAATTGTAGGAAATCTATTTAATTATTATAAAATAATTTAATGACAGAGACATAAGTTTTTCGTTACAACAGCAATTATATATTTAAATAAAACACTCCTAGATTGTAATATGCTACTGCAGTGGGTTACATTATGCAAATAAATACAAATTTTTATATTGCTAGAAATATTGTATTAGATATTCACTTCCGTTATTTTAATTGACAGTAAAAAATTATTTGAATACCATATGGTGTAGATATCTAAGAGATTATACATATTAGATAAGTCTCAAAAAATCTCTATAAACTGGTTCTATATATGTTTTTAAAACTTATGTAAAATAATCAAAATCTGGTCTTCCCTCACCATTACAGTCTCTACTCTTATAATGAGGAGTTTGTGTTATTTATATTTACATTTTATTTATACAAAAATAGTTTGTTAAAAATAGTTTTCCAAAAGCACTGTAAGATGACTCAGCTCCACGTTCTTTCTCCTATACCCTACGCATTTTCGTCACCACTTCTATTAAAATAAGTACTAGCTAACAATGTGGCTGTTATTATATTTACAATAGGTCTGATTATATAAATGACTGGAGTGGATATATATATATATATATATATATATATATATATATATATATATATATATATATATATATATATATATATATATATATATATAATGTGTGTGTGTATATAAAACAAGTCTAATTTAGTACATTTATTGACACATGAAAAATTATGAATGCTAGGAATATTTGCAATTCAATATTTCGCTATTTTGGGATTCAACATCCGATTTTGCGACATACC
The DNA here is from genome assembly GCA_907164885.2 of Dolomedes plantarius. Lineage (NCBI taxonomy): Eukaryota > Metazoa > Arthropoda > Arachnida > Araneae > Dolomedidae > Dolomedes > Dolomedes plantarius. The sequence goes on from OU015497.1 coordinate 146,536,963, forward strand.
ATCCTTTAGAATAATCTTCTTTCTTCTAGATAAATGATAAAGTGGGTTTTGTACTTCCTTCCAACGTCATTTTTGATATAAGAAAAAATGAAGGTTTGCTTCAACATTATTCTTCTCGTATGTAAGTTATCCCTAAAAGGATATGTATTCTGTCAAAAGTGTTTTTGTTTCTTGGGAAAATGCAAGAGTGCCATATGGTGTACGCTTTACACTTATTTAGGATGAATAATGAAGTTATTGAACAAATCATGATGGTCGATCCTAATTCATGATAAATGAAATTCGAAATGAATTTTCTTTCTTGCATTTGTTAAACATTTCTTGTGTAATACGTTGTTACTGATCGAGAAATAGTTCCGCTCTTTCTCCTCTATTCCTTGACGATATTATTTTAAGACACTGTTAATAACTTGCAAACATCAAGTTATATGTTCAAAAACATACTGTTATTTTTGAACAGTACAAATTTTAATATTTCAAAGCATTTACACATGTAAATGGAATTATTTGTTGTAGAGTGACAAAATTGTTAATTTTCAAGTAATGAGATACAGTAAAATTTCTCTACGTCGGCCACTCCAAAAAAAATCGCCCTTTTGAGGGGAAGCTGCCGAAAAGAGTGCCTTTCATAAAATTGGCTGTATGGAGTATTGAATCGTTCTGAAAAAATTGAGGCCGTGTAGAGATGACATTCAAATATGGGTGGCTAGCTATAGATGTTTCACTGTATATGATGTGTAGGGTATCAGGTATCCGGTGATATAAATATGTACCAAGATGCTATTCTGAGATAACAAGTTTCTATTTGCGAGTTTTGCATGTTTGTCCCAAATTTAGTACCAAAATTTAGCATCCTTCTAGAAACTTTTACATGTTCAGTGCCTATAAATTGCTGAGGTTATATTTTAGAACCTATTCTGGTGGGTTATGGTTAATCGAGCAAATTCCTTTACTCGGTCAAAAATCAATCTTTATGCACAACTGCGCATTTAATATTTTGTGTTGTCGTTCAATCGGAATATACTCGTTTCAAATCAACTCATCGCAGAAAACAGATAGTGATTTCTCTCTGGTCTCATTAACACACACTGAGAGGGCAAGAGCTGTCTAGCATCTGTTCCGCATCTTTGGCATTACGATAAACTTAATCTCTCTATTTGAGTTGGTCTGCTCCTTCTACTTTACTTATAGTCAGTGTAAATGTCAGTATTTTGTAATGCATTAAGCACAGAGTGGAATTTGAAATATGAAAATTTTAATTATTTTTTTATTTATTTTAACATTGATTTACCCATTGTTAGTAAAAGGGGGTAGTGTCGCAGAGTTTCGCGACATCGTGAAAGCGCACAAAGAAATAGGTATAGAAGGCAAGTTAATTGGAAGATATGATGGTAAATAATAGTGAAGAGCAATTTTAGGCCATATACGAATCGCTGAAAGAGGGCTCAGAACGCAAAAGAGGGAAGAAAATAAAAAGAGATATAAAAGTCTTGCAAGTCAGGGAGGCAGAATTTATTGAGGGTCATAAAAGTGGACCCCACAAGAAGAGGAAATCCATCCGTGGGAACAACGAAATAGCGGTCAGGAAGAGAGATACGCCCCTTAACTAGGAATGGTCACCAAAGAAATAATAATTAAAAACCCAAGCGAATGATGGTGGGTGGATGTTGTGAAAAGGGACTGGAGACACCAATGAAATTTCAGAGTGGGCGGGACGAAGAATTAAGTAATGGAAGACATTTTGAGTAAAAGAAAAGAGAGGCTGCATGACAGATAGACTGAGACTTGACGGTTGATAGAGATAGACTGAGACGTGACGGTTGATAGAGATGGATTGAGAAAATAGTGATAAAGTTGATAGAGATGGAAACGAAGTAGCCCATATAGAAAAATATTGAACACAATACTACCGCCAAATGAATGAGCTACAATTCGAGACGAGGCACCAGAAATCAAGTTAAGCCCTGCGGTCCCACCTGTGAGATGTTAAAGAACACGATACCACCGACAGATAAATGAGCGTCAACCGAATACGAGACTCCAGTGATCAACCAAGCCCTGCGATCCCACTCTTGAGATGTCTAAAACCAAGTTGCGACTGCCAGCGGTATGATGTCAACAGTGCCCGACGTATCATCAAACGGAGGTATTGTCTGTTGTTTCCCAATTTTGTCGTAAGCCATGCTACCTTGTCCTAAGTAATGAATGATAATGCGGATATGGATAGATGTTGCAGTAACGCTAAATATTGATTAAATATATATATGACGATCGTGTGCGCCAAGTAGTAGAGTGATGACAATTATTAATTAAGGGTGTAAAGTATATGTATTAGAAGAATAAGTAGTAATTAATTGAACGCGCAAAATCGATTTAAAGTGTATTGATTATTTGATTATGAGTGTATACATATAGTAAGTGTAGAGGAAGGATGAAATATTTAGTAATATTGTAGTGTATTATTTATGTGTGTTAATATTCAATAAATTAATTTGTCAATATAAACCAGAGTTATTTCCATCATTTGGGAAGCACATCAATGTACTAGCCACAATCTTTAACCAATAAATTACTAAAATCATAATCATTAATAATAAATATAATTAATAATATAATAAACTCCCAATCCCAATAATTTCATTTAAAAATCATGTTAAACAATTTAAAATTACGGTTACAGGTAGCAAGTGGATGTTCATCCGTATTTACTGAGTGACTTCATGTAATGCTTGGGCTTTTTACAGTAGTATTAAATTTATGCTAAATTAGAGGATCATACGAGGGTGACCCTGATTGCATGTTATTATACGCAGTCAATTGACCACATAATAGTTATCGGATATTGGCACAAATAATTTATAAATTGTCATTGATTAATAGCATGGATTTTTTCATTCTTCTCTACAACAGCATTTAGAAACAAAGACAAATAACAAGTGTTTCTAAATCATGATATTGTAGAAGTGCTTACATGTTTTTTATTTCCTAAAATGTCCATATAAAAACATCAAGCTCTCCATTTAGTCTGATATATTCCTGTAACAGTTGGACCTCCATACATCGAGCCTCCAGATATCAAAATTATCTAAATGTCATTTTGATACTAAACATTATAGCGAAAAACTAGATGTAGAAATCGAAAATAAGATCTTCATATAGAACTTTTTTCAAGAAAAACTGATGTTGCTTCCTCCCCTCCGATTGGTTGTAAAACTAAGGCGACTTATATGATGAATCTTCACTGGAATTTATCCGGCTGCAACACATCAAGTTTTTACTCAAATGCAAATTGTAGGAACAAACGAATATCTTTTCTTAAGATGCATTATGTATTTTGTGCTCCTATTTTCTTGTTTATTATTTTAGCCTGTCAGAAAACAAACTTGTACATTAAGAAATTTATTCTTTAAAAGTTATTTTCAAGAATGGGTGCTTAGGAAATCTGCTTCTAGGAATTAAAAGTCTTTTTCCAAACATCTTAGTTTTTATATTGAATTGTTTTTTTTTTACATTCGACTTCCAAACACCTCCGATGTTTAGAGGTCCATTTCTGTTTAATTTTAAACAGCATTTTAAATCTTCAAACTTGTCAAAAGTCGGAATATGAAAAAATTACATTTTGTTAGCATTTAAAATGAAATTCATAGAGATGGAACACTCTAACGCAGGGATTCCCAACCTTTTTTATCCTTTTCGGTACCCTGGGGAATAAGGTTATAATCTTGGGGTATCCTTATTAGAATTTTAATTATTCAATATTTTTAAATATTAAATAAAAGTGGAATATCTATCAGGAATGTGCTAAATTGAAATTCATGTAATTACTTACTCTATTGCCGATTTCATTCATTTCTTGAAAGATATCAGTAACAAACATAAGAATAGCATATATTAATACAGTTTCAAGAATAGCCATGGGCTTTGTTATAGTAATACACTAGAGGACTACAATGGAAATCGGTAAAACTTTTTTTTATTTATGTGAGACTTGTGATGGATGCTAATTGCACAAATATTTGATATCAGTCCTAAACAGTTGTGGGTGTGAGAGTAGGTAATACATCCTAAGGGACGAGTTCATCGACCTGTTTCACAATCTGTCGGGAGTGATTCAGCATAGTGTTTCTTTTAATTGGGCCCTACTAATATACAGTGTGTACATAAATGAATATCCCGACTTTGCAGGTCTTTTGAAAGAAAACTAAACAAAGTACAAGTTTGTTGTTCATCGGAAATCAAAACTAACAGCTGAAAGTTCATGAAGATTGGGTATTTAAATGACAAAATGCTACACCGGAGGACTGATCGCCGAGCGCCCCTGCACCTATCAATTCATCTATGGCCTCCTTGCAGCCCTGACATCACTCCGTGCGATTTTTTTCTGGGGCTACATCAAACATCAGGTGTTTGTTCCACGGCTACCAAATGACGCTGACGAACCTAACAGACGCATATCTGCAGCTTTTCAAACCGTCCCACAACACATGCTGAAAAGAGTTTGGGATGAGTTATCTATGGTACGCCTCGATATCACTCGTGTTACTAAAGGGGCTCATATTGAACACTTATAGCTGTTCCCAGTTTCAGTTTTCAACTGTTATTTTTGATTTTCGATGAACAAGTTTGTACTTTGTATAGTTTTCTTTCAATAGCCCTGCAAAGTTGGGATATTCATTTATATCACACTGCATTTTTTCCCCAAAATATCTCGCGGCAATCTTGGCCTATCTCAAGACACCCTAAAATGCTGAAGCACAGCGGTCGGGAATCACTGCTCTAAATTGTTTATTTGAAAAGGATGTAAATAATGGCCTGACAATTATTTGTCACTTAATTTGACAAATTGCTGAATGTTATTATATATTAGTAATTGTGTTCTGAAGCGTGTTTGTTCGCAGTGTTAAAGCTCATATTTTCCTTTCTACTGAAAGCAATCAGTCACACAATTTTAATGACAACTTCAGAATATTGTAAACGAAAATCTATAAAATTAGTGATTGAGTGACATTTAACAAATGAGTAGTATAATTTGTACTCGAAAATAAAGAACCACATTTATGCTGTAAATTTTGATTTCACTTTCATTTATATATTATCATTCCTAATGTAATGACATGACAAACAAATATTTTTTTTAATTTAGATATTTTCATGGTAGAATGGAACATGTTAAGCAAATGAATTGTTTTGGTTTGGAAATGCAACAAGATATATGGCTTTCGTCGGAAACAAAGAAACATGCTTTGTCCTTTTGTTATAGGATATAAAGAGTTATGTTCATATGTAAAGAATGGTGTCATGTATCTTGCGGCTCGCTTCTTTCTTCTTCCGCCAGAGATATATATTGCAAACTAAACAACAGACAAAACATGCGATATTCTTCATCATATTCATACATGAAACAACTGGTACCTAAAACATATTAAGCTGATAAAATATTTTTTTTTTCTCTTGTCCCCCACCCACACACATACACATATATATATATATATATTATATATATATATGTGTATGTGTGTGTGTGTATTCTATAGAGTTTTTCAACTTATTACTAATACATAAGATAATATTATTATAACTCCCTAAGCGTATTATATTACATCGATATTTAAACTTAAATTGAAGTATATGTTTTAAAAATTTAGCTTTATCTGTATATTTTAATTAGTCATATTAATTAGTAGAATAGTTTGAAGTTTATAGTATATATTCTCAATAATTCAAAAATTGCAGTAGACTGACAATTTTTTCTTTATCTAAAATTACATAAAGTTTACATGAAGGTGTCTCCTGCCTTAAATAAAAAAGTTTCCGAGCAAAGTGTAACGTGAACTAGATATTCCTTGTTACTACACTACGTGAAATTCTGTGTTATACGTAGTTTGGTGACAAGACTAAATCCATATCCAAACTTGTCTGATTCAGGTCATTTACAATGTCCAGGGACTGCTACTGCAAAGCTGCTACTCAGGCCGGAGTTGGGTTGGTGTGGCTTGCTCCCAGGGCATCGGGGTCCGTTGTGAGGATCTCGACGTCTGGTAACGGAGAGTGCAACAGTGAGTCCCCTGGTGGAGTTGTATCCGCTGAGGGATTCACCGTAGTACCCTCAAAACTTCGGTTGTCACCACTTCCACGCAGTATCGACTGAAAACCAGACCATGGCCTGGGCTAAGAGTGACAATGAACATAGGGGCCTAGAATCTCGCCATGTGGTGTTAACTCCGGTAGCTCCGTAAAGTCCAAAACTAACTCGTATCTGCGCTACTCCGTGCAGGTGGGATTGCATCGCGCCCGAAGAACGATAGAATCATCAGGTACTACGGTTGTTGGATGCTGATAAGGCGGGACGGCGTAATAGTTTAGACTTATCACTACCCAGGGGGCACGTGTAGCTTAAAGTATGCTACGGACGCGAGTAACATTACCTCCTGGACGCGAGGAGGTCTGTTATGGATATTTTGCTTCAATTATAAACATATAAGAAGAACATATAAGAAACATATAAGAACTTATAATATTTTAAAACATATAAGATCAATCTGGCCACAAGAGGTTTGTATATATCCGAACTAAAGGAAAGAAGAAGGGAGAAGCCCTGGTGTGAAACCATCCTTAGGTTCCCGGATTACCCCAGCTATCGTGCTGTTATTGCTTCCGAATGACCATCAGGCATGACTGCCTTTATGCCCACCTGCATCGACTTGGGATTGTCGACATGCCTCCTTTGCTGCGGCGATTCTGTGATAACTGCAGACTACCCCCCTCTTTGCCCAGCCTTGAAAGATAATTATATTTACTCCCGTTAATAGGAGGCAAAGGAACTCTTATTTTGTTTAACACTTTAATTCTTCCCTTTTCTTTTGTTCTTCAGTTTTTAGCACTTGTTTGAATTCTTGCTTATCATATGCAACATCTTGGCGAAAGAATTGTGTTCTCGTTCACCCACTGCATTGGAAATAAATTTTTTAAAAATGGCTAGGGAATGTACTCTTCTAAACCTAGCGTAAACCTACTATGATATGTTTTAAAAAATATAAGTAAAACTCATCTATGGCAGTTCATCACTTGTTTGCTCTGCTAACTTTAGAGCGTCTGATAAAAAGTCTTATTTTTTTCCCCGTGGAAGAGTGCATTCTTACTGTGGAATTATTTTTAACTATGTTATTGATTTACTGTAAATGAAATATGAATTCTCCATAAAGCATTTTACTAGCCGCTCATGTTTATATTCTCAGAATACAGTGTAACATGATTTTGTGATAGGTTTGGAAAAATTTAGACATAAGCAATAGCTGAATATAAACGTAAGTCTAAAAGAAAATAGAGTCCTAAAAAAAGCGACATGCGGCAAGTTGCTGAAAACGCATGGTCGTTGCCTGCAGTTCTACACGCACAAGAGATCCCCGCATTAAGAAAATAATTTAGGGTCGTTGTGACCTGATAGTACTTACTCAATGTAGAGTAAGACTAGGTTACCAACCCAAGCCCCTCTTAGCCAGGACAAGCCCAGTTTCCAGCCGGAACCAAGTGGAGATGGAGGTTCTCGACGCAAATCACAATGTATCCTACAACTCCAGTTGAGGCTGCAACTCCTCGAAGAGAGTCAAATTTACTCCGCCATTACCTGAACTCAATTCAGTTCCATTACTTTTGAAATTTATTGTCCTGGGAAGGAGTCAAACCTCACCAACATCGGAATCCAACCTGGCTATAAATATAAAATATATAATTGAATAATAAAAATTTACATGAAACAAGAAACATCGTTTAAAAAAAACGATGTTTCTTGTTTTTGATGTATAAGAAACAATATACAGAAATTTTCAAAATATTGTTTGATATATTGAAGCTATTTTCTTATTTTACAAATAATTGCAACTTATTATTTGAAAACTCTTGTCACAATTTTTAAGATTTAGAAACTTGTCATTTAAAGCTTCAAAAATGAAGTGAACGAAAAGACAACTGAAAATATCAAGTTATCTTACACACAAACTAAATTAAATTACCGAAAATTTCATGTAATATAACGCTTTAAAAAAAAACTTTCTGAAATAAAGGAGTGACATATCGTAGTATTTACTTATACTTCCTCTCTCTTAAAATGAACTATTCAATATTAATTAAAACATATTTTATTAATTTCCTTGTAATATACTTATTGCTAAATAACACACAAAAACGAATAGGCTAAGAATCAACTATTAATATCAAAGATTTGATTAAAATGTCAATATTGAACGATAGACCAGGAAACATAAAATTCAAAGATAAATGGAATCGCGTTCTGTATTTTACTTGATTCTATTTAAGATAGTCAGGGATAGAGAAAGTAACCAATCTTTCGTTTGACTAAATCTCTTTAAAAATATTGCTGTTTTGCATTCCTCCGGGAATAAGAAATGAAAGTATTTTGTTCGTTGTCTTTCTAATATAAATACACTACTCTTTACAAAATGTAGTTTAACTACCAAAGCTTTAAGAATACTTTTTTAACGATAGTTGAGTAATCTTTAAACTATAACAAAGGGTTTTTATCTCTTTTATATTATAGTTTCCTTTTCATCATTTCGTACTTAGTTTGAGAAATAAGATAATTCAGATAATAAAATTCTGTAAATCTGTTAGTAATTTTTTAAAAATTATTATTTTTTTTCATTGTGGGGGAAAAATAGTCTTCAATCTATACTCGAAACCACACATTTTTTCAAATTGAAATATTCTCATTCAAGTCGCAGTAAACAATACAATTTAAATGTTTAATTTTTTCCTTTCGTTTTCCAATATAACAGTAAAAATATTTTAGAACCAAAGTACCCGCAACATAAAAGCAGGTTTAACTATTTATAATTGTATCGTCAATAAAGAATATGGGAATTAATAAAGTCTTTCAGGTTCTCCTCTTTATAAACTTTCACTGAAAGGAATAATTGCTTCAAAATAAGCGAGCGATTTTAAACAGAAGTTTGCTATGATTTCAATTTCCCATCAGAAAAGAAAGTTTAAATCGATTATGTTTCATCTAGGAGAGTAAAAATTGTAATTAATATTTTTAAAAAGTTGACCTGCCTTGAGCGATTACAGATCATTTACAAATTATCTCTAAAATTTTGCGATATCTCTTGTGTTTACAAGAGATACAAACATTTACCGTATGTGTTTTAGAAAGCATACTTTTCTTTTTAAGATTCAAATTTTTTATGTGGAAAAAGAGTCATTGCCATGATTTCTGTTGAAAGCAATTATCATTATGATTATTTTGAAGAAATCTCAAAATATGAAATGAGCAACATAATGTGAAATTTTTTCAACTTTTGAGTTTTCACAGCATATGTACAATATTTGGTCCAATTCTCTTTTTTTTACATTCAGCGAATTTTATTTCTAAAATATTAACACAAAAATATGTTATCCATATAATCCTCGTTTGCAGCAACCCATTTTTTAAACTAAATCTCACAAGGATACTATGATAAAATGCAATGTCTTCGCTTTGTAGTGAATCTTTTGTGGTCAAAAACCGATGCTTGATTAAATAACACATTTTCCTTGCAAAAATCTCTTCAGTCTACCAGTCATATAAAAATGGCTACAACATAAATTGAAAAGTTTGAATTTCACACTGTATGGTATCTACGAATACTCAAGGATAGCAACTTCAAAATGCTATCTAATTTGTATGGGGTTTAGGTTTTTCGCTGAGACTTTGGGTTCGAGAGTATTTCTTAGTTTTTTACGGTAGTAGAAAAAAAATTCTTCATAATAAGTAGCAATTTTCGACAAAGGAATCAGATAAAATTATCTTTTCTTCCCGGATGACAGTGGTATAGTAGATCTTAGAAGGCAGTGATTATGATCTTGTCCATAGGCTTGTAGAGCACAGAAGATTACATGACAGATTATGGTCTACTAATCCTCTCCCTAACATTTTAAAATTAAAATTCAGTGATGCATCTTATAGCCTATGTGGTTCTTCCTTTCTTTTTTATCTCTCTAACGGCACATTATAAAGTACGAGGGATAACTCTAGAATAACTCCTTTATTCTCTACGTAGAGGCAGACTAACATATACAGACTTGTGGCTTCCAAAATAATACACAACAGTACCGCAACCCGCGGTACTAAGAAACTAAAGGTCGCAATGAATCCCTCAGGCAGAGTAGGCATTTACTAACAATACACGTACACCTCGGCTCTGAGCTAATTCTCGAAGTCGTGCAGCCACCTCGGCTAAATACCAATACACGCTCTATCAGTTAAACTCCGCTATCACCTTCCATCAAGCTTGCCTCGCTCTCTCTCGTATCGCTACTAAAGTCTTGGGCTTTTGCCAACTCAGCGTGTGCCCTTTAAATAGATCAAACACCTGCGCCGAACTCACTTTGGCTGGCATGAACAGCGCTGCTAGCAGAAATTTGCATCTGAGCAACACGCGAACCCTACACTCTCCCTGACCCAACAAAAAATTTAGACCGCCACCCCTTTAACGGGGTGCAGGCGCGGATTTTTAATAAAACTCCCCCCGCAATTGGGAGTCTATGCAATTTCCTACACTCCCCTAGAAACTACTCTCTGCCTGAACTTATTCCTTACCCCTTTTAACATTCGTTCGTCTTGAGTAACATAACCTAGAAGTAAAGTTTATTACAAAAAGTCTCTGCACTTCATCATCGGCAGGTTGTTCTTAATTCGGAGTCCATAGCTGGAATCCCGGAAAAACTAACTCAAATGAATAATAGCCCTTCTTTGCCGTATAGTGTGATCGGAAGCATTTCATCGGAACTTGTCCTTCGGCTCCCTGGCAATTGCTGGTGCGTCCATCTCATTCTGTAGCCAGCACTTCTTCCTCCTGGTATCCCTCACTGCAAGTACACCTCCGTCTACTTAAACAAAAAAATCTAATTTAAACGTAGAGCTGCACTCATGTCTGACTGACCGAAATCCCGTTCAGACATCCAAAATACAAGTTTCATAGTAATCTTATTCCTGCACCAAAATATATAATTCACCTGCAATCTTAAACATTCTAAAACTACAATTTCAATTTCTAAGTAAACAGTTGCACATTTCAATTTTCAATTGTATTTCACTTGTTAGTTTTCTCAATTGTACAAACAAAACATAGTATTAACATCTTATTAGTTGCATAAGTAAAACAAAGTGAAAATTCGGCATATACTTTCTTGATACTTCAGAATTTAAATTGTGTTATATAAGATACCTAAATTTAGTTCATTAATCATTTCTGTCCGGGATCTCAATATAATGCCATTTAAATCTAGGCAAGGCTGACACTAAAAGCCTTATTTTTATTTTTTTTTCAGTTTCAAGTTCTAAGGATACTTAAAAAAAATATTTCAGACATGACATCACAAATGTCAGAAATGTAAAGAAATGTCTGCTATGTACAGTCAGTTGAATACAATACATGTAAATATTTACCAATTCTAATACATCTACAAATACCTAACAAAACAATCTATATATCATTTTATACTACTAAAGCAATCTGTTTGTGCGTGGAATGTGTAACGCGCGCAAGTGTTGTTAGGGATCAATTAGTTAAATGTGTCGGCCCGTGTCAGAGAGCCGTTGGGGATTTACAATTTAAGAGACCATGGTTTTCTTCCGAGGTTAAATTGCAAATTCCTCTGTGTGACCTTGATCGCTCTGAGAGAGGGGATATTACAGCTTAGTGACGACACGTGTTTAACCTTAATTATTACAATTCGAAATACGCATTCAACATCAAATATCTCGCAAGCAATATTACACATTCAAGTCAAACTTTGATACAAAACTACATTATATTCCTAAAAAAAAATTACATTTTTATGCAATAGAATCACAATATATTCAAAAATTTTACATTTTTATGCCATAAAATTACATTCTTATCACAAGTTTCACTTACTACAATTCCAGAGTTCCACATGACACTTTTTTTCAAAATACCTCGCGTCAAAAATTATTACAAAGCCATCATTAAAGTTATTACATACCAATCAGAATTCAGATTGTATAACAAAATCAATTATATCATTATAGACTCATAGCACTGATTACTCAAAATATCAGAGCTGCGTTCCAAGGTATTTTACTATTAATGTATTTTCACAAAAAAAAGTTCGACTTTGGAAGACTCTGAAGTCCGGCTCCAATCTGAAAATCAATAATGTTGAATTGATACATCACCACACATCTGGGCTCGCACTGTATCCAACCAAGCTATCCATCGAACATCAGAATGTGTCATAAATCGTTCCTTCCTGATTTGAGGCTTCCGTCTAGACTTTCCCGAAGCCATTCTGCCTTTTCGGTGTTGTTTATTGTTTGGAATAACCGCTGAAATGCGTTGTTTCCTTTGCGAAGTTCCCATCTGCGTCTTCGCCCTCCTCTTTCTGAGTTCGTACCGTGGTTGTTTTTCATATTGCCCCGATACACCGTCTGCCAACTGCCGTTTCTGAGGCGGTTGCTTCTGAGTGTTATGGCTGCTGGATTTCGGGGGTCCTGGTGTGGACCCTGAACTTTGATCTGTATAACTGCAGGTCGGTATTCTCGGGCCAATTGTTTTTCGTCGCACATTCCTTGGATTAAATTTGGATGTGTAAAAATAGGGTTTTGCTGGACCCTCTTTCTTGCCTATTTTTTCTGGAATTGTATTACCGTTTGAAAACTTTCGTTTTCCCCTTATGTGCGGCCCTGGGATTCTAAATTGGACTTTTTTTGCTGTCTGATCTCCGTTTTCATGTTTCCGTTTCAAGCATGACTGTGGAGGGCTATGTTCATTTTGAAAATGCGGATTCTGCTGTTTCTTTCCGGAATTCTCAATCGGTGTGTCTGCAACACGATTTTGCGATTTTGAGGGGCCTGCTTCATTTTGAAAATGCGGATTCTGTTTTTTCTTTCCGGAATTCTCAATCGGTGTGTCTGCAACACGTTTTTGCGATTTTGAGGGGCCTGCTTCATTTTGAAAATGCGGATTCTGTTTCTTTTCGGAATTCTCAATCGGTGTGTCTGCAACACGTTTTTGCGATTTTGAGGGGCCTGCTTCATTTTGACCCTGGAGTTCAGAACTTTGTGTAGATTTCGATTTTCGTTCTAATTTCTGATCTAAATCCACCATGGTTTATCGATTAATATGCACTCGACACTGATCCACATTTACCCCGATCTGCTTCCCGTGCTTTTGAATCGTCAGAACGTTATTTCGGAAACTTTGCACTAGATATGGGCCCTCAAACTTTGGTGCAAATTTACTTACAAAATGCTTTTGAGCACTAGATAAATGGTGTATTGCTATGAGTACCCAATCTCCAACTTGAACATTATTTTCTCGCCTTTTGGTATCATAGTATTTCTTTTGGGTGTTTCGAGCGGCATCATTCCATTTACGCGTTTCGTGTAATAACTGTTCTATATCTTTCATTTGAAATTCAGCCTCTCGCTGCTGTACAAAAAACATTCGATCTAAGGGTGTCATTAATTTTCGTCCCAAAAAAACTTCTGCTGGTGTTTTCCCCGTGGAGTCGTGCTGAGCCGTGCGAAGTACATAAGTAAATTCTTGAATATACTTATCCCAATTTTGGTGGTATTTCTCAATGTAAGCTGCGATCATCCGCACAATATTTCGATTTACTCGCTCCGCAATATTAGATTGCGCTCGATATGTGACCATTTTGCAGTGTTTAACTTTTCACACATATCCTCAAATATCTTACTTACAAATTGTTGGCCATTGTCACTAATTAATTGTACTGGTGCAGAATATTGAAACACATATTTCTGCATGAACGCATTTGTGACTGCCTGAGCTGATGCGCGCCTCAGGGGTACAATTTCCACCCATTTTAAAAAATGATCAGCGATCACTAACAAATATCTAAACTTTCCATGGGCACTTCTGGGATATGGTCCCAATAAATCCACTCCGACGATAGCATTAGGAAATGTCGCTACAATGTTTGTGAGGTACCCTGCAGGCTTGTGATTCACATAATTTATTCTTTGACATGTGTCGCAGCTTCGAACATATTGCGTGACCCATTCTTTCCTAGGGGTTTTTCCACCTGTGTTGGACAACGAGCACCTTTTCTGGTTGCCCCTCCCTAGTTTAAATTGCACTCATACTGAATGTCAGGGTATCTAGGGTTTGTACTGGCCTGTGGCCTATTATACCTAGGAGGATATGACCAATTTCCACTCTGTCGGATCCCTATATCCATTTGTGGCCTTCTATAAAATCCCCCAACATTGTCCGGAACCGCTTTTCGTATACTCGGTGGGTGTCTTTGGTCGTACTTTATCACCCCTTCAATTAGCTCTGTTAGATCTTTGGGCTTGATAATCTCTAAAAAATCTTGCCCATTAGGGTTTAATCGATCTGTAATTAATTTAACCTTCCTTTCTTCCGTTTGGTTCACATTGAGTTTCTTCAATAACTCACATTTCCGAATGACCACCTCGTACGCGGTTTGCTGTGGCTTTTGACATACTCCATATAATTCCTGCTCCAACTTAAGGGTATCCCTTACTTCTGGAAATGTTTTCTTTAGCTTTTCAGCAAACTGCTGAAATGTAGTGATCCCACTGGACCCAATAACATCATACCATTGCTTAGCCGCTCCCCGCAGCCCTCTTTTTGCAATCACCAACTTTTGTGCGTCTGAGACAGGATAGCTGACGCAATGTTCCTCAACTGCCTCTAAATATCTAATGACGGATCCTTCCCCCGAAAACCAAGCATTTTGTGGTGCAGTCATGGCCACAAAATTAGCCAAATGCTGCCACCCTGCAGTTTGGCCTGTTTGGTGTTCTTCCCGGCCATTTAATGCTAATTGTTCTAACTGCTCACGTAGCTGAGCTACTTCCTCTGCTGACATGCTAGTGCCGTAGATATTATACTTTCAGACAAAACTCAGAGTTTTACTATATAGAATGACACCATACACAATCGCTACTTCTTTGGCACTCTTCGTGCGAACTCCACAGCACTATAGAACACAATTCACAATATTTTTATAATGTACAAACACTCACCTCTCTTTCGGTCGAAATGGTCGGGCGCCAGTATGTGGTTCTTCCTTTCTTTTTACATGTCTAACGGTCCAGGCACATTATAAAGTACGAGGGATAACTCTAGAATAACTCCTTTATTCTCTACGTAGAGGCAGACTAACATATACAGACTTGGGGCTTCCAAAATAATACACAACAGTACCGCAACCCGCGGTACTAAGAAACTAAAGGTCGCAATGAATCCCTCAGGCAGAGTAGGCATTTACTAACAATACACGTACACCTCGGCTCTGAGCTAATTCTCGAAGTCGTGCAGCCACCTCGGCTAAATACCAATACACGCTCTATCAGTTAAACACCGCTATCACCTTCCATCAAGCTTGCCTCGCTCTCTCTCGTATCGCTACTAAAGTCTTGGGCTTTTGCCAACTCAGCGTGTGCCCTTTAAATAGATCAAACACCTGCGCCGAACTCACTTTGGCTGGCATGTACAGCGCTGCTAGCAGAAATTTGCATCTGAGCAACACGCGAACCCTACAAGCCTGTGCAGTAAATTCTTGCAAACGTAAATACCTTTTAACATATGATGCGGTCATGAACAAAGAACAGTTAGGCTATGTATGTTTTGTACTAAATCATGCTGACCTATTTAAAAATTATTCATTCACTTTTAAAGTTTATATTGGGATGAAAATACCTAATAAACTTTTACGTAGGCGTTTAATTTTGTTCAGAGGAAAACATTTTACGGATTTTGTTGAATTCATTTTTAATCTAGCGTTATGTATCGTGCCTAAGAACTGGAAATTATTGTAAAGGTTTATGAATGCTGCCTTATTCTATCCATACAGTGGCAGCGTGCTCAAATAAAATGGGATTTAATTTTGAGATTTGATGTATTAACTGCAACATATTAACTGCAACATATTTCCTTCAACTCAGAGAACTTGTCACATTGTTTACTCAATACTTAATATTTGTTTAATCCTATAAAAGAAACTACAAAATAACACTGAAAAAAACATAAAAGAAGGAAGAAGATCCTGTATGAAATATTCAGTTAAAATCATCGGAGATTTCAAAATGTTCCATTGAACACAAAAATCAGGAAAAAAAATTCAGGAAAAAGGTTTCACTTACTTTTCTTTCCAGCTATACTGTTTTAAAGAAACATTTCTAATTCCTTTCAGCATTTCGACAAGAACTTCAAAAGTGACGTGGTGGATTCGGATTCCAAGAAGAGAGTTAAGATTAAGTATTGCGTTAAACTAGAGAATGCTGGCAGTGCATCCCTGTTCTACAAATACAAACCCCATATTCACCCGACACGTCGCAGTGTGAAAGGAAGTGCCATGAAGATGTTGCAGCAATCCAAACAGCTGGGACAGATGTACTCAGAGGCAGCCCGGTTGAGGCCTTTCCTGCTTTATTATACAGTGGACGCTCGTTAATTCGAACTCGGTTAATTCGAACTTTCGGTTAATTCGAACTAATCCAAAGGTCCGAAAAAACTTGTATTGGAGTTAATGTTAAAAATATCTCATTAATTCGAACTAAATTTTTGTCACTTCGGTTAATTCGAACTAAAAATTTGACAAAAAAATTAATTTTCCTCGTTTACTGGAGAAAATACACACTGTATTTATTATTTTGTGTGTCCAAATTTCTTTTCTGTGTAAAGAGGCACATGCCTGCATTCCTAGACTATTGCATGTCCGCTAAACGTTAGTAGCTATTGTCCTTCTTATTAGTGCTAAACGGAAAAAGCAATTTTCCTTTATTTGGATAGATTTTCTTAGAATTTCAGAAAAACTAGTCTTTACTACAGACTCTAGGGAGCTGCATCAGTTATAACTGCAGTGCAGACAAGTTAATGTGGTCTAGTTTTTCTTCCTCATTGTATGGTGTGAACGTGTAAAAATTCAGGATATCTACACGTGGAAAGTACAAAACCCTAACTTTGGAGACAAAGGTAGAAATTTTAAAGAAAGTAGAGAATGGCGAATGTAAAACAAAGTTAGCAGCTGTCTATGGAATTAAAAAAAAAGCCTTGTCAACAATTTGAAAAACAAGGAGTCAATTTCAGATTCATGGGAAAAATCAAAATTTGCTAGAGGAAAGAAATGCATGGGAAATGCGTCCCAAGAAGTTCTAGAAAAAGCTCTAGTGATATGGTTCCAGGATGTTAGATCTCGAAATTTTCCGATAAATGGACCCCTAGTGCTGACGAAGGCTGATGAATTGGCAAGTCGAATGGGTATCGAAGATTTTCAATGCAGTCATGGATGGTTTTCTCGATTTAAGTCAAGACACAATATTTCTTATCAAACTGTATGTGGCCAAAGCTCTGATGTAAACGAAGACGTATGTACTAATTTCGGTAGGAAACTGCCAGGGCTTTTCTCTACTTACCTGCCGAAATATATTTTTAATGCGGCCATAATGGACAAAGCCATAATGGAATCTATTAAAACTCTGAAAGCATTTATTCAGATTGAACATTCTTCTGAAAATGAATCGAAATGTTTACTTCAAATCGAGAAACTGGCTGAACAATGTAGGCATCATAAACAGAACCTAACATCCATTTTACAGTTTTTCCCCAAAGTGTAATTCATATTTTTAATAAAAGTTTACTTTATACTGCATATCTTCAGCTTCATTTTATGGTTAAGTAAGTCTGTATTGCTTTTTAATATGTTCAACTTTAGATAACATAGTATAATATATTTTCTAGGGTTATACATACTAGGAGATTTTCTTCTTCGGTGATACACATTTAAAGTTATATATTTTCTCTTAACATCGGATAATTCGAACTTCGGATAATTCGAACTTTTTTCTGAGGACCTTTGAGTTCGAATTAACGAGCGTCCACTGTATAACATCAACATACAGTGATATCTGTGCATAGATCGCCTAGGGGACTACTTTGACAAACCCTAGAACCACAAGTTGCTAAGTTGATTAAATTATTTTTTGCGAGCTCAGTCCTGGAACTTGTCAGACAAAGGTTAAAAATAAAATTTGCATAGATGAAAATACACATTTGTGAAAATCAAGGGGTATATCTGGGAATCAATCTATTAAACAATTATTTTGATATTGTCTAATATTCCATATAACCATTCCACCCTATTATTACTAATATCACTAAATATCTTTATAAGGACAGCATAAAAACGCTTTGTTAGATCCATTCATATAACATAATTATTACTTCAGTAATTTCTCTTAATATATTAAGCATAGAGGGTAATTTATTACAGAATTATCAGAAATATACTGCGTGGAATAAATTTTCTGACGATAAGGGATCTTTGATTTAGGGTCGAATATTCTATTTTAAAAGCCTGGGCTTCTCTATAAAGTCTTTTATAATGTTTATAAGTATATAAAGTTTCGTATAAAGTTTTAACCGATTTAAGGCTTATAGACATATTTTATTTACAAAATATCTCTATTCAGAGGAAAATGTATTTAATTTTAAACGCCGTCTTAAAAGTTGAAAGTCAAGCAATCATAAGTAATTCGCTGCTACGGTGAATACGGTCGGTTTGTTGAAAGTATTCCTTATAAGCCAGAAGTACCTAATAGGACAATTCTGGTAACAGAAAATTCATGGAATTCTAAATACCCAATTCTATCATCATCATGTCTTGACAAATAAAAATGCGCTTACTTTCATGATATTTTGCCTTGAAAAGTAACCCACCTTTAATTTTTAGGCCTCTGATTATGAGATTGCTGTTCCTTTTGAGAGAGACATGTTTTGAGCACTTTGCAAATTATGTCATTTCAATATCGAAAATGAACTAAACAGCAAAAATATGCGAGCACATTTTATTGTTTTTGTCCATCTCATTATTGAAAAAATTTCTGCAATATTCTTCTATTTCTCTGAAAAATATGTAGAATAGTTTTTCCCGCGAAAATTACTGCAATGTCTAAAATAAGGAAATCGTCCATACTCATAATAATGTAGTGAAATCATGAATAAATTTTACATAAAACTACATGTACCCCACAACTAATGATGTGCATGAAAAGTAAATGATGATTCACTTAATCTAAGGGAAAGCATCGCAGAAATACGTTTACTCCAGTCTGATTTAAACATGAGGTTTGCATGAATTGTATCTTACACTACTAAGACCAATTTATGCAAAATTTCGGACAATCTAATATTTATTTTATATTTCAAATAACATAAATGTCGATTTTGAATAATATTTGATATAATGAACTCTAATTAAAGGGTATAGTTATTTCATGCATAAATTTTAAGTACAAAAATATATCTAAAGAGTAAAATACACACAAAAAAAATCTGCGAGTTTTATTAATTTTGAGGACATTCATGCATTTTGTTCAGCAATACTGAAATATCATTGATAGAGTAAATTAAAATGAAGTATCTAAAAAGGAAATTAAAACGAAATTAATTAAAGTTTGTCTGTTTGAGTGTTTAATTTTTTTTTATTTCCAGTGACAGGCAAATTAAAAAAAACTGTAAAACAGAATAAGGCTAAAGAGAAAAAGATGAAAACAGTTGGCATTTGCTAAGGAGTCCTCTTGCCTCCTATTATTGCTCCAGACGATCTCTAACATGCACATCTGGACAGTGGCACAGAATCACGAATCCCCGTATTCAATGATTTTTTAAAGGGGACAACAGTTCTGAACATGTTTCCCAATATCATAAATGTTTGGCAATATAATCATAACCAGTGACCAAACTAAAAAAAATGCCAGAGCTTTACTTCTTAGAGTATCCAGAACTAACTGCAAATTATTGAACCAAGCTTTAATACAATTTCTGTGCGTTATCTCTTGATAAAATAGCAGATTCCCAGTTTTCTGTACATGTAATTTTATCGACTAAAGCGAACTGGCCGATTTGGCACTTTTATTTGCATTTCTTGTTATACTAAAATATCTGATACTTCATGAGTGGTTAACGCAAAATGGGATGTAATCCTCTGGAGTACAATTATCATTGACAATGCCCATCAAATATAAAGTAAAGATTGAAACTAAAACTCTCAAATATCATTTTGATAACATGATGATCCAACTGCCAGGATTTCCACCTTCATGAATTCCACCTTCATGAATGAGACAAAAGCCATATTTTCTGGTAATTTATAGATTGACATATCAACTGGGCCAATGGTATTCGGAAGACCATCTAGTCTCCATCAAAATCAGGATCGTATATACCCGCAGGAGGACAAAAAGAGAGGATACTGCTATATACTCCACCTGCTTCGATCCAGCGTTCCAGCCTTGAACGATTTTTGTATAAAGCTATTTATTTTTTGGGTATTTTCTATGGATAGCCTTTCAGACTGTTTGATTATGATTGATTTATGTTTGATTATGAAGCTGGTTATTAAATGAAAATATAGAATAGATAATTTCATACACAAAATTTAATATTTCTACACATATCTTAATTTGGAACATATTATTATTAGAACATAGGAAATCAAGGAATTAAATACAGATCAAATATATTTGAAGTAATCAAGGATCTAGGCGAGTTTGGAATGTAATACCAGTCACTTTCACAACATTAATCAGAGGGCTGGCACTGTTTGTCCTTAACAAATTTTTGAATATTAGGTTATAACTGTGACAAAGCACACCTCAGGCCACTTTCAACGTCAAGCTTTGCTCGAGTTTTTGACTTTATGTATGCTAATGCTGAAAATCCAGATTCACATAGATATGTGGATGAAAACTGCACTAACAACCTGAAAGCTTCCAAAGCAACTTCTGGGTAAACAGTAAAATAGCATAACCAAAAATTTTCAACATCCATGTTTTTTAATTCCACGTTTGCTTGAGAATCACATTTTAGGTCGATTGCCTGTTCCTGAATATGATCCGGAAGTATATCCAAGTCGATTTTTAAAGGATCTCTTGTTAACTTAATCTCCCAATTCTCTGAACTAATATCTGGAAAATAGTCTGTGATTTCATTTTGCAATGCTACCCACCAAATGCCCTGATATAAAGTCCTTCAATACATTTATCTGTTGCACTGGGATATTTTTTTATCATCGAGGAGGTCGTTCCAAACAAATATTTTTTAGTCTATATTGTTGTTATGCACGTGACGCAAAATTAGTTTAAAGTATCTGTAGTGTAATGTTTGACTAGCAGCGCTGGTTAAAGCGAAAGTGTTGTGCCCCGTGATTCCCCCCAACCCTCTACCAATCAGGGATTGGCTGCGGGGGCGTTGAACCCAAGAGGGTGAAGGGGGTCGTCGGGCAGTCAGAAAGAAAGGAGCAGAAGGAGAGCGTCTATGCTAGAAGTCGGAGGTTTGGCGAGATTTAATAAGGCTCGTCTCACCTCTGGTTAGGTAATTACTTGGTAATTAGAATTAAGATACAGACAGAAAATATTTGAGAGTAGTTTCAGGAGGCCTGGCAGGTTAAAAGCAGGCTCGTCTCGCCTCCAGTTAATTAATTAATCGGTAACAAGATTAGAGTGTAGGATAGCCGAGGTCTGGTAAGATATTGTAGGCTTGCCCACCTCGTGCTCAGTCTTCTGCAATTTTTTATGTTATGTGTGAAACTTTTTAAATGTTAACTCTGTAAATATATGTATGTTAGTCTTGTTCAGTGACGACTCATTTTTGCACGGCCTCATTTGTCCCTATGCCATAGAGAAAAGAACCTAAGTGAACCAGTGTAAGAAAGATGGTTCACGACAGTATCACAAAAAGAAAAGAAACCACGTGATCAGCATTTAATGAATTAAATTCTAAAAATTAATCTTTAAAAATTCACCAAAAATCAGAAAAAGGAGGTAAAGATTCCAAAAAGATTTCATTTTAAAGGAATGTTTATGATCTTTCTCGTGATATAAATTTTATAACCCTCAGAATATTATTTTAAATGCAAAATTTAAAGAATGTTCCAAAAACAGCTTATAAATTTAATTTTAAAAAATCTAACAAGAATTTTTCAAAAATATTTCTTAGTACACCCCTACACTATAAGAAGAATCGTCATATAAAATTTCAGACCTTTAGGTCCAGCGGTTTGGTCTGTGCGTTATCTGTCTTTCAGTCAATCTGTCAGTCAGTCAGTCAGACAGTCAGTCAGTTACGGAAGTGTTTTATATATAAAGATTAAAAAAGAAAACTACTTAGCGCAGTATAGTACGGTAAGGAAGTAACCTGTATATATATATATATATATATATATATATATATATATGTAATATACTGGACAACCCAAGGAAAAAATGGGCGTCCAGCACATCACAGGCAATGATGGTGTAGTCGTGGCTATAATAATACTCGACGCAGCAAGTTACAGCATTATACTAATTTTTATTTCGTCGGCGAATACGTCTTCTCAAGACAGTTACAAAATCCGAAAACCCTACATGTACGTGATCCCAAACCTTATATAAACTTATCTCGTCATGTGATCGTAGTAAGGTTTAATTTGTTAAAAGTTAGGAAAAGGCGTGACAAATGCGCTAAAGCGTTTAATTTTCTGCCCACGCTACGCCAGTTTAGTTTTCGATTAACAGGCAGCCATTTAATTTTTTCTCTCGAGGTTATCGGAACTTAGAATCAAAAGCGAAATTTAGCTCGTACGCCCAAGGGAATTTAGAATAATGTTAGATTTTAAAATGGTATGGGGTTTTTAATGTTATAGAATATCCCCCCCCGTCCGAGAAAAGGCTGACCAACAATGCCTGCATTGGAGGACAGACTCACCCGACCATGTGAGGAAAATGGGCGTCGACCACAAATTTGGAAAAGTTTGAAAAGGAACATATGTTTTAAGTTAATTTAGTATGATGATCACATGACAAGACATTGCACATTTCAATATTGAATACACAAAAATACACTAATGATTTATTAATTTATGAACACAATAAAAACAAAAAAATTATAGTAATTAATGATCAACTATAGAAAATTGCAAATTATATAAAATTCTTATATTGTTGCTGTGAAAAAAAAAATTAAACTTAAAAATAAATTTATCATCAACTGAAAATTGCTGTGCAGGGCGGCCTTCCCCCACACAACAA
The DNA here is from genome assembly GCA_907164885.2 of Dolomedes plantarius. NCBI lineage: Eukaryota > Metazoa > Arthropoda > Arachnida > Araneae > Dolomedidae > Dolomedes > Dolomedes plantarius. The sequence continues at coordinate 146,560,049 of OU015497.1, forward strand.
AATCTCAAAAAAACAAATCAATTAACATAACCAAAATTTGTAAACTACCAAAAATTTTCACTGGAAACATACATTTAATACAATATCTACCATCATCTCGATTTGAATAATACAGAATAACAAAACATAGTAATAAAAATATCAAAAACAAACAAAAATTAAGTAAATGAAGTTGACTTTGATAACAGGATGAAAAATTCAAAAATTCTTCCTCAACGTTCACTACTATGGAGTGAGTCCAAAAAAAAATTTTATTTACTTATCTTGTAATGATTTATCTGTGCAACTTTTTAGTCCTATCACAGTCATTGGTATGTTGAGGAAAAAAAACACCAATTAAAAAAAAATCACAGTCTTTTTAGTGCTGTGTCATTTCTGCTTCACAAACGTAGAATGCATAAATATCACATTATCTCGACATGTTTACATATAAAGAAAATTAGTTCTTTAGTTACATAATAAAAATCCCAGTTTATAATAAAAATCACACTTTAAATAAAAATCACAAGTTTTAATAACACCACACTTCAAATATATCAATTGTATATAAAAATTACAAAACATATCACTCATTATCTAGTTTTCGTATCTTTATTTATCTCATTATTTTTTCTTAATATCTCTTATCTCCTTTATTTCAATATTACTTATTATCAAAAAAAATTCTCTTTTCAATATCCTTATATTTCTTATTACTCTCATTTCAATATTCATTTGTTATTCCTACAATTTTTATTCATTCCAAAATGCTATCCAATATTCTTTAGTTATACTTATTCATATTTATTCTAACTTTATTTATTCTCAATACTTTTCATTTTATTTTCAAATTATCTATTTACTATTCATTTGTGTACACTTATTTTAATTCTACGTGGATATCCAATTTTTTGTGTTGAAGGTACCTTGTTGTATGTGTGTTACCCAAACTCTTAGTTTCAAATTTTTTAATTCTACCTCTAAGCAGTGAGGGTTGTGTTTATGTTTGTGTAACAAGTGGGTTTTCTTTCTCCATATTGTTCTCTGACTAATAAGGAGGAAGAGTCTTTTAGCCGTACAGTGGACTAACCGTGAATCTCCGACAGAATATGACTGCGTTAAAAAACAGCATCTTGTATAGTACAAAGATGGAGAAAAAGGAAAAGGTGCAGTTGTCATACCTGTGGGAGTATAATATATAGAAAAGGGAGGACAAAAGGAGTGGCCATCCCAGCCCTGTTTTAGTCATTACTCAAGCATATAGTCTTCAGCACTTTAAGTGACTGAGTTGTTGAATTAAAAACAAATAGTAAAAAAAAATTAAAAAAGATCTTAAACAGTTGGGACGGCATCCAACGCGCTTGTAGAGGTGGGTGATAGGAAAGTGTGTTTCAAGAAATAGGAAATTTACTGAAAGGTTAAAGAAGTAGAGTTGTCATAGTCGGTGTTTAAATTGAGATCCAAAAAAATTCACATATAATAGTATTCTTAAGAAGAAAGTTTAAGTTAGACAGTTTTTTTTTCTTTTTTTTTTATATATCTTTAGTAGGACAACACATAATTAATTATATCAATTAAAAATATATATATAATGATGTTAAGCATCACATAGAAAAGAAAGAAAAAATGGATCTAATGTTTGTCATTATTCGTGGTGTAGTTTTAAGTTCTCTGGTGCATTATAATATCTTAATCTGCAAGCATGGACAATTTCAGAATCTCGTTTAGTGTGAAAGTTTGGTCTATCAATTTCATAATTAACTTTTGACATTTGTTTTAGAATAATGCAACGTCCAGAATAGGGTGAGCTTAATTTTCTTGTATTAGGGTAGTGAAATTCTTCGAATAACACTAAATCTCCAACATTAAATTTAGATTCTACAAACGTGCATCATATTTTACTTTATTCCTATTATGGTAATTAATTGTCCTTTCTTTAGCTAATTTTCTCGCCTCATCCACCTGAGGATAAAAATCTTGTTTGTTAACATGAGGTTCATAAGGTAATATTCCAAAAAGTAGGTAAGCTGGGGTCATTCGGGTGACTGAATGAGGTGTATGATTGTATTCATTAATTACTTCATTTAATAGGGTTGTCCAAGGAGTTTTGTTTGTTGAGTTATGTACTTTGCACCGTAATCTAGTAATTATTGTTTGATTTACCCTCTCTACCTTTCCATTCGTTTGTGGATGATGACTCGAGGTAAGTAATTGTTGCACATTATTATGCTCTAAGAATCTTCTAAACTTTGAACATGTAAAAGCTGCATTTCTGTCGGTTAGCAATTTTTTTGGTGTTTGAATTTGGAATATTTGTTTTAAGCAATTCGTATAAGTTTCAGTAGTCACGCTTTTTGATGGAAAAGCCCAAATATAACGCGTTGCATGGTCAATTATCAAATGTAAATATTTCTTTGTGGAATTATAGTAATTAAATCCGCCTACTGTGTCTAAACTTAATCACTCAAAGGGTTGGTCTGTCGGAGGTACTTCTTGCAGCAATCCAAACCTTTTCTGTCTTTTCTTTTTGGTTAATTGAAAAGTATGGCAATGTTTAACATAATTACTAATGTCCTCATTGATTTTGGGCCAATAATATTGGGGTGTGAGTAATTGCATTGTCTTATTTATTCCAGGGTGTCCATAGTCCTCGTGGGCTCTTTTTAAAATTTCTAACCTCAATGAAAATGGTACTACGATTTTTAAAAATCCTTTCTTTCTCATGTAGATTACATCATTTAGTTTTTTATATTTAAGTCCCTGTACATTGTCTTTATTTTGAAATTCTACAATTTTTCTTAGTTCAATTAAATGATTTATTTGGGTTTTAGGTTCTAGAATAGGGTTCCTTGAAAGCATGTCAGCTTCAATATTTGCAGTTCCCTTCTGGTATTTAATTTCATAGTCGAACATACTCAGTTTTAAGGACCAGCGAAAGAGTCGACCTCGAAGATTTTTCACATTTTTAAGCCAAACTAAGGCAGCATGGTCTGTGTGAATTGTGAACTTTTTCCCGTGGAGATAATGATAATACCTGTCTAAACTGTCCACAATTGTCAAACACTCAAGTTCAGTAATAGAATAATTTGCCTCATAGTCCTTTAATACACGAGAGTGATATGCTATGGGATGCAACACCCCATCTTCACCTGGCTGTTTTAAAACAGCCCCAACCTGATGTTTACTAGCATCCACAAATAAATGACAGTCTTTGTTAACATCATACAATTGCAATATTGGTTTACAAATCAATAAATTCTTAAGATCCTCAAAAGCTTCTTGGCACCTGTCTGACCATCCCCATTTTACCCCCTTTTTCAATAATGTATTTAATGGCTGTCTTACTTTTGCATATTTTGGAACAAACTTACTATACACATTTATTGTGCCCAAGAATCTTTGGAGTTCTTTTACATTAGTTGGTGGTTTCAAACACTTTATCTTTTCAATGTTAATGTTGTCTGGGGCAATTTTCCCATTTGTTACATTATATCCAAGAAAATTAATTTGTTGTTGCATAAAAGTACATTTAGTTAATTTTAACTTGATATTCTCTTTTTTGAAAATGTTAAATAGTATCTCTAAATGTTCAAGGTGTTGTTCTTTGGAGTCTGAAAAAATTATAATATCATCGAAATAGTGGCATGCAAAGTTAACTTTATATTTATCTAAAATTCTCCTGGTAGTCCTATTGAATATTGCAGGGGCGTTCTTTAAACCAAATGGGAGTCTTAGCCATTCGTATAAGCCAAAAGTAGTGGCAAATGCCAATTTCTCAGTATCTTTTGGGTGGACGGGTACATGCCAATACCCTGAGGTAAGGTCTAAAGTTGAAAAGTAATTAGCTCTGCTTAATTTATCTAGAATATCATCAATTCTGGGTAAGGGTTCTGCATCTGTCTTAGTAATTAAATTTAGTTTTCTGAAATCAATACAGTCTAGTTTTTCCCTCATTTCGCTTTCTTGCCAAAGTCACAGGACTTGAGTATGAACTATGTGATTCTTTTATGATTCCTGCTTCTAACAAATTTTTAATTTTTGTCCTGATCTCTTTTTCCTCAGTTGGCGAAGTCCTGTATGCTCTTAGACTCACTGGTAAATCAGAATTTAGGATTATTCTTTGGGGTTCCATCCTTATTTTGCCTATGTCATATTTGTTAGTTGAAAACATTCTATTATTTTTGTGCAATAAATTCTTTAATTCCCTATCAACATCTAAATTTTTGATTTGATCATTAATGTCAACATTTTCATAATTTGGATTACTTTCTGCTTTGATTCCACCAGAGCTTTCATTAAAATTGTCATTTACATCATAATCAATAAAGAAAATATCATTTTCTTTCTGCGAATTTTCTTCATAAGGGTTAAACATATCAGAAACTTCAATTTCATGACCATTACTATTATTATCCACATGCTTATTATCACATTTATTTTGTAGGTGTAATGAAATTTTACTTATATCACAAATATTAACCATTTTCAAAGCAATTCTATTTTGATACACACACAATTGGTTACAATCAATTACTAATTTAAACTCTTTACACTCAGGAAGTCCCAGAATAAGATAAGGCAAGTCATTGTCCAAAACATATGCAGAAATGTTTCTAATTATTTTCCCTATTCTCAAAGTTAATACACATTTAGTTGTAATTAAGATTTCACCCTCAGCTTGCCTGACCTTAATTGGAGAACTTGAATAACATTTCAGTTGACATTGCTTGACCAGTTTTTGTGACATCAGACTAATAGTCGAAGCAGTGTCAATCACACAATTTAAAAAATTCTGTTTCTCATTTTCATATAGTCTTTTTGTTTTGTCAACCCTATTATTTCTGATAATGTTTCCCCTCAATGACAGTAATTGTCATTCTGGCGCCTGATCTCTCTCAAACTCAGGTTCCTCATAATGATGTTTATTGTCTGACACCGACATCTTATCAAATCTCTCATTAATAGAGCAAGTTTGTTCCCAATGATAAGCATTACTTATGCCAAAGTTAGAACATTTTCGACAGGGTCTAGATGGTAAGTCAGCATATTGTTGGTGGTGATTAATTTGGTTATTGGGATTGGGTGCAAAATTTCTATTCAACCTTTGATCTCTGGGTTGCCATTGTCTGAATTGTTGCTGCTGACTATAATTAGGTCTAAACTGAGTTTGTTGATTATTATTAGGTCTAAATTGAGGCTGGGAAGAGTAATTTTGTCTAAATTGGTGAGGTGGGCTATAATTCATCCTAACTTGAGGTTGGTTGTAATAATTCTGTCGTAATTGGTTCCTATTTTCAAATCTAGTGTTAACCTTTAGCTTACGGGGCCCATATTTCCGATTTTCTCTTTAGAACGGGAAATTTCATACCCCCTTTGTAAGAACGACCATCAAGGAGGAACCACTAATTGCCTCACTCGGACCGTGGGAGAGTGTTTGCTACCCCGGGGGGTGGGGAGTGTTTACGAGAAGGAGTGTTTCCAATTTCCCTAATTCCCCTTCACATGGACAGACCGGCTATTTGTAAACATATTGTGACGACAAGGGGCTTTGTACATCTCGTTTATTTATTGTAACATGCGTTACCATTATTTATCGATTATACTATTTTAATGGTGGGAAAGTTTTCAGAACAATTTACAAGTAAAAAAAAAGATGAATTTTAAGAAAATAAAGGAATATGTACAATCGAAAATAATACTAAAATTATTTATCTGCTCACATGTATATACATATATATATATATATATATATATATATATATATATGTGTGTGTGTGTGTATATATATGTGTATATATATATATATGTATATATATACACATATATATATACATATATATATATATGTATATATATACATATATATATATATGTATATATATACATACATATATATATATATATATATATATATATATATATATATATATATATATATATATATATATATATATATATATATATATATATATATATATATATATATATATATAAAACAGTTCCGTAACTGACTCATTCATTCACTGACTGACTGACTGACTGACATACAACGTACAGACCAAACCGCTGGACTTAAAGGGCTGAAATTTTGCATGGCGATTCTTCTAATAGTGTAGGTGTGCACTATGAAAGATTTAAAAAAATTCTTCTTAGATTTTTTAAAATTAAATTTTTAAGCTGTTTTTTAAACTTTTTTTACGTTTACATTCAAAATAATACATTGAGGGTTATAAAATTTGTATCACGCGAAAGATCATAAAAATTCCTTCAGAATGAATTTTTTTTCGAATTTTTACCTCCATTTCATAATTTTTGGTGAATTTTTAAAGATTAATTTTTAGAATTTAATCTATTAAATGATGATCACGTGATTTCTTTTTCTGGTACTTTCAATAAATTTATCGTCACGTGCGTAACAACTAAATAGACAAAAAAAATATTTTTTTCTCTTTCTAATGCAGCAGACGATTGGATATTATCCAAAAAAAATGCATATCCCTTACGATTTTTTTATAAATATATATATATAGATAGATAGATATTTTACATCAATTGTATACATTGATCATCGCATTTATTATAAATATATATATTTATTTTTTGACATAAATTGCATACGTTGACCGTTGTATTTAATTTGAATGTACTCCGTAGCGAAGCGCGGGTTTTCAGCTAGTATATATATTTATATATTTATATATATTTATATATATATATATATATATATATATATATATATATATATATATATATATATATATATATATATATATATATATATATATATATACACATATATATTTACATATATATATAAATATATATATACATACATACATATATATATATATACATACATACATATATATATATATATATATATACATACATATATACATATATATATATATACATACATATATAGATATATTTATACATATGTAAAATCAATGCCTAGGAGCTGAAAATTTCCCTAATTAGCAGCAGATATTTCCTATTCCCTCTTAAATTTCCCTCGGAAATATTTTCAACTCTCCGCCAAATTAGACTCCCGCTGATCCAATTTCCTGCATCCGCTGCGGTCTTTAAGTAAACAGGGGGAAAAAAACTTTGGGACGACAGCTATCCCAAACCCGTCTTTTTGGAGAGTAGGGTCTTGGGATACATGCTATCCCAGCCCGTAAGGAAAAGGTTAAAAAAGTTATCCCGATCCCCTTGATTACTTTTGTTTCCTTCATTATTTATTTTGATTAGCTTATTAGCCAACACTATCCATTCTGTTGTGGTTTGAGGAGGATTTGCAGCCATGGTCATTCTCATTTGAGCATTTAGGCCTTGTGTTAGGCCTTCTAGTATTAATTTCTGTGATAACCCCAATCTCTTTCCTACATCAATTTTTTTATGAAAATATTTGGTTAAGTCATCATTATATTCAAATTTCAAATTGGAAAATTCAGAGAATTCCACGCTATCTGCCTCAAAGAATAATTCTTGCAAAGTGTCTTTTAATTCTGTCCAATCTTGGATGTCTAGGCAAGTGTTTACAAAAACTGTTAGAGCCTTCCCTCTGAGAAATTTTGAAATATTTTTTATCCTTTGTTCATTTGGAACATTTGCTTGGGAAAATTTCTGCTCAATATAGGCAAGCCATTTTTGTAGTTTCATTCCCCCCTCTGGGTCAAAAGGAATAAAATCCCTGAATTCCCTCTCTACATTTTCAAGTTGAAAATGGTCCTTGCATTCTGTCTCAATTTTATCATTTGTTGTTGTTGTTTTTTCCCCCTGAATTTCTGTCTTTATAGTTTTATCTTCCATCTTATAAGTTTAACACAATATCACAATTATATTTCAATTTAAAACAAGAATATAATATCATACAATCATAGTTTACTAAACAATTTAAAAAGTTTATGATGGTAGACATACAACCTGGTCATGTGATGCTTGTCTTGTTACTGTAAAATTCTCGGTTGCACAAATTTTTATTTTTATTGTTTCACGGTACAGCGCTAGGGCTTGCATACCGGCTTAATTAAATTCACACACAAGAACACATCGATGATTTTTGAATGGTGGAGATTATTTCCTGACGACAATTGTGAAGAATTTATCACACAGAGCACTGGGGAACACAATCACAAAGATTCACTCGAAGTTGAAGTCAGAAGCAAAAGCAGCTACACAACTTGTGAAAAAAAAAAGACTCGCACATTATTCCGCTTGAAAATCACTCTGAACTCCTTCTCAGAAAAACAAACATGTCTCTCTCCATTGCTTAGCACACAGAACCCGAACTAAAACAGTAGCGCACAACACGTACTACGTCGGAATGACGGGGAAAAAGGAGATCTCGACCTTGACATATAAAGTCCACAGCGTGAAATAATTATTCTCCTGACCGAAGACCGCAAACAGCAACCGTACTTATGGCCTGGAACTCCATTGTGAATTTTCCGCGCAGCAAAACTTGAATTTCTGTTACAAGTCTGTAGATCCTGCCGTCTCTTTGTAATATACTGGACAACCCAAGGAAAAAATGGGCGTCCAGCACATCATAGGCAATGATGGTGTAGTCGTGGCTATAATAATACTCGACGCAGCAAGTTACAGCATTATACTAATTTTTATTTCGTCGGCGAATACGTCTTCTCAAGACAGTTACAAAATCCGAAAAGCCTACATGTACGTGATCCCAAACCTTATATAAACTTATCTCGTCATGTGATCGTAGTAAGGTTTAATTGGTTAAAAGTTAGGAAAAGGCGTGACAAATGCGCTAAAGCGTTTGATTTTCTGCCCACGCTACGCCAGTTTAGTTTTCGATTAACAGGCAGCCATTTAATTTTTTCTCTCGAGGTTATCGGAACTTAGATTCAAAAGCGAAATTTAGCTCGTACGCCCAAGGGAATTTAGAATAATGTTAGATTTTAAAATGGTATGGGGTTTTTAATGTTATATATATATATATATATATATATATATATATATATATATATATATATATATATATATGTCGGACTTAAGCGGGAACGAAATAATTATTCTAAATTTATAGTAATTAATTTATTGTCGTGGCGTAATTCGCCACTATTCTCATATCTTGGTTCGAAATACATCGAGAGAAATCGGTTGAAATTCCCTTTGGATTGATTGACATCTGTGGCCACGCCTTTGGTTCATCGCCGGTGTATGCGTCACAGAGATCATGTGGGCATGCGCGGTGGCTTTGGATGGCAGAAAAACAATAGCGTTTAATCAGACGGCGGGATTTAATCGTTGCTAGTGGACGCGTGTCAGCTGGGTCCATAATTTGAAAATGGCGAGAGCTCAAATATGCGCTACTTGGATCAGTGGTTGCTGGAAAGTGAAATAAATTGGCTTGATTTAGTTGGAACTATGTTTGTTTATTGGATTTAGACTACTTACCACTCGCCACCAGTATTAACATGATGACTTCGAATTAATCTGAGAACATGCAAACCACACGCCTGTCAAGAGCCGCGCAGGATTGAAAAGAACTACGCAGGGAAAAAAAAAAAAACCCGCCTCACTTTTGGATTAGCACTACAGTGCGAAAATTTATGAAACAACGATAAAATAAAAAAATAATAATACACCATGGCATCGAAGACTGAAGTGAAAAATGAATACCACGGAATCACACTCGACGACAATTGGATTCAAGAACAAATGAACACCGGAAATGAAAATGTCGATCAAGCGAATGATGAAAAGAAACCTACCTTTAAAAACTTACCAAGCTGCACAGAAAAAATTCAAGAAGCAATATTGAAAGAAAAACCGTTCGAAAGAAAAAATAAAGCTGACATAACATTAGCGATTCCATTTTATGACAATAATAAGATAAAGAACATTTACCAATGGTTCCAGTTGTTTGAAGAGAGTTGCAGCACGTTTGAATTAAATGAGAAATGGAAAAAAGAAAATTTAATGCGCTACGTAAGTCAAGATATTCAAGAAGTAATAATATCCATTGAACTATATAAAGAAGATTACATTAATATTAAAAAACAACTGCTGTCCATTTTTTCAAAGAGCAGAGAAGAATTAATTACAAGGTTTAGGACACTAAAATTAAATGACAATGATGACCTCTTCCACTATTTCAAGGCAAAACTAGAACTGGGAAAACAACTTCATAAAACAGACAGTGAAATAATAGAAACACTGTCATTAGACGCGTCAGGAAACATACGAACTTTGCTCTCGTTGCAAGAGATACGAACCCCTTTCGAATGGCTGGAAAAAGCGAGAAAAATACATTTGCCGGTACCACGGTCCGGACCGCGTATCGCTCCGGAAGGAAGAAGAGATTTTACCGCCGGCGATCGTCGAAACTTCGGTGACGGTGAGACAGCGCGCAGAGACTCGGAGCCAAACTACAGAAGGAGGTGGATTAATTATGATCAACCCAGAAGACAAAATGAAGGAAATTACAGCAATACGTCAAGATATGATGAACAGAGACACTATCAAAGTGCAGAAGATAACAACAGAAGACACCAAAATAACCATAGAGGATACTATGCAAATAACAGATGACTTACAATCCAAGCTCGGGTGAGTGAGCAAACATTTCAATTCTTATTAGACACCGGTAGTACAATTTCAATAATTTCACAATCATTACTTAAAGAGGTAAAATGTTTTAAAACATTAAATTTAAAAAATATGGTACTAAATCAAACTGATGGTCAAGTACCTGTAACAAAAATAATTAAAACAAATGTAACAATTGGCAAATTAACTAGAGAAATTGAAATGTGAGTCATTGAGAGTGACCTACCTTATGTATTGCTAAGTTTAGAACATATGAGACTTTTTCGTCTCGAAATAAATTTAAGAAAATTAAAGGTGTTCCAATGTAATAAAGAAATAATACTATGTAATAATAATAATAATTTTGTTAATCCATATGCATTGAATGCTCAAAGAGAAAATTGTAAAAATTATTGTAATAACATGTATAATGGTAAAAGGTATTATGAAAACAAAAATATGTGTAACTTTAGAAATGTAAACAAAAGTGTATATGAAGGTAGAAAATTTTTTAATTATCGGGCTGAAAATAATAACAGAAGATATCATAAAGGTAGAAATTTTGTAAAAAGAAACTATTTAAGATGTGATCACTCCCCTGAGTACTATGAAAGGACTGTTTACAATAATGCTGTGAAAGATATTGTGTATAATGTTTCTTCCAATGACATTGAAACCCTAAATGTTGATAATAACCAAAGAATGAGAAATCCAGTTATAAATTATGAGAGTTCAAACAAAATAGCAAATACTAATTATAATGTTCAAAATTTAAAGGAGATATCAGGTATCCCCGATGATACACTGAATACTCTATTTAAAGAGCCCGGTGATGCTTTGGACTTCCAAGCACCAGAGCAAATACCCGAGGACTGGCCCCATTTAGAAAACATTCTAGAAACTTTCGACCATATCTTTTCAAAAAATAACTATGACGTTGGAAAAATAAAATTAGAACCCCAAAAAATACACTTAACTTCAGAGCTCCCAATTGCACAACGACCATATCGCACATCTCAAACTGAAAATGCTGAAATAAAAAAACAAATAGACGAATTGTTAAAAGCAGGTTTTATAAAGCCCTCACATTCTCCATTTAGCGCCCCAGTAACATTAGCAATGAAAAAAGGCCAAGGAAAAACTAGGTTATGCATAGACTACAGAAAATTAAATGTAATTACTAAAACTGATTCTGAACCTATTCCACGAATTGATGACTAGCCAACTAGCCCATGCCAAATTTTTTTCAACATTAGATCTAACTTCAGGGTATTGGCACATAGAAATACATGACCTCGACACTGAAAAATTGGCATTCACAACAAACTTTGGACTTTATGAATGGACAAGACTACCGTTTGGTTGGAAAAATGCACCAAGTGTCTTCCAGAGAGCAATTAGGCAAATTCTAAATAAATACCAAATCAATTATGCTTTGAACTATTTTGATGATATAATAATATTTTCACAAACCTTTAATGAACATATGAAACATTTAGAAGAAATTTTTAAAATTTGTGAAAAGGAAAATATCAAATTAAACCAATCAAAATGTCAATTTGCTAAGAAAGAAATAAAATTTTTAGGATATGAAATTTCGAAAGGACAATATTCACCTCATAATGTAAACATTGAAACAATAAAAAAATTACTACCACCCAAAAATGTTAAAGAATTGCAGAGATTTTTAGGATCCATAAATGTCTATCAGAAGTTTATACAAGACTATGCAAAATTGAGACTTCCATTAAACAAATTACTTAAAAAGGATGTAAAATGGGATTGGTCCCAAGAATGTCAAAATTCCTACCAAAGACTAAAAGATGAACTCATATCAAAACCGATTTTAACCCTTTTTAACCCAAATTACCCATGTCACCTTTTTGTCGACGCAAGTCAAGAAGCAGTTGCTGCTGTCCTAAAGCAAAAGCACCCTAATGGCCAACTACACCCAATCGCTTTTCACTCAAGACAACTGAAAAAACACGAAAGAAACTATTCTGTCACTGAGCTTGAATGCTTGGCGATTGTTGATTCTATTGACCGTTTCCATTGTTACTTACATGGAAAAAAATTCACAGTACATTCGGATCATTCAGCCTTACAATGGCTCAAAAATATTAAAAATTTAACTGGACGACTGTTTAGATGGTCTTTAAAACTTTCCATGTATGATTATGAAATAGTGCACAGTAAAGGTAAATATAATTATGAAGCTGATATGCTATCAAGGAACCCAATAAGCCACTTTGTATCACAATATTCTTATTTTCTAACCACAGATGAAATTATTCAGGCACAATTAAATGATAATGTTAATAATGTAAAGTACAAAAAATATAGTGGAGTTCTAACAGTAAAAAAGAAAAATCTAATCAAAATTGTAGTCCCGCCATCATTAAGACTAAAATTAATAACCGCTGCACATGAAAAATTTGGCCACCCAGGTGTGAGAAAGATGTTACAATTAATTTCCCCTATTTACTATTGGCAAGACATAATATTAGACATTTCAAATTTTGTTCGTTGTTGTGAAACATGTCAGAAAAACAAGAAATCGACTCAGAGAAAGTATGGACTGATGGAACAAGTGCCAATTGCTTATGAACCATTTGACCTAATCTCAGTTGATACAGTTGGAGGTTTTAACTATTATAATTCGACAAGAAAATATCTTCATCTGGTGATTGATCATGCAACAAGATATATTTGGACTTTTCCTTCAAAAAGTGTGACAAGTGAGACATACACAAACTGTTTAAAACAAATTTTCAAAATTAAAGTTCCCAAACAAATATTAAGTGACAGAAATGCTGCATTTACTTCTTCAAGGTTTAAGAAATTCCTAAAACACCACAATACGAGACAATTACTCACCTCAGCCCACAGACCCCAGTGTAATGGCAAAAATGAGAGATGCAATCAAACGATTGAATCCAAATTAAGGTGTAAAGTTAATACTTCTTCGAAAAAAATTCCATGGACAAAAATTTTAGAACAAGTAACTTCCGAATATAATAATCAACCCCATAGAGTAACTGGATTTTCCCCGAATTACCTCCTATTTGGAAATTTACCATATAACTCACCATTACCTAAAATAACTTCATTACATTATCCGCCAGTTGAAGAAGCAAGAAAGATTGCAGTGCAAAGAACAATTCAGCACCATAAAATTAATAAGCAAAGATATGATAGAAATTTTATGCAGTCAAACTTCAAAATTGGTGACTTAGTGATGTACGAAGAATTCAAATACCCAAATTCAAGAAAATTAGATCCACCCTATTCAGGCCCTTATAAAATTTTAAGCCAGCTTTCTAATGTTAATTTCGAAATTGATAAACCAAACCACTACACTGGGAAAAAGAGTGAAATTGTGCACTCAACTAGATTAAGGTATTTTCATCCATATAGTGAGTTTAAATTACAATAATGTCGTTTCATGCACAATTTTGGAGAGGGGGGGGAAATTAAGATAAAATGTTGATACGAGTTACAAGTAAAAAATTGAAATTATAAAATTATGATTGTTAATGAGTAAATAAAATAATAACATTGGAACTGATGAAGTATCATTGTGAAATTAAACTAGAAGATGATTTGTATTGAATTTATTGGATGTTAATAATTATGTATTTTTGAATTGAAATTTAATAACTTATGAAAGAACTTTGGCTAAACCTAAATTATTTTGAAAATTTTGTTACCATCTTTGCAATGTTTTGTTACATTAATGTGTTGAGCTGTATCTACATTTTCCCGAATATGACCAAATTGCCTATCCCAGAGATCCATCTCTTAATTGATTTTATATGTTGGGTGCCTAACACCCTCTTGACTCCACTTATGTGGTTAAACATTGTGTGCTGTCTTAAATTAAAGATATATTTTTAAAAAAAAAGAGGAAAAACTATCGTTCTACTGGACTGTTAAACTTTCTACTAGAAAACTTTTGTATGTGATCTTCTGGATCTCCTGGGCTAATAATCGACTGTGACACTCCTACTTCTTTCATCTGTCAGTAAATTTTCTCTTTCTTGAATGCTCTGTCCTCTCCCCCACACCTAACCACGAGTTGGAAGTCGTCCCAACCTCTTTGTAGCTTTATAAATAGACTTTACTTCACATGCTCAGTCATAATGTACTGAAAAATATTACTTAAATAAGAATGACTAAAGACAGGCTTGGGATGACCGCTCCTTTGTCCTCCCTTTTCCTTCAGGTTTCTGTTGACTCGTGTTTTCCCCATTGGAATTCATGAGTGAACGGATTGCCCTTTTCCTCTTGGTTGGCTGGGTGTTAAATCCTTTCCTTTTTCTGGAGTCAGTAAGTGAATACTGATCTCTTTTGAGCTTTTCCCAACCTAGAGTTTCAGTGTCGTGCACTATACGCACCAATTTTTCACTCTGAATTTTGTTTAGAGTTGTCGGTTGTGGTTAAGACGGTGGGAAATTGTTGAACCTGTTCTCCTCTGACCCAACCATGCACTTGTTCACTCAACTACAAAAACATACACCTTGAATTAAACAGAATGTACACAGATGAAGAAGTGGTACACCAGTACCAAAAGTGAATTGTTTTACATAATGAATCTATCATTGTGAAATATTAAGGTGAATGAAGTGTAAATTATAAAATGTTTGATAACTTTGAATTGTGATAAATTTGAATCAGAGTTTTGTGTTATGAAAAAATTTTGAAGTATAAATAATATGTAGAGAATTTCGAATTTCATGTGTAATTTCATATGTTTGTATTTCATAAGTAAGTCGAAGGTATAAAACAGCTCTAAAAAGATAAACTGTATTGTAATTGATGTCAAAATACATTTGTGTCGTTCGGTAAGTACAAGATATAAGTAAAATAATCCCATGGGAAAATGATAAATATGTATATTTTTTCAATTATTAATATTTTGTGTCTCTGAGTATTTTACAGGGTCAACCATGTCAAGGAGGCCTCCAAACAAGCCGGTCGACCGCATTTAGTTTTGTCTTTCATATATTTAAATATTTTTTCATGTACATCCAGTTTCACATTACCATAATCTGTGTAAATAAAGTCATACTTGTAGAATTTTAAACTGGAACTGTTATAAAATTATAAGATGAGTGGACAGCCTACAGGACTGTTGATTACGTTACCACTCAACGAGGCTGATGAAAGTATTAAAGCTAGTACTTTAGATTCACTTACTAATTGAAAAACTTGCGTTATTAGACATGTATGGTAGTAAACCTTGACTGGAATATTAAACTCAATAAAATGTTGCATAATTGTTGCATAATTCCTCCTTTCAAACAATAATACGAATCTGGAAAATTAAAAAAAACGGCCTTAATTAAACAAATCACAGCTTTTTTAATAATGAAATTATTTAAATTATTTGACGAATCGAAATATTTTAAGTAAGTGTCATCTTAAAGTGTGAAAATATAAGCTTAATCACTGGTGAAAGGAGATCTAAAATTTATTCAAATTAATTTAAATTTCAATGCTATCGCTTTATATCGCTAAACAAAGCTGCATTTTTACCTGGCCCTAACAGAATAAAATTTTATTTTTGCTACATTTTTATTCGAAATTTCATGCTTTTATTTATTTAAAGTTCAAAGTTATTTATTAATAGTTAAGTTATAAAGTACAAAATAATTTTAAATCAATTATTTTCTTCATATAAATACTACACTAAATAAAAATTGAATAAAACTTTCTAACTGTTCCTCTTAAATTAGGATTCTCTTCCAAGATTATATTTTTATCTTATTTTGCAAAATATTTCTATTAATGCGATTAAGAACTATACAAATACACACACACACACACACACATATATATATATATATATATATATATATATATGAAAAAACTTATTTCAAATCCTGATTAAAGACTAAATTTCTGAATTTAAAGTATACTTCTTTTCATGTTTAAAAATATATTTTTACGTTTATAATACAGTACGTAACATCGAATATACATTCATATACTGAAAGGGACACGGGACCATGCAATCGATTTTTTAATTTTTCAATTTTTAACTCCATATACAAAATGGGAATAATTGGTATTCTTTTTTTACTACATTGAAGACCCATAGAATTCAAAATAAATTGCATTTTGGCAGAAAAAGGCCCGCTTTTCAAAGAAGTTTAAAAGATGCTATCATTTTTAAACTGTTCCCTGTGTATTCGAAATCATTCAGAAACCTTAATTTTTTATATAAGTTTACCATATATATATATATATATATATATATATATATACAGGGTGGTCATAAAGAAACTTTGCCGATATATGGACCCCTAGTGGCCGTTCCGTTCGACCTATCGAGATGAGATTTCAGATACAGTTATTCAGAGGTATGAGCTCGGGATTCTGTGAATGGCGCTCACGGTTACGGTTATTGGTACAGAATCTTGAAATTTTCAAACTGCAATACCCACTTTTTCCTGTCACAAAATTCTCAGCGTATGCGAAAACCCTAAAAAGCGTTGGAACGGTACGTGTATCACACAAAACAGACACGTTATGCACTCACAAAAAACAGCTCTGCGAATGGATAATAAAAACGATATATAGACCTCTAGCGGCCGTTCCGTTCAACCTATCCAGATGAGATTTCAGATATAGTTATTCAGAGGTATGAGCTCGGGATTCTGAGAACGGCAACACAGTGACTCCCACGGTTACGGTCATAAGTATAGTCACGGTTACGGTCATAAGTATAAATTTACAAATGGGAACGCCCACTTTTTCCCTTCGCAAAATGCTCAGCGCATACGAAAACCCTAAAAAGCGTTGGAACGGTACGTGTATCACAAAAAGCGGACGCGTTATGCACGCACAAAAGAAAAACTCTGCGAATGGCTAACAAAAATATGATCAAACAGATTTTTATCGGATTTCTACACTGAATATCTGGCGAACGGCGTTCTGTGATTGGTTTCTAGCCTCTGTCATATGCAAATTTCCTCCATGCGCCCCGATCGTGTCTTTGTTGGCCATTCACAGAGCTGCGTTCCAACACTTTCTAGGGTTTTCGCATTCGCTGAGCATTATGCAAGGGAAAAAAGTGAGTGTTGTCATTTGAAGATTTTGAGTTTCTGTACCTATAACCATAACCGTATGAGTCACTTTGTTGCCATTCACAGAATCCCGAGCTCATACCTCTGAATAACTATATCTGATATCTCTTCTTGATCAGTTGAACGGAACAGCTGCTAAAGGTCCATATCTATATATATATATATACACACACACACATATATATATATGTATATATATATATATATATATATATATATATATATATATATATATATATATATATATATAAATATATTTATGCATATATAATATAATATAATATATGTATGTATATATATATATATATATATATATAATCTATATATATAAACATAATTGTTCATTACTTTTTTGTATAAATCTAAAGCCAAAAAAAATTTTTAATCTGCCTTTTATTTTATTTTTTTTTTAATTTTTGCTTCATGTCATGGTCTATATTTTTGAAAAATATTTCTGGATTCAAAAAAAGATGTACAATTTTTTTGATAAATACTTCCATTAAGAGTCCTGAGAAATTTCGAAGAAATCAAAAGAAATTGAATGCGCATGGAGCCTATTGAAAAATTTTAGCACATTTAAAGAATTTTGAAAAACCGGTCCTATTCATCCACAAAATACTTATTTATGAATTCTAAGAACTTTCAATGTAGTAGAAAAGAATATTAATCCTACACATCTTGTATACAGAGAAAAATATTCAAAATAAGTGGTTGGAGATAACTTTTAGTATCTTGTCCGTTTTAGTATATGAATATGTATTAGATGTTACGTACTATATTATGAATATAGAAATATATTTTTAAACATTAAAAAAATTTTCCTCAAATTCAGAAACTAATCAGTAATTAGGAAGCTAGTAAGGTAATATGTAAAATTTAAAAGCAGAAGAACACATTATTTGGAATTCTTATAAGTCTTGGTCCATATTTCAGAACAAATTTCTTTTATAAATACTAAAACAACTTCATATTTAATAACTATTGCACAACTGCAAAATCTATTATTTTGAAGACTAATTTAATGATATTAAAACTACCTTCATATAAAATAATATTTATGATCTAAAAATTACTTTAATATCAAATATACACAAATAAATGCTACGCATCAATTTTTCAGGAAAAATAAACGTTAAACAAAAATATACTTCTTAAGAAAAAAAAGAAAAACACTGTGGACCGAGCTTTTTCTGCGTCTGGGTATGGAAAATGTCTCGAAATGTAAGATCTACATTCTGCTGACGAGGGTGCAATCTCTAGGGAAGAAGATTAATGTTGGCAACCCGAGAGCTGAATTCCTGAAGAATACAATACATGGTCTCGTAATACTTGTTCTTGAGTATAAAACGCTCTGTCAACTACGCACTTTTTATTTTCTATTGTAAATGTCAAATGCGATTCATCTTTCGCAGACATCTGAAGAAATTTAGAAGACAGTTGGTCTCGCGTGAATTAAAGTACTGTAAATTATGAATTTTACTCTGTTTTATTATTGCAATGGTACAAAAATTCTTTTTCTCAATTCTTGAGGAATAAAAACAAATAATACTCTTTTCCGAAACATGATTTTTTTATGATTCTGTGGAATGTGTGCCATTAGCAAGAGTAAAGAGGTATTTTGTTTTCTCATTTACTCTTTAATTTTTTTAAATTAAACTGAAATTAAAAACTAATTGCTAATATAAAAACCGTTAGTATAACGTTAATTTAAAACTGAGTAAAGTTAATTTAAAAACTAAAAGTGGATAAATTACTGAAAAAATCTTTTTTAATGATTAAATCTTTTTTTTTTCCAATGCGGAGGCACTTGTCGTGAGACATTCGCCTATACCACGCCACAATTTTACTGCCCATTTTATTGTGGGGGCACCATATAGGCGGACAGCATTACCCCCTATGAAGGGACGACACGAACGGAGGCATATTTCGTGGCGCGACGCCAGGATTCGATCTGAGCACCCTCAACACTGAAAACCAGCGCGCTGTATCACTGGGCCGCCACAAGCCCTAATGATTAAATCTGTAAAACTGTATAGCGTTCCATTTTCCACAAATCCTACAGGCATCTATCTAATTATTTTGTGTTAGAAATGAGTGCTGATACAGAAGGAATTATTTGTGGCTATATGTCATTCATATATATTATATTAAATAATCTATTTTTTTCTTATTTACTGTTTTATTTTTAAAATTAAATTTTTTTAAAGAACTAATTGTTAATATAAAAACCGTTAGTATAACGTTAATTTAAAACTTAGTAAAGTTAATTTAAAAACTAAAAGTGGATAAATTCCTGAAAAAATCCTTTTTAATGATTAAATCTGTAGACCGTGTAGCGTTTCATTTTCCACAAATCCTACAGGTATCTATCTAATTTTTTTGTGTTAGAAATGAGTGCTGATACCAAAAAAATGTGGACTTTTTGCGGCTATATGTCATTCATATATATTGTATTAAAGAACAATACAGTTTTTTACATTCAAATCAATATATTCTATTACAAATATTTTTTTTCAATGATCTGGTCATTTTTCTCAATTAATCTGGTGATTAGTTTAGAGAGACTTTGAATCAGTTTCTCTTTTTCCCCACATGGAATAGATTTAAGTTTCAAAAATTCTAATGTGTAGGGTAGCCATTCTAGTTAGTAATAAGAAGTAGTAAAAGAAAACCAAAAAAAAATTATAATGAAACATTTTTCTATTATTTAAAATTTTCTCGTTGCAGAGATGGGATATTTGTAACATTCAGTTAGTATATGTTAAGACATTTTGTTAATGCACTGCATTTTTATCCAAAATATCTTAGCTTATTCAGCAGTTGGCGTCATAAATAATTATTAACATACATTTGAAGTACAGATTATTGTTTCAGTTCATTAAACTAGCTAAACTTTTATACAAAAGATTACAAAAGCATAGGTGTAAACATTATTCACGGATAGTTAAAATCAAAAAGCTATGATAAAAGTTTTCATCACATTATAATTCTCCATTGAAATGTTATAAATTAGAACACAGTAAATACTTCATTAAAGTGACATATGAGGCGGAGAATGGCAAACTGATGTAAGTCACATTTTCAACTTTTTTTCATTTCAGGGCAAAAATGTAATCTCCATGTTCAATTTATAGTGGAATTGCAAATAATTATTATTTGCAATAAAATAATAATTATTTTAAAATATAATGTTTAATTTATAAAGGAATTTTTTGCAGTTCTTTGCAGCAAAACGCTTTGGACTTACAACATTTACTGACTTACACCACTTTGCCTTTCACCGCCTCATATGTTATATTATAATATACTGTAGAAGGTAACTACTATCAGAACAAAAAACATAAAATAATTCATATAATAAGGAATGTGTTTTTCTGTTTAAATTAGTAATGTACTTTTCTTTCTGATAAGTATATATATATATATATATATATATATGTGTGTGTGTGTGTGTGTATTTACATTTATTTATTCATTTATTTATATATTTATATGTTTAGCATCACCATAAAGTGCACATATATAATGAGATAGGTCTTGTAAATTCAGTATTAAGAATTAATAAGAAATTCTGCATACTATACAAAGCAGTTTAAAATAGTGAAATTTCTGTATGACAAGCTTTAATTATATAGGAAATAAATAATGGAGCAAGACTGATTACCTGCGGTATTTCATTATTTCATAGGCACATAGAAATTAAGTATATATTTATAAAAAAATACATATAAACGACACCGTATTAGGTTTCGAAATACATCGAATATAGTTTCTATACAGAAAATAAATATGTTACACGACAACAGCAATAGCCATGTATGCTAATTTTTGTAATTTTGTTTTACGATCATTGAAAATTAAACTTTATGTACACAAGAAATTTCCTTTGGGTATTCTGCAACACCACACGCAACGTTTAAGTCCCCGGCACTTTATGTCTACGTTGTTGTTATTAAGAATTCTGAATTCATTATCATTTTTTACGATGTGCGCAAAATTTTTATGACTTTCTTCAGTAACGCAAAATTATGAGATCACAGCTATCTGGTGTAGCAAGGAGGCTCCACTTCCTTGTTTGTTAAGAGAAATGAATTATTGCCCATTTACGCATTTTCCGTGATGCTATAAAAATCAAAAAACACTCTTCTTTTCAATAAAACCCTAAATTATAGGTGTATTTAGGGCACCACAAGAAAAATATACGAGAAGAGCATGAAGTATAATTTTTACACTTTTACTGTTATCATAACTCTGTTATTATAAGACTGTTATTATTAAATCACTCGATGTAACAGGAATATTGTTTATATATGATGAACAAACCTAACGAATAGGAATATAAGCAAGAAAAATATATGAGAAGTGCATGAAGTATAATTTTTACACTTTTACTGTTATCATAACTCTGTTATTATAAGACTGTTATTATTAAATCACTCGATCTAACATGAATATTTTTTATATATGATCAACAAACCTAAGTAATAGAATCTGGAATATAAGCATAAAGCTTGATTTTTTCTGGAAATTCAAAAATTAACAAGCTAATTTTGCTTTTGCAAAATAAATGCAGCAGAAGGATAAGAATTTCTGAGGTAGAAATCATAATGTTGAAATACCCAAAATCAATATATTTCGTTAAATGTTTCTTTTATAAATATACTTTTTCTTTGAACGGACTAAACATTCTTTTCATAATCTAATTTGTAAGGAGAAAGTCCAGTAACATAAAGAATTCAGTGTAAATTTTTGAATTAAACAAACTCTACAATTTTTTTGCAGCTGTGGCCTTTCCTAGGAAGGCGTTTTCCATGTCGATATTTATACCATAACTTAATGTTCATTTTTACACTATAAAAATAATTGAATAAAAATTACTCAATATCGTACTCTCCACAGTTTTGAAAAATATTTTAATAGAATATATTTCAGATTTTATATATAATTTAATATTTATTTTCATGAAAACCACCGTGAGAGTTGCTATGAGTTAAGTGATTTGTCAGTTTTATTGCAGATTATTATTTGTAGAATTAATTAACAAATCTATTAACAATTCTTGAGCATTATTGATCAGAAACAAGAGGGAAAATCATATATTTTCTAAATCGGTATTAGAAAAATTAATCATAACATGTCGTTGGTTCTCGATTTTCTATAAAGGCATTTGGATCAATTCCAAAATGGAAAATAACTAACTTTTCCTTATTTATACGTTTGTGTCATTCCAGTATAAAATTTCTATGGAAGAGTTTGCTTTATACCATATAAGAAAAGATAAGCAAAAATGTTCATAGAGTGGCTATTATAATTCAGGAAAGAGCAACGTGCAGTTGACAGCTATAGACTACCACAATGATGCTCTTCTGGCGTCTGACGATCAGATAGCGTGACTGAATTCCATTTCCTTTCGCTGCTCCTTTTGTGCTAAATGAATTCAAGAAAGAAAAGAAAAAATATATTGAATGTATTAAGCCCATTCACACAATACCTTAATGTTTTAATCTCTTGTAACATCAAATATTTTCTATAATGTATCTCTTTCTCTTATCTGTTTTAACAGTGGCTTAAGAAAACTTTAGGAGTGTTTTTCTTGGATAATTTAGAAATCTTCTCAATCTTAAGCGTGTTACTTTCCGTCTAATAAAAGCACTGGATACAGAAAAAAATAAATATTTATTAATGCAGTTGCGAATAGAAGAAAATGGGGTAATTACATTATTCCCGTTATTAATATACTGAAAAAAATTAAACACGTGAACTGAGATAAAATGGGTGTTTAAAAATTATGTAGTATAAATAGGAAAATACACGTTATTCTGTAAGTGATATCGACTTAGAAAACTTTCTTTCTTTCTATTAAATCTTTTTTAAAGAAGTGTTCACATTATTACCCCGGGCTTGCATATAGTATATATAGTATCTCATTCTGGCATTTTAACAGGTAGTTATATATTTATGACACTAATTTTTATATTTATAAGCCTATGACACCAATTTATGTATGCATGAATCTTTTACTTAAACCGATTGCATTTAAAAATCATTACGCCATAAGTGTTTCAACAAAAATCGATTTTTGTTGAACTAAAAATCTTTACAATAATATATTTTTGTAACTACGGAAGATAGCATTACATAACAATAATTAAGTTATGTAATGCTATCTTAATTCAACAAATATCTACTTTTGTTGAACTAAAAATCTTTACAATAATCTATTTTCGTAATTATGCAAGATAGTATTACATAACAATAATTAAGTTATGTAATTCTATCTTACTTCAACAAAAATATATTTTTGTTGAACTAAAAACCTTTACAATAATCTATTTTTATAATTTCGCAAGATAGTATTACATAACAATAATTAGAGAAAATAATCTGAAGAATAAAATTTAAATGATGAAATAACGGGATCATGTCTGTGGTAGAACATTAGCAGCAACTCTAGAGGATCCATATTTAATCTCCTGTTCCGACAGAAGGTTATCAAAAACAGACACTAACTTTCCGACAGAAGGTTATTGGTAAAGTGTGTACACTAACATTTTGACATTTTCCACAGGAAACATGCAGAAAAGGAAAAGCAAGTACATACGGCTTCTGCATTTCCTTTAAAAAAAGTATGATCATGTTTTGTAAATTTAAGGGGTAATTTTTTATAAAGATTTTATTCCCCTAGTTCTCTTTAAGATGAATTTTTCATGAGAATAAATACTCTGCAAACACAGCATCTGTAAAATTATCTTTTAGCATTTCAAATGTTTATTTACTTACACCATTCAGGAACTGCAGTAGCATAAAATCGGAAAGGAAAAAAATTAGTTCGAAATATAACATATGTTTGAGAAGAAATTGCACTACTATAACTCAAGCAGCCGTTGGGCTTTCCCAAAAAGATTTTAAAGACGTATACATGTAAGATTCAGTTTTAAAGTAAATTTAATTTATTATAAACACTTGTTAAGTAATAGGGACATAAATACATTAGGCAAAAAGTGTTCAAGTAGATGGATGGATAAACGATAGTTGTTTTTATATAGCACAAACTTGAAATTAAAAACGTGCATAATAATGTGTTCACAGAATTGAAAAGAAGTTGTAGTGGACTCATAAAAATGCTTTCCATTAATATTACTGCTAGGGTATTGTGGAAACAAATGCAAAAAGAATGGCATTTAACAAAACACAATCCCAATTCAAACGGTGTCTGGGTATGAAAAAGATTTTAATATACACGCGTATAAACACTAGACATAGAAATACCAGTAAACTGACATAGCTTTATTCTGCGAGAAAATATTTTCCAAAAGAAATTCCGATCCATTATTCAACTCAGAGCTCATATGTTACTGTTCTGTGTTTCATAAATAGTCAATTGATATATTATTTACAAAAATTTATTCTTCGTTTGCTTACAATTTTTTCCAGAACCGGTCTCCAGTTTGACATTGTCGTATGGACTGAACGTCCCGGTCGACGTGATATTTCGAGAACAAATTTTCCCAGTATAACGTTTGATTTGATTGTGTGTCTTAACATTTATATAAACTAATAAGTTTTTGCAACAACATACTATTGAGATATTCTTCTTTCACCTCATCTTTAGTGTCAGAACCAAGCATGTGTATGTAGTATGTCACTGTAACTACAGACCTCACTAGCTCTCCCACTAAAGGTCCTAGGCATGCCATCGTAGGAAACGACAAAATTTCTTAAGCACAATTTCTTTAAATGTTTATAGGTAATTCAGATACTGTGGAGCCCATAATAGTTTTCACTTACAGACTCCCAAGATAAGCCAATTTTTTCCATGTGTTGCCTTTATAAGCCTGTGCTTCACATAGTTTTGCTATATATTGTAGATAATAGATAAAATTTAAGAAAATATGCTCCAAACTAGTCATTACGTTAAACAGTTAATGGGGAGCCGACCTCATCGGCTCTCAAGAGATGCCTATTTCTAGATGTGTTACCTTTATAAGTCTGTATTCCCTGCAGTTTTGCTAAATCTTGTAAATAATGCAATTAGTATAATAAAATAAGTTTTAAACTGGTCAGTGCAATCCCAAAATATAAAGTCATTGATATTTATCCTAAAAAATGAGTAAAAAAGGGTCGACAAACAGTTTTTGCTCTACTAAGTTGAATCGTACAATTTTTATTCTTAATTATAAATAAATATTCAGATTTTCATCTCTTTCCAAATACAATCAATATTGGCATTGTTCATAGTCTTTCTTTCCTGCTTACCAAGTATAGACTATCCTACCGACAATCCTTGCCAGAATAATTTGAACTTTCTAAAAAGGAAATAACAGATTGAAATTGAAATTGAAATTCATAATATGTATTAATTAATAGTTAAACAATATTTATATAGCTTTTTAATTTTTTTAAATATACAAATGGATGTACGAAGTTTTAAATCATCTGACCAATTTTTTTTAGTTTTTTTAATTGCTATGCATATTTAATTGTGTAAACTGGAAACTGTAAACTGTATTATTGTCTTAGAAAAGAACTCTTTAAATAATTTTAAAATTACAATAATTTGTAACTTTTATTTGCTTTATATGTAGAAAAGGCTTATCAATTTGTTCAATATATAGTAACTATTTTTACATTTCTGGCCGGAATAATAGTTCTTTTAAATACACAAATGTTTGTTTACAAAGAGTACAGTATACTTCAAAACACATCAAAATAACCTTAGTCATATCTAGTTTTTTTTATTCTGTAAAATTAAGCAGAGTAACTTAAAATAAGTTAGGTCCATATATATATATATATATATATATATATATGAACTGAGAAATACTTCATTACAATATTATAATATTTGCCATATTTACTATCGGAAAGAGTGGAGATTCAACTTATTTAATTAATAAACAATGATTTTAACTCTGTAATTCATGGGATATAGTTTTTATAATAAAATTGTATCTATTTATTTAAAAAGGCTGTCAGTAAAAGTAATATTTATAAGAAAATACTTATAATTATTAAAGAATGTCAATGGTTATTTGTAATGAGTTGTCTTGATTTTATATATTCATTTTTTGATGAGCCCTCACTTGCTTTATAACTGCAAGAATTTATTATCTAACGTGTTTTAATGGGTAAACATTTTTGCAAAATATTAATGTAAAATACTGCATTTTTTATCCAAAATTACTTGTCCTCTTTTTAATAGTTTTTTCTTCCAACTGAATATGCTCAAGAAATATTTATTTATGGAATAAAAAGTATTGTTTCTTTTTTTACTACTCATCGTAAGTATGAATGATAAGAATATATTTATAAGCTAAAAAATAAAACCTAATTCATATTTTCTGGATTAGAATGTTTCTCGCAAAACCAAAGGGAATTCTTTATTTTGTAGTCATCAGCATAATAATTACTGATATGTTTATTCAATTATTGTGACTTATTTATAGACTATCTTTATTCTAATGCAATTCGTAGAAAAACAATATAATTTTGTAAATAAAAACCCTTCTAGGATGAAATAAAATATCTTAAAATAACTATGAATAATAGCGATTGATTTTCTATACCTCGTTAGTCTACATGATAAGAATATGTATTTCCAAGGTAGTGAGATGTTTCTTGCTTTAACTGACATAATATTCTTGCAGCTATTCTTTATCAAGAGTTTAAGTATATTTAAGGGTCTTGTTGTTGTTTCTTATACCCCCTGCCGGAAGTATTCCAGACCAGGTGCATATAGGCTAGCGGGCTAAGGGGCTCGTCTCCGGATTATAATGCCATCGCAAGGATCATAGTCGGATTTATCTAGGTGCCACCTCAATTTCGACCTAGCAACCTCAGAGGTGGCATTTGGGGGGGGGGGTCGTACTCTCTCCCTCTCAGTCCTCATAGGGGGACTTTTCGGTCAACGGCTTTCACGTCCCCTTACCCGGCCTAGACACGAATGTATGTAATAGCGTTTGTCGGGATTGGATACGAACACCCACAGCACCGAAAGCCGAGGCGCAACCACTGGTCTACAACAGTCACTAAGAATATTTATAAATATTTTCGTGTATTTCGAAAGGTTAAACTTTTCTGGGATACTTTTTACTCAAAAAGTAGTTTACTAGTTTGTACGGTAATAAGATTGTAAACACAGAGATTATTGACTGAAAAATAGTATAAATTGTATCTACGCTGCTATAATTATTAGCATGCTCACGACTATGCATAAACTCATATCTAGTGCAAATGCATTTGTTCTTCCAACTGAACCACATAAGAAATTTTCGTCAAAGATTATAATGTATAGTTAGCATACAAGAAACAAGATATAAAATCGACATATGGAACTAAGGCAAAATACTTTCAAAAGTAGATGTATTCCTATAATCGTCGTCTTGCACATTTTGAAATTTACGGGGGATGGTCAATTCATCTCATATATTTTATGAAATAATAGTCTGACATATTTGAGGAAAATTACTGGGGATAATACGAAGGAGGCAAAGACTTAGATACAATTAATATTTCCTGACCAATGACATATCTCTGACTCAGGTATATTATGAATAACTACTACTCTATTTAAATATATATATAATTCTAGGGTAGATGGCCATAGAGGACAGATGGTCAATCTAAATATTTCCATAACTTGATCATAGATTGCAGTTTAAACTTTTTTCGTAGGAAATATTCAACAAGTTCATTCATTGCGAGGTATAGCTGTGTTTTTCGATTCTAAAAAATAAGTGAAATTTTAATGTTTATTTAATTTAGTAGTTGAATATTTTTGTTGAGTTAGGTATCTAAATGTTTTGCAACACGTGCGTTACATTTTTTTTTATTTTACGGACTTTTATGGCACGTATATAATCCAATCTTTGCTTTTAAGCCTAAAACAAAGACGTACAATGGCGTAGTGGCGCTTTAAATTGGGTGGCCATCTGTCCTTCAATTTTAGGATAGATGCCCACATAAAATCGAGTAGAGATGACCAACTTTAATCAATATTTCAAAATTATACGGAGTAAATATTTTTACTAAATACAATTATATTTAAAATAATTATATAAATTTTATGTTTATAATTATATTAATTGATATAATTGTTTCAATTTTAACTAATATAAATATTTCAATAATAATAATAATATAATATGCCGAACGATGTTTTTTCCAGTTTTTCAAGATGCCGAATAAATACATTAAATACATAAAAAGTACATATGAATACATTTAAATGTATAAGAAAGCATCATTCAAACCGAGGGACCTGGAGTCAAAATGATTTGTCTAAGGCAATGGAGGCTGTGCAAACGGGATCTTATTCGGTAAAAGGAGCGTCTATTGCATTTCACATTCCACGCAAGACTTTGGAGCGCCGATTGATGACTAATAACTCCAATAAAGACAGCATGAGTTCTGGTCGAATGTTTGGAAAAAAAAAGAAGAAAGATTTGTAAGACACATTAAACGAATGAAGAAACAAGGATTCTCATTTACTCGAGATGATATGAGAATTCTCGCTTTTGAATTTGCCAAAAAACTGGATATAAAGCACCGTTTTAATGATACAAGTGAAAAAAAACACGACACTTCCAGTAGCGAAGAAGATGAAATACATTTGAAATTATCAGATTCTACAGATTCCGAGGGAAGAGAATTTGATGAGGATAACTGTGTTGGTTTTGGAGAAGAATACAATACCACGACCAAAAAGGATGACTGGATAAAATGTCTGATAAGGTGCCTGAAGTGGTTTCCTGAAACGTGTACAAACTATCAAGACCTTTGCCAAAAATGTGGTAAAATTTTACGAAAAGTGAAGGGTTGAAATTATACTTCAAATGTTGTTTATTCGAAATTTATTCACTCATTTTCCGTGATATAATTTCATCTTTACAAATTACTATATATTTTTCATGATTAAGTATATGAAATGTATTGTTTTTTGCTATTTTAACTTCACTTTTTCTTTCTTGTATTGGATGGCCATCTCTTCTCGGCTTGTATGAGAGATGGCCATCTGCCATTTTAATTTCAAACTACGTTTCCCACGCTTTGTTGTGAATTTTTAATTATTTTTGCCCAAAATATGATGAATATACGTATAAGAATTATAAATATGCATAAATATTTCTTGTGTTTGCATTCTAACAATTCTTATTTCAATCTTTAAAAACTATGGCCATCTATCCTAGAGTTACCCTATATATATATATATATATATATATATATATATATATATATATATATATATATATATATATATATATATATATATATATATATATATATTCCCTATCTGTATTTTTAGGTGTGGAATACAAATAAAAATGTAAATAATTAATTTTAAAAGCATATGCCTCTGTGGTATATGAAGTATTCGAATAAATGAAAATGACCGAGGGCCTGTGGCGGCCTTGTGGTACAGCGAGTTGGCTTTCGGTGCCGAGGGTGCTTGGTTCGAATCCCAGCTTCGCGCCACTAAAACGTCTCTGTTTGTGTAGTCCCTTCATAGGGGGTAATGCTGGTCCGCTTTGTTAGGAATTTGCCCTAAATAAAAGACTGCCAGCCTTTTGTATTTTATGCTTTAATTGCATTTTTCGCCTAAATACAGGCTATTTACAATATATATATATATATATATATATATATACATACATATTAAATTCGTGTGTTCACGGCATCGACGAGGAAGGTTAGACTTGAGTTGTTGCTGCTCTCATCCAAGACTATCTAGCCCCGACAGTATCTCCTTGTCTCCGGATCCATCATCAGTCTGAATAACTTAATCTCTGAATCACTGACTTCTTTTAACTCGCGTCCGGTGACTTTATATACTTTCGCTGAACGTTCTCGAAAGGTCTGGAAAACGACGTCTTTTTTTTCAGTTATTGTTACCAGATG
The DNA here is from genome assembly GCA_907164885.2 of Dolomedes plantarius. Taxonomy (NCBI): domain Eukaryota; kingdom Metazoa; phylum Arthropoda; class Arachnida; order Araneae; family Dolomedidae; genus Dolomedes; species Dolomedes plantarius. Next base: position 146,590,576 of record OU015497.1, read on the forward strand.
AATAAGCGCTTCCGGTCGGCAACTTCCCTAATGTAGCTGATTAACTAATCCGTGAGCTGTCGGTAGCACTTCCGGTTTTTATGTCGCCAAGACTGTTTGTCTCCATCCGTCTAAATCAATTGCGTGGAGAACCGCGCGTTGCTTGGTCTTCCTGGAATTTCTACGCGCAAAATATTCGCTACAGAGGCTGTTTACACATTTTTTAGACGATGTATTTTGTATTCACAAAACTAAATTACATAAAATTCTTGTGTTTTAAATGTTCTATTTGACATCCCTTATTCTGAACTATCTCTCGACACCGCAATTTCCAGGATAATAATGCCTTTCGAAGTGTCAGAAGAGGTATTCTATCCCATTCCTCCTGAACAGCTTTCCAGAGTCCTGTAAGGGATTTCGGACGATGTTTGGATAATGCAGATTTTAAAAGTCCGAAAGCACAAAAATCCATAGGTGATACATCGGGAGATTTAGTAGGGATATCAGTGAAGGGTATGGCCTTGATACCAGTTTTTTGTTCCATTTCTTTTAGGAAATTTACAGTGGATTTTGATGTGTGACTGCTAGCTTTGTCCTGATGGAGTCTCACAGATTGATGGCACTGTGGGTAAAGCGATGGTATTTCATTCAGAAAAATTGGCGATAAAATATGTTCCTGATAGTATTTGGAGTTAATCTTGACATTTTTTCCACTCTCTTTATTTTTAACTTGCCATTATAAAAAAACCAGCAACAATCATGAATCCCTTAGAAAAACTTTCTTTCGATTTTTTGAACCATGTACTTAATTTTTTTTCTCCCCTTTTATGATAATAAATGGCTCTTTTTTTTGTTGCAATCATTTAAATACACCCATTATTCATCTATTGTGACAGTTGTTTTCCATTTTTCTTTGGATAAGTGTTTCTCATATAGAATTCTACAGCGTATCCTGCGTTCAGCGATGTGATTTGGAAGAAGAGGATGCACATTGCGTTTTTTCGCTTTCTTAAGATTTAAATCAACGTTTATCATTTTGTTTACAGTGGACACCGAGCATTTTAATGATTTTGCAACTGTCCTTTGACTAGGGGGATTTTCTTTTAACATTAAACAACGTACCTTTGCAATAGTCGAAGATGTCCGTTTTTCCCTTGGATACTTGTTTGGAATTTTTGTCCCACTTGAGGCTCCAATTTGACGTTTTTTTTTCCTTTCTTGTTGATGATATTACCTATCGACGCTTTAGATATCACAAAACCATGACTCTCACATCGTTTTTGGATAACGGAGTATGCATATTTCTCTTCGGAAAGAGCATAAATGTAGGCTTCGAACCATTGCTTTGTTAAAAACGCCATTTTGAATAAAAACAAAAATTTCAAGCCGCAGACGATAATTTTGACTTTTAAAAACATAGTACAATTGCAATTATTTCTTTTGAAGCAATTGATTTTTTATTACCGCTTACCAAAATCGTCTTAAAAATGTTCCAACAGCCTCTGTATTGTACGGGAGTCGTTAGAGCCTCGATGGTGCCTCTGTAATTAAATGGCCTTCAAAACTGCGGTGTATTATAGGCGAATGTTTTCACGTCAAGTGCTTCCGCATTGGTAAAAAAACTGAATATGACCGAAATATTTTAACCAATGAAAATATAATAAAAATTAATTTGGAATTCAAAACCAATATATTATTTTATGCCCCTAAATTTAAGTTCTTTTTAATAAGTATTTCCCCTAACACAACCTGGAATAACATTTAAAAACTGTAACTAATCGGAATTATGAATGATACGATATTAAAATATTTATAATAAATCTCTATAATAAATCTTATAATAAAACTCTATATTTATAATAAATCTCTTTTTATAAATTGCTTTAGGCCCGTCATATGTTTGGTGAAGTATTACTTCTTACAAAAAATCTCATATAAAATGAAATTTAATGTTTAAAAGTTAATTTCACAATTTATACTTGTATACTCATTTCGTCATCCTCCATCCCTGAAACTGCAGAAACGTCGGAGTTGCATTGAAAATGCAACACCGCCGATGCAATATGAATATCATTTTAAAAACATCGAAAAAAAAATATTTTAGGCGGTAATATATATATGAAATAATATACCGCAACAAGAGTTGATTTCTATGTAGGCGGCAAGAGTTATTCTTTATTTGTGGCTAATTCAATAACTATTGGTAAACACCAGAAGGGAGTAATTGAGGCACAAATATCAATATCATTTCTTATAAGGTATATTTACTTATCTACTTCAGAGTGCCCTGCATTGTACCTCAGATTGATGTAATTCATTGACGTAGCAGTAATAATATTCTCTTAAGGTGACTGCCTACATCGAAAATGTAATTTTTTGACTATTTTGGTCTATTTTATTTTTTGCAAGAATCGTGTAATTCAATATTTCTCTTTTCAAACCCGTTTTGATTTTCATTCTACATCAACTAGAAGCAGAGTTATAGCTATTTTAAGGGGACTCGGTACCCTTTGAAGGAATATTTTTTCAGAAGTATATTTATCTATAGTATACACATATTATTATAGGTAATACTTAAGCAAACTGATTTTAACAAGAATAAAAATTATTTTGTGGTTAAAAATTGAGTAATTTAAATTTAAAAAAAAAAATTAAAGAATTTCAAAAATTGATTCTCTCCTTTAGTTCTTAAAATTCTAACATGATTTTTTTATTAGATGTTTATGACATTATACTTTGTAGTTTTAAGGATCTATTTGACATATAATGAATTAGTTTCTGAGAAAAAAATAAAATGTACATGTGTAGGCAAAAAATCAGCAAAAAACATGATTTCCTCAACATTTTTCTTTTTTTTTCTTTTAATTATATTGTAAAATACCTCCCTAGTTTTATTAAATACATTATATTAAACATACAAAAAATAATGGACACATTTGACTTATATTTGTAGACGTAGTCGTGTTTTAATTTCAGTAAAACGTCAAAAACAGCAAACTGAGAAAAATCCATTTAAGGATTTAAGCACTGAAAAAACTGTATATACCTACTCCCGTTTTCGTAATATTAATGTCGTTATGTTGCTACTTATATATCTTTAAAATTATAGCCATTTTCTTTGAATAGGTGAACATCTAGTTATAATTAGAGGCTTTTATTTAAAACTTATCCAAACGGAAATAATGAGAGAACTGGTGAAAAATGGGAATAACAATTTTAATATCTTTCTTAGAGTGCTTTTAAATATTTATAAATATTATTACAAGACATTTGTAATAAATATTTATAGCATAAATTAATAGTTTCGTTAAGAATTTTAAAATTTTAGTTGCAATGGTTCATCAACAGAGTACACAAACCTCGGTCATAACACTTGACGATTTTAAAAACATCCTGCTGATTATGTAACGCCGTTTCTCTTTCTGGATATCTGTTCTCTTTTACGAATAGCATTTTTTATAATTTACGGGTAAGTTGGTACTTTGCATTATTATGCCTTTTCCGAAACAAAAATTTTCGTGAATACAATACAACACCAAATTTTTCTTGGAATGACCTGTATTCATTCCTAGTGTCTTTTGTACTTCTCTTATTGTATGCATTGTACCCGTATTAAATTCGCAAACTGCTGTTGTTACAGAGTTTCACACGTTGTTTATTAGCAAATATTTCTGTAGGGAACTTTGCCCAAATCACACTGCGTAAACTGTCATCAGTATTTTGAGTTCCACAACATACACATATTTCCAGAAGTTCGCTAGATGCAATCCGTTGACATACTGGTAGAATTTTTGGAAGAAATACTTCATTTTTATTTTGTGACTATCTGGGTTATCCCCGGGGTTATTTGTAATTTAGGGAGGAAATTTTAGAGTAAAAGGAATGTAAATAATAAAGTGGGCGTGGCATTTAAAGGGCTGACGAGATAATGCAAGGTATTTTTGATACACTTACAATCGTCAGATCATCTCAAAACTTTGTACCAATATACTAGAGGTGTCAAAGTATTTTTTTAACAAAATATTGAAAAATCGATATTTTTATTAATATAAGGGTACAAAGTCCCCTTAAAAAGCATCGTCTGCTACAAAACTGAAGCGACAAACAACTTTAAATGCGTTTTTCTCAGAATTATGTTTTTTAGCACAAATCTCTACCGTTATCATGATATCTCCCATAATAATACTTATAATTGGATAAAATTTTCTGGAAATGTTTTAGATGCTAATGTTAGTGAAATAACGTACAATAATTGATGCATAATAAAAGGTTTTTATTTGGGGTTGTTTTTATAAGGAAAGGAATGGCGAATCGGGAAAAATGTTCATATTGGAGCATAAAATTGTCTGTATTAATTTTGCATTTTAAAATTTCTCTTAGATTGTTTGTCATTTTGAAGATAACTGTCATATGTATCATGTGGGAGTAGGAAATTAAAATAGTAGCATCAGAATTCTGTGCAGACTGATAGGCGTTTTAGCTAAATTTGATTAAAAATTACTTCAAATTGACTAATTTATAAATAAATATGATATTTACAGGTAATTTGTTGTTCATTTCTTAATTTTTAATTGCTATTTTACAATAAAAGACCAAAAAGTCCCTAACAAATGGATTTTTTAAAAAAATTGGCTCCGAAATTAGACAGTCACATTAAGAATTTTGCCTTAACAGGAAATATTGACACCCTGATATAAAAAGAATTATGATTGCTGTATTAAGGCCTATAAAATGCAGAAACCTAAGAGTTTTCATGAGTTGCTAACTATTCATGCATATAAAGAAGAGTAATATAAATCAAGTAGGCCTTTGGCTGCCTTGTTTTACACCGTGCTGGCTTTCGGTGTTGAGGGTGCTCGGATAGAATCCCGACGTCACTAAAAAAAGGCCTCCGTTTGTGTCGTACCTTCATAGGGGGTAATGCTGGTCCGCCTATATGGTGCCCTCATAACAAAATGGCCAGCAAAACTTCGGTGTATTGCACGTGAATGTCTTCACGACAAGTGCCTCCGCATTGGTTAAAAAATAATAATAAGCAGACATAATGCGTTGCACCATCAGAGGAAAATAGTAAGACTATGTACTTCTTAATAACATTATAGGGTATATCAGGGGTCCCCAACCTTTTTGCACCTAAGAGCACATTCAAGAATATCTGTTGGACGGCGGGCACCATTTATTTTTCCAAGGTGAATTTATAGTTGGGCATTGATAATAATACATACACATAATGTACAAAAATACATTTAATTCTCAAAATATAATTTATCATATAAAAATTATTGTAAATATTCTTGTGTAAAATAAATTATTACTAAATAATGCATAAACAATCTACAAAGTATAAAAATTCTTTATAAAAAATATAAATCTCAAAGTCAATTTGATTTTTGGCATTACATTTGATTGTCCATTGCTTAGTAATTTGGAGAGTATGATGATATTCCTGCTCGCGCACGTAAGCAATCGTCAAGGTGTTCGTCTGTAAGTCATTATCTGTACTTTGATTTTATGATGTTCATTGTCGAAAACAATTATTCACACAAGTATGTGGAACCGAAAAACGATTTTATTTTATATGCTGCTCTTTTCAAGAATGGAAATTTGTTTCTGTCAACTATATTCCAGAAATTCTTATCTGATGCAATGGATTTTAGGACAATGTCGTTCTGAAGATCCAAAATTTCTCTCTCCAGTTCTTCTGTCCTTACTTGAACAAGATCTGAAATGTATGTAGCTAGTTCGGTTACATTTACTTGGTAAGTAAAAGGATTAACAGAAAAGGTGACCATTGGCTCGATGATATTAAACCGTTGAAAGCGCTTTTCAAACTAGTCTTGAAGTAATTGAAGGTTGATAAAAAATGTTGATAAGTCAATTTCCCCGTCGCCTATAATTTTTTTTCATATTTGGAAAATACACAAGAGACTTCATCTTCAAATGTGATGTCCAAAAAGCCAGTTTAGCTTTAAACGAGTTTATAGACCCTATCATTGTAGCTATATGTATGTCCTTTCCCTGCAGCTCTAAGTTTAAATAATCCAGTTTTTCCATTATGTCTGTTAAAAAAGCCAAATCCACTAGCCAACGAGGGTCTGTTAGTTAAAAAAAATTTTGATTTTTGGCACTGAAATAATTTTTTATTTCTTCAATTCAATCTACAAATCTAGCGAGAACATTGAAGCAAGATCTGAGAAGAACTGAGCCAAGGTACTTAAGTATGCAGAATAAGATCAGGATCTTCAGGATTTTCTAATATGGCCTTAAAAAGGCGGTGTTGCTAAGGAACTGCGCTAAATAAGTTGACTATTTTTGTAATTATTTTCATGGCGTGTCCGAAGGGCAGTATTCTACCACATAAAACTACCTGGTGTATAATATAGTGATACGACATAAAGTTTGGAAATAATTCATCTTTTATACAGAGGGCAATAAATCCATTGACATTAGCAACCATTGTTGGTGCCCCATCAGTGGTTATCGCAGACAACTTCTGGAGAGGCATATCTATCGACATTGCACATGTTATAAATATTTTAAAGATATCCTCACCTGTTGTTCTTCCTTTCATGTGTACTGTTCTTAGTAGATCTTCCTTTATAGTAAAGTCACAAAATACCATTCCCACCATAATTGCTAACTGTGCTGTGACTGATATGTCTGTAGACTCGTCAAATTGTAGTGAGAACCACTCACATATTTCCAAGTCACTCTTTAACTGATTTTGCATGTCCTTTGAAATGCTTGTATTCTTCTTGTAAAGGTGTTATCTGACAACTGTAAGTCTTATATTGCTGATATTATCTCACATTTGTTGGAAAATCCCCCAAATAAGCAATCGGCGCCAGTAAAAATTGCTTCTTTTAACAACTCGTCACCCTGGAAAGGCCTTTTCTTCGTTGCGAGTATGTCAGAAATTTTTAAAGCTATAGTGGCATTTTTAGATCTTAACAGAGGCCAAGTGAAAACAGACTGTTGACCGGACAGATTCCACTTTAGCTGATATACACTCATGGACAAAAAAATTAGCTCACCAAGAAGGAGTCGTCAAAATGAAACGATGTTTTACATACGTAATAACTACTTTGATATAAGTAAATGATAAGAAAATCAAAGAAAAAGGATAATTTATTTCAGAGAAAAAGGCAAAAGAACGGAGGAGTTAATACTCCGTTGGACCCCCTCTAGCGCGAATGCACGATGCGATACGATCGCGCATTGAGTCATACAAGTTCTGTATGATGTCTTGAGACATTTCGTTCCATATTTGCTGTAACCTTGCCTCTAGTTCGTTCAAACTCGTGGGATGCCCAACTCGTCGTCCCAAATGATCCCAGATATGCTCGATTGGAGACAAATCTGGTGATCGGGCAGGCCAAGGAAGGGTAGTAACAGTGCGGAGACAGTCTAGTGACACGCTTGCCGTATGAGGCCGAGCATTGTCTTGTTGAAAAATGGCTCCTGTGAGCCGTTGCATGAGTGGCAACACATACCGCTGAGCTGCTGCACATACCGCTGGGCTGTCATGGTGCCACGGAATAATACTAGGGGTGACCGTGTATTGTAGGCAATGGCACCCCATACCATCACACCAGCTGTGGGAGCGATGTGTCGCTGTACAGCAAAGGCAGGATTGAAGCGTTCACCACGGGCTCTCTACACACGAACACGATTGTCATCACTGCCGAGATTGAATCTGGATTCGTCGCTAAAGACGACCTGGTTCCATTCCGCTGCAGTCCAGTTTCATCGTGCGTGGAAAAACTTCAAACGGAGGCGTCGATGGGTGGGCGTCAAGGGCAGCACACGTAATGGGCGCCTCGATACCAACTGTCCTTCAGCCAGGCGCCTTCGTATGGTTCCAGAAGACACAGAGGCCCCTAGTGAAGGTGCTACCGGTGCCTGGATGGCAGCCGATGAAGCAGTTGGCTGTACGCGTGCGTTTCTTACGATGTGGCGGTCTTCTCGACGACTGGTCTGTCGAGGGCGTCCTGAGCCTGGTCTTCGTGTACATGACATCTCTCGGGTCCACTGGTCCCAACACCTCCTCACAACACAATCAGAGCGGCCTAATTGACGAGCTACTCGCCTAGCTGACCACCCAATTTCCATCATCCCGACGATTCTCCCCATCTCAAACTGCGACAACTGCTTAAATTGTCTTCGAACACGGCGTAATGGCATGTCTATCTCAGCTCTTCCTTTGTAAATGATTCAGCACACTCAAACAAGCTTTGGTTACCTGTTTTATACTCCACAGAGTACGATGTTCAACGCCCTCTACCGGCTATACGTAATGCGCAATCACGCTGCATTTCTAATCATTTGCATATCTCCCCGACATGTACCTTCATTGCAAGTTTCGTTACGGTCCCGCAATTATTTCTTGGTGCGCTAATTTTTTTATCCATGAGTGTATTTTCTTTTTACTTATTTCCGATTTAAGTGGATAGTTTGTATTAAAAGTAGCATGGATTATCAGGAAATGACGTTCAACATTATGTATTTTCAGCACCGCGACGCTATTTCCACACAACATTCAAATACATTCGTCTTTTAAATTGACGAAGCAATATGAATCCTCACATTCAGTATTAAAATTATACGTCCGTTGTCATTTACTTGATCCATTCATTTTAGGGTACAAAATAAGGAAGTATTTAAAAACAACCAAGGAGAAAACACAGTATACAAAAAATATGAGCATATACGTATGATTGAATAATGAAGTAGATAAGGCGAATGACCGTTTATCTGACAGCATAAACCACACTACTGGCTCTCACGAGATGAGCTTCAGACAAATGTTTGTGTTGTGACGGCAGAAACGGACCGGTTCATTTCATTTTAGATATGGGGAATTAGGTTGGCGAAGATTTGGCGCGAGGGGGGGAAAAGAGATCGGTAGCATTACGCTTCGTACTTTTATCTGTGTTGGACGTCATTTCTACTTTTGTGTAGTTAATCATTAAAAATGAGAAAACTTTTACATAGCATTTTATTGAAAACTGAAATATTTTTATCGTACTCGCACAGCGGCAGGCACACGTAAAACGATCGGCGGGCCCCATGGTGCCCGCGGGCATAGGGTTGGGGACCCCTGGGGTATATGATATCTTTTAATACAGATCACACTGAAGGGAATATTGATCTTGAAAGTACTTTATACAAATTCACTATCTACAAGAACGCACGTTACTGGATGAAGATAACTTAAAATTTAAATTTTCGGAAAAAAATTACTTTTATATTGAAAATGCTTTATTTTCATTTATAGCTATGATATAGAACTCTGATTTTATTTTAGTATTCCTTAGAACTTCATATATACAAATATACCCGATTGCTACTGTAGCAATCGGGTGTATACATCTTTTTGACCAAAATGATATATTTTAAAATATATACTGTCACGAAAATTTTAGTATTCTTGTTTATTTATAAGTTGTTTTTTTTTGAGTTAAGAAAAAGTCTCAGATAAGTCAAAATCGCAGATGGTTCCCATCACTATATGAATGAGCGGATGCAAAATAGAATTGAAATCCTCAACTTACCTTTCGGAAAAAGGAAATTTTTAATTAAATACATATTAAATCAAAAAGTCTTATCATGGAATCCAATTGTAATTTATTACATCAGTAAGATATAAATATTGTGTTGACAATTTCATTGAACTGTATAATTAAACCATACTGTTGGTAAACCATACAGTTTTTGTAATTATAAAATAAACTTTTGAAAGAAATCGGAAAAATTTGAACTAGGCTCACTTAAAAAGGTATATAAATCAAGTTTGACAGAATAAAGGGTAAAAAAAACTGGTGACGTTTTATGATCATTTTAGTTAAAAATAATTTTAAAAAGTCCAGGCATTTTATTTAAAACTTTTGTGTAACTCATTTTTTAATGCTATTCAAGGTTACCCTTTTTACAGAATTTTCCAGCTTTCTATAAATTAATTAGCTCAATTAATTAGGAATTAAGTTCCCCATTGAAATCAAAAGACTGGTTGGTTTTTCCTTGGATACCGGAATCTTTTGATAGAGTGAAAATTGTGTGTCGCTAGCATCAGAATGAGTGAAATCTTAAATTATATTACCATGCCATTTATTATTAGCCAGTGCTACACTTTTAAGAATTTAAAGAGAACCAAAACGTATTTCTTCGTTATAATAAAAGACCAGGGACCTTTTTATATGCATAAGAGCTCTTTTATATATCTCATAAAATATCTCTTACATATGAAGAATCTGAATTTGATGTGTAAAATTCACAAACGTAAACTAAATATCAACTGGATATCCTATGATATACTTTAGCAGCACATTTATGCATAATGTTTTATAAAAATTTATCTCCCAGAATACCACACAAAAATACATCCTATATCAGAACATTCAATTTTATCTTATATTTCCTCAACTACTATATCCTTAACTACCAGTTCCTCAAATACTATATCAATTTCTTATCGCCGCAGCATCATGGTTTAAAGAAATAATCATAAGTGTGCATGATATTAACCCTTCAGCGGTCGCGCTAATTTTTGGAACACCAGCAGGTGCGCGTGGCACAAAGTGCGACGTCTATTTCAACCTTGATTACCTTGATTTTTTTTTCAGATTGAAAATAATACTTCTGCGTTTTATGACAATATATATCATGTTTATAGTATTGAGATATATTTATAATTAAAGGCCAAAGAATGCAGATACAATCACCTTATTTCAAAACTGTCTGGTTTATTGGATCTAAGGACAACTTGTGAATTGATTCCTATTATGTCCAAAAACCTAAAAAATGAGATTTTCCATCTTCGTGATATGCGGGATACCGTGTAATAGCTGCACATTTGATCGAGTACATCAACTCCTGCTTTTGTCTTCTTGTAATACAGTAAAATCGTTGAATTACCATGGTTAAATCACGACGGCCAGTGAATGGAAAATAATACAAGTGTCAGAAAAACAGACCTGCATTAGAAAGGGTGTAGCTAAAAATGGAAACTACTTAGAAAATTCAAACCTTACGTTTAAAAACAAACCATTCAAAATTACGAAAGTGTTACACTCTGTACACGGGCGCGCCAGCTTAAGGGTTAAACCACAATGCCCTGGAATACTTGAAACAAAATAAATTTCAATTACGTATCTGTTAATGAGATAAAAGCACTCTGAATATTTTTTAATGAATTATATAAAGCAATTTTACTCTCATTATTCGTTAATGAAGCACAAGTCCCAATGGTTTACTTAAAAGTTTCTATTCTTGCTTATTTTTTAAATATACAGCCATACCAACAATATTTAAACAGAATAATAATCTATTAGTCAATCTTATTTAAGATATAGCACATGGAGTTCAAAGGCAAATATCTAATGTTTATCATCGTTAAAAAAATTATCAAAGATAATTTTAATCTAAATACATATATACCTTTATGTATTATTTTTAAGCACTTTATTTACAATATATTATATTAAATTAACTCTTCAATAAAAATCTATAATGAACCTTGGACTATAATTTTTAAGCGTTCTTCCATCAAGTAGTCAAGTGAAAATAGATTAAATGTCGTTTCCAAGTTACTTCAGTAGAAAAAAGGCAGAAAAGTAGTTCCGATCACGCAAAAAGATAATTTATCACTTTGAAGATCTGTCGTACTTAATGAACATAAAGACAATACATAGAGTCGTTGAAACGGCCCCCTATCTTTATGATCTTTAGCATTTATTCTACATTAGTTCAACTAATATTTGAGAAATAAAAACCGGATTTAACGAATAATAGTTTTACATGGTTTGAAATAGCACCTTTTGCAAAGCATTTTAATTTAAACGTGTGAAATTGTGAAAAAAAACGATATACTTTCTCGTGAATATATTTGTGATAAATGTATTTGTTTAGTACGAACTGAGATTAAGAACACTCGGAGTGTATTTTATATTATAGGAGAATTAATAATTATCTCGGAATGTTATGGGATTTGTCTGAATGGGAAGTTATTCATAAAGAGAAAGCAATATTTTGGAACTGATTCAAAGAAAGAAATAAAATGTAGAAGTAAAATGTCATCTGTCACTATACAGCCACCTTGATTATAATAATCTAAAAAAAAGATTTCCTAGCACAGCTTTAATACTCCGGAATATCAATAATCCTTCACGAATGTAAAGGAGAAAAGAGTCAGACATTTGCTGAGATCTGACATAGACAAGTAAATTCTGAATCATCGAGGCTGAAACTTAAACTGATAGAATAGTTTCTATGATGTAATCAAGAATCCCGGGATTATTCTGTGGCAGTGATCCCCAAATATGTTTAATTTCTTAAACTTTCCATTATTCTCGGACAATTATGGCATACGTACCAATATTTCGTCTGTGAATTCATTGATTTCATATACAGAATTTTAGGACAATGCGAAACCTCATGGAAATTTTGGGCAACTCAATATACACTGCTGGCCACTGTAAATGCAACACCCTGAAGGAAACATGCAAATAACATGAAATTTACAACATGCATTAGCGGAGGTGAGATATGCAAATGATTAAAATTTCAGCACAGACGCACATCACGTGCGCCTGTGGCGCCACTTCAAAGCGCTATTTAAGGCTTGGAGATCTCGGTAGTGGCCTACCGAGATTGTGGATTATCTTTCAGGGAAATCGGTAGTCGTGTTGGGCGAAACCAAACAACTGTAATGCGGATATGTGATCGTTGGATGCAGGAGGGTACGACGGACCGGAGTGTTCGATCGCATCCACCTCAGCGCACCACTTCACGTGAAGACAGGCACATTATCCGCATGGCAGTGACGGATCGCTCAGTCACATCACGAACCATAGCACAGCACATGCAGTCTGTAACTCATCATCCAGTGTCTGCGCGTACCATTCGACGCCGTTTACAGCACAGTGGTCTGTCCGCAAGACGTCCATTGCTTTGTCTACCCTTGACGCAGAACCACAGATGTCTCCGCCGCCAATGGTGCGATGACAGAAGGATGTGGACGGCAGAATGGAATGAAATTGTCTTTACTGATGAGTCACGCTTCTGTCTACAACACCACGATGGTCGCATTCGAGTCTGGAGACACCGTGAAGAGAGGATGCTGAACAGCTGCGTTATGCACCACATCACTGGTCCTGCACCGGGTATTATGGTATGGGGCGGTATTGGATATCACTCTCGCACACCTCTATTACGCATTGCCAGTACATTAAACAGCCAGCGCTACATCTCCGAGGTGTTGGAGCCAGTTGTCCTTCCTTACCTTCAGGGCTTGCCCAAAGCCATATTTCAACAGGATAATGCGCGACCACACGTGGCACGCATTGACCAACGGTTCTTCGTCAATCACCATATTGAATTGCTTCCCTGGCCGCCTCGCTCTCCGGATCTTTCGCCGATAGAAAACATGTGGTCCATGGTTGCTCTACGATTGACCCAGATTCCATCCCCAGCTGCCACAGCTGATCAACTTTGGCAACGTGTGGAAGCTGCTTGGTCTGCTGTACCCCAAGAACTCATCCAAAGTCTCTTTGAATCAATGCCGAGGCGTGTGGCAGCGGTGATGTCCAACAATGGCGGCTACTCTGGCTACTGATTTTGGCAGGAACCACACTTCACAGAAGTCTATAAATTTAATCATTTGATACTTTGTCAACATGTTATCTACAAAATAAATATTGTTGTGATATCTCTTGTCTTTCTTGGTGTTGCAATTTGGGTGGCCAGCAGTGTATGAAAAAAAAAAACGGCTAAAACTTATACCTAAGTATATCATGTCTTTCAGAATTTAACAAGCGCCGAATATTAGTGGCAGCGAAATAGAGACAAAATGCATTACGGGCGAAACTATTTTATTGGAGATCATGAGGTAAAATAATCCAAGTTCTAAAATTCGGTATTTCAACACTTATAAGAAGTAAAGAATGGAATACCGGAAAAAATTAAAAAATTATGCATCCCTAGTGTGATGATCAGATCATACTATTTTCAAGCATGAGGATCGACTTTGTATTGACCCCAATACAAGAGAGACTTTTGTTTTAGTGGTAGTCGTTAAATACACAAAGATTTGTGTTTGTGTCAGTAAAACAAGTTGTATGTTATGAAAAAAAGCTGCTATCAACGGAAAAAGTCAGTGTGCTGTTTGAACGTTTTTAAGCAAGGTGATTACAAACAGTGGTGACAAGGATTCGTCCAAACATGTCCGGTGAGAGGATATTAAATTTTTGACAGAAGAAGGTGTTAGTGAAGCTGAAATTCACCGTTGTAAGAGATATGTTGGTGTGTTTATAGTCATGAATGTCTTGCCACATTGCACAGTATTCAGATGGTTTAAAGGACTTTTGCAATGGACGTGTGAGAATGAGATATGCTCAACCACCGTTGGCCATCATCATAGAATCGACTACCGTGGACTAGATTTTCTGCGGTGCTTTCCCTGGGAGATTCTCGACCATATCACAATTGTCACGATCTGTCGCCGGTGACTACCACTTCTTCGGCGCACTGAAAAAAGGTAATAGCCACAGGTGTGAAGACGGGTTCCACAGACAACCACTTATATTCTTCGCTGAAGGCACAGAAAAATTAGTAAGAGGTAAGCTTGAACCGACAAGGCGACTTTATATATCGGATACGTCGCTGTTGTTTCCATATTTCTTCAAGTATTTTAACATATTCTAACCAATTTATAATTTCAGAAAAAGTCTGATAAAGTCTCACTTTCATTTGGGCCACCCTTATGTATTTGGAATGAGAGAAAAGTAATAATCGCAACAAACATGCGCTATGAGAATGGCATAAAATGTCTTTGGATCTCTTTAAATGCTCGAAATCTCAAGGCAGCTGCGATGGTGAGGATAAATTAAAGTACATATATTGTTTATAAAACAAAAACATGTCCTATAGCCTCATTAAGATGTCAAAGTTGCCCATAAAAATAAAGTAACTCATAAAATTACACCATAAAGCAACTTATAAAATTGCGCCATATAATTCATAATCTACTTAAAAGCAAGACTACATATTTTAGGTAATGTAGGTAATGCATAATTTCGTCCAGTGAGCCCCAGTTTAAATCTCACACTAAAATCTATAAAAGCATCAGGTATTTGTTTTCAACTTCGTATTCGTTGCATTCGAGTGAATTAAAGATTGGAGTTCTCGAGAGCTGTAAAATTGTAAAACATGGGTAAATATCCAACAAAAATATTATTTATAGAATTTCATTTCCGATCTTACATGTATGAGAAAGATGAAAGAAATTGTTCATAAACAGCAAAGGAGGGAAAGGAGATTCGTGCTCACATTACAAGTTTCATTGTCAGATCATGAAATTTATTCGGATTTTGCGTATTAGATACCACCGAATTTAATCACGTATTTACTACAATACCGTGATTGATTACATGAGTTAACATTATTGAATTTGAAAATGATAGTGCTGACTGAATTTCATTATGTTTGCAGCGATATAACGTAAATGGGGCCACTCTCATGCTATCATTTGCGTTATATTAATATTATGGACTATCGTATTTTAAATTCAAAGGGCTTTAAATAGACTAGTTTATCCCATACGCATACTCAGTAATTTCTGTCTTATAATTGATTTCTTCGAACTGGGAGTTTTTGTTTACGTTGCAATCTTAGCTAATATTCAAGACGATAACGTCTTGTGAAACATCTTTAATAAACAGATTTTTCTGTCATAAAACACAGACAGGATTTTTCATTCATTATAAAACATATGTATTATATAAAGAAAATATCATTATATTATTACGGGCAGTAGAAAATATGGATAGTTGTATGAATGGGGGAACATATTGTGGAAAATTGAAGCTATCTACTTTCAAAAAGTTATAATATCACGACTTTAGCAGGTGTTCTATCGAGAGTGCAAGAATTTGCGATGTTAAGTCATCCTGCGTTTCAGTAGCTTTGTTACAACTGATGTCGTCACACGCTGAAAATCGCCTTAGCTAAGCAATAACCGCATACAAAAACAGAGACGGAAAATAATTTAAAGGGTTTACATTAAATTAAAAAAAATACCTTTACTTTAGTATGCAACATGCATGCGAGTGTTCAAATACATGCAGTCATATTTAAACTATTGTATATGTATATAATAAAAAAACTTCTTTATGGCGGCCAGTAATGACACTATATATATATATATATATATATATATATATATATATATATATATATATATATATATATATATATATATTACTTACACACACACACACACACATATATATATATATATATATATATATATAAAGTGTTGTGCCGCCGATAGAAATGGGTCCATGTTTAATAAGTAGGTCTCAGACCTCTTATAAGTGGAACGCATGCGCCCCACTTGTGCAGGACTGCCTGATTGAAATCATTTACAAAGGGTTCTTTCATCATCCCTACACTAGTATCAGACGTCACTTCAACTCTTCAAACATGAATTGTTGCAAAAATGTAGTTTTATATTCATGGATGTAAGTACAAGCAAAACTAAAAATGTACTACTGTATCTTTCGGGGAGTCTCAGGATAAAATATTGAACATTATGTGGGCATTTTTATAGAGGAAAAAATGTAAAAAAGGAGGGAGTGAAGGAATGCGATTTTATTTAATATATCTTTATTGAGGAGAAGTAACTCATTATGTACCGTTCGGCAAGGTACGCAGATATATCTGAAAGACTTTCTTTCATAATTCAAGCAATCGCCATGTGGAATTGACAGCTGAAGTCTCCCACAATAGTCATCGTGTGATGCACAACGATCTGATAGCGTGACTGAATTCTATTTCCTTTCGTAGTCTCTTTTGTGAAGGACGGGGAACCCTTTACAATAATTTTAATACAGCTTAACTCGAAAATGTTTTTAGTACTTTTATCATTTATTTTATCGTAAAAGTGGTTTTATTTATTCTTCTGTGTGTCTAGGGGACAGTGTAGAAACAATGAAATGTCAAGAATGTGTTTTGACTAAAGTGTTTGGAAGTTCTGTATCGCTGACTTTTCGTCTACCATTCTTCTGCAAATATCCACTGTGAGATGCTACTTTTTTTTCCTGAATGTGGAATTTATTTCGTTAATATACCTATGAAACATTCTGAAAATATTTAACAACATTTTTTTTCATGTTACCGGAAAATATTATAGCAAGTTTCCAATACGTAAGAAGGCATTAGCATAGCTCATTATTTGGAATTTAGAAATGTGTTTGCAATTTTTCATGGGAAAGAGAGCATAATGGGTTGGAAAGGAGCGGAAAACTAATAAAATATATAGATTTTTGGAAACAACGGCAGCTTCACTTTTTATTTAAAACATCCATTCTTGTGACCATTTGCACCACGGGGTTTTCTGTTTAGTACTTTCATACATGTCCATGAAATCCCATTAGAGATACTCTATTTAACGGTATCTTTTATTTTAAAAACAGAAAAGCATTAAAGTTTATATATAAAAAGTTGCAGTTATATGAATTCGAATGCAACTCTACTAAGAAAATTTTTATTAAAACATCCTTTTAATAATTTTCTGTTAACACTGAAAGCAACAGTTTCCAGTTAGATGCATCAGAACGTCTTTTACATTATTTCAAATAATCTTATTTAATTCATTCCTTAAATTTAGAATAACATTCTATTGTTATTAAAATTCTCCCATCTAAAGTTCATTCCAAAAATTTACCACGTATTCAAATAAACAAATTTATTAATCTGTGATAATTATTTTATTTAGAAACAATAAAAATACAATAATTAATATATCACAAAAATATACAAATAGAGTGTACTTTAATGATTCCGAAGTTAAAGCCTTTAAAATGAACAATAATAATTCTTCCACTAAAATTTTATGAATTAAATCCATTAATATATTTTAAGCTAGCCGATTTAAAAGCAATATATTAAACTACAAAGGAAATGTGTATTGTTATATACATAAAGGGAACAAATTTTAGGTCAGTGATTTTTATAATTATATACAGAGTAAAGATATTTATATAATAAAGATATAATTAAATAAAATCATTTGACATCAACTTTGGAAAATTTTCTAACTCATAAAGAAACCTAACAAAAGTCTCTCTTTTAAAACCCTATAACATTTTACAGGAATTTCAGTTTTTTCAACGTTGATACTTATTTTAACAACCGTTCTTTCCCGTCTTGAAGAATTTTTACACGTGATCCCCATTTATTTTTGCAAAGAATCAGAGTTTTTACCCAATTGTGTTTAGTTTCAAATAAGAAGTTTAAATGGTTTATTACCACTTTATGCCACACGGAATTTGGCTTGCATTTACATATTTGTTTCTATATTGCTATAATATCAGACCTCTTCTAATGCTACTTAGTTAAGCTTTTCCAGGTAACCAGGTCTCTGGTTAGATATTTGTCGTTTAATGTTGCTGTGTCTCACCTCAGTGTTAACCTGCGGAGAAAATTTATCTACTATGTACAGCTACATAAATGCTGGTAATCAAATAAAAATGGAATTTTTTCAGATAGCCTGAACTTTTCTGCACCTTGTAACAGGATTCATTTCGTAAATGTTGTCTACCAAAGGAACTTATGATCGTTTAAATCAGGCGTTCTCAACCTTTCAGGCTCTACGCCCCCCCTTTGAACACTCATTCGAGGTTACGCTTCCCCCCCACCACCACCACCATATGTGGTCAATACAAGTATAGTACAATCGGAATTTGAAACTGAAGTTGGTTATTAAATGAAAATATAGAATAGATAATTTTATACACAAAAATTATTACTACTCATATATTAATTTGGAACATATTATTATTAGAACATATGAAATCAAAGAATTAAATACAGATCAAATATATTTGAGGTAATAAAGGATCTAGGTGAGGTTGGCATGTAATACCAGTCACTTTCACAACATTAATCAGGGGGTTGGCACTATTTGACCTTGACAAGTTTTTGAATATTAGGTTGTAACTGTGACAAAGCACACCTCAGGTCACTTTCAACATCCAGACGTACGAAAATTATCGTATTTTTACAATTACGAAAACTATCGTGTACGATAATTATTATGTCCGTATGTCGAAAATACGTTACGGTTACATTGTGACCGCAAAATTGAGTACAATAAATGACAGTTAGTTTTACTTTTTATTTTACTTTCTTTTTAACTCACGCATCCCTTGAAATTCTTCTACACCCCCCGAGGGGGGCGCGCCCCCCAGGTTGAAAACCGCTGGTTTAAATGACACTCTGTATACCAGATTTTTTTCAAAGAATAATTTTAATTTTAAAATATTATTTGCATTAAGAAAACGAAAAAATCCTCAAAGTGTAACATTTCTTTCTCTATTACGGAGCACAATTTTAAAAACAAAATCTTTAAATCCAAGTCGTCAATCCTTGGACAAATTTTTTCCATAGGTTATCATTGACGTGAGCGAATCCAATAGCGTTAGTACACAGCAATCGTAAATCCAAATATTTGTAGCTTTTGACATGAGATTCGATGTATCATGTGGCTGGTTTATGAAGACAATCAACACAACAAATAATGCTGATGAATTATCTATATGTAAAGATAATTTTGAGATTAATCGATTTTAACATCCCTTGTAAATAATACTGGTATACCGAATACTTGAATAGATGTGCGAATCGGCATTGAAAACAATACTTAAGCAGTTACAACCATCAGTAAGTACTGCAGTGGTTTTGCATTGACATATCAATTTAAGCAATCAAGGAAACTGAATCCCTAAATATAAAACACATTTTCTAAATAACTATGAATGCGCATGAAAACCAAATGGAAAATCTATTTCTTAAATTGGGAAATAAAACTGTTTATCAGTTTAAATTTTCTATTTCCAGCTAAAAACAACCTTTTTTCGCGTGATTATCTTAAATATTTCAGACCGCATTGTATCTTTGAATGATCAACAATAGAACAGGATACATGTATTTTACAATTGCTAGAACCTTTACTGCTTTTAAGTTGTGCAAAAGCCACAATACTACATTTGTGCTTAAGCTCTCGAGGACAGATTCATTTCGATTTTTGATCTTTTTTGAAACGATGTTTTAAGATTCACTCTTTAGCCTATAAATATCAAAAGGCTTTAGCCATTTTGGATATGTGTAAGGTATACACAAGATTCGATTCACAAGAATCAAACTTTTGAGTGAATGAATTAAAGAAGCTGCTTGAGATATGCTAATTTCGGCATACGTGCTTAGTATAAATACCATGCAGCGTCATTAATAAAAAAGGTTGTTAAGGTTGAAGAAAGGTTGTTAAAGTTGATAGATGACCGAGAGGGAGCTACGAGGTAAACAGCTCCAGGTGTTAACCGGCGATAGTGCTAAGGGGGCCCAAAGTTTACGTGGCAGTACTGCTGGTTTGACTCTCTGCTGGTTCGTGAGTATTTGCAGTGTGTATTTCTATTGAATGTTAATATATACTCCGTACAGGTAGTACGTATGCTTATTGCTGTAAAAGCAAATTCTATATGTGCAACGAATTCAATAAACATTGTTTCATGAATAAACTGTGTTTGTATCAAATTCATTTAGAGTGCCACTTTAAATTATATACACCCAAGTCTGGGTAGAAGTGAGCTAATTTCTCTATATATGTTTAGTATAATTCTCCGCCACAAATTTCACAATAATCGTTCCACCTCTTCGTTTAACTCTTCATATTGACTTAATTTTCTAATAACAAAAAAAAATATATTTCAGGTAGTCTCTTCTAATGAACTACCGTGGGTTATTAACGTAGGGATTACTTATCATTGCTAAACTCTTTTTTTAATTTATTTTATTATTTTTTTAATGCATTTTGGTACTTTTCTGTTCAACTTTTACTTCTACTGGGTTTGGCGCGCTGCCAAACTTATAACTCGTGACGACGCTTAAATTTTGATTTCCTCATGAACGTTATTGAGGAACGTAATCTTACGTTAAAACTACTGATTGTAAAATTTATGGCTCTAAGAGAGGAAAAAATTACTTACGGAACTAAAATTTATAGTTTCAGTAAGAAATTTTTATAAATATTTTTACACAGTCCTTATATTGCTGAACCAAAATGGCGAAAATAAATTATAAGACATTTTAGAATTTTCTATAATTTTCTAATAAGCACTTAAAAATCTATTGTGATATGTTTTAAAAAGTAAGTTTCTAACATAAATTAACGTAATATTCCAGCATTTTTTCCGTATTATTTTCTGAAAAAAAACTGCTTCTGAGATTACGAAAGCTAATGTATAAGCATCTCTAGCAAACCCAGTAACCTTACAGTTTCGACCTCATTATGGTCTCCCCAGAATGTATATAACTGATAAAATCACTATAGAAGATAAGATTCCTGAATTGGATTACTCTAAATTTCTAGTACCTGATTATGAACTGCTGTCAGAACAGTCAAGAATTGAAAAAAAGTCAGGCGTGCGTATTTTATGATGTAAATTTTAATTTTTGATAGCTCTAAATCATTTTTTTCTGTTTGTCTTAACTGTTTTGCACACGCCGATCCATCGTCAGTAAAATCTGTACAAGATAAGTATAAACCCAAAAAGACTAGAATATCTCATTTTTTATCAAAACATGCTGCAATTTAAAAATATAATCTATATGCTACAATTTTAGCATACTTATCTTTCATGTTTATATACTTACGACGTAATTTCTCGATCCACTTACAAATCATCATAAAACATACTTATTTTATTCTTTGAATTCATATGCCTCGAATTTATTCCGACCATTCTTCAGAAGCTATCTCAGCGTTTAATGCAATTTTTTCTCAATAGAAATAAGATTTTGAATATTTTGCTTCAGATTTTCCCAAAAAAGTTTGTGTGCAACTTAAAGAATAAACAAAAACAATTCGTGGAATATGAAATCGAATTTCTGCTTGATGGACCAAACATTTGCCTCTGGGAGTTTTAAAGGAAAAGTTGAAATATAAGAATTTATGTCTTTAAAATGAATCTTTTTTATCGACAAAATTTTTTTCGAAATTTTACTGAACTGCAACAAAAAATATATTTCTATGTCAGTCTTTCTGTAATTTTATATATATATATATATATATATATATATATATATATATATATATATATATATATATATATATATATATATATATATCACACACATGCATATCTCTATTGTGGTCACGTATTCCTCAAACATAAGAATATACAGGTTGATTTTTACAAAATTGATACTACTCAGAGCCATCTGTGGAGCGATCTATCGCTAGAATTCCAGCAAAGTTGATAGAGGGACTAAAGACAATATGGTAAAAAAGTTTCCGTGAAATTCCAAACGTCGCCGACAAGGGAAGCTATGGTACTATAGTTGTCGGCGCATTCGAGAATTTGCATAACACGCAAGTAAAACATCAAAATGCTAATTCAAGTCTACGTAATCGGAAGCAGCGCTAGCATTTCGAGCTATAAATAAAAGTGGTGCATACCGAAAAATTTGTAACAGGCAGACAAATGAATAACAAAGAAATTTCACTGCACCACCGCTTTCTTCATGAAATTCACTTCTCCCTTCTTCAATGTGACCACTGTCCTGGTGGACGACGCATTCAATCTTGAACACTATATTCTTAACAGCCGAGCGTAACATGTCACCAGGATTGTTAATCACAGCCCGGGATATGTTGCCCATTAGGGTCGCCAAGTTCGAGACTCAACCGAGTTGCCTCTTTGACTTTAAAAAAAACACAGAAAGATGTCACATCGGTTAGGTCCGCGGAGCGAGATGGTCATGCTATGGAAAATTCACTGATTACCCTTTCATCTGTAAAGGGATGGCGCAACAGAATAGCACCGATCTTTGTAGCCCAAAATATTGGCGCTGATGTCAACTACATAATCATGAATTTGTATTTTGATGTTTTACTTGGGTTTTATACAAATTCTCGAATGCGCCGACAACTACAGCGCCATATATTCCAATAACGGTGACTTTTGGAACTTTTTTTCAATTCCTACTATTAGTTCACACTCTCTCTATATATATCTTGTTCAAATTTTCAATCTTTAATAAAAGTACTTTTTATTCATCCACTCAAGTTCAAATACATTTTTTAAACTTGTAGTGGATGACACTTGATGTTAATACAGTTTTTTCAAATATTAATTCATTAATTAAATTTAATTAATCAATTTTAGTTTTAGACCTAGAACGTCTCTTGGTCTTGAATAGTAATTTCCCTTTTGTTAATGTGTGAACGGTAGTACTGCGGTATCGCGGGCTTCTCCCGTCCTGTAGGTTGCGAGATCGAATCCCCAACCTGACAAACTTTTTCTCTCTCTTTCCCCTCCTCCTAATCTCGCACAGTAGGCAAGGTTCTGGCAGGCAATCCTTTTTTTCAATTCCTACTATTAGTTCACACTCAAATTTTTCTTTGTTGACCTAAGTAGGAATTGACTTAAAAATATTTTTTTTATATATTACTTGTTTTACGGAAGCTCTTTTCCATGTCGTCCTTACTCCCTCTATCAATTTTGTTGGAATTCTGGTTGATAGATCGCGCTACAGAGGGCTCTGAGTAGTGTCAATTTAATAAAAATCACACTGTATATGTAACTATTTAGAGAATAGGAAATGTGTTATTTTTTATCACTGTGCTTTACATTGATGTTTTATATCACGACATTACATAGCAAGTATCGTTTAAATAATGAAAAATATGTATTCAACTAAAATAGTGAATTTTTAACTGCAAAAAGTTTTTTTTGCAGCAAAAACTATAAAAAAAAATATTTTTCTCCAGCGCTAACTGTTAAAAATATAATTCAGCTTCTGATTTTTAGTTCAGTTTAAAAGCTCAAAATTACATACCTTTCTTTTAAATGGAAGATAATATTTCGACACAAAAATATTTTATTTTCACCCAGTAGAAATCAAAAACAACTAACTATCTAGAATTATATATAAATATACATTCGAAGACGAGAATATTTATACTTGACAGGAAAGATTTAGTTATTAAATCTTTATTATGTGATAAGTGGTAATGTTACAATGTTAATTAAAAAGCGTTTTCTATCTATAAAATAATTCTTTAAACAATTACTAGTGTTAGTCCTCATCAGACACTCAATGCATTCTCAAGATTAAGGTAATATTAAACTTTTTTTCTGACTTTAAGATTATAATTGATTGATTTCAATTATTGTTCAGTTTATTAAGTTTAGAAAATTAATTAGTTTTTGGGGAGTTGACATTAATTAATGAGTGTTATTTGCCATAATTTTAAATATCATTACCACTTTTGTTCTAATTAGGTTGTAACAAATAAATTATATATATAATTTAAACATATTTAAATAGTAAAGAACACAAAGTGAATTTTTTTTTCATTTTTCATCTGAAAAAATTATTTTAACCATTGAAGATGTGTAATACAGTGTCTATGAGAGGTAAATTTTGATTAGAAAAACAACTTACTCGACTCTTTCAAATTCTTTTTTCTACGAGATAGTTAATAACTATTTTCTTTATACTACACTTATTTTTTTACTCTTTAAATGGAGTTAATCATTTCTTAAGTATAAATATTTTAATACACTTAGAAATTATAGTACCGATGTTTTAAATTGGCAGGAATTGTATGAATAAAGAACGTAATTGTTTCAAACGCAATTATTTCATTTTATACTGCTACAGAATCTTGCATTTATGTTACGCTTACCTCTAAGTGCAGGATTTCGGTTTATTTCGTTTGACTATCATTGCATTCTTCCTGTTATATAATACCTTTCTCTGTTGAATTATTTACATTTTACTAGTTATAATTGTCTGTTTTTTCAATATGAAGATATGTTACAACTGTGCAATCTTTTATTGAAAAGTTTAAAATAAGCACAGTGCTAATGCAGTTTTCTGTTAATTTCGTTCGTATGTCTATGCCTACTTTATGTATTTTAATTTCTTATTTTGTGTTGAATTATTTAAAATGTATAAGTTCTCTATTTTGTATTAATATATTTAAGTTCAAAAGACTCAAACGCTAAAATACAGAGTCAAACAAATTAAGCATATGGCAAAATGAAATCTTGAAATTTTTATTGAAAATTAATCAGATACTATGTATTAACTATTGTCTTATTGATTAATTTAATGAAACACTTACCTTAAAATTCCATAAAAGTTGAAGAAACTTACGTATATCGTAATATTAAAAGAAGCAAGAGTATTTCTACCTTGTTCAATTTTTGAGTGTTAACACTTGAATGACGTAGTAAATTTAAATTTCCATTGTTTAGTATTTTAAACATTCATATTTAAGACAAGAAATAATGTTTAAGAATTCAAAATAATCTTTAATTCTATGTAGGTATCAACCAATATATTACAATGCTTGACAACTTTTAAATCCAGTTTTTTTAATATTTTAAAAACTTAATTGTGTTAAGAAACTGATTTTATTTCTCCTCGTTACGTGATGTCGCATGCTTTGAGGGTGTCCGAAGCATCTCAGCCATACCTAAACAGTAACGGAGAATCGGATTTCGATGCACATCTAGTGTTGCCACTTCTAAAGATGGAAAATATCTTCGGTAAATCCTTTCGAGATCATTAAATATCCATCAAGAAAATAAAGAATCTTAGAAAGCTTTTCCGAGGTGATATTTCATATTTTTTAAAATATATAAAATAGATAATTCTATCGCCCTGTGTGGGGAGGAAAAATATAGTCAAAAAATGATCTACTAAGAATAGAAAGACGTTTCGAATTATACTCAAAAGCAGTTGCAACAACTTGATTCACAAATTCAACCCTCCTTTGAGTGTAGGATATTCTATATTGGTAATATTTTTAAAAAAAGTATTGATATGTCAAAACATTTTGTGTGTTAAATATACAAAATATTTTTTAATCATTCTTAGGAATAATAAATATGAAAATTTAGTTAGGCTGGCTCTCAGCGTTTTTTCTAATAATTAGAGTTTATTTTATTTTTATTAAATATAAATTTCACTTTAGTTGAATAAAGACAGGAAATAATATATTATCGACCATTTTTTATATTAAACGGCACCATTTTAAACATATACAAATAGATATATAAAAATCCCTTAAATTTAATAAAGACATTTTTTAGACTCCGAATAAAATATTCAGCCAAAAATCTGATAAATGATTGCTATAGTCTTCTAAATTAATATACATGTAATTATGTGGGAAGAAAATTCAAGTTATACCGACTGTGAGCTTTAAAAAATCATTAGTTTGTATGTTCATTAATCATTAGTTTGTATTGAAGTTTCAATTACAGATCATACATTAAAATTACACATGGAACATATTTTAAATTTGTATATCAAATGCAACTTATTATGAGTGAAACATAATTTATGGTAGAAAATATTTCAAGACAAAAGACTCTTATCACTCACTCACTTCAATATGTTATCAACTAATCTATTTTCTCCGCTTTTAGATTAGTTTTTCAACTTTCAAAAACTTTATATCACATTTATTTCCACATTATAAAATCTTAGGTTGCAATCATATTTCAATATTTTTATTTATGCAACAATAAAAGAAATAAGATTATATTATCCTAACTATTTTGGATTATAAAAATTGAGAATATTTTTATATTAAGTCTAGACTACACAAGAAAATATCCTATTTCCAGATCCTTCGAATGTGAATAAGTGGAATTAACTTCAGATAAGTATGAACTAGAAATGTACCAAATGTCGGCAAAACGTTAACACGAAGCTGATGGACATCTTTTAGGAAATTTCTTTCTCGATTCGGCAAAATTAAATTTGGAAAATGTAAAGATCTTCTAATATTCTTTGAATAAATTTAATCCCTCCAACAGATCATGGAATGATCATAAATGTATAAATTTAAAATTAGACATCGATTTTTTTCATAACGTTGATTTTACTAATGGAAGCTCAAGAAAATCGAAAAAACCAATTCATTGTCCAATTACTGTTTACATAACTTCATTAATTAAAAAGCCAATCACCAGTTTTTAAAGACTACCTGACTCGAATAAAGAATTTTCATGATCTTATAAGATGCATACATTTTTGCTTTGAAAAAGTATGCTCATGCTTTCAATGCCTTCTCTGAATATTTAGCGAATGCCACATATTTTTTATACTTTTGTGTGGATTTAGGAAACATGGATTTAAATGATTCAAATTTGATATTATTTTAAAAGCAGAAATTTTTAAAGTCTACATACATTTTTGTTCATTGAAGAAACTCTAAAGTAAAAAAATAATGCATAAATCTTCAAAAATGTTTTCTTTTGTAAAACGATTTGCTCAATACACATAAGAATTAACTATTAGACAACGAAGTATAACGCCTAACATATCGAATCACCTTTTGCATGTTTGCGCAATATTTTGGTTATAAAACATAGATGAAATGCTTATGTTCTTTTGTTTTCCTAGTATTTGATATAACAACAAGCCTGAAAAAACTTCTATATTTATTACACCTTTCTGTAACAGCTAAGGGCCTGTTACAAATATTAACTTTAGCAACAGTACGCAAAAATATATATGCCTGTCTTAAATCAAAATAGGGTAAATATTCATTTGTTGTGTGTGTATTTTTTAAAACAAATTGATCTAAATCGTGCTATAATTGAATTTTTTCCAAGAATACTTTTCCCCTTATATTTATGTTTAATCAATAATATTCTATTTCACGTAAGATGTTTAAGGTATCAGGGAATCCTTAAGACGAAAATAATGAGATAATAGATATTACATTAAGAATGCAAATGCATTTTAGCTATTATATGAAATTTAAAAACCAGTATACTCTTTGTTTAAAATCCTTAATGTTACTTAATATAACAAATGTTTATTTCATTTTAAATCCTTATGCAGTTTATAAACAAAATATAATCCATGAAAAATATTATTTACTTGCCCCAAAGTACATTAAAAATTATGTTTTTTCTCCCGTACAAATAAGTCAGTGGTCTGGAATATAAATTTTCACAATTTTTTTTTGATGGAATAGATTATAAATATATTTACACCCCCCCCCCCCCATTTGTAATACTTTAAAGCCATAAAACATATATGAATTCTGCCAAGTGAACAGAACTTTTGATTTAATTATGCCTTGAGATGCAATATTCAATTTTGATTGAAATAGAAACACCTATTTAGGGCTAAAATAAATAGTAAACACGGCAAATTGTTTAATCCATGGTAAGTAAGAAATACAGTGAAGATATGAGACAGGAATCAATTTAGAGAAAAAGCTTTCACAGTATGATTAAAGATGATCAATTTTAAGTTGAAATGTTTTTCTGTAAGCTTAAACCTGAAAATCTCGCATTCATATGTTTTACAAATTTTGTTTGTTCCTTTAAAACGAAGTCTAAATCATGTTTTAAAAATCAAGTATTCATATTTGTATACCAAATGTTATGAAATATAACTAATATTTTAGCAGATAAATCAGACTTAAAAATTTAAGGGTTAAGTATTAACTGTTTTAAAAATGATATTAATATCCACTTTTACTTATACATAGAGAGAGAGACACGTTTGCGATAATAACAGAATTGACATTACACAGTACTTAATGATATCTTCATCCATTTTTTTCTCTTTTCAGTGTTGCAGGCACTTATCTCTGACGGTAGGTATTTTTTTACATTGTCCCATGTAGACTCGCAAAGTATTGCTGGCAACTTCATTCTGGTAGTATATAGGAAAACCAGCATTCCTCCCTATGAGGAGGCCGACACGCAAACGACGAAGTCTTATTCGGGATTTGAACACAAGCCCACTGCGTCGCAGCTCACAACACTAACCACTATACTATGTGAGCGGCTCTACATCCTATACAAAATTTGGTTGTTGAGAATGTTAGAAGAATAATACAAAATTTGGTTGTTGAGAATGTTAGAAGAATAAAACATAATTTGTGTTCTCTACAGCGAACTTTAAATTTTGTTAGAGACACAAAAATCTACTAAATCATGTGACAATGAATGAATCCAGGTTTTCTAAAAAACGATGGTTTTTGTAAGGTAATTAATTGTACTTCTGCTCTGACCCACAATAGTAATGTTCATATTAAACCTAATTTGCCTCCCTTTGCTGCCTCCTCCCACTCCTCCACCACTCCTCAGGATGTAAACACACACAGTTCAATCTCTAAGTGTGAAGCTGCAAAGCAGCTACAAAAGGTATTCACCATCATAACGTCAGATGTTGCTGACCCAGAGAATGAAATCTCTTCAGCTACAATCCTGAAGGAACTGCTTAGGGATGATGAACTATCCAAAACATATAATATGTTAATCAACAGGGCGAAGGATGTGCCCAAGAACTTTTTTGTTCACCCAGAGTCAAACCTATTGTTTTACGCAGGAAAGACGGGATTGTCGAGAGAAGAGTACATTGTGTTACCGTCAGCTCTCAGGCCAAAGGCACTTCGCTTGGCCCATTTGTCCCACTTTGGGTTGAAGAAGACGTACGAGGCCCTCGCCAAAAGGTATTGGTGGCGAGGGGCATACATGGATTGTGCAAATTATGTTGCCTCATGTAAAGAATGCATTCTTCACAAAAAAAGAAGAGTGGCGGTTGCTCCAGTCCAGTCTGCACCACTTCCTACTGCACCAGGCCAACTTGTATCACTTGATCTTGTTGGTCCCTTCCGCAATGGTCACTCGGTCCTCACCATAATTGACCACTTCAGTCGCTTTTTGGTCCTAGAGGACATGCCGTCAACCACAGCTGACAGAGTAACCAAGGCTAT
Organism: Dolomedes plantarius; assembly: GCA_907164885.2. Taxonomy (NCBI): domain Eukaryota; kingdom Metazoa; phylum Arthropoda; class Arachnida; order Araneae; family Dolomedidae; genus Dolomedes; species Dolomedes plantarius. Next base: position 146,620,373 of record OU015497.1, read on the forward strand.
ATTTAGGTACATTGCCATGTTTGGCAGACCAAGCCATATTCTTACTGATCTTGGCCCACAATTTACCTCTGTGGTATTCAAAAGGCTATTGGATATGGCTGGAATCAGATTGGCACACTCTTCACCTGGGCATCCTGAGGCAAATGGAGTTTCTGAGAGAATTAATGCCTCTATCAAGTCTTCGATCTCAACTTTGCAAGCCCAAGGTGTACCATTTGACACAGCCATCCTAATACATGCCTCACTATACAACTCTACCATCCACTCTACCACAGGTCACTCCCCTGCAGTCGTCCATTTTGGAAGAGCTTTAGCCCTGTTGACTGATTCGGAGAGATTCTTCGATGACTTTCCTCATCTTGACAAAGGTTCCCTCATTGATAATATTATGGCACAAACTAAAGCCATTTGGTCACTGTGCTTCAGCAATACATCCCTAAGTCAAGCGAACTCTCACAGGAAGCTCAATAGAGCAAGAAGAGACACAAGGCTAAAGGAGGGTGACATTGTGTATGTGAAATATAAAACTCACTTCACCCAATTTCTCAAGGGACCATTCTTAATTGAGAAATTCCGCTCAAATGTGACTGTGGTCATTCGACCACTGGAAGATAGAATATCACAGGCTTCGCTCATCCATGTGAACAGGCTGATAAAGGCCCCAGCTCGTAAAGGGCATTTATTAGAGAAGCAGACGAATCCATCTCCCACTACTAATGATTCTGTGTGCCCTAGTTCTCTTCATCCAGTTGCCCTGATGCCTGTTCCAGTGTCCAATCCTTCAGATCCTGTGCTGGACTCCAGTCTTTCAAGGGTTCCAGAGGATGACCATTCCATGGATGCCACTGAGGGGTACTTTCCTGATGGAGAACTGTTTCCTCCTGCTCCAGACGATGAGTTCCAGGTCCCAGAAGCAAGTCTAACAGACGAGCAGTTGTCATTCCACCAGCCATCAATGCTTCTTGAAACTCCTCAGCTCCAGATAGAATCGACTGAAATCCAGGATCCAGTTGGTCTCTCCCATGCCAGTCCTCCACCGCCAGAAACAACAGACCCCGAGATGCCAGAAATTCCTACTGCAGTGAAGAAGCCCTGCCCCTACAACCTCAGGCCGAGGAAATAGAGTTCTGGGAAAGATGTTTGCGCACGTCTTCTCCAGTTGATGGACAAACCAGCGATTGGCACGTCCAACTCTTCTTCTGCCTGTCTTCCTGTATGGACTAGGACTCTTGCTGCATATGGTATACCTCTGTATCTTCTTTAAGTTTTTAATATCTGTGAAGTTACTCCATTCATAATATATCTGTTAATTATGCACAACCTTGCCTTTAACCTCTATAAGCTGATAATAGTATTCACCCTTAATTCTAAAGTTCTGTTGTTATTGAGTCTACCAATAATAGTAAAGTAAAATGCTAAGTTAACCACTTTGTTGATACAAAATATAATAATATGCAATCAAAATCATTTGGTTCTCCCATATGCCATTGTAAGTAACATAGCAATAGTTAATAATTAAGTTTTCTTTCACACTTTGCCTGAATTGCAGGAAACATCATCTGATATCATCTATCAGTTTTTATTTGTGAGTTTCCTTGAATATGTTTCTTTGCACCTTATGTGCAACCTGTGATATTTTAATCAGCCAAAAGTTTCTCGAGTTTGTCATTTGAGAAATGAAGCCAAGTTTTTATTGCACAAGGCAATTTTTTTCCATTTCTCAGGAATAAGTCCTCACATTTTTGTAAATATATGTATTGTATTAACTTATTCTTTTGTGTATTTTTTATGGGTGACCAGCTTTCCAGAAAAGTATTGAATCCTGTTATGTACTGTATACAGGTTTGAGGGTTCTCGACCTCAACATGGTCACTATCCCCTGCAGTTGTACATCACCTGCTGCATATAGGTGAAGTTTTTATAAGTTTAATATTGAATATAACTCACCTGTTAGCTTTGTGAAGTGGGTAATGCATTAACTGTTTCTTATATATATTCATGTATTTTTGTGTTATATTGTATATTTGTTTGTGAATAATGTTATTATAGTGTCCTACAATTTATGATTTTAGGGTATATACTCACCATAATGTATATCCCAACACAAATTGTGCACTTGTTTTTTTTAAGTTTGTATGCACATTTGTTTTTACTGTTTGTAATATGCATGGTACAGTGTGATACACTGTGTTACAAGTTATTGTCTTCATCCAAGGTGTCTTGAAACTTTTCTCATAGTAATGACACTCTTGTGTATGACACCATGCTCTCTGTCACAATGTTGACTGTTATTAGTGCTTTCACTTTGTCTATCCATGACACTTTGCCTATCTAGGACACATAAGTTTTGCAATTGACATTCATTGCTTTTCAATGTAACTTTAATTTTTTCTATGTGAATTTTTACAGGGTTGTTTTTTTGTGTTTTTTTCTTTGTTTTTTCAATGGCTGGCCAGCCGACGTGAAGTGTTTAATGTTCTTTTATACAATGTACATACCCTGTGTAATGTTATGTTCATATAATCAAAATTAGGAGCAATTTTTTTCCTCATTTAGGATCTCCAATGTGTACCTTTGTAAACTAGACTTAATATGAGCTGTAACAAATTTTTTTCCTCATTTAGGATCTCCAATGTACACCATTGTAAATTAGACTCAATATGAGCATTAATGAATATTTTTCCCTCATCTAGGGTCTTCAATGTAATGCATTGTAATGCACTGGTGTAATCACATTTTTCCAAAGGATCTTCAATGTAACTTTTTGTAAGCCTGCCAACTCCCACTCCTAGCACATTGAACTCAACTCTCTTTGGGAAATTTTCCCTCATGTGTTTTTTTTCTTCACTTGGTGAAGGGGGAGAGTGTTATAAAGACTCATGGAGTATATCCATTAATATTCAGGTCTTTATAACTGTCTCTCATAACTGCCATACATTGGCAGAAAAGAAAAATGATTTATTGCCAAAAAAGGCGATGCACGCCAAATCTGGTGTATTGAGCCTGTATTGCGCAGGCGCGAAGTACAGCTTGGCATGTCAGGCTAGCTTCGAAAAGTAGCGGGAGACAGCCCTTGGACGTGTAGGAGGTTGGTGAACTTTGGGGAGCGTGTGTTGAGTATGGAGCGAGGGGCATGGCATGGCATGGCTTGACTGTATACAATTAAGTATTCCCTTTTTTTTTTATTATGTTTAGTTAAAATAAACTTCTTATTTGCTCCTTAAACCCCTTGTCTGTAATTTAATTTGCTGTAGTAGATATTGTTTCCTAGGTATGAATAATTTGAGTATTGTAATATGCTTAGCACGTGGGTCAGGCTATATGTAGGGTTAGGTATTTTCTTGCTAAGCTAAGTGCTGTTAACCTAAAGTAAATATTCTACTTAATCTATGTTACCTGAGACAACCTATCTGGGTTATCTTTCAGGTCGCTTTGTTACTTGAAATTAATTCTGTAACTTAAATTTAATACACAACGCATTTCATGTTTCACCTTTTTATGGCTGGCTTAACTATTCGCTAATTTGCTACCACTTGTTCCGATACGGCTTCCCATTTGGAGTCGTAATTCCTCGGCTTCACAACACTTGTGATCGTCTATGAAAAAGTAAACATAAAACACTCCATATTTACTCGAGACTAGAAGTCTATGAGAATCACAAATAATAACATGAAACCCTATTGTAACCCCTTCAGGGGCGGTGATTCATTTTTAAACCACCTATTTTATTTATTTTATAACAGCTAAATCATTCGCTGAATTTCTCTGTAAATTCCTGCAAACATTTAACATATTAGTTTGCTTCAGAAACAACAGATGGCAGAACTCTACGGGTCTATATTTTCAGAGAGGATAATTTTTTGTTCCAAGCCAGAAATTTGTAGAGTGAAATTTATTCCAGTTTTTCTAATTTGTTAGTATACAGATGCACGTAAGTTCTGGAATTTCATTTTACGATTGTTACTTATTTATTTTAAATAGAAAAGTTTAATTTATTTGCATAATTTCTTATCTTTTTTTAGTAATTTCAATGCAGGTGGTTCAAATATGGATCACCACGCATATAGCGTTTACTGTCACTAGGTGGCAGCACTGGTAAATTAGTTTTTCCAGCAAAAATTCATAAAAAACATATTACTGAACTAAAATTTGTGTGCTAAATTCATATATTCTATGATACAATTTGCCCACCGACAGAGAATAAGTGAAAACACTGAAAGACTTCAGACTTTGTCTAGTTGAAAGCCCAATTGCAATGGGTTCTTACACTCGGAAAAGAGAAAAACATCAGAGCCCTGTGCAAATAAAAAAAGTAAAAGTTTCATAACTGAGGATAAAAAATCAAACATAAATGAACATTTTCCCGAAAAATCTTCTCGAAGGCAGTGTGCAATGGTAGCACTAAAAAAGACACTCAACGGTCAGGTTGGATCTGCAAGGAATGCAAAGTTCCATTATGCTTTCAAAAGGAAGGAATTACTTCTTTCGAAAAATTTCATACATAATTTTTTTGATAAATATCTTTTAATTTAATTTTCTTATTAAATTACTTTTAGGTTATGTTAATCATTGAATGTTACTGATAATTTGGAACACACACACACACACACACACACATATATATATATATATATATATATATATATATATATATATATATATATATATATATATATATATATATTACCTATAAAAATTTCATGTGTAGTGTTTTAAACTTTTTACATTCATTATATACTTTTATTATATACTTTCACTATATACTTTCTACTTACAATATATAGAAATTTCATGTATGTTGTTATATACTTTTTACTTTCATTCACATACGTCTTACTTTCATTATATACATTCATTTATATACTTTTTCCTTACAAGATAATTATTTTGATAAATACTGTGTATAAATATAAATAAATGAGTGCATATATATGTATATATATTGCAAACTGATTAGTCTTATTGTAAATGATTTGTCAGAAAGCCTGTTCTGACTGGTCTAGCCGGTCTGAACAGACTTTCTAATATAGAGTGCTCGGTTGCGCTGTGATTCAAAAATGGACCACCCCAACTGCCTAAACCAAAGCTACATTTTTTTATTTGTACAGAATATGTTCCTAATTGTAATATTTCTTCAAATATAAAGTTTTGCCCTCCCCAAAAAATTTTTTGATATAGTTCCCCTGAAGGTGTTTTAAATAGATAAATATTAAATTTGTTTTTATATTAACAATTTTTTGGTTAAGGACTATAAATGGCTTAGAATAAAGCAAAAAATAAATTAGGAATATATTTTGTTTATCTTAAAATTTCTTCTTCAGCAAATAGTGTGTATCGCACCAAGATTTCACATTATCTCTGTTACTCCCAAAATTGTTTCATTTGGTGGATACTTAAAGTTATATATTAAAATTCATATATTAAAGTTTTACAATCATATTCAACTTAACTTCAATATCCAAGCTTAAAATTTTAGACCGTGTCTGTTATTTGTAAATTTTAACTTCTATGAATTTTCAACTTGATAGCTTTACGTTTTTATTTTCCAGTCTTTCTCCCCAACATATTTAAAACTTGCAAAACAAAAGCTCATCACAAGGACTAAAATAAACTAAATTTTTCTAATCCAATTAAAAATAATTTGGATTAAGGATAATCTAAGGCTCATGATAATGCGAAAAATAAATTATGAATATATTGTGCACGTTATTCCAAAGTTTCTTCTTCTGCAAATAAGTATATGACACCTTGATTGTGAATTATTTCATAATCTCAAAAGTGTTCAATTGACGTAAATATATTTATTCAAATCTTACAATATTTTTCAATATATTGTTGTTTCTAATGCCCTCTGGTGGGAAAGTATTCCAAACCAGGTCCATATAGGCTAACTGGCTAAAGGGTGCGGCTCCGGTTTACAATAGCAACATAAGGGTCGGTGACCGATTTAGCCAGGTGTCACCTCAATTTTGACCGAGCACCTCCAGGGGTGACATTTGGGGAGATCGCAACCTCTCCCACCCTCTCTGACACCATAGAGGGACTTTCCGATCTACTGATTTAACATGCCCATATCCGACCTAGGCACTGAGGTACTTATTGGCGCTTGCCAGGATTCGATCCGAGCGCTCTCATCACCAAAAGCCGACGTGCTAACATTTGGCTACCTCGGGCCGCCCTTTTGCAATATAACTGCATGATCCAAACTTAATTTTCTATTTTTAATTTTTGCTGAATTTCAAATAGCTAGCTTTATGCTAATATTTTCCTGTCCTTCAACAGGGCATAGTTACAAGTTGAAAAACGATGCCACGCCCCCAGGACTAAAATAAAGCAAAGAAGGAAATGAGGAAATTAGACTTTGCATAAAATGATGCTTTCTGAAATCTTTACTAATGCAAAACTTAATTGTCGGACACTATTTAAATTCAAAGCAGTTCTATTGGTTAATTGAATTCGCTTTAAGCATTTAAATGCATGTTTAACGGAACCACATAAAAGTAAGTTTGTCACAGAAGTATAAAGTGAAAATGTAACTAAAGATCACGTATAAACAGGACTTGCCATTAGAGCATTGTGATATTTAAATAAAGTTATTCCAGTGTGTAATTTCATTAAGTCTGTTAGCTTATTATATGTTGTACTTAACTCACGAGTAGAATTAAATGCCATTTAGGACTATGTTCGATCTGAGAAAACCCAGACAATTGTGAATTCAAAACGCTTCATTTTTTAAGATTCACATTATTAAGAATTAAATTTTACACTTTTCCTAAATTTCGCAATTTTCTCTTTTACATATCCCGAATAAAAAGCTATATAAAAGCTTTAATAAGCACACAGAAATAGGTAGTTCCATGTAGTATATTAATTCTTAAAATGAATATCTCTCTACATTTCATCATTTTTAAAAGATTTTTTTCGAGGAAAATACGAAATAAAGACCATAGAAACTTATGCATCTTTTCTAAACTTTTCTTTCCCCATATCAGAGGCATGAGTTTAGAAGATAAAAGAAGATAAAAAGTTTATCTATGCAGGATTTTATATTTAACATTTTTAAGTCATCCTTTCAGAGATTTGGAGGAAGAAAGAGGAAAAATGGGACCCTGAAGTGGTTTTTGTTTACAACTGCTTTGACTTTTAGCAGAAAGATCATTCCAGACGCTTAAAAGTTGCTTTTACAAAAAAGAATCCAAAACATTTGTACATAAAACATGCTTTTGATGTCAGAATGTATTTTTAGATCATCGATTCATTTTTGGCATTTGATAAATACCAAACACTGCAAGTATAATGGAGTTTTCTAAAATGTAAATAAAATTCTCACGCAGAACTTAGTCTTTCTTTTATTCTTTACGGGATAAAGTGTAATGCATGTTATTTAAGAAAATACTGACTTTGAAAATACTTTAGACATCTGTACAGTATCTGCTTGGATTTCTTTAATATTTTAATCACGAAAGAATTAGGAAAAGTTGCTTTGATAGTTTGAAATATATTTTTTTAATTATTTTCAAATATTAAAATACTTTTTCCTACCACCGGGTGTTTATTTTAAAGTAAATTAGATAAAAAGAATCCTTTACATTCACATAACTGTTTTTGAATCCATAGTAGAAATAATAGTCTTTAACAAAGATAGATGAACTTATTTATTCATAATTTTCAAAAATAAAGATGAAATAATACATAAAACGTAGAATTTGTTTTTCAGTATGTGGAAAATAGAAAGCATTTTTGCATGAACTGTAAAATATTTTGTACTATAATTGAGTTTATCATCCTTAATGAATCTTTTTAAATGTGAAAATTTTCGTTGTTGTATCATAAAAAACAAGTCTTTAGAATTTTTAACTTAGATAACTTTTTTATTGCTGTATCAAACTATTATATAAACATAAACACTTACAATGCATATAATGATTAATTGATTTAAAGCAGTATTATTTTACCACTTTTTATGTTCAAGGAATGTGTTTTAAAGAATTGTTTGTTCGTTTTTTGCAAATGGATTGAAAGAAAAGTTATATTCATAGAAGTATTTAATTGAAGTCTCAATTTGCCATTAAAATTTTAAATCGTGTCTGAAAATAATACTTTCATAATGAAATGTAAATTCTAAAAACCTTTTTCTTGAATTCTTTGAAGGTTTCGGCTTACACTGCAATGAGTTTAGTAATAATTCCTATTATAAATATATTCTTTGCATTAATGCTGTTCTGTGTAAAAAAGAATCTGTATGCTACGATATGAACTCTTTTTTTAAAGAAGTTGTGCAATAAGAGTATCTAAGTCAAATTTTATACATTTCCTAAAATGCATAGCTTTTAACAAAATAAGTAATTGTGCATAGCATAAGATGCCAATCATGAATTCCTACAATCCTTTGAAATTATCCATAGAGAAGTTATTAAATTCAAGGTTATATTAACAATTATAATAAAAAATAGAAAAAAAATTAAAGTAAAACTATATTCTGCAAAATGTGTTCGATGATATTTAGTTACTTAATTCAACAACAGTGAAACCCAGTGATAGGAAAAGTGACATTTTAAGTAATTTAAAAAAAAAAAAAGACTGCATATAAATAGTTTTCAAGGTATACTTTATATCAAAAGAAAGAAACTAGAGGTCAAAGAAATTAAAAAAGGCTGAATGAAATAATTTAATAGTAAAGTATACCTGTAAAAGTTCCCAATAATTTTATAAATGGGATAAAACATATACACAACATTTAAAATTCACCCATACTTTGAAGAAGAAACTAATAAATAGTAGTGCAAAAACCGTACGCCTGGCGCACTAGTTGTTAGCACGTCGAATTTCGAGACTGAATGTGTTCGTTTCGAATCCCGAGAAGCATCGAATGCTCTCGTATCTTACACAGGCATGTTCACGTAAAATCTGTAGGCCGAAAATAACTTCCGTATGGTTTGGTGTGGTATGAGAGTGTTTTTTTTTTGCTAATGCTCCTGGGGGCTGACGACATTACACTACATTGACGACGTCCAGTGTACATATGAATACAAGGAAATAGAAACAGACAAATCACACAATCACAGAAGAATTTTATTAACAAACGATGACACTGGCGATGGACGATGTGTTGCAACTCCCCTTTCTAGACGGGGCTCCTTTTGCAGGCGGAAGACTGACCCGTTCCCTAGAATACAACCATGTCTTATGCGAGAATCGAATCCGCGCCCCCTGAGTGACAGGCTGATGCCTTAACCATTTAGCCAATACGTGACAGGAGAGTACTAGTCATAAGATATCTCCACTGGGGTTCTTCGGTCAAAATTGTGGTGCCACCAGGTAAAAAATCCGTCCCCGATCCTTGTGGTGCTCAGTTGCAGTAAGCGCAAGTTGCAGTAAGCGCTCAGTTGCAAATGGCGCTGCATTCCTTCACTCTGCAGCCTTTACTGGACCTGGTAACGATCTATCCGCCAAGAGAGTATAAGTCCAACAGCAGATTCGGTAAAGCTTGTGACATTACCTGAAAGAAAACAAAAATTGCATCAACACAAGAAGGAAAATCATTATTCAGTTTGTCCAAATCCGATTACTACAAAGATTTCATGCAATGAATGTTTATCACATTTTCTAAGTTCTCGAATTTTCATAGTTGAAAACTTTGGTGTAAGCGCCTTAGTGCGTATTAGCTTTTAATTCTGGCGACCATTAAAACATCTATTAAGTGTATTTTTTAAATATTACTTTTTCAATAAAAAAATAAACTTCATTAAACTCGCGAATTCTATTATGTCTCACCCTCTTTGCATTAAAAAAATTATACAAACTGCAAAGGAATTAATCTGATGTCATGTCGAAAGGGTTCTAAATGTTGCGTGCTTAATTTCTCTAGTTTGCAAGTTCCCCTAATCGAAGAATACAAGTCAGCTATTTGTGCTAACAGCGATAAAAGTTTTTTTGGTGTAAAATACTAACGGTGAAACCTACGTCCAAACCTACTTGTACCCAGGAAATCAACATTTTTGCTTTCAGCTTCATATCTGGCATGCTTTATGCATTTTGTCATCTTCTTGAGCTGTACATTTTGTAGCACAATTCATGATAGATGATGATTCTTTCCGAAATCGGTTCGTTGTCTGCACTTTGTCAATCATCAGCTAAAATTTTCAGGAATTTTGCAGTAGAAATATCTTCTACAGGGAACTCATCGATTATGTCTTGCTCACGGCCTGCACACGGCCACATAACAAGGGTGAAACGTATGTGCACGACTACTTAAGGTAAAGTAAATGTGTAGTCATTCAAGCTTTCATTTCCATTATATTTGGGACATGAAGTTTTTGTTTTATTTACAGTGAAATTTTTTATCATTAATAATAGGCAAATTAAGTCTTTTAGAATGCTATTTATGAAGCTAAAATAAATATTTTATGTCTAGTTTTTAGGTGTCATAAGCTGCACAAAATTAACAACAGCCTTGTTAAATTCTTCTTTTGTTGAAACTTTTTTGTTGAATTCTTCACTTTAAAACTGACCAATAACTGCATTTTAAAATCAAACTTAAACTTCTAAAATAGGAACTAGATTAAAAAATGTGAGGTATAGAAATTTACCGTAATATTTTTTTTACCAGTTAGTAAATTATTTTAATTACTTTCAGTTTATTAAATTTTATTTCTGTGCTGTTTAGCATTTAAACTATTACTAATTTAATTTTTTTCCTACAATTTAGTAAAAGTTTAAGTAAAAAAGTTGAGAAACTAGTAAAAACTAGTAAGAGCTAAAAAAATCTTCAATAAATTATCACAAGATTGTTTTTCTGATTTATATTGCTAACGCTACGTTTCTTTACATACTTTCGCTTAAATAGACTTATTTTTACTGAAGTGTTCTTTTTTTTACTTAAACAAACATCTTCATAATATCGTATTCGGAATAGAAAAAATTTTAAAAAAGGATTAACGGAAAAAAATATACAGTATGTTTCAGAAGATTTGGTATCATTTCAGATATTTTATATCCAATGGCACAGATTAAAAGACAACTACAGCCAGAAAAAATCACAACACAAGAAACGCAAAAAAATAAAAGACATAAAGCTGCAGCAAATAGTGAATGTATCCAGCAGTACCCTGACCTCCCAGTAACTGTCCACAAAAGAACGTTTATTCAATGCAGGGCAATGAACCAAATGTTTACAGTTCATGACCCGTCCCAAGTCACAGAGTCTGCAGAAAGGACTAATCTAATGAAACTAAAGAGGCTTATTGTGGAGTAATTAAATATGTATTGACCAAAATATGAATATTGTTGCTCTCGTGAGTACGAATAGGGAAGAAGAAACATTTTAAATAGAAACAAAAGCCTCGATAACAGCAGCTGCTAGATCAGGTGGCTGAGGAGCACTTGCTTACCAAACAAATGTGCTTTACATATACCAATATGAATGTGAAATATAAATGCATGTAAATTCCATGAACAAATTTTAAAAAGTTCAATATGCGTAACGTCTGTGACACGGAACACATCATATCCGTATTCCTTACAAATGCACTGCAGCATACCATTGGTAACAGTTATTGAAGCGACATTCATTCTCTGCTCCAGTTCATCTATATTTGAAAGAAGCACGACCTACCTTTGAACATTAACCAGGACTTTAACATTACCCCAGAGGAAAAACAAATCCCAAGACGTCAGGTCTGGTAACCATGGCGATAATTTCGAAGTGGAAAGAGGAAGTTATGTTATCAAAAAACATTTGACATTTATCCACAAGGTATTAAAATATATTTTTTATCCAACACCCGTTTGCGGCATTTCTGCCATCAGTCGTCAGTTTCATCCCATATAAAGATGAAGAAGCAGAAAAGCGAGAGAGAAAGTTAGCCTCCTTAGAGTCGTCTGTAATAAACTTTAAAACAATGGGGCAGTTCTTGAGGTGGTCACCATACATATTTCCCTGGTGGCACAGTGGACAACAAGCTGAATCCCTGATGCCTATCCGATGTAAATGTTTTTGTAGGTAATCATGTCCAGTTGTCATGCGAAAGCCAGCAACTTCAACAGACCGAGGCAAGTAACCAGAAATTTTATTACTGTTGCTGAACAGGATTTTCCACCTCTTATCCACAACTGTATTAAAGTATCAGGTCATCTGAAGGATCACTGGCAAATTTAAAAGATCATGAAATTCTGTCACATTTTCTTAAAAACCCTACATTTTCCCTCTCCTATAATTTTTAATTCGTTTTTATACTGTCCTCCCAATCTCGTTTCTATTACTTGTGTTGCGAAAATAATAGACACAAAGCAGTGTAAAGCTAAAAGCACAGTGTAAATGAAGAACATATTTTACGCGGTATTTTATCGCACACTTAACTGTAGAGACGTTTTACAGATAATCTCATTTGTTTGCTTATCGCGATCGATAACATCCCCATCAGATTAACTTTCCCCAGATTCATTTTTCATGGGTATATTATGGGGAAAGAACCCTGCTTAACGTGTGAGAGAATGCCGCAAGCGATGTAAACTAAGGGAATTCACACTTTGCTTTTATTTATATGTTTTAGAGCATGGAGTTGCGCGCATTATAGGAAGATATTCAGAATAAGGTTTATTCACTAGGAATACTCTTAAAATATGCTTTTAAATATCACACCCGTAAGAAATAGCAAGATATCGTTTAATGAAGATACTAAAATATGTGTTTAGACTGGAGACAACATACCAGCAAAACTTTCAACCCCTTACTAGGAACCGAATCAATCAAAAATTGCATTTAATATTGTATGTCTAATTTATACTATTATTAAAGTGTTTACTAAAAAATTAACTTAGTCAAAATAGTAAGGGCCTAAAAATAATTTAAAATTTTAATTTGTTTAAATTTTAAAATATTGACTAACTTTAAAGCAATGAAAAATTTATACAAAAATGTTAAACTTTGAAAATTTTTTTTTAATATTTTTGGATAGTTTCTTTCAAAACATAAATTACTCGATGAAAATAAAGGTAAATGCGTAATTATGGAAACAATTTAAGAATAAATTGTATTTAGTTCACTCAGTTCATGGAAATCGCAAGCAATTTTCTTTACTATTTGTTAAAATTTTCACTGTGATATTAGAAATTTGAGAATACTAGGCAATGTTGATGACGCATACTAAATTTCTTTGTGATTTGTTTCGAAAACCATTTACATAGCATTGAAAAGTAAACTGAAATGTAATTATGTTTTAACTAATTTCTGAAATTAAACCTCATTAAATCAACAACATATTTCTATCAATGTCTTGTGGAAAGATATGCGTATTGAAAATTTATACATAAAGAAGTATAGTGTAACGTTCCTTCAGATAGGAACACGATTTCTCAAGAAACCATCGAAATATAAAAACTAATGAAGTTAATACGTATATGCTGTATTAGACTTCAAGGCTATGAATTTCGCAACATGAGGAATAAATTAATTCCTTGCCTTGTAAACATAAAGAAGTCATTTACTGCTATGAATCAGCAATACAAGGTACTGTTTCGTTTGTTTTTTTCCTGATAAAAGTATTTCTTAGTTACTGCTTTTCACTAATTATCGTTCGTGAAGATGAAATAAAAAGTTATATGTTTATTAATAGCCAAAAAGACATAAAATATAATTTGTCTATAAAAACCTGCATAAGTTTTAATTAATAACGAAAACTATTAGTCACAAACATGATCTTGAGTTTGAAAATAACTTAATTGCGATGGATGGCGACATATGAAAAATGTAGTTAAGTAAACGATATACATACGTATATACGTTGAGGATTTTTTACAAATATATGGTAGATGATTGCATAGATAACAAAGAATGATTATAGAATAAGATAATTTTATTCATTACACTAACATACTCAAAAAATTTACCTAATTTACATGACATTATAGAGGAGAAGTTAATAAAATTTATGATATTCTCTAAATAAGAACTATATTACTTAAGGTATCCGTACTTATTTAAACGGCATGTTCGATCAAAAATGGGATTTTTCACTTATACAATAACTAGATTTATTACCCGGCTTCGCTCGGCATTCAGTTTCTGTCATTATTTTTTCAATGATTAGCCTCATGTTATGATGTTCTAAAGTTATAACAACTCTTAAACAAATTAATTTAATTTTTTCAGTAATAAAAAATTCATTTATTAACTAATTTGTTGTTATTTTAATACTTGCCAGTACACAACATTTTTTGTTTCTTTTTTATCATCTGCGACAATAAATAATTCTTATTGATTCCTTGCTCTAGACACTCCCACATATAGCTGACCATGCGAAAAACATTCTTCTGTCAGATCCAGTCCAGTGCTCTCTTATTTTGAGCATTTTAAAGCATTAATTTACAGCTAGTCAATAATGTTTGAATGGATTTATTATTAAAGAAAAAAGAAACAATAATTTTTGAATGGATTGAGAACACATTCAATATTTAAAACACAGCAAATCTGATAATTATTATAGAAAAAGTATATACACATATATCATGCTCGGAATTCTTTCTCAACAGTAAATCGTCTGCTACGTTTCAATGCCACTTTCAGACTTTCTGAATTAGAATATACAAGTATTTCATGATTGTAATTCTTTCTGAAAATTAAATCGTCTGCCATGTTTCAATGTCACTTCAGTTATATAAATCATCGCGTCAAGACACGATTTTCTAGTAAGTGAATGTGTCCTTCAGCATATTTGAGTTTGAACAGGTAACTTGGGATAGTTTTAATGCATGAAATGGATTGAGAACACATTCATTGAAAATGAATGACTTTCCATCTTTATATTTTCCTTTTTAAAAAGAAATTTTCCGTCATTGCCACGTATATGAAAATAATATATCAAATTCATACTTGCATGCGCCAGTATACGGATAAATCACGTTTTTAATTAATGTCTATTTATTTTTACGCAAATGTTATAATTTAATTGGCAACAATGAAATGGTACAATGGGTTTGAATAAAAATATCCGCTGATACCGTGCAAACTTCTTTTAATATAATTCCGGAATGGAATTTCGTATCGGGATGAAAATAATTACATTCATCCAGATTTTCCAAGCACATTAAACCGTGTAAATTTCATCAAGGTAGGGCTCACGGTTCTTCAGTTTTTGTGACTTAGACATACAGACACGACCCATTTCCCGTTTCTGCTTTATATCTATCAGATACTAAAGCCTGATCTTTTATCTTTCTAATTCTGTATAAATTATGTTTCTATCTTGACTAAGACTCCAGTAACAGCAAATTTAATAACAATTGTCAAAGAATGTTATAACCGGAAGTAGCTTTTTCTCAAAATGGTTTTTTATCATTTCTCATTATAAAACATCCTACAGTAAAAAAATTATGAATGGAATTCCTTAAAATTTCGAAGAGTTGTTCTTCAAATTTTCATATAGGTAAAATACAACGTTCATCATTGCAGATTAATTAGTTTTTTGTTTCAATTATTATGAACTGCATATGACAATTTTTCTGTACATCAGTACTTAAACTGGTACAGCTTCTGATATAATGAGAATATTATCTCGAGAATATTCTATTTCCTAGACAGAGTTATTATCTCCATTCTCCAATTTATAAAATGGTGATATTTGTTGACTTTTGAGTTATTGTTTTGAAGGTATCCTTACGTATTGAAACGGCATTTTCGATCAAAAAGGTGGATCTTCACTTATACAATAATATCAAAGCCTGATCTTTCATCTTCCTAATTCTGCTTTAATTATGTTTCTATGATAACGAAGAGCCAAATAACGGCAATTTCAATGAAAATTGTCAAAGAATGTTAAAACCGGTAGAAGCTTTTTCTCAAAATGAATTTTTATCATTTCTCATTATAAAACATCCTACATTAGAAAAAATTATGAATGGAATTCCTTACAATTATTGAATAGTTGTTCTGCAAGTGTTCATAAATAGAAAATACAACGTTCATCATTGTAGACTGATTAGTTTTTTGTTTCCGTTAGTTTGAAATGCAAATAACAATTTTTCTGTACATCAGTACTTAAACTTCTACAGCTATCCGTTTGTACTGAAACGGCATTTTTGATGAAAAAAGTAATTTGCTACTTATACAATAATAAAAATCCTGATCTTTTATCTTTCTATTTATGTTTGAATTTAGTTTATATCTTAACGAAGAGCCGAGTAACAGCAATTTAGACTGCTACAGCTTCTGAGATATAGAGAATATTTTCTTGAAAATGATATATTCCCTAGATAGAGATATTATCTTCATTCTCCAATTTATAAAAAGGTGATATATGTTTATTTTTGAGTAATTTTTTGAAAGAAAAATATCAAATTTGCATCCAGTTTTTCCAGTTTTTCCCCGGTGAAAAAAATATTTTTATATAACCCCTAAATTTATCATACATCATTCCAAGTTTAAACTTACATCTGATTATAAAAAATAGATAAAAAGACAAAATTTTAAATAATTCGAAAAATCATCGTCGAAGATATACGTATACCTTAAATATGCAATTAATAATAATTATGTTAAGATCCATTATATCCTATTATATCCATCAACATAGTATGATATGATTATAATATTGTGCAATAAGATTCGTATGTAATGGAGGCGAAGTCTGTACTAAAACGAAAGAATCTTTACGTTATTAATAACACACCTCTAAGGCATTGATTGAAAAAAACACGAACGCGTCTCTTCAATGTTGTTCCCCCGTGAGCCTAATTTCCAAATTATAGCCGATGGTGAGTTATTACGCAAAGATTAATTAATATGATACTGAAATGCTCCATACATGATGTCTCGAATATTGCGTGTCTTTTCCTTATTGTTATTTTAGCTGTTAAAATTCCGTCTCTAGATCAGACCATGCAACGGGTGAACCTGTATGTATATATTTGTTTATATTACCGTGGATGTCACGAGGATGTGCAGGCATAAATGATACTTATCAGCAGTTTCTTTCTGATAAAATTAATCAGTTTCGTTATACAAATATATTTTTTGTTGTGATAATTCCGTGTAATCTGCTATGCGTAACTGATCGTAACATTCGATGATGTGCGCTTATACACTCTGTTCATGTTATATTGTTAATTAAGTATCTTATTTATATCTTATTAGCATATAAAAGACCAAACTATTATAGATAATAAATAATTACTTCTGTTCCGTTTTTTGTGTTTTCGTTAAGTATCCAAACTGTCACAAGCAAAGTAAAATATCTATGGCTCATGATATTGCATAAAATTGATTCTTAAAACACCAATTAACATTTTTTCATTGTTCGTCTAGTTATCCTATTTTTGTTCAGAAGTATAACGATTCTATTTCTAAAATTTGAGGCACTTCAATTGTTTTTTTTAAATATCGGATATCAATAAATTTAAAAATACATTTTTAAGATACACTGGTACCGTCTTAACTACTTACTTAATTTAATTTATAATTACTTAATTTCTTAACTTACTTTTTTCCCTCACGTGAAATATAATAACCCTGTTTGAGAATTATAACTGACTACGAATGAAAAACGAGATTATAAGAGGCAGTGATAAGCATATGTCCATTATTCCTTGATTTAATGTTTATTGCTCTGATTCAAACTCAAGCTCAAGTAAATTCACTTTTTATTAATACCAAATATCTAAAAATTGAAAAATATCCATTATTACACAATGCAGTGATATCTAGTAGATTTCATTATACTTTGTTTTAATATTTTCAACTTAAATTTGTGAATCATGGTAAATGATGTTTAACTTGAAAGCTATATTTCTCTGATTTAACAAATATATACATCTTTTATAAATTCCTTTAGTTTCATCTCTATTAGCTAGGAGGGGAAAATAACTATGCGTTTTATATCAAAACATGTATTACGTATTTATTTTGAATCTTCTATATTTATGGAGCTAAACCAAAATAAAATTTTGCATAACGTGTGCTTAAAAGAATATCAGAAGTTACTATCTATTTAATTAAAACTACATTCTTAAAATTTATTTAAATTTTTCGAGGAAAACATTCCACTATGCTTAGAAACTAAAAATATGACTTCTTTATATTGTGCATTAACGTCAGGTAAAATATTCCTTAGTTAAAACCTCTGAAGTGTCAAATGTACATTGAATTTGAACAAATATTCAATACATTTTAATATCAATATCTTAAACTTTTTAGCAGTCAATAAGTATGATAGATAAAGCAAGAGATGATTAGAAGAAAATAAATCCATTTTTTGCTGTTATTTCTAGTAGAAATGAACTGTATCATGTTAGGTCACATCTATTAAGACATTTAGTTTCTTTACCAATATATATTTTATTTTCTTAATTTTTTTAGTTATTGCATAACACATGTACGGAATAATTTAACTTAACAAAAATTGTTTACTAATTGCGTTCTGTCAAAAGCATCATTGACAGTGATGTATCCACTAAACTGTAGAGGAACTGAATCCTAAGAACTTAAAAGTTTATAAACAACAATCTGTGCTTTTTCCAAAAATCAAGTGACAGAGATGGATGGAATTTGTTGTTATTGATTAACGTATAAAGCGACTCTTTCATCAAACGCACTTTTATGTCATCACCGTACACGCTTTCTGGAACAAGAGAAGGAACAAAAATGTACTTATGCATTGTACATGTTCAGTGATTTGGATAGGTCAAAGGAGGTAGAAAGTTCACTGTAAAAAATGTATGCATTTGTTCATCATATTTACTACATTTTTGAAGATAGATGAGCAGTGTCTTAGAATAACTTGGCATATGCGATAGAAGTTAATTTATCTTGTTAAAAATCATTCTTGTGATCCATAATAATAATGTGAATGTATGCATAAAGTTACGGAAGATATTGATGGTGGATTAGAAAATACGATCTATTAAAAATAGCTAAATAAACATTAAACATGCTAGAAAATTGCCATCAGAAATAGCATCTTCGTAAGAATTCCTTTTTTCTTGAATATAGGATACATTGAAAAATAATATAAAGCTTTTTATCCAAAAAACAGGTCGTTAAAGATACACTGGTGGCGGACGATGATTCTGGTGAAAAATCAACAGTATTTCAAGATCTTGCACAAGGGACTTTATAATGGGGCTATCCGGGGAACCTGAAGCTATCGGAGGCGGATTATCATATCCACTCATTTCCTGTTTCGTCCTGACTGAATGACTTAAATATGTTTAAAACATATCGTATAACAAAACATATATATATATATATATATATATATATGTGTGTGTGTGTGTGTGTGTGCATATATATATATATATATATATATATATATATATTTAAGCGGTGGCACTTGTCATCCAACAATCGCCTATAGTACGCCGCAGTTTACTGTCCTTTTTATTATGGGTGCACCATATAGGCGGACAGCATTATAACCCCCTATGAAGGGACGACACAAACGGACGCATTTTTCGTGGAGCGACGCCGGGATTCGAATCGAGCATCCTCAGCCAGAAAACCAGGGCGCTGTACCACAAGGCAGCCACCAGCCCAGAGTTAGATATAGCTAATCAGAAAATTATCGTATTGCACTGTGACTGAGTTGTATAAAGGAACTGTAATTTATCATGCTAAACACTGTTAAACAAAGAAGATTGATATTTTACGTAATCATGATCTTATAGGCTGCAGGATATGGGTAAGTTTAAATGATGTAAGCGCTGATGCATCCAAACTGTATGTGATATAACGAACTTACATATGGGATACGAAAAATGATAAAACTGCGCAGTTTCTTTCGAATCAACTAGAAAGAAATTAGAGTAATTTTACTGTTGATGACAATAGTTGTAGACGAAGAGACTTCGAGAATGTCATTCATCAGGAAAGTGTTATGTGTCGATATATGATCATGAGAATATCTTTTATTTCTTGAAATGTGAATTTTCATTGTCACTTGGTGAGTATCGAGAACGCTGTGAAATGTGTGTTTCATATTTTAACCGATATTTCTAAAAATCTATAAAATGACATGACTTGATATCTTTTCATGCACAACATTTCACTTAAAAACACTAGCAAAATATAGTTTACTTAAACAAGGATGTATTTTAATTTAAATTAATAACATAAGTAAATTTAAAATTAATAATAATTTTAAATAACTCAGGTACTTTAAACTCGAATCGGCATTTTAAATTGTACAGAGTCATAAGCAGAAAAAGAATTAATTACCACTGTTTTTAAAATAAAACACAATGTTAATGATTGGCGGTTAGTATAAAGCAAATCCAAATTTCATGTTGCATAGTACAAAATTTTAGCAATGACCTTAAAAATTTAATTCTGGTAATTCGAAATATCCCCTATCCCTCGCCTTTCGGCTATAAGTCCACTATTTTGATGACATGTCGTCGCGATAGCAACCCACCCGTTCCCACTGGAACACAAAGGACGGTAGAATCACCATAGAGTCAATGAAACTATACAATTACTAACAAAAAAATAGTGGCAACTACAAAAAAGAAACCAAAACTTTTAAGAAAATTTAAGGCACAAAAAGTGCCAACCTGTTGATAATGCCAACAGGAATGGTCCTACCTTTTTTTTACACTTTACAAATAATCATAGTACAAATAACAGTAAACTTGACTGCTTGATTACAATAACATTACAGTAATTATGTGCTCCAGACAATTGCTGTTGCTTTCTAATAATGATATACATGACGTGATCGAGTATTATATACTTATTAACAAATCATAACAAATTTAATAACATTTATTTAACAAATGGAGCAACTTGATTTTAAGTACTTGAACAATATTAATAGTGAAATAAAGACAAATAATTCGTTTTTTTAAACAATGAAACTATTCTTCAATTTCCAATAAACTTAAGAATTTGATACGTTATATTTATTTATAAGTTTTAACTAATTACTTTATTTTAACATTTTTTGTTAGTGACTTAATATCCTACTTTTATTTCCAACTTTAACCCCTTCTGTACCAGTGGATCCACATATGGATCCATGGCCTCATTCTTCACAAACACCAATGGATCCACGTATGGATCCACTAGTGGCAGAACTGTAAATTAACTTTTTAATGTAATTTTTACATAAATCGATGTAGATATCGTTATATTTCTATATGTGTCGATTTAGATATTGATATATATATATATATATATATATATATATATATATATATATATATATATATATATATATATATATATAAATATATATATATGTATATATATATATATATATATATATATATATATATATATAGATATATATATATATATGTATATATATATAAATATATATATATATATATATATATATATATATATATATAAATATATATATATATATATATATATGTATATATATATATATCGATACCTATATCTCTTCTTATTAATATGAATAAAAGCATCTCATTTATCTGAAAGCTACTACTTGATATTTTTAATCTAAATGCCCGAAAAACTGGTTTTGCATGTAATCTTCATATACATATGCTGGTACGGAAGGGGTTAAATATGCAACTGAATATTTTAAAATACCATTACATAAAGCTGGGGTCGAACCCACTGCCAGCACCAACCAAGTTGAAAGAAAATTCTGGCAAAGAAAATAGATGCCAAAAATCATTAAACGTTTCTATCCCAGAACAGCAAAACATTGCTTGTAAAAGAAATATGTTGACTACTTTCGTAACATTGTTCTCGACATCTTTAAAAAAAATGGGATTTTACAAATATACAGCGGCGAACTCCAAAGGTTGAAGGAAAGAAATTAGAATTTCCTTCAAATGAAAAGATTTAATAAATAAACAAAGCAAAATACTTGTATATTTCATCATATTTCAAAAAGAGAAGAGCACAAATATGCTTATTCATCAGTAAAATATGTGACATCGTCAATTTTTCTGCAGTGTTTATTCTTTGTAAACATTTCACACCGCATTATTCTCCCTCTTAAGAGGTACTTTCAAAAGGAATTTTTTTTTTTAAAAAGAGGCAGTGAAACATTTTTACCAAAGTATCTCTCTATTGTATTGCGTTCTCTACACCATTTTCTTTGAACAGATGATGTTTAAAATTTTCATATATATATTTATTATATAAGTTTGAACAATATACATTTTGAAATATAGATTGTTATGAAGAGTATTTATATTTAATAGAGTTTTATCATTTTTCAGTAAAAAGATCATATCTGCTAACTATTATTTATAGCAATGAATAATGGAAATAAAAGAAAGTGTTTTAAGGCAAACCTTTCAAATGAATGAGCATTCCCCATAGTTTTAATTACTGTGATATATTTCTAAGTTATTTAAACAAGTTATTTACATGTTTATGTATTGTTTTTATGTATAACTGTTTATCAAAAAGGGAGAAATTCCCTTAAATTTCATAAGGAATTACAATAGCTAAGTCTATTTCCATACGACTCTAGCTATTTGTTTTCTCCCTAAGCAACCGCCTACTAATATAAGTAATAAATAAACTGTAGGAAGACAGAAAATATTTGTCTTTGGATACCATAAAGGGTAAGGCAAATTGGAAAAAAAGCAACAACGCAGCAAAGCAGCTCCGAAAAAAAGCAACTCCTGCAACAACGGAGTTTTCAGTTCCTGGAAGGTTACCGAAGGGGGGATGGTGAGCTGCAATTGCCCTCCCAAGAGGGTCCCAGACATGTTCAAATGGTCTAGATATTTGGCGGGCCAATCGATCCGGCGAATATCCTCAATTTCAAGATAATGGTCTACTAGGTGAGCCTCATGTGTAAGAGCATTGTCGTCCATGAAAATTAACCGATGCCCAATTACTCCCCTGAAAAGTTGATTGGTATGGTTTTGTTTAGAGCGCCAAGGTCAACTTTTTGCTCCAAGAGGTCAAATTAGACCGGGAGTTTAAAGATGATCCCGAATGGCTGTAAACATCCATTTCAGCAGTGGGACTCGGACCCACGGGATCTGAACCGAAAGCCAGCGCCCTATCCATTCGACCATCACCTGACTAAAAGCCTGAAAATTGAACATAGGCCTGTATGATCTCATCCCTATACCTATAACCAGTCAAGGACCCTCTGCCAAACACATGGAGTTGTGTGCAGCCGTTTAGCTTGGGGCAGACAAAATCTGCCTTGAACCAGACTGCAGTGGGGTTATATTATCTTCCCGGACGAGTCTCGATTCAGCCTGGACACTGATTCTCGACGTACCTTCCTCTGAAGAGAACCAGGGACTCACTACTTGCCATCCAACGTCCTAGAAAGAAACCACTATGGCAGCGGAGGTTTGATGGTCTGGCCAGGCATCATATTGGATAGGCACACACCCCTCCATGTGTTTGTCAGAGGCTCTGTGACTGGTATGATGTTGAGGGTTGAAGTCTTAGAGCTCGATGTTCGCCTTTTCACGGGTGCAGTTGGCGCTGATTTTATTTTAATGGACGAGATCGCGCTCCCACATACATCTCATCTGGTCAACGAATTTGTGAATAGTGAGGATATTCGCCGGATGGGTTGGCCAGCTAGATCACCAGACCTACACCCTATAGAGCATGTCTGGGATTCTCACTGGAGCAATTTTAACCCGATTTCCACCTCCAATAACCATCAAAAGCCTGAAAACAGCGTTTTGGAGGAGTGAGATCGACTGCCCTAGAGGCTCATAAACTTCCTGATTTCCAGTATGAATTCCCTTTGTGAAAGCTGTATGACTGTACGAGGGGACCATACACTCTATTAACCCATTTTCTTTTGTTCGATATTGTGAGCTCGGTTTTATACCTTCCGACTGATGAGTCTTACGCATGATCATGCGTGTGTATTATAACTGTTGGATGGTTATTTTTTGCGTTATATCAACCTATGTACATACCAGATTTCATTAAAATCTGTCCAGTAGTTCTGGAGCTAATCGACCAAATATAAAAATTCTCTTAATTTTGAACATGAGTGTATATAATCGCTGTAAAATAATATAATTTTTGTAAAGCAGTTATTCATGTTTCCTTGTCATTCAGAAGCTCTCTCTGTTAGTACATTCTATGATACCGTTTGTCATATTTGATGCATAGACGGATTATTCCTCATGAAAGGTCTCTGAACATTGAACTATATATTTGAAACAGAAACGTTCATAATTCTGAACTTTAAATTACATTACCTTTTATTACGGCCGAGTCACAAAAATAAATAAGCAGCAAAATATCATTGTTCCAGTAAAAAACTGTTGTGTATGTCAATATTATGCATATAAACATTAAAAGTTGAGCAAAAAATAATAAAAAAAATCTAAATGCATTTATTCTTCTTTAAATACGCACTTTAATACTCAGAAGTAGCTTCAAAAGATTTGATATCAGAAAGGGAGACAAGAATAGGTAAATATTGAACACACATTCGACGATGTGTTTTTTTTTCCTCTCTCGCAGACAACTTTTAAATCATCATGTTTCGCACGACGATTCAGCGAAGATTTTCTTCTCTTCTTATTTTTTTGTTTTCATTTTGCTTACAACAGCACTTTACATTCGCGAAAGATCAATTTTGACATTTAAAAGCTGGATTTTCGGAGCAGAACCTTTCGCATTCAAACTCTAACCACGCTCTTAGTGTCAAAGGGCAAAGTAAAATATTTTATGTCGAAAAAATATTAAAATTTACATTTGCTTGAATGCTTTCTGAATATTTTGAAATGGACTTTTTTTCTGGAAAGGTCTGGATATTAAATATGAATTCAAACTAAATCAACAAAACACTCTTTAGTCTATTGCTTTAAAAATTTCAAACATATTCATATACATGTGTATGAAATATTTATATTTATAGACCCATTAAATACCTCGATCTTTTATTTAAAAACACGACTTTAAATATTATTTAAACAGATGTAAAAGTATTAATTGCATACCCATATAGATGCATTTCACCTAATTCCTTTGAACACTACGAGTTAAGGTTTCAATTCCATTCATAAAGGAAGAAAAACTGTCTTCAATATGCATCTACCCTACCATGGATTTGCTTTCAACAAATGTTCTCTAGGTAATACCCGTTAATACAAACATTCATCACCCCAACACGTTATTCAAAACATCTTAAATCGGCAAAAATAAATATACCTTAGCACATTTTAAACTCAGTTTCAGAATCTCTTGTTCGTTCTTATCTTGACTCTCTTAGGGAGGGATATGACCTTTCTTCGTCTATAAACTTGATAGGCTTCGGCCATAAACTTGATTTTACCCATGACAAGCATTTGGGGATAGATGTTGTCAACGTTCGCAAACAACTGATATGCCATCGTCTTGCATTGTTGTGCTAACATTATGGATACATCTGTAAAATTCATGATAGTTACGTGTAGACATCATCTTCCCGTTCTGGCATAGACATAAATGCTCCAGATTCCTCAAGACGATGGTAAATTTTTTAAATTTTCTGTTGTCATCAACTACGCATAAATGGTCGAACGTTTCATCCAATGCATGCATTTATATCACAATACAGAAAACCTATTTCTCTCAACCCAATAAAATTGTGTGTCATTTTTCAATGAGACATACTTACATACCAATCCGATACCAATCTAATTCACATACAAATAATATGAGATCGAATTTCTGATGCCTGTATCCTTCGAATCACATTTCAGCCTGCATTGCGCACACACTATATTTGCATCCTCAGCTGCGATTATTTGCATTTACCATGCTAAACTTCCCGTCTGCAGAATATCAGGTCAATCCAACAAAATTTTCTTAGTCCTCCAATTTCATTGAACAGCAGTGCGTATACCGCTTCTTCTATTCCCATGAAAAGGAATCTCAGTTTCCTCTCAAAGTGAATTACACCCTATATAATTTTCCTTTTTGCGGTAGTTTAAACTGAAGCTGGAAATATATAATACGGTTCAAAAGGAAAACAGTTTACTATATACAAGAGAACTGGTGTGTTTCCATTTCAGAAAAGACCTCAGCAACGATTTCAGCACTTAGCTAGAGATATGTTTTCTACTGATGATTAATTTCTCAACATTGTTACTCAAGAAAAAAAGAGATCTTCGGATCTTCCAGTAAGGGACATTTTATAAAGGCCTTTCTAGTTTTTTATGTCGGTTATTCAGATTTGTATTAAAAGTACACTATTGATCTTACTTCATTTGATACTGCTTCTTATTAATGGTAATTTCTTAAAGGAATGATTAAACTTCTCTTCCAACTATAAAAGTAAATGATGATTAAGTGTTAAAAGAACATTCCCTTCCACTGTTTCTTAAAAAATAGGAAACTCTCCTGCAATAAAATGAAACTTTGCAAAGACGTTCCTCAGGTGTAGGTTTCTTTATGGTCATTATAACTGGAGTTATCCAGTTTCTAATGAACTGCGCAGGTTTATGAAAATCAATGCTTCTGAGGTAAAGGATAAATATGAATTGAAAGACAAAAAAACAGGATTTTTATTACCACTCTGTTTGACCGTGCAGTCTACATACACATCATGAAATGATATCAGTGACAATATATACGATTGATGATCATACGTACCAACAATCGCATATCACAAGATTGAACGGAATCAAGCTTCTATATATCTTATAATACTTACCAAAAATCTTTACTTATTGGTATCTAATTTTTATAAGTGACACTAAACTTTTTAAACCGAATCGAATACGACATACAATGGATGATTCCTCCACGTCTATGAACCTTAAAATCTTTGTCGTTTTTCGAGGCAAGCTGACAGTCTACTCACTTTATTTACAAGCAATGTAAGCAAACATTAGCCACTGAATACTAAACAAAATGTTTTAAAGATATTTACTAGTGCTGTGTAAAGATAAGACATGAATGTAAAACGTCCAACCATTGCGCTGGATGGGAATGTTTCTTTCATATTTTTACATACGTAAAGGAACTGTAAATAGCAAAAGTAGGTTATTCTTTGATGTTTTAGAAATAGTTTTCAACCAAAGGATGGACGAAAGAAGTAAAAAAATGCAGATAAAAGAAAATTTGCACTGCTGTAAAATGTTATGAAGTTAAATACTAATTTAAAATATAATGCACAATGCGACTAGACTTTCAGCATTATACATTTTTACTTTTCTTTGTTATTATTCATTTTATTCGTACTGATGTCGGAGAATAGACCTCGCTAGTTTAACACTTTTTCCCAGATTTCAGGATTCTATGAAGAATTTAGGTTCTTAAGCATTTCCTGAATGAACTTGTAAGGAACTGTCAATTGTTAAAATAAGAAAAGTTCTCTTTCAATTTTTCAAATCCGTTCAAGTATATATTCAACTTTTCCTAGCAAAATTCCATTCTTTATTCATGACAACAGATTATGTTTATCTACCTATTTTAAATAAACGATGAATGTAGCTCAAATAAATATATAGCTCATGAAGAAACGTTTTTAACATATCTTTTGGTAGAAAATAAATATAATGACCAAAACATTAGTAAACCCTAAATAGACCATTTCATAATGGAGCAAAATGTTGTTATTTTGCACAGACTTTGAATTTTATTTTTAACTCTCTTTTATGATTCAGTGAGGAACTGATAACAGACTTTAGTACATTATTTACAATGAACAGAGCACCATTCATACGCATTTCTGGAGATTTGATGTCTCAATGACCACCATGCTGTCCCCCCGGGATTTTAGAATTAACTTTCCTTATTCCCACTTCTTTCAAAGTCATATATAACATTACACGTTTCTCCATGTTCCTTGTTAGCTCATTTTGCTATTTTCAGACAAATTTACTTATGAAAGGAGTACCCGATTTGTTTTAGCTGTTCTCTATTATCAACTTTATCCTTGACTATGAGATCTTTACACTCAGGAATTCTCTGTAGAGAAATTCAATTTAAACTTTATGGTAATCATCATGTATTTCAGTCTATCTAAATATCAAATGACTGGGAATGGTACACAATGCCAGTCTCTTTCTTGTCCGATGTGCTTTTCAGTTACACCCCCCACCTGACAGAATTTTCACAATTGATTCTTACAACTTGTTTGAACTTGGAGAAAGTTATATCGCTCTTTCATTCTTACTGGAAACACGTGATAGTTAAATTAACCTACAGATTTTTAGTAACATTTATATGTAAGCAATGTAAATAAGTTTTAACTTATGAACTTCAACAATTTGGCATATATAGAGAAAAATAAATATTAATTTATGTAAATTTTAGTTTGAACGTACATACAGCAAATTAATATTAAACTCTTTTTTTTTAAGTTTACTACTGCTTCTACCACCGGAAACATAAAAGTTAAATGTTTAATTTTTTTAAGTAACCCTTTAAATTTTGAAAGAGAAAATTAATATTTATTGTACAAACTCTCTGAACCTCAGAATGAGAATGCGTTTCCTTAACTTTTTCAAAAATCATTTGAGTTATATTTTGACAAATGACAATTAAGTTCACTGGTTGTGCAAAAGATAACATCGCACTGTGATTGCAGGATTGCAGACTTTTATTTCAATTTATAGAATCATCCAGTTTAATTCAAATCAGTGTCAAGACATCCAATGCCTCAACAGGAAATACAGAACTTATTAGACGGAATCCGATTAAATAAATCAACATATTCACGTGCTGAAGAATAATAATTAGAACGCGCCAATTCAGAAACGCTAAGTTCGCAAGGCAGCCCATTTTAGAGCGTTTTTATTCCAACTGAAGTGGCCTGAACTTCTGATCCCACTTAAGTGAAACGGAAGTTTGTTTTAACAGGACAAGAACTATAATAGTTCTTACTTAAGAAGGGTATGTGTATTTTGGTGAGCCAAAAAATACACCTAAATATTGCAAAAATGCTTTATAATTGTGGTAACCGGTCTTTAATCGTTTTTTTTCTATTTTAAGGTGTAGAATAAATCAATTAAAACTGAATTCTCTATTAATATTTAAAAATAAGGAAACATCTTCTATGCAGAATTTCGCTACTGCATGTGATTTTACCTTTGTTCCGTGAACGATGGAAGTATGCATTGCACTACATTTAAAATAATCATTCATTTTAATTCATTTTTTTATTTCGTTTTTAATTACTCCTTTTTATAGAATTTCAAAATTCCGTACAGAGAAAGATGAATGATACAGCTCCATCACGCTATATTATAATTAAACTCAAGTAATACATTAATCTTATTCAGAATTTTTCAAAAAAATATCATGGCACATTCTAATTATTTCTTTAGTTAATCGGGTAATTCCTAAATGGAAGGTATGCTAATTTTTGGAAATATACCTCCATTAAGCAATTTCTTAAAACTTAGTAGAAGTAATATTGCAATATTGTTCAAGTGGTTTGATTAATTTTAAGCCCACACATATTTTTTTTTTAATTTCCGGAATTTATCTTATATTTAAATGTACTAGAATTAAGGATAAGCTTGAATGCATTGTCTGACATAAAACAATCAAAATTTAATGTCTGCTTGTACTACGGTCGAGAGAACGTCTCGATTCCGAGCGTCTTTCTTAGTGTGACTTAAAGATTGATATTTAGCTGTTTTAATCCAGATTTCGGGCCACGAGGTAGATTTGTGGTAGCGTTCTGGCTTTTGATGCTGAGGGTGCTCGGATCGGATCCCGACGTGCACCATTAAATATCTCTGTGTCTAGGCCAGATATAGGCACGCTGAATCCGTAGACCAGAAGTCCCTCAATGAGTACAGAGAGGGTGGGTGAGGGTACAATCCCCAAAGATGTCTCCCCCTGGAGTTCGCATGGTGAAAATCGAGGTGACAACTATCTAAGACGGACTCCGACCCTTGTATTGCTATATAAACTGGAGCCGCACACTTCAACCCTAAGCATATATGGACCTGGTCTGGAATTTCCAGCCGGGGTGCATTATAAACAACAAGAAAATACCAGCCTTTTTTCCACATATTCTCGGTTTTTTTTATCGTTTTTATCTTACTGATTGCTGTATTATATTCGAAGTTTATGTATTCATTTGTCGGCATTTTAATTTAATCTTTATGTGTATGATACCTAGGGATCTGTGTGTATGATCGTGTATATCGTATATATCGTGCCGTATAATGTGTGCTTATTACATTGGAAAAAAAATAAATCTCTCTCGGACACTTTTAAAATGTCATTATTTTTAGTTTTCTACTTCACCTGTCTTATATTTGAAATTTATGGTGATTTTAAATGGACTTCAAACAATTCTCTTTCGAATCTTTTGAGTAATTTTCTCAAAATTTTTTTTTTATAAAAATAATTCATCGGCTGTATCATTTCCTTATTAGCAAAGAAAAATTCTTGCATTAGGAATTTTATAGATATTAAAATGAGTCAGAAAATGTTACAATCTAATCGTCTAGGAATTTTTCGATAAGGATTTCAAAATTCTGCAAAAGAAGAAAATAATGCATAGCTTAATTCGAAAAAGATGATACATAAATAAAAATATAAACTCGTTATCCAATTTAGATATCCACCAGCCATCTTGTGCCGGGAGAAGTACTGACCAAACTTCTACACCCCTTTCTTAGTTTTAATCCATTTAGATATGTGCTTTGTATTTCCTAACCGACAAAGTTTCAATTTTACGTTTGCATTGGAATCCTGTTATTAGTTCAAGGAATTACAACAGTGTTGTTTGGGAAGAATGTAGGTGGATTTAATATCTTCATGTACATGCTTTAATCTCTAGATAACCACATTTACTGTTGCAGGTAGATTTGAGCGTAAGTTGCACTCATAGTGGCAGTTAACAATTCTGTAAATAAAAAAATGGCTAGCATTAATGCCCTTCAAGTAGCTCAATTCATGTAGCTCAATCACGTAATCAATACCTCAAAATATTAAATGAGAAAATAATCCATTACTTATTTCCTCAAAACTTTCTTTGGAGAACAATTTAAATCAATATTTCAGGCATATATTTAAGCTTGACCTATTTCAAAATGTCTTATTTTACTCGAAAATTTACTTCTTATGTTATAAATATTAAAGATATTATACTAAATTCTAATTTTCCTACCACGTCTCATAGTGCTCCATACTGATTTGTAAAAGTGCATGTTGTCTTACATTTTATGCGTTGTTTTTCTTGGAGAATTTCCATGTTTTTATCTATTCTTCAGTCTTTCGTACAAATTTCTTCTCATTGTGAAATGACGTTGGGAAAACATTTCACAACATAAAAAAGAGGTCTACCTAAAAAAACGTATGATATCAAAGACATTACATCATGTTTCAAGAATAAAAGCATTTACTATGCCTTCGAAACATATTGATTGCATTGAAGACTATATATTCATGTTCATTTTACCTAATTATATACTTAACAAATCCTTTAGATTGCGTATCTATTTTTCAGAATGTTGCAAACTTTTTCCTCAGGAACCCCTTTTCACCCTTTTTGATAAATGTTTTTGACATATGATACTTTACTTTTTCAACAGATATTTTAAGTGATAAATGTTACCAAGTTTAAGCAACTGACATGAATAAAACATTAATTTTTTTTCTCATTTTCTCATAATTCAAGTTCTGCTAAAATTTCTCATTTATGTGACACATGCTCTATGGTACATAATTTTTATCTTTACCCTTCTGGAGTGAAATGCAAATATAAATCACTAATTATATATCTTATGAACTCTTTGTATCATGTTATATTATCAATTGCAAAGTGATACATTTATTAATTGAAAAATTACCAACATTTTATTTTAAAAAAGAAACAATTTTTTTATCTAAAAACATTTAGAACTATTTCCTTCCAAATTTCTACATAAAAATAGGGCATTTCGCTCAACTGGATGACTTTGCAAAAGATTTTGGACATATATAATTTAAATTACACACGTTGAAAATAAATTATAAATGAATGTATTTTAACTGATTTATCTATAATTATAGCTACTTTTCAAATGATTTCAAGAAATTGCGATTGCTGTCATTTCTAAATGTTATATTGATCGCCCGGCAGTTAACTCCAGTATTTCAACTTAATTATTTCAACTTAATGCTTGTCAATGATTTAACGTTGTACATATATAGTTTTACTAACTTCGTTCTATTAAGTAACTATCTCAATAATTCACTTAAATTGAATATTAGCGGAAAACAATCCATTTTAGAATTAATTTCACTTGAAATTCTTTTCCCCAGCTACTTTGCATAGATAACAATTTACACAATGAATAATGGCTATCATAAGTTCTTGAAAATCTAGTTTTATTTAAATTTAAAACATGAATTATTCCAGTTAGAATACCCGAATTTCACTAGATGTTATGTTTGAACCAGGATGGAATTAAATTGCTTTAATTGGATACGACTACATTAAATACTTCCAAAAGATGCATTTTCATAATGGATATACAAGTCAATGGGCGTAATATACGTAGAATAACTAGCGGAAACAAGTTACAAACACACTTATAACTTTGAACACACTAATGGTTATGTATAAGATTTCATATTTTATTCCATAGCCATTTAAACCTCATGATAAATATTATATAAATATCCTTTGTGTTTATATTATAAATATAATAATAAATAATTAGTTGTTAATATAAATAGTTGATATTCTGTTACAGTTTCGAAGTAATCACTATATGATTTTAATAATATACTTAGGCAACGTTGATATATATAGAAAATTTAAAATTATTTCATTCTGCAGACTCATAAAACGCCTATATAACAAAATTTCCTCCCGGTAGCTTTTACTTAAAGATTATATCACTTTTATGAATTCTTTTAATAAGGTAATGCAATCCTTAGTATCAAAATATCTCACTAAGGTGATTCGTATTTTATTTTATTCTTCCCCTTTATTGTAATAACGATAGATTTAATTTCATTTACTTTCAATATCTGTGAGATTCGTATACATCCCTTTGACAACTCCGAAATTTCTGATAATTCTTAATTTTATTTTTATTAGCATCCGTATTAAAAAAAAAAAAATCTCTTTTCTCATTAGGAAAGCCATCTGCTTTTTAGAATACCCTTAGTGGAAATTATATGAAATTTTCCTTATTCTAGAAAAAAGGATTCTTATGAATCAGATGGGCGTAACCACCATTACCGTACCAATGTCCCCCAGTCCTAAGTGGTTAAGGCATCAGCCTGTCACGCCGGGGGCGCGGGTTCGATTCCCGCATAAGGCTTGGTTGTATTCTGGGGAACTTGTCAGTCTTCCGCCTGCAAAAGGATGGGGAGTCTAGGATGGGGAGCTGCAACCCATCGTCCATCACCGGTGTCATCGTTTGTTAATAGAAATTCTTCTGTGATTGTGTGATTTATGTTTCTACTTCCTTGTATTCTTATGTACACTGGACTGGGGTGTGACGTATAGAAGTCCAACCTCTCTTGAAACAATGGCACTCCCTCTCCTGTGGATATTGCTTCTATCCGCAGACACGACAACATACAAACAAACAAACCATACCAATACATACCATTTAATCATTTTTCAGGACAAGTCCATTTAAAATGTGATATGGTTTTTCAATAGCTAGTTTAAGATCAAGTTAAATATGACACAGTTAATACGACAGAGGCATACCAGACTACACGTTTAGACTGTTAATGTTTAGCAAAACATTAATTTCATTGGTAATTGCTGTTTGTTCTATACTGCACTGGCATTATATTATACCATATCGACATTTTAACAGTAGCATAGCATTTGATGTATGTTATCTCCACCATTCAATAACTATTATCAGAGTTGGTGTTTATAATCTGAGTTTTGTGGCATGACCTCAAGAATTAAAAATCACATGCTTTCTGGTTCATGCATAACAGCCTAAAAATCATCGACTACTTTTTGACATTTTGTAGGCATTTGTTTTCAGTCGAACTTGTGAGTTTACAAAAATATTTTTGTAACTTAAACTTCATGGGAAAACGAGCAGAGGTGAGTCGTACTACGGAGATCTGATGCTTTACTGTTTATTTGTGGTGAACAAACTATGACGAATAATTTTTTACATAAATTTTTTATATAATAACCGAAAGTCGCATAAACTAATTTAAAAATGAATTTCAGCTAATTTATCATATATTTATGATGTATGGGGACGTACAAATACTTAACTCAGGGGGGAAGGCAGAAAAAAATTAGAAGTCCCTCATTTATTTATAATACAGCGCGTCCAGTGAAGGAGCCCCTGATTTCAAAATTAAAAATCTAGAAAACAAAGATCTGTAGAAGAATGCAACAAACGGTATGTTTATCATGAAACCTGTAAGAATTGTATACACTAATTTTCGAAATAGTTACATTCGAAATAGTTACATAAAAGCTGCTAACAGATGGCACTCAACAACTCGTATCGGCATGCATAAATAAACTCGTAGTCTTTGCAAGCAATCTTTTCAATCACTACGTTACAATCTTTTCAAAATGTCCACCATTCGCTGTATGGAGGTGGCGCAAACGAACAATAAAATTTGAAATAACACCCTGTAGTGTCTCAACAGAAATCGATTCAGTTGCCACACAGATCGCCGTTGGAAGCTCGTCCAGGGTGGTGGGATGCTCCTGTAGACAGTATCTTTTAATGTGCCCCACAAAAAATAGTCACAGAGACTCAGGTCCGGCGAATATGGAGGACAATCCATGCTCTATTACGACCCTAATAACAGCGCCTTCTGTTGGCAATGTTTGTAACTATTTCGAAAATTAGTGTATAAAATTCTTACAGCTTTCCCGATAAACATACCGTTTGTTGCATTCTTCTACAGATCTTAGTTATCGAGATTTTTAATTTTGAAATCAGGGACTCCGTCGCTGAACACGCTGTATATACAGGTCTATCGAATATGGCATCTATTAAAAGTAAAAGCTAGAAATGTTAGCCAAAGATTAACACCCGCTTCAGATGAAAGTTGCAGATAAAATCTAAAATTATTTTCTACAACGAACGAAATCCATCTGAGGTCAAGAAGATTTCTATGATAAATTATCTGAAATTCACTTTTAAATTAGTTTATGCGACTTTCGGTTATTATATAAAAATTTGTATGTCAACATTTTGTCCTCATAGTTGAAAGACAGTCTTGCCACCCCATCCTCACCAATCTCACAAAATCTCCAAATTGGGAAAATGTATTAAAATATAGAGTACACTGGTTTATATTCAAGGACAGAATCGTGTAATACTTCATCCTGGCTCCTGCTTTCTTATTATATTAGTTATGAACACTCCAAAGAATGAATACTTAGAGCTGCTGGACAGTAAGTATATCGTATTCACTCGTCTTAATGTAAATTATGGGGAAAGAATTCCAGTGATTGTCGACTTTCATATTTTATGTACACGATAGAGAAAAAAAAACGCTTTTTTCTCAGGCATGTTTTACATTGTTTAAGAGAAAGGAAAAAAATGGTTTTAAATTTAAACTCTTCGTGGGAAAAATGCTGGTATATTGTGATTAAAGACAAATAATTTCTTTATTAGACAAATTTAAAAAATGAGTAAGATAGAGGAGTTAAAATTTATTTTCTTCATTGCGGAGTACGATTTAAAAACATCATTACATCAAAGTAGATAATGCTAAAACATTTCTAAATTTCTGTTTTACACAAATATACGTTTACAGCGAGTTTTTTGGTACAGAGATACACCATTCAACTTTCATAGAAGTTGCTTTTTATTTGTGAAAATCTAGAATCACTAGACTTCATCAGCACCAGTGTACTTTAATCCATATGCCTAACGTACATGAGGTTTATGAATGCGAACATTCAGTAATTTATTAAAGGAAGAAGAGATAAGGATTCGTACTGGGTCTTAATTTGAGATTTCTTATAATGTCTGTTACTTGTAAATGTATTCCCAACTAGTGCAATACCGACTAAATTGGCAAATAAATGCCATAAAATTGTCTAAAAGACCATAAAATTGAGTAAATGATTCATCAATCATTATTATTAAATCACAGAATAAAGAAAGACGTTACTAATCACGATATTTAGTTGTTATGTTTTAAGTCATGATTGCATGGCTAGCCATGTGAGACTTTCATAAAAGTATAGCCATAATGAAAGTATTTCCAGAAAGCCCTTCGGAAAATATACTACCTGTATAACTATTCTTTCATAATATGTGATTTCTACCATATTGCATATCTTCCTCTGTATATATATATATATATATAAGGGAGGTTATATAGCGAATCGATTGGATTTACTTCATTTTTCTAAACTTCACCTGTTCGCCTATGTGCATATTCTCAAAACGCTGGCATAATCCATTCTTTGGAAAATATCAATAGTTATATGCAGTTTTATACAATTTTATTCATTCTATTACGACATTTTTGTGAAATTAAAATTTGTATCCCCGCTAGATTTCAAATGTTGGCATATTCATTCTTGAAAATAAACATAATTAATCTTCTAAATGTAAAACAAAAAAGTTTTTGATATATATTGCAATTAACTGCAAGTCCTTAAGGGATTGGTTTGGGTATAATTTTGCTGTAAGTACATTATTTGCAATTTCAAACTTTTATTATTTTCATGTTACGATCAGGAAAATTTTTAATTTTTATAAAATATATAAATGAAAAGTTTTAAAAATTAAAAACATTTATATACGAATTTAGTTTCAAGAGAAAAATTTTACAGACAAACTTTTAATAAAATATGTCTGCACTGTGACTGCTTTTAAAATTTCTACATCCACCCTTTTTTATAACTTAAAGAATTGAAATCTAAACACAATAGAACAATATTTAGATGTGCAGAACATAAATAAATCAAGAAAACCCGCGTACTACAAAAGAAATCATTTTTCTTTATTTTTAAAATATTTTTGCCTGACATTGCTGGGCCTATTGAGAGAAACATCAATCTCAACAACTTAAAGATGCATTAAAATGAAAGAAGAATATTTTGGATTTAAAAGAGAAAACACACTTTCTTTGTCAGAAGCCATAGTAATTTCTCTTTTTTTGTTTTGGCAGATTTAAATCACAAATACGGAATGTTTCGAAGAATAGTCTGATGCAATAAACGCAGATATCGAGCTCTAAGTCAGGGAGAATATAATGTTGAAGAGAATTCTTTCAGACTTTCATCAATAAAATCTTGTTTTAAATCTTGCTCATAACCTTTAACAATGAAAACAGTGTAGTTGTGTTCTTTCGGGAAGTTAAATAAATGATTTATTATTTTTACATCGAAAAAAACTTTACATTTGTTTATAAGATATATTTCCCTTCTAGAAGGTAAGCTTTTAAACATTAAAACATTCAAAATCGTGGAAAAATTTATAGACAAATATGGCATAAAAAAATATTCATCGCTTGTCTGGCTTTCTTTTTTAAATTTGATGTTCGATGGAACACTTTAATGTAACAGGAAAAAAAATATTTAGTGTGGCACTAAGAATAACATTTATTTCTAACAACAAATATGTATAAGGTTTTGTTAAAAGAAGATGTTTTCCAGATGTATTCTATTCAGAATTATATTTAATGAATGATTACATTAATGAATAGAAAATAAAATCTATAATACTAGAACTTCAGGACATTAGTGGTTGTTATATAGTACACACATAATTACTTATGCTTGTCCCATATTTGTTACTATATGGTTCTTGCAATAAAACTGAAACATGTTAAAATGTATATCGCTTAACAAGGATAGGGGTTACAGTATTATAGTAATTTTAAGCTTTTATGACTAGTTACTGCTTCGCGAAGCCATCAATGGATCAATCTTAACACAAAATAAAATCGAAATGTTGTCAGTTTTGTACAGAAAGCATCCTTCAGAATTACGAAATCTCGAAGATTTTTCCAGTTTAATTTTTCACATTTTAATATGTTTTAGAAATTACGCATGGAGTGCTCTGTTGTTTTTAATCATTTGGGCTTTTTGGGGAAGTACAGGCTTTGAGATGCAGTAACCGAAGGTGTTTGAGTACCTTAAAAATAAATATTGCTTTCGTTTTGTTTACAGTGTCAGTTTTACGTACAGAAATACAGGATATTCGTCATAAATTAACCCTTATTGAAAGATAGAACTTAATGTTTCACCTTGCGCTTGTTAATTATTTTGATCCATTTTGTTTACGAATACTTGCTGCTTTACTACTTTCTTATAGTAATGCTTTAGATATGAAACTTGAGGTTATGGTTTACTAGAAAAATGTCTTGTAGTGATCTCTTTCACTTCTTGGTTTCAATACTTTTGTAGATTTGGTGTCGCAGTCTCTCACTTCTACGGTTTGGATATCGTTCCTGTTGGTAATGCATGGTATCGTTAGTTCCATTCTATGTATAGAGATTTCAAGTAGCTCTCTTCGTAATTTCTGTTGTATAATGGCAACACTCTGAGCAACATTTTCTCCGCTATTCGTACACTGTACTATATCACTTGCCTAACCAGTAACGAAGAAGGCCGTATCTAATTTAGAGTTTCTTTTTGCCTAATTTTCAGTAAATATTTTAAAGTTTTCCTTCCCTTGAAACGTAATTACTTGATAATATTACACAAAGTTTGTAACTTCAAGTAGTCTATGACATTGGTCAGTCCATTTCACTGGAAAATTCTATTCATTTTCATAAATTCCTCATCACATATAAAACAATACCTCTTCCATGTCTGTTTTGAAAATAGATCATGATGACAATTTTGTCCTATAACAAATGGAAAACTGAAGAAGCATGAGTTCTAATCCTCAAATCTGTTGTAATTTATAATTCCAAAAGCCAAGTACATACACATAGCACTAACTTTCCTATAGAATTGTTAATTAAATAAAAACTGTCGGTAAATGCTACATATGCTGATCTCTTTAGTTATTAAAAGTAATAAATTTAGTTGTGCAATAATAGATGAGTCAGGATCAACACAAACTTATGCTTTACACAAGCACAAACAAGAAAATGGAATTCCATGTGAAAAAAAATGTAATTAAGAAAATTCAAAAATTAAATTCTACTTCATGTGTCCCTGAGGT
Organism: Dolomedes plantarius; assembly: GCA_907164885.2. Classification (NCBI taxonomy): domain Eukaryota; kingdom Metazoa; phylum Arthropoda; class Arachnida; order Araneae; family Dolomedidae; genus Dolomedes; species Dolomedes plantarius. The sequence goes on from OU015497.1 coordinate 146,659,364, forward strand.
ATGAAAGTGTATACTTTAAAGCAGTGGTTTCTAACCGGTGATCCATGGACCTACAGGTGGTCCGTGAGATCCTTGGGAGTGGTCCGGCACCACATATAAAAAAGTTGCCAAATAAATGGTGATTTTGAAAGCAATATTCATTGAATAGATGGGCGGAATATAACCGATGACTATCAGGTGTTGAATTAAAATTTCTTAAATGTTTAACATAATTATCTTATTATTTGTATCCCTTTTGCCCTTCTGTTTTCCTTTGACCTGAGGAATATTCTATACCCCCATACCCCCGGCGAGGTCCCCTCCACAAGTCGGTATGGGGGTGGTGGTGATCCGCACATGATTCAATTTATGGCTTAGTGGTCCCCAGACTTCTAAGGGTTGTGAACCACTGCTTTAAAGAAATATCTTAATTGAATCGGGTTCCACCACAAAGCAACGTGGAATCGTCTTAAAAATTTCAGCCTGTTTAGCTCATATGAAAAATATTAAATTGGTGTAAATGAGGATTTACTTGTTTCACTGATTTTAACAATAAATTACTTTATGCATTAGTACCTTTTAAAAATTTGACTTTTTTATGTCTAAATCTTAATATTGCTTGAAATCTCTGAGAAGTTTTAAAAGAGTTATCTTAATTTACTTCTGCAAAAAATAACACAGATAAAAGTTAAAAAGTTTCCGAACAAATTCCCTCTAAAACCTCATTTATAGCAACATAATCGTCCTTTCTTAATCTTCATTAAACGTTATCTAATTAAGAAATAAGTTTTCCATATTTCATACTCACCCATCATCATTAGCAAGGCATATGATCAATCTTACAAAATTTGTCTTTCATGTTTGCTTCCGAAAATTGCATATTTGGGGAATTCAGTTTAATGCATATGATAACTAAAATTCATTTTATGGCATTAAACAAATTATCTGCCTGTTAATACAGTTTTAACTAAGGCCGTTAATGATAATTAATAATTTCAGTAAACAATCTATAATATATAATATTATGAATAAGCACTTTAGATAGAAACACTGAAGTGAATGAAACAATAAAAGGAAAGGAAAAATTATAATATACTATATGTACCTGTAATTTTGGCATTAAATACAGATGATTCAGTTGGAAAATCGATTAAATTAATTTAATAAAATTTAATTAGTAAATTATAAATCAATTTTCATGCATCTTTGGGATTTGACATAGTTAAGAACGAAATGAAGCAAACTTTTTCAACCGTAAAACTTGCTTAATGAAAAATAGTATGATAATGCAGGATATTTTGCTACAAGAGGAAGTACTTTTGTAAGCTTCTATTAAAAGTTTGATATTTATATTATTGACTAATCACAGAACTTTTCGATTCAATTCAGAGTAACTCGAAACAAAAGGCCCAAACATTTCTGTTTCTATTTTTTAATTTAATGTAAGACCTCATCTCTTTAAAATGTTCTTCAGAAATTGTTTAGATAGCTTAATAAAAAGTTCTCCCCCCCCAGAAAAAAAAAAAAAATTCGAAGACATTTTTCGGTCTTTAGCAATAGATTAAATATTTTTTAATAAAGTACCCGTTTTCAGAGATATTCTTGAGGATGATGAAAATATATTATATATATACAATGGTTAAGAGATGCATAATTTGGAAAAAAATTAAGGTATTTAAGTGTTTAAATAGATGAGTTTGAACCAGTAAACCTTCAAACAGGTTTCATCAGTAAATAGTGCGTTAATATGTCCACAATATTTATAAAGTTTCTGGTGTGGTTATTTCAGGTATACGGTAAGAACTGTTTAAAAACCATTAAGCTAACTTTCAAAGCATTTAAATAGTTAAATATAGTTATCTAGACTTACCCAAGAGACTTCCTTAATAAACTCTTGTATTTAATAAATATATTATTATTCCACTCGTTCTTCATGGGTAGATTTAAGTGAATTCCACAAGCTTACTAACAATGGAGAAGGTTTGTAAAATCTCCTGTACTGCTTTAAAGATATAAAGAGTTTTCAGACGTTTAATAAGGTAGAATGAGTTTTAATAGTGACTAGAGAAACCACTGACAGGGGCAACACAACAGTTTAGGTAGTTTGTGGCAACGTAAAATGTATTTTCAATAATGTAAAGATATATGAAATGAGGGGAATTGAAACTTTAGGCAGAAAAATGTATATTCATTTCTGAAAGGGAAATAAGTAAAAAGGTCACGAGGAACATCAATAATATTTTGCTAAACCGAAAAAGCTACTACTTACTAATGTATATAACACTCTTAAATATCGATTTGAGTTTCAAAATATTACCTCAAGTATGTTGAAATGGTATCTGCCTTAGTACCTCTAGCTTGCTGCCTAGCTACAAAATACTAATCATCAATAATGACCTTAAAATAAATGCATTATAAATCCGGAATTTCACAGACGCCAAACACAATCGTTAAACATCGTCTGCGTAAAATGTTAAATTGCATGAAGTAGATAGACGTAGCAGATAGACTTTAAGTCCATACATGTTGTAGGATATTTTCTAAAATTAAGTACATTGATGTCTCTTAGAAGACAAAATTAACAAGATTTCTTAATATACTATTAATTTTACATCATGTATTAAATTCTTTTGACCTTCACTAAATTAATATTATTTCTTATTTTGCCTTACGTCTGTCAAATTGTTTCACTTCAAAATTAACAATAATTGTTTCTTTGAAGCACGTACAAGGCGTAAACTGTTTTCAGAGAAATATGGGTCGCTTCAGCGTCCACAGAAGAAAGCCAATCTAGGTGTAGCATGGTTTAGGTTTTTTTATGAGCTACCAAGCTTACCTTAACCAACAAGTACGCCAGAGAGAATAATAAATAAAATAAATAAATTTTATAAAATTTTTTCTTGCACTCAATTCAAATCAAAGCGAAAAGAACCAAAGAAATTTACCAAAATGTCAATATAAAAGTGTTAACATATATTATTAAAAAATACAGCCATCTCTCGATTTAAGCGACAGATACATCACACGTTAAAGCGAAACCTCGTAAATTGTATCTAAGGAAATTATATAAAACTGGGAGATAGGTAATGAACCCACAAAATAGCACGTACAAGAGGGCATAGGATATATAAAAAATGACAACATATTGTCCAGAATAATATTGTGTAATTGAAGATTAAGAAATGGTTAAAATAAAGGTTAGATTTATATGCACATATAGTTTATTTTGCAGTAACAAAAAAATAGAATTATTGTGCAGAAGTAAAGAGAATATGTATATCAAAAATTTTATTAACACAACAACAATTACTCAACGCTGTTATGTTAACCTTATGCATGCATTATTGTAAAGTTAACGGGTTTGTAAATTAAAAAAATAATAAGTTTTATACCGCGATAAACCGTAATCGCGTAAATCGAAGGATAGGTGTATTAACTTACATAAAAAAGGATTTCTTTCAAAGCGCTTTTTTTAAATCTCATATGCTCTATGAGTAGAATTCGAAATGTGTATTGCAAATACAAATTTTGAAAATACCTAAGACAAAATTCCGTGCGTTCGAACATCCGAGAAGTCAACAATTGCAGCGTTTGTCTTCGCTGCCTTCATTTTCAGTTGTTTATTTTAGTAATATCTTTAATCTGAATAGAACTGACTAAATGCAGGTGAGGGTGAAATAGATTCTTAGAAAGAGAATAGCGACTTATGAATAGAAAAGCTTCATAATAAATAAATATTTGAATAAATTCATTGTTTGGATTTCCTTGACGTTCTCAGCAACCTATTTTCGACATCTGTATTAATGATATGCTGTTAAATTCTAATATCAAGCTTTTTGTTATACACTGAAGATCTTAAGAGTTCATTTATTATTTAACTTGTTTGACATTTTTATAGCTCAATTAGCAAGGAATAATTTATAGGCGACTAATTTTCATATATTTAAAAAAATATTAATATTCTTTTCAATCCAACCTTATTTTTCAGATCCAATAATGGGGATATTTAAAAGAAAAAGGCGGTATTTTGATTCATAAACTAAGTATTTTTAAAATTTACAAAAAAAACAGATACTTTTTTGCCAGGTATTAAGGGAAAACTAAGTCAGATTTGATTTCTGCCACTTTCTAGCAAAGTATCATGGATAATAACCCTCTGAAAAACATCTTATTATCTTAAATCATAAGAGGCGAGATTACATGAAGATATAGATAGGTGATCTAGAAATATATTAGGTAAAAAAGTAGTTTTAAAGGCATACGGTACCTATTTAATATTTTAATTAAAATATTTTTTTTAATTTTCTGGTGAGAATATAATGAAATGACTGAAATTAATAATGCATGTTGAAATAATCTATCTATACATCGTAACAGCAAATTCCATTATGGAACTTGCATTATTATTAACTGAAGTTTTTCACGATTAAAAAATCAATGAAACAAATTTACTCAATACTTCATTATAAAGAAGGATTCCTTTTTCCGAAAATGAATTAGGAAAATCAAAAGTAATTTATGGAAAATCGAAATAAAGTGCTCAGACGTACAGTACTTAAATTTTATGTAAGTTATGAGACGTATAGAAAAAGTCATTAGTTCTGTTTGTGTACATGAATTAGTAACGTTTTTATGTATTCCTTTTGTATTATTTATTTCTGAATGAAATTTCTGAAGTTTTATTTTATTTCTGAATAAAAAAGTGATAAAAATAAATTCACCTATTCTTTAAAATTTTATATACATTCAGATAACGACGACTCAAACTTTTATTTCATTCTGAAATTTATTCATAGATGTTTTTATTTGAATTCATATATTTTCTTGAACACCACACTTGATATTATTTAGTAGATCTTGCGAGGAAATGAAAAACATTACATTATGATGATTCTATGTATCAACTATTTCTTACAAATGAATATTGTTTATTTTTCCCTGAATATTTTAACCAATAAGTGAATTCTAGAAATTGTTTAGGTCATGAAGTTTATAAACGTTAATAGCATTGTTTGTCTTATTTTGAACATCAGTTTTAATGTGTCTCATTTGAATAGTTGACAAAGACAATTATTTTACTAGTTTCCTGAAAGTCAAGTCCGTCTCAAGGTCAGGAGGTTTTCGAAGCGCCTAACAACGCGCAAGCGCCTTTCTGACTTTGAACGGATATAAGTGTCTGGTCCTGCCTTTACGAGAGAGTTGCATGGACAGTGTGTCGCTGTGTGGATTTATTCAGAGCTGTGTGCTTTTTCATCGTTCACCATGTTGTTATGTATAATAAATATAGTTAATCAAGATCTATAGACTAGATTTCATGTGTTACAGACAGAAGGAAATAACACTTATAATTGAACTCTGTTTAGATATGATCATGTATCTGCTGTATTTTCTGAGGATGTTTGATTTCATATCAATGATTAATGATGATTTACTCTATCCAGTGAAACAAAATTGATTTCTATATCTTGTAAGAAGTTATTCAGCAGGTTTCACAAACGTTTTGTTCATTATTTCTTTCATTTCACGTAAATGTAGTTCATAGAGATTACTTTAATTTCCCAGTTATAGTCTTTTTAAAATAAATGTAATTCTTCTGTAAAAGAGATTAATCATTACTTTAATACTTTCCATTGCTACATAATATGTTGTTGCTCCTAAGGTCCTTTGGACACACAGTGGGAAAATAATATTAAAGTTATGGTATAAGGAACCGTATAGCATCATATTATGCAACTTTGACACCTAACTTCAAGTTCCAAATTAAAATTCAAAGTATGATACACTTTTAAAGAATTTTCCTCTTGTATAATATGATACAAAAAACTATAATTTAAAAATTCATTATATTTATTTTATAACGTAATATTACATCTTTTTTTAAATTTTAACAGCTTTTATCATTAACTTTTTTGAAAGAAAAGAATCCTCTGTTTCATAGTTGGAATAATTACTGATTATATTCTCTCCTTATGAAAAGAACTAAAAATCTTATAAAGTGTAAAGCATTTTTCTGGACTTATTTTGATTAATTTTGTGTCGTCTTTGAAAGAAAATCAGAGAACAATTTTGATGAAAATATTTGCTGTTTACCTGCAACTCAAAAGAGTAAATTTTTTCCTCCTCTGAAAATAATGAGAAAATAACACCTGAGCTAAAAATCAAAAGGTTGCTATAGTAATCCTCTTTATCTGACTTTCCTAATAAATTATCGGAAGAAATTGTTTTAAGAAATTGTTGAACAGGAATACGAAACATTTTCTTCTTATTTCTCATATTTTGCATGCTATAGTAAGATGTTTTGTTTTTAGTCTGTAAAATAGTATAGATTATATAATAACACTTCATGAAAAGTTAATTCTTTATGTTCAACTTCTTGTTTCCATCTTCAAGGTTTTAAACTCGGATATACATTGTTTCAGAGGGATAGTCGTATAAAATGTCATACCTGGCTTATATGATTAAAGAATAAATCAACCTTCTGTGATTTTTCGTTATTTGCTGATCTTTTGATAAAGAAGTAGTTAAAGTATTAAGAAATACGAGATATCCATTTCTTTAATATTCGTAGTTGCATAGAAAATAGACTAAAATAGTATAAATTATATAATAACACTTCATGAAAAGTTAATTCTTTATGTTCAACTTCTTGTTTCCATCTTCAAGGTTTTAAACTCGGATATACATTATGTTTCAGAGGGATAGTCGTATAAAATGTCATACCTGGCTTATATGATTAAAGAATAAATCAACCTTCTGTGATTTTTCGTTATTCGCTGATCTTTTGCTAAAGACGTAGTTAAAGTATTAAGAAATACGAGATATCCATTTCTTTAATATTCGTAGTTGCATAGAAAATAGACTAAAATATTTATAAATATAGACCATTTGTCAATACATTATTTGTTTAGGAAACTGATATAAATTTTTACATTAGGAAATAGGACCATGTAAAAATATCATAAAAAATAATAAGAACATTTTACCCCTCTCCAAGTGTATTCACAAAAGACAATAGTAATAAAATAAACGAGGGATCACAATAAAGCAAGGGAACATGGAATCAAGACATATATTAAGTTTTACCATCTATGGAAAAAAAAACTCTGGATCGATTCTTCTCGAATAAATATTCTTAATGTAATAAAGTCTGTAAAGAAAATGAAACTAAATTAATTCACATTACCTACAAGTCATTTTAAAAATATTTTAAAAAATAGATCCCTGAATTCTGAGTTAAGAAAAATTTGTCCTATAACTAATTGAATGTTTCATACAATGATGATCAAATGCCTCGGGTAATCAAAATATTTTTATAACCCTCATAACTGAATATCGTTTAAAAACAGATAAAGATAATATCTTAAGTAATTTCTATAACGAACCACTAACGTGCTTTAACAACGAATGCTTTTAATTACTTGGACGAACGTTTTTAAAAAACTGGTTCAAGGCGAATTTATACTGTAAGTAACCCGTTGGATGCATATTTGTTTTCTCACATTCTTACCGAAACTGATCGATATACCTGCATTCGCCCGAGAATGAGTTGTAAATCAAATTTAAGCTTTAAGTATCAATATTATTCTTTTCGCAATAATTTTTTTTTATGGACTCACAAATTTTCGAATATACTTTTGCTTACATTTTTGCTTTGTTTTGAACAAACAAAACTAATGAAATTTCCACCAAACAAATTGAAATAAATTAAGAAATAGAATAAAATTATAGTTATTTGTAAATTAGGCTCATATAGAATTTATGATGCAAAGACGTCTTTCTTTCTCTGGAGCAAAGTATAAAATGCGTTTAGAGTAATCGAAAGCTGCCAAAACGCCTATTTCACTGGTAATTATTGAGAAGTAACTAAAATTTTTTATGGTCAAAGATAACAAGTTTAGGGAATTGCTTTAGTCTAGTCACACAAAAAAGCTTCTGAGGTTCTGTTGCCAGAAATGGCAATACCTGTTCCAAAAATTAACCTTCTCTAATCCCAATAAATTTTTCACTTCTATGGAGGCAGTTCATTTTTGCATTCATGTTTCTATGCACTACAATAAAACTACTTAGAAAAAGAATATGAAGTTATAGATCCCTCTTTTTCAAAGATTTACTGTCCATTGGAGACCAATGAGTTCTTCATACGAATATATTTCTATGTTAATCATTAGATCGTTGTTATTGCTATCTACTACACTGGCAGGAAAACGCATTCATAGCATTCATATATTTTAATAATATATGTTGCAATATCTGTTTAAATTATGTTCCAGATATTGATGTTGCTTCAGGGATTTTGTTATTTAAATTGTTTCAAGGGCAATACTTCCAGGAATATCCATATTTTTTGCTTAAACTAAAATAACTAGATTGCCTAAAGAAGTTAAAAATGAACACTTACATTCTATACAGTTATGCTAACCATTTCATCAAGCGTGTCAAGCAAAAAGGCTAACATGGGCTTAATAGACAAGATTTAAGTTTATGTGGGCCCAAAAGAAAACTTCCGAATAAATTTTCATAGATACGTAGGTTTATTTCAAAAAGTATAGTAGAAAATAAGCAAGAATAACAATAATATTAATGTTTTCTTCCTGACACTTTTTGTACTCGAAAATTAACTTACCAGAAACTGAATAATTTCTCAAATTAATAAGCGTTCTCCGAAAGAGAGCTTTAACCTGTATTACACCCACCAATAAAATCACTTCGTACAAAACTGCTTTCTGGCACGTTTTAATCGTCTGATAAAATATTCACTGCTAGTGGGCGAAAATGGTGTTCCTGTGCGTAAGGATCATAAGGCTACACGATATTTACATACTTTGGCTGGGCCTAGGCCGCACAAATAATCGTCGAGGACCGCTAGTTTGATATGCCTCCATTACATCCTCAAGTTATGATCTTCCTAATTAATCTCACATTTTCTTCCAGAAAATCACCAAACTTCGGTCAAATTAAGACCTTTTGCAGTTTCGTGGAACTCTCTTCCTTAGACACTTGACTTGACCCCACTCTTTTTAGTCCCGTTTCTTGCTATCAGCTGGAAAAAAATTAAGCGAATGCAGGTTTCCTAATCGCTGATGATATTTCTGTTCCGTATGAAATAAAGCTATATTATTTTCATTAACAAACCTCGCAAGATATGAATTATTAGTTGAGAGAAATCTAAATTAATAGAAACAACCATCGCAAGAACTGCATTGCACCATTCTAACTTCTTCTTTCTTTCCTTACGTCTCGGTGAACCGAACACATGGCAGATTTAATATAAGATGCATGTGTGTACATATGTATGTGGAGAGAAAGCCTCATTTTCAGGTGAAAGTATAGAATCCAGACAACTTTCATCTACTTTTTTCCAAAAATACTAAGACTGAAAGAATAACGGGATATTAAAAAAGAATATTTTAACAGAAGAAAGAGCTGAAATAAATTTATCACATTTTAATGCCTGGAATTATTTGTTGTCTTTAAAAAGAAACATCTCTGGCATTATGATAATTACATCGATATATCATGCACAGTATCCCCTAGACGTACAAAGATAAAAGAGAACAAAATATTTAAGGCCGAATTTCGTCCTTTTTCTTGGACTTAGGTAAAATGTATGAGGTTCTTGAAAGTGCTTTTGCATTAATACTAATGGATTTAGCTTCATTTAAGTTCTCTAACGTTTCATCTTAACATCAAAATGAAGATGTGGTTAGGTAAAAGTGGTGCAAGTTTTGTTTTGGGAATTTACTGTGTTAGTTTTGTTTAAGGTGTTATTTAATTTATAAATATATTTAATGCAAGTGGAAATGTACGTCCATAAAAATCTATATATTTAAGTTGGTAAGCCGACTTTTTGGGCAGTCTGTGAGAGAAAACTACTGCATGAATTTACCTCATTTTGATCTTAAACAAAAGATTGTAATCTGTAGATTTGTCAGATTTGGTTTTTGTAACAGCAATTTCTATTAATTAGTGATAATTTGAAGTTAAAAATTTAGTTTTGCGCATGCTCAGTGGCATATTTAAATCTGGCTTTAGAAACTCACTGTTTTTGCGCACACTCAGTGACATGTTTTAATGATAAACAAGTTTATTCCGAGGAGTCTCTAGAACTCTCTCTGCCATTTTTATTTTTATGATAATTATGGTTGGGAAATATAAGATTAAACCCGGTGGAAATTGTTTATTTCGAGCTGGTTGATTAGCGATAATTTACAACTTTAAAAAAAATTACTTTATGGGCATGCTCAGTGACATTTTTAAATCTGGCTTTAGATACTCACAAAGCCGCTTAAACACATTAAGTGTCGCGGCCGCTTAAACACATTAATTTGTTTTTGCGCATTATTATGATTTTCAACATTTGGCAATGATGTGTTTAGTCTAATTTGTGTATTGGTACATTAAATTGCTATCTAGCTGTCATGTTTTGACGGGAAACAACTAGTAAATATGTATGTTCAAAAGCTCTCCAGAACAGGTGGGTATCCAGACAGGGTAAGACGCAATGTGCTTGTATTAGTTATAATACAGAGTCAAAATATAACAGACTTTTTTACATGTATCCTTCATATCATGTAGAAAATAGTCAAGAAAGTAATCATTATATCATTAAGTACATTAAATATAATTTTATTTTATGTTTTTCTTAAAACATATTTCTCATAACTAGACTAAATGGCATAGTTAAATCTAAAGAATTCGGGAAACTGAGTGCGCAATTATTGCACAACTCAAGTAAATTTTCAAGATGACTAAAAAATCAATAAGTTCGTAACAAACTCTTAAAAATGTATTCATAGACTGAACGTCGTTCCTCAGAAACCTTGTGTAAATGAACACGATATACTTATGTTTACCGATTCAAAAGGGTAACATATTTATTTTGACTTAGATACCGACTTTTGTACTAAAATTAAGATTATCCAAAAGTTCTCGTAATTTAGATCCGATTTTCTTTTACCATGGTCACCCTGATGCGTTGAATGGTTATTTTCTCTTGACATAATCTGGAGGCTTTCAAACAATATTCATATCGTATAATTATGGACACATATAGCTATAAGAGTTTGTAGCCATGTGTTAACTCAGTTTCATGGTTTTCATAAATTGTGCCAACCATATTGATTTGAAATATTTCCTACACAAAAATTCGAATCCTACTGTACTAATATAAGGACATAGAAAAGAGAATGGGGAATTTATTTGTAGTTTATATGTAGAGGGTGTTGTTTGCTTGGCCCTTAAATCATCTAAAGAAGTTTAAAAGAACCTCTAATACCGTAAATCACGGTACCTCTGTCCTCATTATGTGCCGTATAAATTACTTCATTAAATAAGATGATATCATCCACAGATGACTCAATATTTTCAGTGCTTCCATGTACGCAGAGCCTTATGTGCTTTAATATAAACGCCCGTACAGACCACGTAAGACAAAAAAGTTTTAAAATTGTTCGTTATTGCCCATATTTGGTCTCTGCTTTGCCATAATAACTTTTTACATACTATAGATGGTTCTGCGGATCAACCAACCATTGGGTATTGGGCCAGGAACTAATTGTGGTTTTTAGTAGAGTGGGTAGTTAAACTACGTAAATGGAAACCATTTGACAGTTTCCTAATATTATAGATATTTATTTCTTATTTAAATAGTTTGACAGCTTTTTATGCTACTGCTTTTACTTTAAATGCAGATTGTTATACTATTTGTTTAACACATTCAAAAAATCAATATTATGCTACAGTAACTATCGCTTTTTTACATGACGTGTTCTCTCTCTATATTTGAAGAATTTGACATATATTTAAAGAACAATGTCTTTACAGAGTTTTCCATGATCAACTCACTCTTATTGAACAGTCTGATACAACTTCAGCTTGCTAACTTCTAATCTATTAATAGATCTAACAAAGTTTTCCTACAATATGTGAACCAAAAGATGTATTATATTTTACGAGCTTCTTGTTTTAAAGGACATTGCTTGTACTCAGGAACGGGAATTTCAATTACGGAATTTTGAAAGGTATTTGAAACGAATTACGAAGTGGAAGAATCAGACATATTGCAAATATAATGGCAAATCACAAATATAAGTCTCTACTTTTATCACACTTGTCCAACGCAGAAATTTAATAACATTTTCCATTTATCAGCCTGAAAACACTCCAGTATCCATAATTATCTCACATAGAAGTTCAAACTAGTCCTACTACTAGACAATTACCATGGGAGAATAATTACTAAAACTTAATATTTTTTAACAATTATTGCTTATGGAACCGTTTGATATAGTTTGATAAGATTTGAATCATTAAAAAGACTTTTAAGGAAATATAGTTTTATATAAAGAAACTTTTAATATATGAAAGCTTTTCACAAAATATTATTTCGGATTATTACTTTAAAAACATATATTTATTGCATATTCTTAAAATTTTATCTTGCATTTACATAAATATAGTAACCCCTATAAAATTTATTAAAATATGGAAAAAATTCACAAAATTCTGTATAGATTCCCAGAGCTTTTAAATAAAACCTGTCTTGTTATAACTTTAGAAATAATACAATTCATTGGAGGTTTCTTTTGATTCTTTCCCATCCGGTTTATTAGGATAGATACGTTCCGTCCAAAGTTTCTTTTCCCAAGATTCTCCGAGTTGCACATGTAAGTGTGTACTTCCAACTAAACAAATTCTGTACGAAAACAATGATTCTTTCAGAATAGTTCTGTTATATAATTTTAAGTTTATTCCCCCATCCATGGTTCTTTTAAACAACCACTGTTCTTGGGTTGCCAGAAATGACTAGACAAACTTTTTTAACGACGAAAATTACCACCGTATTTCCCACTTAATGTCATAAAATGTTATAAATTTTCGTCTCTAAATTAATTAAGGTCCGTGATTAATATTTTGGAAGTAATAATAAAATTCTGTTGGGGAATGTAATACATTTTTTTTTTCTTTTCTGAAGCTGAAAGAAATTAAATATTTGATAGAAACTCATAAAAACTCTGCTATTTCGTTTATTATTCAAGATTATACTTATTAGATATAACTACAATTTTAAAGAGCATTACCATTCAGATATGTGTTCTTATATAAATTAAAATAATGACCAGTCAAGAAACACTACACAAATATTAATTACAGAAAATTTGTGTAAAAATTAACAGAAATGAATGACTCCTTAATGAACACAAAAATATAAAAAGGATGGCTAAATGTTTGATATTAAATAAAATAATAGGTCAGTGTCAGGCCGATAAACATTAACTGTGATCTTCACTCTGAAACGCGTATGTGAACAGTTCGTAGTGACAATCCTACAAACACTTGGTCTGACGATGAACTTTTAATTAGATAGAAACATATATATATATATATATATATATATATATATATATATATATATATATATATATATATATATATATATATATATATATATATATATATATATATATATATATATATATATATTTAGAGAGAGAGAGAGAGTAAGAAATTAATTAAACTACCATAAAAGACAATTTAATAATCTCTTGATTGGAATCGATTTCGCTATGATGAACTATAAATTCAAATACCTACATTTATAATAGGATGTAAATTACATTTTTGTAATACACAAAATTTGAGAATATATTTGGCTCGTTTTTGGAAGTTTTCCATTTATATTTATTTCTTACTGGGGTTTCAAGAAACTTGTATTCGTCCATCCTTTTTCTTATATTGTGGTCATTAACATGTCATGCGTTCCCATACCATGCGAATATTTTTTAAAAATAATACTAACAAGACACTATAGAAAAATAGAAAAAAAGGCGTACAGTGTTTTAATAAATGCAAATGAACGTTGAACGTTCATTTGCATTTATTAAAACACTGTACGTCTTTTTTTCTATTTTTCTATAGTGTCTTGTTAGTATTATTTTTTTTATGTTAGTATTATATATATATATATATATATATATATATATATATATATATATATATATATATATATATATATATATTATTTTGAACGTTAAATGAACATGAACGTTGCAAATGTTGTTGTAACTGAGATTTGGTCATTTTTAATATCTTACCCACTCTTACACTTTTTTATGTATGGAAATGATCATTGTCTAAGAGCATCCGCTTTTCCACAAGAATCATATGCAACATTCCAGTTACTTCAATGCCCAGTTTAAAAAATATATAAATAAAAAATGTCTAATAAATGAGAAAAAACTATTTCCAATTTTGTCACTTTCAAAAATGGGAATTACATACAATTAATATCCCTGCGTTTAAAAGCATATTACTTCATAACCAAATCAATTTCAATCAAGAGCTTATTAAAATAGTTCATTAATAGTAGTGTAATATATTAATTAATTAATATATATATATATATATATATATATATATATATATATATATCTTATATATATATTTCTTCTGTTCGTGTGTATGTAACTGAACTCCGCCTAAACGACTGGACTGATTTTTATGAAATTTTGTGTGTGCGATTAAGTTGATTCGAGAATGGTTTAGATTCACAATTTGATCCGATAGAAAATGTTTTTATATTTTTAATTAATTAATAAAAATCCAACAATTTATAAGGGGGTGCGTCCGGTAAATGGAAACTGTTACAGTTTGTGGAATCACCCCTCTGGATAATGGCTTCCACGTTAGGTTTAGTTAGTAAACAGCGAGCGAAAAGATAAAAATAAAGAAAATCAAAAAGTTTCAAATCATATATTAAACCAGAATAATAAATGAAAATAATAATCTTTGAAGTCAGATTTTATACTCTAAAATAGATCAGATCCAACGGCATATTGATATTCTCGACACGCGATGGAAAATTCGAATCAACCACGCTAAGTGACACGAGATCTTTTTTAATCGCTACTGCAGTCCCCCTCGCCTATATCTTTGTGCCTATTGAAGAGCTAAAGACTAAGATTCTATCCTGCTAACTTATTTCTGACTAAAACTCCTCTGACATTTATAATCACCAGCCCACAACAACTTTCCAATAGCGAATATGTTTCACTTTACTCAGTAGAACGCCGTGTAATCGTGGCGCATTCGGAAGGTCGCCCATTCGGAAAGTACCGTGCTCTCGGCCAGTGTTCGAATCCAGAGTTGTGTAACTTTTGCTAGACCTGTTATTTCGGGCTTTTTTTTAAGAATTTTTTATTTCAGCTTTTATTTTATTATTTTTTTAATTATTATTTTATTTTATTTTATTATTTTTTAATTTTAATTTTATTTTATTATTTTTTTAATTATTATTTTATTTTATTTTATTATTTTTTTATTTTAATTTTATTTTATGATTTTTTAAAAGTATTATTTTTATTTATTTTTATTTTTTTCAGCTTTTTTATGATGAAATACCGAATATAGCTGAAATCTGAGGAGTTTATTATGCATTTATACATTTTTAATTGGGTTTTCATATTATTAATATGTATAACATTTCGTATACTTTTTTTTCTATGTTATTTATACTGCGTTTAGTTTTTTAATGGATTTTTATAGGTTTATTATAAATTTATATATTTTATGTTTTACTTTTCAGAATTTTTTGCTCCAATGATAAAGGGTAAATCTTTTCTATGTTACTTATACTGTGTTTAGTTTTTAAATTGATTTTGGTTAACAAATATTCTTAATATTCCGGGCATCGCCGGGCACTTCAGCTACAATTACAACGTTTGAACAGGACAACGTCTGTCGGGTCCACTAGTATATATATAAATATATATATATATATATGTGTGTGTGTGTGTGTGTGTTTGTTTATGTGTGTGTGTGTTTGATTTTGTTTGTTTATCAAAGAAAAATCGCTATACATTTTTGAATTTTATATGCATATCCACGAATTGTTGAGAAAATATATGTAAGTTTATTCATGTTATATTTTAACATTCTGGAAAATAATCTAAATGTGCATCTTATGCTTTGCATCCAAAAAAATATTTAATGCAAAATCAATCACCTAATAAAAAATGTAAAAATAAGATCCAACCGAAAAAAGCAATTTATATCGTTCCCCAACCCCAACCCTTCTTTAAACTATTGAGAGAATTAATTTTGTTTTTATTCACTTCATGTCAAAAATATTCCATCCGAAGACCTCGATAATCTATTACCTGAATAGATGTGGTCTTTTTATCACTGTAGCGTGGTGAGAACATAACACGTGCACCGGGCGATCATATATATGATGGGATTTTGTGATGTATCCTCTAAAATTTTCTTTATGCTTTTTTAATAGAAAATATTTCATTCGGAAGTACCAAATACCTGGCCTAAAAATTGATATCCAATGATAGCTCTTAAAGAAAATTCAGTATGAGGAAATTGATTAAATTCTTGAAACCGGAGTGATGTTAGACTGTTTTTTTTAGTTTTAATAAATGACCCAAAATTAATATGTGCGCGCGGCGTATGTGTGCCATGGCTATGAAGTTACAGAACTACATATTTTAAAAAATCACAGAAAGTAACTGGTATTAAATTCATAATTCCTTTGAGACATCTAAACAATTACAAAATGGAATAAAAATACTTGCAAGAAACTTACGTCAGGTAATAACATAAATCAATGGAAAGTTGTTTTTTTTTTTCTTTTTTGTGGGACTTTTTTGTGGGACTCTCTTATACTCTGGCACCGAGAACCTGGTAGATGTCTGCGGTTTCCACAGCCACCCATTTCATGTATTTAAAAGGAAAATGAATTATGACTAAACCCGTAATGTAACATTCAGTTTAGCAACAAAAATTATGAGTAAATTTAAAATTTAAGTATATAGAATAGGTTGGGATTAAATAATAAGTTAATAGAATTTGAAAGTAACATTTGAATGGAGAGTTTAAAAAATTATGTCAAAGTAGAGAAATGTGATCCGTGTCTTGTGCGTCTTCCCTTGTTTAGCATACGATCATTTTTGGCATAGTTGTAGAGTTCTAGCACATTGCAATATGGATCCAAATTGAAGGTATAATTTAAAATAGTTCAGTTCAATATTTAAATCCATTAAATTGACCGTGTATAAAACATAGTGGAATTAGTTATTCTTCATTGTTATAAAAAATAACTTTTTTGCTTATAATGTTCTTTTAATAGTAATATTTCCGGTTGATTTTCTATTTTTATAAACAATTTTTATTTTTCCTTCATCATCTCAATTTTATTTCTTTGGTAAGCCTTTTTAAATCCATTGTTGTTATCAAAACAAAATGATCTGATCGGAAACAATGAATTTCCTGAAAGTTTTGAACTTTGAATTAATCACCTCTTCTGTGATTTAAATTACTGTATTAAATGTAAAAAAACACCTATAATTCGTTTCCTATCAATCAGGTAGTAACGGAAAAAAACTTATTTTGTTCCTATTCAACTCCAGAGTACCGTATTATTTGAAGTATGATCCTGTTCTGTACAATATATGGTAGACTAAATTACACATATTAGTTCAGTTTACGCATTGCTTAGACAGCAATGTTCCTGAGTCTCACGATCTTACTGGACAAATGCAGCCAGATGCATAGCTACTTACGCACTATAACCACTATTTTATAACTAGCAATTTAACATATGTCCTTTCTCTTCCTAAATTAGCACTTTACAACGTTTTACATAGACAAAATATATACCTATTAAATAAAAAAAAATTTAAAATCAAAACTCCCATGAAAGCCTCGAAATGCAAGATATATCAAACTCTAGGTTCACTCGCCTAGATTAATTTCAATGTCTTAAAACATTTGGTTAAAATAATATTTTAACGATCATGTCATTAACACTAGAACCGCTGAGCGGGTCAATTTGACCGAAAACGATGTTTAATTTATCACCACGCGAAAAGTATCGATTGAAAAAAAATTCCTTTTATGACTTTTAATATTTTAAGGTGAACAACAATTTACCAAATTTAAAATTTCGTAACATAAATAATTTTCCTATTATTAACACTTATACCTAGAACCGCGGAGCGGGTCAATTTGACCCGTAAGAAATGTTAATGCAGAAATAACGAAAAACAGGTGCATTTTCTCGAACTGTAACTGCAAAATACTTCTACCCCACCCTAGAATTCCTTAAATGGACTGTACCAGAAGGGGGAATAGTGAAGGTTTTTCATTCAATGTCATTATATTAGGTTTGAAGCACGAACTACGTACGAATGCAGTAAAAAATTACTTCGAATATTTAGACTTTTTGAAGTTACTTTTATTCTCTAATAAGTATATGTATAAAAACTATGTCACGTCGCCGTAATCTTTCTGTTCAGGAAGCTTTAGAATATTTAAACAATTATCTGAAAACGATTCAGAATGTTCGAAAAAAGGTTTCTCAAAATTCGATTTTGAGTAGTGAGGATGAATACCTGCCTGCTAATGAAGAAAATTTGGATTCGGATGAGGAAAGTGAAGATGACT
The DNA here is from genome assembly GCA_907164885.2 of Dolomedes plantarius. Taxonomy (NCBI): domain Eukaryota; kingdom Metazoa; phylum Arthropoda; class Arachnida; order Araneae; family Dolomedidae; genus Dolomedes; species Dolomedes plantarius. The sequence continues at coordinate 146,677,793 of OU015497.1, forward strand.
CTGGCAATGCTCTAACAATGCTCTAATCAATGGTCCTTCTTATCGCAATACTGATGATAATTTATCTGATAAAAAATGAAAATCAAATATTCCAAGAAAAGATACACACACGTAAAGAAATTTGAAAAACAAATCGACAATAACATTCAATGCTGGAAATAATGAAGATGACAAAGATGGGATAATTTGGAATGTCACTCAATTAGGAACAAACGATAGAGGAAGAAAATCAAAGTGTAATATTTTGAAAGAAGTTGGGGAATCCAACACCACATGCTAAACGCAATGTTATCGACAACAGTCCTTCAAGTGCTTGGAGACTTTTTATAGATGAATGGATATTGAAACACATAAATAAATGTACTGAAGATGAAGCTCACCGGCAGATTCATGAAGGAGAATGGAATATAACATTAGAAGAAATAGATGCTTTAATATAAATTTTATATGCACATTGTATATATTGTGCAAAATGACTTGAACTGGATAGCTTGTGGTCAAAGAACTGAGGACCACCATTTTTTCCAAAATACAATGTAGACCAATTTCATGAAATAATGGGATTTTTACGCTTTGACGTAAAATCAACAAGATCAAAGCGTCTTGAGACAGACAAATTTGCCCTTATTTCGGATATCTGGAATCGATTCATGGAAAATTGTAAGACTAACTATACATCAGGTCCTAATATAACTGCAGATGAACAGTTATTTCCTACAAGAGCTATGTGTAGGTTTATCCAATACATGCCAAACAAACCAGATAATTGTGGAATCAAGTTCTGTTTGGCTGCAGATGTTGACTCAAAATATCTGATAAATGGATTCCCGTATCTTGGAAAATATAACGAAAGTCCATTCTATGTTTGTATATCTGAACATGTATTGCTGCGACTAATAAGTCCATATGCGAACAAAGGTAGAAATGTCACTACGAACAACTTTTTCACAACACTGAAGTTTGCAGAGGCATTGAAATCCCAAAACACCAGCCTTGTAGGAACTGTAAAACGCTCAAGAAGAGAAATACTAGTCTCTGTAAAAATGTTAAAATCCACATCTTATTCGACTACAGTACTAACCCATAAAGACATGAGTCTAACTGTTTATCGAGGTAAAAAAGATAAAAACGTTTTGTTGCTAAGTAGTCTCCATCCAAACGTAGAAATTGCAGATAACCGAAAAAAAAAACTACCTGATACAATCGCTTTCTACAACGCAACTAAATACGGTGTGGACGTGATTGAACAAATGGCAAGGAAATATACAGTCAAGTCTGCTTCATGTAGGTGGCCGGTGCAGGTTTGTTTGTAATATTTTAGACCTGTTAAATCAATGCCTGGGTTTTATATAAAGCTGTGACTGGAAAATCTATTAGTAGACGGAAATACATTCAAAACTTGGTTGGAGAATTGCGAGAAAAGTTTTTTCTCTTCCGACATAAAAAGGCGGCAAAAAGAGCATGTGAAGCAACCAATGGAAATGACGGACAGCCACAAATTAAGCGTAAACGAGTCCGATGCCATATTTCGAAATGTGAAAATAAAACTCTAGATATCTGTTCAAAATGTAAAGCACCTATCTGTGGAATATGTACCAAACTTATTACTCAGTTTTGTACAAAATGCATACAGTAAATTGGATTTTAAAATCTGTAAAACTAAATACTGATAAAATTTTTAGTAACTGAAAAAAATTTAATTTTTAATTTTTTAAAATTATGTCTAAACATATTGAAAAGAGATACTCTGTTTTTCCATTGAAATTAGGAAATTTATGCTATATTTTGTTAAAGAGACATGTTATTATACTCAAGGACATAAAATTTGAAATAATGCGATTTTGTAAAAATTAAGTTAATTTCTCTTGATTTATATAAATTATTTAATGTAAATTCTGATAAATATTGATTATTATTTAAAAAATAAAATGTTTTAGTTAAATAAATTAAGCGCTTGTGCATATTTTATAAGTTTACAATCTAGGGTCAAAATGTCCCGCTCCGCGGTTCTAGGTACATCGAAAGTCCCGCGGTTCTAGTATTAAATATGTTGTAAAAGGGTTAGCCCTAGTTTTTTCCAGCTTCTAGTTATGCTGGTGATTCATTATTCTTGGCTTTCTAACAACGCTGTGATTTAAGTGTTTTTATACCCTTTTTTTACATTTTTAGCTATCGAAAGTATGTATCATAAATTACAGAATGATATGTTCTTTACATTTCGGAAAATGTTAAATGCAATAAATTCAGTCACCTGTTAATATTTTTAAAGACTCAGTATGTAAGAATCCTCACATCTGCAACGATTTCACCACGTCACACTCATGAGACCTTAAGTGCAAGGAAACTAAAGTCATTGTGCAATTAGCCACATTTCGGGATATATAAAATAGTTATCAACATTTGCACAGCTTGTTTATGTTCAGTCCTAACCGGATAATGCTTACAGAGAAGAATATAACAATTGTACATGTTTAAAATATATTTTTAAACAACTTCTTGGAAGATATCACTTACGGCAAACAGAGTGATATTGGTAGAACTGCGTCTTGTAATAGAAATCTGCCCGATCTGTAAGATATCCTCTAAACGCTTAATTGAAAGTACAAACCGGCGTATTATAAGAAGATTGAGGACCAGAATAAAAGCTTTGTATTAACATCACATATTTATAATATTATTTAAATCAGTTATTTCTTTTTACTGAATTTTTTACTGATGATTCTAAAGAACTTTATATTAACTTTTTACCCGTATCTTGTACCGTTTTTGAGATAAAAACGCTAATTCCAAAATTTCACGATAGATAGCGTTGTAAGTTGTCTCATCGAGTAGCGCATAGTCTTTTTACTATACCTAGACACCAACTTTATGGCTTAAGCTGTCACCATTTAGAAGTTAAGGGGGTTATAATGGAAATAGGTGGGAACCCTATACGTGTGTGTGTGTGTGTTTGTTTGTGTATATATAGAGAGACAGATAGATAGTTAGATATTTATGTATGTGAAATCTTTCATTTTTCAGTTAAACTACTATCTTTTTTTATGATTTTCAAGTTAATAAATATTTTAAAAAGCGAATATTTTATACATTTTGTCGATCACAATTTTACGGTTTGACTACACCCTTATTTTTCCTATTAAAAGATACATTACAGCAAATATTATTAACACAGACACTATTTGTTCTAAATGTCCAACAATTTCTAAAGCAGACCTAGTAGTTCATTAAAAAAAATTCATTTGCTCAGGGAGTAAAGGAAGTATATATAATGTCCGCTAAAACCCTTACGAAGTAGAAAAGAATAACAAATTACTATTTGATTAGCGTGAAATTAATTAAGAATTCTCTCGCAAATTTTAATGATGTTTCGAGGCATGAACTGATATTCATAAAATACTTTTCTATTTTTTTAAACATCTCTCTTTTCGGTTTTAAAATCTGTTTCATTAATTAAATGAATACAAACAAAAAGAAATACTTAGAGGGAATTTTTTTCCCTTTTTATCGAATGCAGCATAATTTTCAACATAACTTTTTTTAGGTTACAAGTCTGTAAAAGGAATTAAAAGTATACATAAGGGCATTCTGAATTCCCGAATGCGTATATATATATATATATATATATATATATATATATATATATATATATATATATATATATATATATATATATATATATATATATATATATATATATATCACAAATCTTGTATGTTTTCTTCATCTAATTCAGGGATGATTTCCTTCAACTAGAAGTTTTTGGATTATTATGTTTTGACAGTAAACCATTTATATTCTTTTGCAATATAATCCACAAACTGAAAAAGTGGTTGTTCAGGAAATGCACATCTTAAAAATCGTGGCTTAATTTTGAATACTTTACATAGTAAAACCACCAAAAAAAAATATTCACATCTTATAAACGGAGTTATAATACCTTCCTCGAAAGTTGCGTAAAGTACAAATTTTAAAGTGTTTTGTATACTTAGGTAAAAGTATAATGCATTAATATAAAAATACCGAAAACATTTTAATTGAGAAAATTTTAACCTCTCTCTCACTAAACGAAATTTAAACAAAATGTTTTCCTGGATTTTCGTAGGACAATGAGAATTAAATTCTGCCAGAAAATTGCCCTATTCCTGTAGCACTATGTAATTATAAACGAAACTGTTTATTTCGAACATAATATTTTTTTTGTATATTTTTTTCCCAAATATTTGAAACTTATCTTTAGCTTTATAAGATTGTAAGCAAAAATAACTGTGAAAAATTTATTTGATTTCAATAGATTTTACTTGTTCTCTGAGAGGTTTATGACTTACTCCTCATAACATATTCTTTCATAATTTTATTTAATAATATCCCCTGGGAATGTTTGTAACTCTTCCATCTTCAATGCTTTCATAGAATTTAAGATATCTTTTTGCAAAGAAGGCTTTTTTTTGTAGTAGCACTGTCAGAAAAACTTTATAAATAGTAATAAACGTAATTACTTTTTCGAATCTGCGAAACAAAATCATATATTATTTGTCTCATCATTGGTGAAATAGACGATGTAAAGGAATGAGTACAAATACTAACATTTTACCTGGAAAAATACATGTGACACTTTGAGTGTGTACTATACAAAGACTCTATGCTTTAATACTATTTCAGTGTTTTTTAAGGTATTAAAATTATCTAACATTCATATATATATATCATTTCTATTGAAGGGGAAGAAGTAATGTATCCTTTAAAGTAACTTTGTATATATGAAAAAAGTTGACATGATATTAATTCATTATACTATAAGACATATATTAAATTTCTAACATTCTTTTATTGATTTATGAACCTATGATTGATAACGTAGGATTCCCCACTCTCCACGTTTATAATGATCCACTAGATAACTCTTAAGACTTTATGAAAGAACAAGACCATAGAAAACATTAATATTTGCATTAATAAAAGGTTCTTGGATGTTTAATCCAAGATTTAAAAAATAATTACAACGCATATAATGCAATAAAACATTTTAATGTAAGTTAAGAATTCAACAGTATTCTATTAGATATTGAAATAATTTTACTGCTTTTCTTTGAAATTACGATGAGATAATTAGGTTGAAGTTTTAACACCCAATGACGATACATACAGCGATAGACTGCATATTAATGAGCTTTGCAAATATGCACTGTATTAATCAGTAATGTGTGCAATCGATATAAAATATTTCCATACTGATTTCCTAGAGATATAACAACCGCATATGTTGCACCTTATTCTTATACCAGAATTCTTATGAGTCAGTATTCTTATAAGTCTGTATATTAATGAGCTCTGCAAACATGCACTGTCTTAATCATTAATGTGTGTAATCTATGTAAAATATTTTCATATTTAATTCCTATAGATATAACAACCGCATATATTGCACCCTATTCTTATAATACATAGAATTCTTATGAGTCAGTATTCTCATCAGTCGGCATAGTAATGAGCTCTGCAAATATGCACTGTATTAATCAGTAATGTGTGTAATCGATGTAAAACGTTTTCATACTCAATTCATAGAGATATAATAAACGTATATGTTGCATCTTATTCTTAAACCGGAATTCTTATGAATCCGTATTCTTATATCGGTATTATTGTATCGGTTATAAAGTGCAAATACATTAAATCTTGCTTTTCTGAACTTTTTTCAAGAACACTATGCTTTTAGGTGTCAATTTCATTATTTTAGTACAAAGCAACAATAAATATTATGTAACCAGTTTAACAAACATTACGTCTTCATGAACGTGGGTACAATTCAGAATGAAATTTGATATCTGCCTTATATAATGAATCAATATCATGCCATATATTTTTAGGTTTACAAAGTTACATTAAAGGATACATTACTTCTTCCCCTTCAATAGAAATTATATATATATATATATATATATATATATATATATATATATATATATATATATATATATATATATATATATATATATATATATATATATATATATAAAGGGTGGTCATAGAGAAACTTTGCCGATATATGGACATCTAGCGGCTGTTCCGTTCAACTGATCGAGATGAGATTTCAGATATAGTTATTCAGAGGTATGAGATCGGGATTCTGTGATCAGCATCCGAGTGGCGTTCACGGTTACGGTTTTAGGTACAGAAACTCAAAATTTCCAAACGGCAACACCCATTTTTTTCCATCGCAAAATACTCAGCGCATGCGAAAATCCTAAAGAGCGTCGTAATGGTACGTGTATCATAAAAAAACGGACGCGTTATGCACGAGAAATACAGGTCTGCGAACGGCCTACAAAAATGATATATGGACCTCTAGCGGCCGTTCCGTTCAACCTATCGAGATGAGATTCCTGATATAGTTATAGAGATGTATGAGCTCGGGATTCTCAGAATGGCAACACAGTGACGCTCACGGTTACGTTTATAGGTATAGAAACTCGAAATTTTCAAATCGCTACTCCCACTTTTTAGCGTCGTAAAATGTTCAGCGGATACGAAAACCCTAAAAAGCGTTGGAAAGGTACGTGCATCACAAAAAACGGACGCGTTATGCACGCACAAAAACACAGCTCAGCGAATGGCTAACAAACACACGATCAAAGAGTTTTTATCGGTTTTCTACGCTGAATATCTGGCGAACGGCGTTCTGTGATTGGTTTCTAGCCTCTGTCATTTGCAAATTTCCTCCGTGCGGCCCGATCGTGTCTTTCTTGGCCGTTAGGCTTTTTAGGATTTTCCAATGCATATGACTGCATATATTATATTTCGAATATATATATATATATATATATATATATATATATATATATATATATATATATATATATAAATAAGAATAAGATGAAAGAAAAAACCAGTAATAGCTCTAAAGCTACTTGCAGCCAGGAACAAATAACATGAAAAGAAAAGTATGAATAAGGTTTTTGACAGCATTTCTTCATCAGCGGTGTCAATGCTGTCTAAAAACAAATGGATTGTTTCCGATGAGTATGATCTATACAATAAACACATTCAGACACCGTACAATCCATGATTAACAGAAGAATTGATTAATAATTGAATTAAGTTTGAATAAAAGTACTTAACCAAAGAACACCAAGCCTGGCGCTAGTCAGAGTGGAAGTTAAGAACTTGTAACCGCAAGATGACTGACGTCACAAAACTTGCAACCATTGAGGTAGTGGATTCTCAGTTATCGACTTACTTAGGTTACCGTATTTTAGGACTATTATTCCCTTAATTATTTAGTTTTTTATTATTATTACTACTAAGAGTAATTTTATTATTATTTTTATTTTTAGTAGTTATTTTTTCTATTTTAACCTATTGTTATGTTTAACATATTAATGCAACAGAACAAACTATTCATTAAAACAAAAACGACCAATTATGTTTTTGGATAGACTTACGGGGTAGTTATTCCGAGTTAATTCTGCAGTCATATGTATATATATATATATATATATATATATATATATATATATATATATATATATATATATATATATATATATATATATATATGTATATATATATATGTATATATATATGTATATATATATATGTATATATATATATGTATATATATATGTATATATATATGTATATGTATATATATATATATATATGTATATATATATATATATATATATATATATATATGTATATATATATATATATATATATATATATATATATATATATATATATATATATATATATATATATATGTATGTATATATATATATATATATATGTATGTATATATATATATATATATATATATATATATATATATATATATATATATATATATATGTATGTATATATATATATATATATATATATATATATATATATATATATATATATATATATATATATATATATATATGCGAAATATAATATATGCAGTCATGTGTATTGGAAAATCTTAAAAAGCCTAACGGTCAAAAAAAAAACACGATCTGGGTACGCACGTAGGAAATTTGCATACGTAGGAAATTTGCAAATGACAGAGGCTAGAAACCAATCACAGAACACCGTTCGCCAGATATTCAGCGTAGAAAACCGATAAAAAAACTCTTTTATCGTGTTTTTGTTAGCCATTCGCAGAGCTGTTTTTTGTGCGTGTATAACGCGTCTGTTTTTTGTGATACACGTACCATTCCAACGCTTTTTGGGGTTTTCGTATGCGCTGAGCATTTGGCGACGCGAAAAAGTGGGCGTTGCCGCGTCGGTAACGCCCACTATAAATATAGTGGGCGTGTATATATATATATACTAGATTCGTTTTATCCCTTATAAAACACTGATATAGTATTAAAGTAAAGGGTGTTTGTTTGTAAACACTGAAAGTGTCACATGCATTTTTCCAGGTATAATGTTAGTATTTGTATTCATTCTTTGACATCCTCTATTACGCAAAATGATGAAACAAATGATATATGATTTTATTTCGCTCATTCGAAACATGAATTACGTTTATTTCTATTTATGATGTTTTGACAACGCTTAAAAAAAGCTTTCTTTGCAAAAAGATATCTTAAATTCTATGAAAGCATTGAAGATGGGCTTTATTCCGTTAATTTTGCTATTATTTATTTCATAACTTTTTCCTTTTTTAATTTAATCGATCTCTTCCAGCCAATTTCCAACTTGAATTTTAATCTCTAGCAGAAATTAGACATTAAATGGTTTTGAAATATTATTTTTCTAAAAAGGTCTCGTTCCGATTCAGTAATGTATAACAAAGTATTTCACAGTCCTTAAATAAAAACCTATGTTTAAACACCATTATACATTCGACTAAATTATTGGTAAAAATGAAAGCAAATGCAATGCAATATTGTGAGATTTATAGCGGAAAAACACTACAACATTAAAGAATTTTTATCTGCAACCCCGTATGTGAAACCAGCACCTGAACCACTCTTGCGTATTTTTTTTTTATTTTCAACATTTTTTTTTCTTCTACCCTCCACTTTTTTTTCAGTCCTTGTGAATAGAAAATCATTTTAGAGAGAGGGAATAACGTTAGAACCGTCTGTTATAAATAGTTATTTAATGAAATTTTTCTCACCTAGAAAGCATGCGAGAATTTAATGTACTTGAAGTTTGATTGTGCAAGTAAATGGAATATCGATTTTCTGCATATTTTTATTTTTAAAATTTCTTTCCTTATATAATTTGTTTATACGCGTTGTGTACATTTTAAAATTTACTGTTTTCTACTTTCATAAATTTTGAAGAATATTGTTACTTTGTTATCATATTTTTTTAATTTCATTTAATTTTTTCGTGTTTTTTCTGAATGTCTACTAGTTAATTTTGTCATTTTCTTGTATGAAAATAATAGTGAAATTGCAGTGATAAGTTTTTGTAATGCATTACTGTGGTTTCTACGAAGTTATTTCCATTGGACTGTTGTTAAACTTAATTTTAAAAGATTATGTTTAATTTTATATTAAAATTTATTAATAACTAATGAAATTAAGATATCTGTGTTAAAATGTTTTAATTTATATTAAAATCTGAATTTCTGATTAGTTTTGTTAACAACAATTTTTTAGCTTAATGTTTATTAAAGTAAACCTTTAATAAACTAAATAAAAATGATATCTGATGCAGATGTTAGTTTTTACCTTTTAAAATATTAATTTTAGCTAAATTAGTGTTTTTATATTCAATTTTTGCCATTGTAGTGAATCCTGTAAAGTTCGCTAGGCGAAAATGGATCCTCAAACTTTTTCAAGTTTTGTTTTATTCTTATTATTTAAAAACGATTACGATCTTTTTGCTTTCTTTAATCAACCTTTAATTAAAAGTAAGATAAATTCAGATTTTAATATAAGTTAAAAAAATTAAAGGAATTTTGTACATTTCATTAGTTGGTAATAAATCTTATCATAAAATTAAACACCATCTTTTTAAAAAAAAGTTTAATAACAGCCCAGTGTATATGACTTCCAAGAAACCAAATCAGTACACTACAAAAACTCCCCCTTGTATTAGATTTTAATATAAGTTTTTAAAAATTTAAAGGAAATTTGTACATTTCATTGGTTGGTAATAAATCTTAATATAAAAGTAAACACCATTTTTAAAAAAAAAGTTTAATAACAGCCCAGTGTATATGACTTCCTAGAAACCAAATCAGTACACTATAAAAACTGACCCTTGTAATAGTACTTTTAATATGAGAGAAAAAAATTAAGACCTTTTACAAAATTAATAATGTTTATTAAATGTTGATTAAAGTAAGCATAAAAGATTGTAATGTATTTTAAATTTCAAGAACAAAACAAAAATGGGAAAAATTTGAGTATCCATTTTTGTCAAACAGACTTCACAGGATTCCTTATAAACTTTTGGTTAAAAATAATATTTCATAGGACAAAATACTAACAACTGCATCAGATTTAATTTTTATTTTACAGGAATAGTAGTTTAAATGCTTGAATCTAAGCATTCAAATATCTATATATCATGCCACAAAATCTACTGATAAACTATCATACGCTTTCATACCGATAGAAATGACTTAGCACCTCGAATATCATTATGAAGTCAGCACATTAATATTTTTATTTTCTTCTGACTTAAAATTTATCTGAATTCCAAGAATAACTAATTTTGTGGATGCCTCATAACCACATTTCCAAAATAAATATTCTTTTACATTACAAGGTAGTTTTTGATAAAAAAATTTATTACAACGAAGTATAAAACCATGACTTGAAATTATATATTTTACATATTCGTTATACATGTATTTCAGAATAAAGTAAAGTGAATTTTATCATAACCTTTCCCCATAAACACATCACTCTTTCGGGAAATACTGTTGCCAGTCAGTGCTATTATGAGACGATACTTTGATACATATTTATAGACTACGGAAAATCGTTTAAACAACGTAATTTGTATTCAATATTATTTCTAATGTTGGAATCCTTTAAAAGTGCAGGAACTGCACCATTTGAACATTTCATAACTGTATTCAATATGTTGAGTTCTACATTATGTTTACTCCATGCAGATAAAATATTCATCTTTAACTGCCTTAAGTGTATCATGCCATTCCTAATAATGTCTTTCATGCTGAATCTTAAAAATGTCTACTTTACCAACGAAAAATGAATACCCTCTCTTATTAGCAATGATTAGATAATTTTAAGAGGACAGGGGTCTGCTGTGCTACATTTTGTGGACAAAGGTTCTTTAATAACTTTTCATTAAAATGTTCCTGAATTATTAAGGGGGTCCGGAACACATTAAAAAAAATATTTATTGAGTAAAACTTTTGAATTTTTGTGATGGTTAACTATATAATGTGTAAACAAAATCACATTATTAAATTTCTCATAAATTTTTTTTTAAATTTTAAAATTTTAAATTTTCAAATAAGTGCGATAAATTAAAATCATTATAACTCGAAATATTATTTGTCGAATTTCAAATATTTTTATTTAATTAAATAGAAATATTTAAGTTTTAATTTTGATTCAGAGTTTTTTAAATATTAATTTTTTAGAAACATTTTAAAATATTTAGACTAAAAATTAAGAAAAAATGATGTAACTTATTTTTAAAATATCATATTTTCAAAAGTAAATATTTTTTCAAATTTTCTGAATCAAAATTAAGGTAAAATAATTGAAAAAAAAATATTTCCAAGTTTAAACCATTTAACTGTAACGGTTCTTGACTTATAACAATTTGAAGACGAGAAATGGTAAAAAACATGCAGAAAAACGCATTTACAGGTTTAAACAAAGATTGACTGCTATTAAATTGTGGCAAAAAAATTAATATCTCCGGTTCTAAGTAAGAGAGAAACATGATTTAGACGTCATTTTAAGAAGAAAACAAATACAGAATGTTTTTAATGCAATAACATTTTCTTCAAAAATTTGAAGAATTATGTGTCCTGGACCCCCTTAAAGCCAATTTTCCAATAGCAGTTATAAAGTTATTAACAAAGCCTGTTAAAAATATCAGTTTAAGGGCAATCATACCTTTTAAAGGCCAAGAGGCTCGATACACGTATCGCTATTTTCAATCATAAGTAGTTACTAAAATAATTTATTCAGATATAGGAAAATTTTAAGGAGAGTTAATCACTTTTTCTTCTTTATAAGTATGGCTCTCAGTTTTTCCTAGCTTGAAGAGAAATTTTTTATTTTTTTTAAAATTGTAACTATTGTTTTTTTCATTGTTAAGTCATTTCGCACATGATATCACCAAAACAGTTGGTTATAATACCAGGAAATTTTATACACGGCCAGTATAGATAAGTATCATTAAAATGTACTACTATTATGTCATTCCTGCCATAAAAATATTAATTACAGTAAAATTTATCAACATTTTTTTCGAAATTTAAATATTTTTTTTTAATTTTTTTCTATTAAGAACTAAGAATTTTGATTTCAAAGTAGTTAAAGATATATTACACAACATGATTTTAAAAATGAAAAATTATGTATATTCATTAATATACGGACGCACGTCTGCGCGCATTGCCATAATAAGGAAAAAATAATGGTTGAAATTAAAAACAAATGAAGTATTTATCTTCAACGTAAAAAAAATTGAGAACCATATTTATAAAGAAGAAAAAGTATTTAACTCACGGTAAAATTTTCATATTTCTGAACAAATTATTTTAGTAACTAATGATGATTGAAAATAGTGTTAGAAAGGTATGTCTCCCCATAAACTCATATCCTGTTTTCTAAATAACCATAAAAATTTGCTGTTCGTCATGTATTACATATTCTCATTTTATATTTAACTCAAAAAAAACCTTACTATAAAGTAATAAGAGGTTTTCGGTAAATGAAATATGTTCGAGACCTAAAGTGTTTTACATTTCTACACTTTCTGTTATAAACATCAATATCACTTCTAGCCTGAAATTTTCTCTGATTTACAACATCCAAATCAATCTTCTGTTAGAAATGGTCACATATCATGAGACTAAAAATAACCAAACCAGTTTAGATATACTTTTCGAGACTGGAATATATGACATTAAATTAAAAGTTAGTTATAATGCCCTTTTACTCAAAATTCCCTAATCGCATTAATTTGATATTACTTTATATCCACTAAATCTAACATAAAGAAAACCAACATATAGGATAATTATCTCATTATTTTCAAAAGGACTATTTTAAAAGAACCCATTAAAAGTCTGAGTCAAAAATAGCTGTTATATAAATTTCCGTGTCGAAATATCTCGCTCACTGAAAACCGACTCTCTGATGTCATTATAACATGCGACGAACAATGGGAGATTTATAAATGCTTTTCATTATTGACTTAATACTGTCGCTCATTAAACTGAAGTATCAGTCAGACAAATGATGCACTCCAATAGTTTTCAATTCTCTCGGATCGTGTTAATTAGGATTTTAAAACAACATGTGAGTGAATGTCATGTCTTAATTCTGGAATTGTTTTAACTGCCTTTTTAGCTCTAATGATTGCCACAGAACAATAACATTTGAGAGGACAATTTAATTTATTTTAATATAGTTCAATAAATTGTTCCTGGTAAACCGTAGAACAATATATATATGTTCATATTTCATAATTAGTAATGGCGGGATTTATAACACTTTCGTTCTAAATTAACGTTTACTGATACAGTCTGTTAATTCATTAGGCTTCGAAAAGAGTCAAAAGTGTGAAAGGATAATAAGGCCTCACGGCATCAGACATTAATTAGTCTCTATCATTAAATATGTAGGAGAGAGAAAAAATATTTCTGCAGCTTACGAGTTGACATCTATATCGTGTATTTATATAATCCAGACTACTAAGGAATAAACGAACATCTCCCACTTATTATGAAAAACCTTTAGATTACTTGAAGATGAAAAAATCGCAAAGCGAGGCGTCCGTGGCATGGGTGAAATATCGTTCCAAACGTTCTGGTAACGCTAAAGATATCCATCCTTATTACTGGTTTCCACTCTTCTTGGGGTACGTGCTTTTTTTCGTCTGCTTCTGTGACTGCAAAACTTCAGTCGTTTTCTAGTAATTCAGATTTTGTACCTTACCTGCTAGAGAAATTGTTGTCTCTGTTATGCTAAGGAGTATCCATTCGAACCAACCTTATTTCATATCGTTGTTGTTGTTTCTCATCCCTATGACCAGCAGAGCTAGATCAGGTCCATAAGCTCGTTCACTCTGAGAAAGTCCAGCACCAAAAGAGGATCTTGAGCCAGTGTCCTGCCTGGTGAGCCCCAGACAGGATAAAATGTGGTCAGGGGAGGCTTGAGAAATAGAACACTTAGTGCAGATTTCAAAATGCTTACTACCACCAATAAAACTCATTGATGACAGATGACCACTGTGGAAGCGAGTAAGTGTGGTTTGATCTCGTCTACTGCTGCCCCGAACCAAAGAGCCGCCTAGGCTCCTAATCTGGTACCAAGTGTGTACCGGTGGTACCGTCCAAATGGCCTTGTTATTTGCCTTACATTTAGAAGAAAGCTCCGAATAAGTAAGAGGAGCGACAGTCGTTATGGCCTCTTCAGTACCTGCTTTGGCCAAACTGTCCGCAATCTCATTTCCAGCAACATCGACATAGGACGGAATCCACTGAAAGTGGATCCGATAGGAAAGGGAGAGTTATTTTAGTTTTCTTAGGATGTCTGCACTAGCACTGTCCCTGACACTATGCCAGTCGGCCAGGTGCTGAATGGTACTTCTACTATCCGAAAAGATTCAGATATCAATAAACCGTGAAAGCGACATGATGGAGTCCAGACCCTCAAGAATTGCACTGATCTCGCTTCGGAATACCGAGCAGAAGTCCGGATTTCTTCTATTGATCTTTAACTCCTGATCCCGAAATTTAATGTAAATGCCACTGCCCGATCTGTCATCATCAAGTTTACTGCTGTCCGTATACAACTGAACAGTGTCCATGGGGACATTATTAATTCTTTCGAGAGCTAACTGTTTCAGGTAGCACGGCAATTCCATTTGTTTGCTAACCCGGACAGGAAGGTTAACATGAAAGTGAACCCCATCGAGACCCTCAGAAGGGTCGATAATCTGTGATAAGCTGTGATGCTCTATAGATCTGGTTAAAAGGTTGCCAGAGACAACCTGTCCAAAGGGACTATCACGTTTGAGCCTCTGGTTACTGCTCCATGATCCCAGGAATTTCGAAGTACGGTTCTGAAAGCCTAGACTGGAGAGCTTACTGTATTACTTCACCAAACAAGCATTTCTCCTAAGTCTCAAAGTCTGTAGATTAGCTTCATAAAGTACAATATCATTCGGGCAGGAACTGCGAAGGCCCGTGATGATCCTTGCAGCACAGAGTTGTACACGTTCAAGCCTCTGCAGGTTTGAGTCTGAAGCACTACAAAAGATGGGAAAGCCGTATTCCAAAATGGGTCGAATAAGAGAAACATGTGTTTCTAAGGGTACTAGCATCTGCACCTCAATCACGACCCGAGATTTATTTAAGTATATTAATGCGTTTCCTAGCTCTCTGAGTAAGATAATCCAGATGACCATTACCCAGAATCTCGGGATCCAAAATGCAGCCCATGCATATTTTTGTTGTTTCTCCACTTCTAGGGGCTGACCATGCAACAGGATTCTAGGTCGAAAATTATATAATTTTCTATTAATTGTAAATAAACCCATGGTAAACTTTGAGGGGTTAAAACATAATTTATGGTCTACAGCAAAGCCCCACATGTCAGCCAGAGCCAGATTCACAGTCTCCTCAATCTTTCCAATATCAGAGCCGGAACTCCAGAGAACAATGTCATCTGCAAATAGTCCAACTTCACAGTTCCCAGGAATGACTTTTTCAATTCCTGCAATAAAGAGTGTGAACAATATAGGGGTCAAAACCGAGCCCTGAGGAACAACTTGAGTTAGTTTAAAACCATTTGAGGTCGAACCATTGAACTTCACCCTAATGTCTCTATCTCTCAAAAAATTATAAATCCAAGGCAGAGCTCTACCTCGTATACCGAAATTATCATACAATTTAGCAATCAGCTTCTGAGTCCAAACTCTGTCAAAAGCCCTAGAAAGGCAAAGAAAAGTAGCTATGGTATGATTTGTGGATTTCATGTTATGAGCGTCTCTGACTCTTTGGCTAAAATAAAGCACCTGGTCAGTTGTGCTGTGTCCTCTAAAACCATACTGTTCCATCGGTAGAAGGTTGTGGGGATTTAGATAAAACGCAAGTCTCTTTAAAATCATTTTCTCCATAATTTTACATGTAATGGAAGTCAAAGCTATGGGTCTACAACTCTCAGCAGAAGTAATATCTTTGCCAGGTTTTCTAATAGGGACCACAACTGCTTTTTTCCAATCTCGTGGAAGACTACTCAGTCTCCAGGTTTCATTTATGATGTCTAAAAGTCTCTGTTTTCCATGTGGACCCAAATGACAAATCATTTGGCCATGAACACCATCTGGCCCAGGCGAGGTATTTAAATTCGTGCCCGAAATCACAGCGTCAAGCTCTAGAGCCGAGAAAGGTTTGCTGAAAATAACCGGGCCCTCATGATGATTACTACGGCAGCCATGAAAAACATTGCTTGCCATAGTTTTAACATACCTGTTGTTACCAGACTACTCGTTAATTGGTAATGCTCTCCTAAAGTATTAGCTGCCTGTTCATCATTCTGGGCCAAGATGCCATCTTTAGTTTGAATAGTATTGCACCTTTCGATTCGGGGCTGGTCTTAACTAATGCCATAATACATATCTGTTGTTGTTGTTGATGATGTTGTTACTAATCCCAGGTTGTCTAGCAAGGCTAGACAATCTCTATGAACCCAAAAATTTCTAAAAAGTCTAAATGCAGAGGACCAGTGACACTCCGGGAAGATCTTCTGACCCTGCCGAAAATGATCCATATCTAACAGGGAAGTCTATGTGTGTGTTAGTATAATTAACCCCTCTTACTAATGTTCCTTCTTTAGATGCCAGAGGTCAATGAGTCAGCTTTGGTTCGTCTTTGGATTGGCCGTACAAAAAGTATGCCTTTTAAGAACTCTAAAAAGATATATCCCCCTTGTACCTGTTCTGCTGCTCCTGCGAATTTTTTCTACGTTGTGGACTGTTTAGGTATGTCCATCTGCATGCTTTCAGAAGATCTTGATCACATGACAGAGCCACTTGGTCCTGGTCTAGCATTTTATAGTCCAGTGGGCTTATTAACAACAACAAATATACAGGGTGTTTAAAAAAGAATCATCCCATTTAAAAAAATCATAACTATTCATCTTTTAATACGTTTTGATAGAATAATGTATATGCAGAAAGAGCGAAATTTCGAGTTTCTCTCAGTTGCCGACAAGTAGCGCTACCGCCGATGAAGTGGCGTCTTCCGTCGACCGCCACTTCATTGTTTGTAAAGATGGCGATTACACAACAGAAATCATTTTGTGTTATACGCTTTCCGAAGTGCGAGTCCATAACAACTGTTCAGCTTAGCGGGAATTTCGTCGCCAAAACCGTGGTAGATTCAGAGCATTAGGCAATGGTATAAACAATTCCAAGACACGGGTTGTATGTGTACTAGGGCGGAGCATAAAAAAAAAGTTTTTGATTTTGTTTTTGCCCTAGTGCGGAAAAGTTGTGTACTGGTTGGTAGGTCACGTATGCAAAGTTTTGGGAAAAACAAAAATTATCTTCCGTCTCCATTTCGGCCGTGATTTTTAGCAGAATTTTACCATACAGTTAAAAATATGTATTTCCATTGTTTTGCATGCAGCTTTTCGCTTTTTCTGAAATAAAATTCAGAAAAAGACCCAGAACTCACCACGGGGAGGTGACTGCACTGCAAGTTTCACCCGTGCTCACCTATTCACCCAACCATACCTTTGCCCTTGCAGTTATTCTGGTTTTACTCGGTACACGCATTTGGTTTCAAATGGTGGCATAGCTTTTCTCGACTCTGTTCGGGTTCTAACTAAACCGTCATGCTTATTTTCTCCACACACAGCCACAGAAAACTCTGTTACTAGTTTCACGATACGTTCAACACTTTGGGTGTGGCAAGGAAATTTTAGGCTTCCCAGGTGTTGAGCTACAGACTCTCCACTGGAAATCAAATTTCTCAAATCATCTTCTGTCAATTGGGGGTTCCGTCAAATTACATTTCTGCCAATCAATGAGGTCTATATATGAAACTGCCTCGAAGTTGAGTGACAGAATGTTGTAGTGTCTGATTCTTTCCTTTTTTTCCTTTCTTGCTCTTAAAATCCTACGCAGTCCAAGTTCTGCAATGGATTGTATGTCGTCTGTGATCATTCACAAGATTATTGCTCCGAAATAGCCATTTCTCTGGATAATGGGATCGACCACAGTCTTTAAATCGCTTTTAAGATAGCGTGAGACGTTTATGGTCTGCCACAAATTTCGTGAACCATACGTGCAACATGGATTTAATTTGACTGTAAACCACATAGGTGGGCACACTTTCATTATGAACTCTGCCAGAGTTTGAAGTTGGTTTGAAGGCTCTGACGAGCTAATGTATAAACACTTTATTCGATTTGCAGTTGTTAGCCAACGTGCATGAGTCATTTTCCCAGGGTGCTTTTGTGACAAACTTGATGAGCAGTTTCTATTTGTGACAGCTTGACAAATATCCCAAAGCTATCGCTTGTGTGTGCTAAGATCATTTATGTCGATTTTCGGAAATTCGTTCGAAATGTCTACAAATTTCACAACTGGGAGGTTTTTACAATTTGCCAATGCTTTCCCAGTAGGACCAGAAAATGCATTAGGGTCACTCGTTCCACCATCCAAATGCTGCACTAAATGTCAGAGTGGCAACTCATTTGCGTGTAACTGGCAGATAAACCAGTGCAAGGGCTTCCCAATGGCTTCCCCAGAAAGGCGAATCACGCCGATTTTATAGCCAGTATTAACGATTGTTCCATCGCACGCTATTGCTACTAGTTGATGAATGTCAATATTCGTAATCTCCATGAATTACAGCATCATTTGAGAAATACTCAAAGCTGATGATGAAGTTAGTGCTATGTCTCCAAGGTACTTGCTTCCAGGTTCCTTAATCATTGTAACGTGTTCTTCTAGGACTGTTTTTTTTTGGTACATCTTTCCCCCTACGCTCTCTTGCATTAGAGTTTTGTCCTTCCTTACGTCAAAATAAAGTCCCTTCAGTGGTTCCAGCTGTCTTTCATTTCCTTGCTGATATTCTTTCCGAATTTTTTTCCTCTCTCTTCTTATTTTATGTCTATCAATTACATCTAAAGTGTCTTTTTTGGTAATCATCCCCAAATCTTCCAAATCAGCGCTTGCAATGATGGCTCCAGTCCGATCTGAAACTCCGGTTCTGTCACAAGCTGTAGCTACCGCTGGGTATCGGCTTGATCTTAACGTCTTTTTCCCTTCAGATTGAGTCCTCCTGGATGTGGATGGGGAAGGCTTCAAGTGATCGGTGTCACTATTGAAGTTATGTGGATCCACGTTAGAATCTGGATCAGGAAATGTGAGCCTAGATGGCGTAACAGATGGCGAAACGTTTATTTTAAGACTTACTGCTTCTGTCTCTTTCTGCTTCCTATCCGCTCGTTTCCTCAGCTTTCAGTTTCAGAAGTCAAGTGCGCCTATGGACATTTGCCTAAGTGCCCGTTGGTTTATAAGAAAAGTTCTTTCCATTTTAGGGATCTTTTTATGCTTTGGGAAAGAACATTTGTTAAAAGAAACAAACTTACATGAAAAAATGTCGAACAATTTACTTGAGTCTTTCACGAAGGTTTTAAGCTTCGTTTCTAAAGTTGTTGTTGACAATGTTTACATGCCAAAATATTTCTTTTCCTTTCTGCACGCAGTGTGTCCGCTGCTGCCTTTCTGTATTAAGTTTCGAATTTCCTCTGTATTTTATTTAAGAACAAAGTGACGAGTTGCATACAAAACAATGGAAATACACATTTTTAACTATATGGTAAAAATCTGCTAAAAATCACGGCCAAAATGGAGACGGAAGACATTTTTTGTTTTTCCCAAAACTTTGCATACGTGTCCTACCCACCAGTACACAACTTTTCCGCACTAGGGCAAAAACGAAATCGGAAACTTTTTTTTTACGCTCCGCCCTAATGTGTACGCATAATAGCCGTGGAAACTGTGTATGCAGACATGCTCACAAAAGTTTGGGACGAATTTGCCTAAAGTATAGATATATGTCGTGCATCCAAAAGTGGGCATATTGAGCACCTTTAATTTGGTTTGTAGAAAAATTTGCTATTAGCCATGAAATGTAAAATTAATTTTAAGTTTCTAAGTTCAATATGTTTCATAATATACTTATTTGAAGTCCGGGGAATATTTTTGAAACACCCTGTATAACTGATAAATATTTTATAGATGACCGAATTAATATTTTTTTGAAACTAAAAAATTAATACATATTAAAATTTATAAAAACCTCAGAAAATATAAGGAATAAAAAATTTACCATCTTTGTTTTTTCTATAGATGTTCAATTGTCAAAATTAAAATAAAGGAATTCAAAATTTTCATAAACCCTTGTTCAGTAATTTTTTGACTGTACACGTTGTGTGGTCAGGAAATTATCGAAAAATTTTACATTCCCTACGTATAAAATTTTAACACTGATAGACGAACAATCTATTTTATAACTATCAAAAACTCTTTTAATCTTTCACTTTTATACCAGTTTGAATAGATATTTTTTATCAAAAATAAATTCATTTTTGCTCTCTCGATATCCCTCATCAACTGCATGTGATTTTCTGTATATATATTCTTATTTAGTCTTGAAAAAATTTGATCGTTTAATTTTTATGAATGTGTGATCCATGCAATTTTCTCATCTTTAATTTGCCGTCGCACTCTGTATCCACTTGCACTTCTGTGACTGCACATTGCCATTTATAAAAAAATATTAAAAAAAAAATCTTGGAATAGAATTTCTGAAATATTTCCTTCATTGTACTAGCCGATTATGCCAAACATAGAGGAGCCCATGTGAAGGGTGAAATCTAGGTCTACAGTCTGTTGGGTACACTTGACATGACTGGTTTGACTGTGTATTAGCAATGACAGTTTCTGAGCTGAGGTTCTGTTTGTGAATCAAAGTAAAATATTGCAGCGTATACGGAGATAACTGGGATTTGATATTCCCTGAAAGAAATCGACAAGTCTCTGGAAATAACGCTATAAGTACATGTATGCTCTTTTTAAAAATATATGTTAGTAGGCTATAATATCAAATGTAATAGTTTTTATTTGTTATTCCATACTATACATTTTCTATACATGGATCTTATTTCCTCATGTTTATTAGTATAACATCATATTAAAAAACTATTTTAAGGTCGTTAATTATGTTACTAATTTATATAATTAATTATATAAAATTGTATAAAAAGTTATTGTAAAATATATAAAAAATATTATCAATTATATAAAAATAATTTTTAGTTTGTATTTATAGCTTGTTAAAACAAATTTTTGAAAATTTTAGTGGTTCCATTTTGTTAATCATTAGCATAGGAAAACTTGTTTAATAATACGCTTGTAATTTTGGCCTCTCCAAGACCATTTTCAAATCTTTATAATATTTGCTCTCTTTACCACCTTCATCTATTTTGTTATTTGTGAGAGAATTGCAGAAAAGCTAGAGCCCATGCCCGAACTCAGCAATCTCTAAATTTTTCAATATAGAAAATATTTTATAGTACTTAAGGGAGGGGGTTTGGTAGGTTTTATATATATATATATATATATATATATATATATATATATATACACTGAAGTGCCACTGTATTAGGGATAGCAAAGCCTATGCAAATTATGTAGCGCTGAGCATCATGTATGCGCAAGTGAGGGCGCTGTGGTAACTGCATATATAGCGCGTACTGTGGTTGTTCTGAATTAGTTGTTGGAATTGCCAGTATGGGTAAACTGCCTGATTTAGACGCCTTCGATCGCGGACAAAACGTAGGTGCGCGACGCATGGGCCATTCAACTTCCGAAATCGTCAGACAGCTAGGATTTTCAAGGTCGACAGTGTCAAGAGTATACCAAGAATACATGGATGGTGGAAAAAAAACTAGCGATCGGGCAAACTGCAAAGGACAATTAGCCTTGACAGTGCGTGGTGAGAGACGGCTCAGGCGTATTGTACGTAGCCAGCGAAGCCAAACATTAGCTCAAATTACCACCCAGTTTAATGACGGTGCCAGTCGAACAGTCAGTAAACGGACTGTGCAACTCTCGCTTCACCGTATGGGTTTCGGGAGCCGTCGACCTACGAGAGTACCATTGCTCTATACTCGCCATCGGGCTGCACGTCTTGCCTGGGCAAGAGAGCACAGAGACTGGAGTATAGAGGACTGGAAACGAGTAGCATGTAGTGATGAGTCTCGATTCCGACTACTTAACGCCGACGGGAGGCTGAGAATATGGCGTCAGGCTCATGAAGCCATGGATCCTGCATGCCTGGCTGGAACTGTACAAGAGCATGGTGGCTCAATCATGGTCTGGGGTGTTTTTTCGTGGCACAGTTTGGGATCTTTGGTGCGTGTACCAACCTCCCTCAATGCAATTCGGTACGTAGAGTTGCTGAGTGATCACCTCCATTCGTTTATGCTGTTCTGTTATCCGCACGGTAATGGAGTTTTCCAGCAAGACAACTGTACCTCTCACAAGTCCCGGTTGGCTACTGGCTGGTTGGATGAGCATTCCTCTGAATTCTCTGTCATGAATTGGCCACCTAGAAGCCCAGACTTAAATCCTGTTGAGCATTTTTGGGATGTTTTGGAACAAGGCGTGAAAGGCCATCACACAACACCAAATAACCTTACTGAATTATGGACAGCTTTAGCCAATATTTGGCAAGCCATTCCCGTGGAACATTTCCAGAAACTTGTTGAATCTATGCCTCGTCGTGTAGCAGCCGTTATCAAGGCCAGAAGAGTCCCAAATCGTTACTAGGTAGGTATCCCTAATTCAGTGGCACTTCAGTTTGTGTATATATATATATATATATATATATATATATATATATACAGTCGAACCTCCATATATCGAACTTCCCTATATCGAAATTTTCTATATATCGAACTCTTAGCAAATCTCCATGTTCATTACATAGAAAAATTGTTTCTATATATCGAAAAAATCTCTATATATCGAAATATTTTTCAAGACAAATTGGGAGATTTTATTCCACTTAAGAATAAAATCCCCTAATTTTTGGCGTTTGAAACAATACGTCGTGGACTTCAATTCGCGGAAAATGTCCCTGATGAAGTTTTTAGTGGACTGAATAAATACGAACATTTCTTTGAACTTTCCGCAAAACTAACTGTTCGGCAAGATATTCATAGTTTTTTTTAAAGAATGTAACTGTGATTATTGTAACCACTGTCTGCATTATTGTTTTTTTTAAAGATATGTATTAATCAATAAATCTTTCATATTAATTCATTTTTTCATTTAATGGGATTCGCATATAAATTAGAAATGGAGTTCCGTATACGAAAATTAGCTTTAATTTTTTTTTTTAAGAGGATAATTATGATAAGATTAAGCTCAATTCTATATATCGAAATTTCTATATATCGAATTTTTTTCGCGCAATTTGCTACTTCGATATATGGAGGTTCGACTGTATATATATATATATATATATATATATATATATATATATATATATATATATATATATATATATATATATATATATATATATATATATATATATATATATATATATTTATATATATTTATATATATGTATATTTATATATATGTATATATATATATATATATATATATATATATATATATATATATATATATATATATATATATATATATATATATATATATATATGACTAAACCGCTGGATCTAAAGGGCTGAAATTTTGCATGGCGATTCTTCTTATAGTGTAGGGGTGCACTAAGAGAGATTTTTGGAAAATTCTTCTTCTATTTTTTTAAATTAAATTTTTAAGCTGTTTTCGTAACTTTTTTTAAGTTTGAATTTAAAATAATAAATTGAGGGTTATAAGATTTATATCACGAGAAAGATTTAAAAACTTCCTTTAAAACGAAATCTGCTTATAATCTTTACCTCCATTTTCTGATTTTTGGTGAATTTCTAAATATTAATTTTTGAATTTAATTTATTAAATGCTTATCCCGTGTTTTCTTTTTCTGGTACTTTAAATTAATTTATCGTCCCCTGCATAACAACGAAAAAGACAAAAAATGTTTTTTTTCTTGCTAATGCAGCAGACGGTTGTACATTATCCAAAAAAATATTAAAATACTGTAAAAGATATTTTCGTCAAACTCTACTATGTTCTTTAGTATGTTCTGTGACAGTAAATTGAGAGATGTGGTACTAAAATGTCATTGGAAGAAAGGAACTCCATATCTTAATATCTAGTGGCTATACATATAACATGGCCAGTGCTGGTCATTCTGAAAAAAAAAGATAAAAGGGTGACAGACACGAGTGTATTAAGTACTTCGGATTTATTTTTAAATTAAGTTAGTTATAGGAGGCTTAAGGCCAGTGGCTTATTGACATTACAAATAGAGGTACATAGTCGTTGATCTCCGGTCAGCAAGGATCAGGCGGGCGGGGTGGAATCTCCGATATTTGCCGGAGAACTTTCGGCCTGGGCGTCGGAATCGTAGAAACATCCTTAGTTGGCAGGGACTAGACGATATCTGTTTTTGCAATTCAAACCTTCACTGCTGGCCCCATCACGTGACGTGAAGAGGAAAACATCTGGAATTTGGCGACCCAGCGGTCACCAGCAGGCTCCGCCAAAGCTATAAGTCAAAGGGTTATTTTGTGTGTTCTACGAGGGGAAGGGGATAAATGGAGAATCTTTTCGCCAAGCGTTAGGCAACCCCTTTTAAGGGATTAACATTGGTATTTTCTGTTTCCGCTGATAAGCGATGAAAGCAAATAACGTGACCAAAAGGGTGCACATTTTTTGAGAAAGAAGTGATTGTCTGGGGGACAATATACTCCTGTAAAATTATTGAGGGAACAGCTCCCTAATACGTTTAGGTATTCGAATGGCAAGGCAGGCTTTACTAGTAATATTGTAGCGAAAGTTAATAAGGGTTTCAAAACGTTACGATATGTTCTATTAGATTTAATTTCAGTATTTTTTTCTACATTATTTTGTTTATAAAAATATCCGTTGCGATTTTTTTATAAATATATTTTTTTGTTTATTTTGGCATTAATTCCATCCAATTTACCGTTGTATTTATTATATACATATATATTATACATATATATATATATATATATATATATATATATATATATATATATATATATATATATATATATATATATTTACTGCATACATTGACCGTTGTATTTAATTTGAACGTACTCCGTAGCGAAGCACGGGTATTCAGCTTGTATATATATATAGATGTTGCGTGAGGTATATATCTAGACATGAGACATTTATTTTGGATATGTGATAAAATACGAACATTTATTTGAAAATAGCAATATTATCAATTTTCCCATTTGATAAAAACTACGTCAATTATAGAGAATCTATGCTCACTTCTACCCAGACTTGGGTGTATATAATTTGAAGTGGCACTCTATTTGAATTTGAACCACACACAGTTTATACATGAAACAATGTTTATTGAATTCGTTGCACATATAATTGGCTTTACAGCAATAAGCATGCGTACTACTTGTACGGAATGTATAAACACAGCTTTCAAGAACAATATATTTTTATACTCACGAACAGTAAGTCAAACCAGCAGTACTGCCATGTAAACTTCTGGCCCGCTAAGCACTAGCGCAGGATAACACTTTTTCAACCTTAACAACCTCTCCTTTTCTTCTTAATGACGCTGCGTGGTATTTATACTAAGCGCGTATGCCGAAATTAGCATATCTAAAGCAGCTTCTTTAATTCACTCAAAAGTTCGATTCTTGTGAATCGAATCTTGTGTATACCTTACACAATACTTAAAGTACTACTAAACTTCAAATGATATGTGTGGTATCACATTCTGCCTAAAATCATTAAATAAACACTTAAAATCTCGTTATTAATAATGAATTGAATTTTATGAGTTTATATTACTTTGATATTCTAATTATTTTTACTCGCTGCAAATTACAGAAAAAAATATTCTGAACTGTATGCTTTTGAGCTTGCAGGCGCAAAATATATTCAAAATAAAAATTATTTAACACCAATATATGCTTTGAAACATATATTCATGCATTTTCTTTATTATTTCCGTTTTTAATGCATTCTGAATGGTTTTAAATAAAAAAATGTCATTACAAGTTTACATTATAAGTTTTTTAAGGAAGTTATATAACTATGATTACATTAGTTATTGAAATTCAGCAAATAATTTTGATGTTGTGACGAAATAATTAGCGCATTTATTTTCACTTTCGTTTTATAATAATGTTGGAAGTAATCTTATTATCTACGTCTTTTAAACTTATCTATCTATTATATTGTTGATGGAGAAGCTCTTTGTGGTTAGTGCATTAACGAATCCTATTAGCAAGTTAGTCTTCCGTTAAAATTTGAAGTCTGCAAGGATTCCAAGCATAATTAAATTACAATTTGATGGGTAATAAAAGCAATTTTTTATTGGTGTTCTTTTCTTGGGGGGAGGGGTCTCTTCAGTCTCTGATAAGACAAATTGCAACTAGTAAATATCTGTTATATACGAAACAGCGAGTCACATTAAGAAAATTTAAACTGATTCAATAGACTGCAATATATTTATAATTCGCAGACACGTGTTTATAAATATATCAAATATTATAAATGATGCGATAAAATTCTCAAAAATATTTAAGATTTTAAAATCATTTTCTAAATTAATTTAATATTCTGGAGTAATTTTATTCTGAAAAAATATATGTATATTACAAAAAGAAATTAACAGATGTTAATTTTCATATTATTATAACGTGAACGTAGTTTTGAATTAATATCAATATTTTCAAAATGGATTTTATCAGAGGTGACGAATATTAAACTCAAAACTTTTTGTTCTAGTAATAATTCTACAAGATATGCAGAGAAATAATTTGCAAATATTATTTTAAGATAAACATATTAATTTATTCGCAATTATTATTACATATTTTTGAAACTTTAAGCTGGAATCATGTATAACCAGTAGAAGAATAAAAAATAAATCTATGGATATCTTTACAATTTAAATTGCGTAAATAATACTAGTGAATTTGTTCTGAATATTTTTTACCTTCGAAATGCACGTTATCTTCAGATTGACACAGTGTGCAGCAGAACGGATTCCCACATCTCATAGGGTAATAAAAACCGAGCAAAACAATTTACAGAAAAAAGCTATGTATTTAAAAAAAATTCTAACAATCTAGTTTTTTTTTTTTCGCACAAGGTTTTGAATACAACATCGCTACGGTGGTACCAGTTTTTCCGACACACTTAACTTTTCCATCACTCTTTTGGTCATCTCTTGTGGATTGGCGGCAACTTCCTCACGAATAACGGACATACGGAATAGTTGCACATTTTCATGTGTTCTAATGATCCGAGGACTGCCACTTGGTTTTCTTGTTAATGTAGACCTCCTTGCTTTCACGTTTGAAATTCATCGTAGGACAGCCCAAAGCGCTTCCTAATCCTGTGTCGTGGTTACAGAATCGTTGTTTGTAAAGAACACCTTGATAATGAAATTGCGATGTTCACCGGACCAATTCTTGGTGTCTACTGACAACTACAAAATTTCCTTAAACTGTAGCGACCTCCTGTGACGCCGTATCCCATCATTCCCTTACCAGGGACCTTCAGTCATATGGGAGACCATTCTACTGCACCCTGTATAAAATTCCTCTGTTTAGTAAGTCCATAATACGTCAACTTAAAAAATATTATTTGAAAGATGAAATCTTGAACTTCAATTAAAATATTAGGTATAGTTTTAATAATATGATGTAATGTGGACTGAAAATTTGTATAGATTTTTATGTTCATAGTGTTTTAGTTTTTCCATCACTATCATTTTAAAAAAGGGATAATTAGATATGCAATTGTCGAAAAAAATTTTTTTTTCTATTCTTCGTATGCACCGAACGCTATTAAAAAGCTCTTCTGCTTTTCAT